>CM035124.1:60203691-60879493 GCA_020205555.1 Panax stipuleanatus | reverse complement strand
TGTTCTTTATTGAGGGTTATGATTTCAGGAGTTTTGTTGGTTGTGTCATGGTTTTGTAGTCTAGGAATCTTAGTCTCGGATTTTTTGGTCTCTTGACTGCCACCACTACCACCAGGTGTTCCTGGTTCTGTGTGAGCTTGGGCTTGCTTCTCTTTAAGAGCCTTACTTTATTCTCTCATGAAACTGGCCAATTCAACTATCTGATTCTTCAGTCCTTCAAACTCCTCCAGTAGAGACAGGGTCGGATTCTGGCTGAGCACTTGAAGTCTTGTTCGGGGATGGATTTAGTGCTTTCTTAGACTTGGATCTAGTGACACGACCAATTTTTCACCTACAATAAAAAGTAGGCGTGTCAATTTCCTGAAGGTAAGTATGGATAGGAATGCATGGCATGATGTGTTTTTGTGGTTTTTTTTTTCTTATCTTGCGAAATAGAGGTCAATTGTTTTGATGACAAGATGACTAGATGTATTATAACAGGGAATGTAAATTTTTATTATGATATTTACATTGTGCTCCTTTACTTTGGATTTAAAAACTTGACATCGAATTAAAAGAGGAAGGCATGAAGAAGCTTTCCATCGAATTTGGTTAATCAGAGGCTGACCTATATTAGGTTACTCTCGCAGTTTATTTTCGGCATGAAGGTCCCCAGATCATCGTAATCTACTAGAGGGAAAATTAATCCGATCTTTCAACTAGAGCGAATCCAGGTGGTGCATTTTTATGAGCCCTAGAGACTTAGCCGTCCCCAAAGACATTACTTATCACCGACTGGTTTGCCTCCCGGTGGAGGAATCACACAACATACATTCACATACATCACGTCTCACAGTTATGCATATGATGGCATTGGTGCGAAGCACTAATATGGGTGTGAAGCACTAAAAAAGAAGAAAAGCATTCATTCACATTCATTCAATGTAAAGAAGCAGCATTCACGCAGTCATTCAATGTCAAGAAGTAGCATTCACACATACGTAGTTTTTTAAAAGGGAAATTTTTGAAAAGATTTGAACGCTGACTTAAGCCCTCTATTGTCCCCAGCAGAGTCGCCACATGTCGACGTCAGGAAAAAATCCGCGGGTCGGGTCACAACCCGGATTTTCTCTCTTCCTAAGTTTTGTCTATCCTTACTCTTTTTATTTGTGAAAAAGATTTTGAAGGATTTTTTAGGAAAAGGCCAACATGTATCATGTCGACGATTGAATGTTTTACAGAGTCGCCAGTTGGTAGATTTGAAATGGTTATACCAACTCAATCGAGTTTTGTTTGAAAAGAGGCCCAATTGCTGGACACTGTTTAAACTTGATCTTTGAAAACAAAGTTTTGAGTTCGGGGGCTTGGTTAAGCATGTCTATGCATCGTTGAACCTATATACGAAGGGTTTGATTTGATATGCAAAAAGTCTTTGATTTGATTTGTAAAAGTGTTTGATTTGATTTGCAAAATCTTCTCTTTTCGATAAGATTTAAAATGATGTTTTGATAGAAGGTTTTCAAACCCTTACGCTAATATAAGAATTGAAGCATATCGATACTTCAGTTTTATCTTTTCAGCCTTAAGGCTCAATTTGAATGGTGATTGTCGGGCTGTGACGCATCCTCGACCACAACATATATATAAGTGTCGGTCTCCTCATAGGCATGATAGCCATCGGAGGGACTCTGACACGACAAACCATATTTCTACTATATTGAGACCTTAAATTCGGATAACCGGTTTAAGGTCTTTTGTATGTACATTTGTACAAAAAAAAAACTAGAAGAATACATTTGTAAAGTGGAGTTTTTCCATCGTGGGAATCAGATTCTGATAAGTTTGATAATGAATCCCACGATTCCTAGGCTCACACAGGGAGGCCGATAAACCTGCGCAGCTCAAATTTGTATAGAAATATATCCAAATATCGCCAGAACCAAGGATTCATCAGTAAATCATGGATCGCACATGTCCAAAGCATCTCGTTCCCTCTAGATAGTGATCTAAGGGCCGCAAGGTTGCTTTTATAACTGAAACTAGAAAAATTCTAGATTTAAATAAATCTCAGCCACTCTAGCTTCTCGGTTCTGTCTGAACCTATTTTGAACCTTTTGAAAGCTAGAGTTGGCAAGATTTAAGGAAATCTAGTTCGCCCGCAGAAATGTCAGTGTTGATTCATATCAAATGAATATTTAAAGCAACAATTTGATCGTAATGAATAAAGCAATATATATAATTATATATACAAAAGTTGTAAAGGGCGATGGGTTTTCACTCGCAAGTCCGTACTGGAATTGAAATATATATATATATATATATATATATATATATATATATTTATAAAAGCTGTATAAAAGAAACGGAATGATCTAGGCTGGACAGAATGTAAATATATATATATATATATATATAAAAGCAATAAAGGGCGGTGGGTTTTCACTCTGAGGCCCGGACGAAAATATAAATATATATATATATATAAAAGCAGTAAAAAGGCCACAGAATGATCCAGGCCGAACTGGAATGTAAATATATATATAGACAGAAAAGTAGTCAACCAAGACAGGGAAGATAACCCAGTGTGGTGTGTGACGCCCCCAGAATAGGTCCAGTCAACCCAACCCATTCTGAGTCGCCAAATACATGGTACAGAATTCAAATACAATCTTTTATATCGCATGGTCGTGCAAAATACGACCACACAACTGTGAATGTCAATACAAATATGTAAAAAATATTAACATTCAAACTAAGTCCTCATTACAATTATTATCACACTATTTATTAGAAATAGTGAGGACTACTACTGCTCTAACTCGGACCATCACTCTGTTCCCCGACTAGTTCTTGCGACATTCCCATTTCCTGAAAAGGACAATAGATGAAAAGGGTGAGCTCAACTAGCCCAGTAAAGAATATTATGACTAAGATAATGGAAAATAAATTATCGTTAGTCTTCAACAATTCAGATAAAATATTATGGACAACAAGTTTTAGATCAATATTCGCAGCGGAAATAACAATTCATTAGAAGAGTTAAGTAGAGAATGTAGTCTACTATCTTCTATGATTTAAAGGTCCATCATCAATATTTTATCCCTGTAACATCAATCAAAATACATCTCGAATCAAATATTTATCTTTGCACTACGGCCAAAGATATTCATTTGTATCACCAGTGGTCATGTTCATCTCAACACCTGTCATCTTTGCACTATGGCCAAAGATATTCATCAGGTAATCATTCATCTTTGCTCTATAGGCCAAAGATATTCAGTTATATCACCATTTAGGACTGAGGATGATGAAAAATATTTTAAAGAACGAATCTAGTGAGATAAAGGACAAAGATTAAGGATTCGTATTTTAATTTATCCAATTCAAAAATACTTCGTAATAATCAATTGTGGTGCGAAATTTAAGAATAAAGCTCAAAACTTAGATCCATTCAAAGATAGGAACCTTAACAAGCAACTTGGACAAATAGAAGAAAATTTAATTTTTTTCGTGAATAGTACCGTATACATGAATAGTGTCGTATACGTGAATAGTAATCCCGACGGAAAAAGTAAGAATTTCATAATAAAACCCATGCCAATATTTTGGTATAATGATATTGAAAAGAATAACATCATTTACGAAAAGAAAATAACATCCCTTACCTCAAAAGAATAGTACTTCTGGCTGGAATATCGGATATAATACCGACGAAAACTTGCACTGAATATTAACACTCAAATTATCTAAATACTCACAAAAATACGCTCGATATTATAGAGAGAGAAAACTTCTGATTCTGGTGTGATTTTCAATTCTAACCTATGCACCCTATTTATAGGAAAATGCTAGAACGCTAAAGCAGACTTAACCTGCTACCTGATGGCTTTACCTGCTACCATTCACCGTACACCACCATTGAAATTCAGCAAATTTTCCACAACAACCAAAAGTGGGGCCCACCATTTTATTTAAAAAAAATATTTATTTTTGAAACTTCAATAATTCATAATAAATAGCCATTTTTTTAGAAAAATATAGATTATATGTCCTTTCTATGGGGAATTTAATTCTCTACAACTTTGTAGAAGGAAGTTTTTCCAAAATTCCAACCGAAAATAACTGAAATCTACAAACGGATGATTTTTCACTGATAAAAACACCTCAACACTAATTCCTTCTTTTATATCCACAAAATAAATATTTCTTTATCATATAAATCAATAATTAATTATTCACAAATAATATTACAGAATTACAATATTGACAAGCAGGTCGTTCCCAGGAAAAAGGGGGGCCTTCCGATAAGGATTTTTCCTTACTGGCGCGCAATTAAATAACCCCTCCTAGACAGAACTTCCTTAGACATTGTCAATAATGTTATCTAATAATATTATTCAAATAATATGAATTATTGAGTTGATAATGTGAAATACTGTGAAGTGACAATTATTGAATCAATAATACAAAATATCAACGGTAGTAATTATTGAATCAATTATATAAAATAGCAACGTAGCAATTATTGATATAAAATATCAACGTAGAAATTATTGATATAAAATATCAACCTAGCAATTATTGAACCAATAAAATATCATGCAATTATTGAACCAATAATATAAAATATTGAACAGTAATTACTGTAACAATTATTGAGTAAGTGACTTCTTACGTAAAAACCAATAATTCAAAATACTGTGCAATACCTTGTGCTACTATGCACAACAAGTATTACTGTATTTTTATCACCGGGTATTTCAACAGTTTAACAGTAACAGTTTTATCGATATTCATAAAAAGGTTATTTCTGTCGCTTTCTATATCCGACAGTTATTCCGTTGTGGGGCCCACAAATAGCTACGCCGTCGTACGAATATTCCCCGACAACAAGAATATTTCACGACCAAACGAATATTCCTCGACAACAATGAATATTTTATAACCACTTGCTTATTTTGAAATATTTGCACATTTCACCCATAACTTTTCACATTTATCAAATCAACACCTTACTATTTCGAAATAATATATAAAGAAAATTAAATCTTTATTTATAAAAGTGGGGGTCTTACAACCTCCCCTTCTTATGAAATTTCGTCCTCGAAATTGACGTACGTACCTGGTATGTCGAAA
The DNA here is from genome assembly GCA_020205555.1 of Panax stipuleanatus. Lineage (NCBI taxonomy): Eukaryota > Viridiplantae > Streptophyta > Magnoliopsida > Apiales > Araliaceae > Panax > Panax stipuleanatus. Next base: position 60,874,378 of record CM035124.1, on the reverse strand, counting down.
AGTTGAGGATACCTCGCTTTCATTTCCGATTCCAACTCCCAGGTCATTTCCTCAATTTCATTGTTTCTCCACAAAACTTTAACTTGAGGTATAATTTTCGAGCGTAGGACATGCTCCTTCCTATCCAAGATCTTGACAGGTACCTCCTCGTACGTTAAATCTTCGGCTATCTCGTCTGGTTCTAACTCAATAATGTGGTTTGGGTCTTTAACATATTTGCGAAGTACGGATATGTGAAAAACGTTATGAACACGAGACAGGCTTGGAGGTAAAGCGAGTCTATAGGCCACATTTCCTTCTCGGTCAAGGATCTCAAATGGACCAATGAATCGTGGGTTGAGCTTTCCACTCTTCCCGAATCTCGTAACTCCTTTCCATGGAGCAACACGTAATAATACATGATCCCCAACATTAAATTCCACGTCCTTTTGATGAAGATCTGCATAACTCTTTTGTCGATCTTGTGCAGTTTGTATCCGTTGCCGGATCATTTGAATCTTTTCTGTAGTCATATGTACCAACTCCGGTCCCAATAATGTTGCCTCACCCACCTCATCCCAACACACTGGAGAACGACACTTTCTCCCATACAACACTTCGAATGGAGCTACGCCTATACTTGCATGATAACTGTTATTATAGGAGAATTCCACCAATGGTAGGTACTTATCCCAACTCCCTTTGAAGTCTAGAACATAGAGTCTCAATAGATCTTCAAGAGTTTGAATAGTCCTTTTCGATTGTCCGTCCGTTTGAGGATGATATGCCGAACTGAATCCTAAGTCTGTGCCCATAGCTTTCTACAAGCTAACCCAAAATTGTGAAGTAAATCTTGGGCCACGATCAGAAACTATAGATACTGGCATGCCATGCAACCTCACAATCTCATTCACGTACATATGAGCAAGACGTTCAAGGGAATAAGTCTCTCGTATCGGCAAGAAATGAGCAGACTTGGTTAATCTATCAACCATAACCCAAATCGCATCTATGCTTTGAGAAACCTTGGGAAGACCCGTAACGAAATCCATCGTAATGTGTTCCCACTTCCATTTCGGAATTTCCAGTGGTTGCAATGGACCCTTCGGTACTTGATGCTCCGCCTTTACACGTTGACAAGTTAAACATCTCGAAATAAACTCCGCGATCTCTCTTTTCATATTGCTCCACCAAAATGTATGTCGAAGATCACTATACATTTTGGTACTTCCAGGATGGATTGCAAACGGTGTGTTGTGTGCCTCTATCATGATTCTATGCTTCAAGTTAGAATCGTTAGGAACACAAAGTCTGGAGTTGACTCGAAGTATTCCCTCTTCATCAATTCTTTCTTCTGGAATGACACCTTCTTGCACCTTCTTCTACATCTTCATCAGCTCCGGATCCGTAGCTTGAGCGGCTTAAACTTTATCAATCAAAGCTGGTTCTACGCGTATACTTGACATCATCGCACTCGTTCCTGCATATGATCTTCTACTCAACGCGTCAGCTACCACGTTCGCTTTTTCGGGATGGTATTATATGGTATGATCGTAATCTTTCAACAGCTCCAACCAACGTCGTTGCCGCATGTTGAGTTCCTTCTGAGTGAAAAAATATTTAAGGCTCTTATGATCCGTATAAATCTCCACTCTCTCCCTGTACAGGTAATGTCTCCAGATCTTCAACGTGAAAATGACAGCTGCCAAGTCTAGATCATGAGTAGGATAATTCCTCTCATATTCTTTGAGTTATCGCGAGGCATAGGCTATGACTTTCCCTATGTTGCATGAGAACACATCCTAACCCTTTGCCCGAAGCATCGCTGTAGATAACAAATCCATCTGAACCTAGATGGTATTGTCAGAACAGGTGCCGAGATAAGTCTTCTCCTGAGCTCTTGGAAGCTCTTCTTACATTCCTCGCTCTAAATGAATTTTGTATCTTTTCAAGTCAACTGAGTTAATGGAGTAGCGATTCTAGAAAATCCCTCTACGAACCTCCGATAATAACCAGCTAAGCCCAAAAAGCTTCATACTTCAGTCACCGACTTAGGTTGCTCCCAGCTTTGTATTGCTTCAATCTTCGCCGGGTCAATAGATACTCCACGTTTTGATACCATGTGCCCAAGGAATGCTACTTCCTCAAGCCAGAACTCGCATTTCTTCAGCTTGGTATATAGCTTGTTCTCACGAAGCTTTTGAAGTACCAACTTCAAGTGGTGCTCATGATCTTCAAGACTTTTAGAATAGATGAGGATGTCATCAATAAAAACAACAACGAACTGATCCAAATATTCCTTAAATACACGGTTCATCATATCCATGAAAGCAGCAGGAGCATTAGTCAATCCAAAAGACATGACTAAGAACTCATAATGCCCGTACCGAGTTCTGATGGCAGTCTTCGAAATATCCTCAGTTTTAATCTTCAGTTGATGATATCCAGAATGAAGATCGATCTTTGAAAAGAATTGTGCTCCTTGCAAATGGTCGAATAGGTCATCAATACGAGGTAGCGGATACCTATTCTTGATGGTGACATGGTTCAACTCCCGATAGTCAATACAAAGTCGCATACTCCCGTCTTTCTTCTTTACGAATAAAACAGGAGCACCCCAAGGAGACGTACTAGGACGACTAAAACCGATGTCTAACAATTCCTGTAATTGGACCTTTAACTCTTGAAGTTCAATAGGAGCCATTCGATATGGGGTTTTAGAAATGGGTTTTGTACCGGGTTCAAGGTCAATAAAGAATTCAACTTCACGTTCTGGGGGTAGACCGGGAAGTTCTTCGGGAAATACATCAGGAAACTCATTAACAACAGAAATATCATTCAAACCTAACGTATTCTGGTTTAGATCAGTGACATGTGCTAAGAAAGCTTGACATTTGTTTTTCAATAAACGAATAGCTTTGTGACTTGAAATGATATTGACTGATTTTAGTGGTTAGGTGGTTTGGATTCGCACAACAGGTTGATTATGAATATGAAAACTAACAACCTTACGAAAATAATCAATTTTGGCATGGTTAGTGGTTAACCAGTCAATTCCTAAAATCACGTCTAATTGCAAGTATTTTCAAAGATATAAGATCAACAGGTAAGGTAAGGGTACCAATCTGAATCAAGCAAGATTTGTAAACTATGGATGTAACAAAGGTTTCTCCCAACGGAGTTTCAACAGATAAGTTAAAGTCTAATTTATCAGAAGTCAAGTTCAAACGTTGAGCACAAGCAGGTGAAATAAAATAATGGGTAGCACCGATATCTAACAAGGTGTAAACTTCACAAGAGTTTATGATTATCTTACCCGTAATCACCTCGTGTAGGTTCCTCATGTTTTGAGCTGTCACAACAAACGCTCGTCCAGGAATCACCGACTTTGACTTTTCCGAAACCGCCTTTGGAATCACCACCCCCGCTGGACTTAGTTTCGCTATAGGACAATCTCGAGCTATATGTCCTTCTTTTCCACAGTTATAACATGCTTTGAATTATTGTGGGCAGTTTGGGCTGATGTGTCCCTCTTTCCCGCATTTATAGCATACGACCGGTGGTCGTTCTCCTCCCCTAGAAATAGTTGATTCTGGTGTTGATGTCGACGTCTTCACGTTCTCATTGTTGTACCTTCTCTTCTTCAAATCTCCCCTTGATTCGCTTTTTTTTACTATCATGGCCACGATTACCACCGGAGTGGTTACCGCTTCTGTCATACTTTCCTCTCCGCTGGTTGTCATTGCTCCGATGACTGCTGCCACCGGTACGACCTTGGTTGTTGTCCCTTGGTTGAATATAATAACTATCTCGTTCTAACAACTGGGCCCTGTTCACTACATCCGAATATAGAGAAAATTTTTGAGAAATGAGGTATTAACGTATTTTGGGTTTCAAACCTCTAAGAAACATCCGCGTCATACGTTCCTCATTCTCTACCAAATGAGGTGCAAACCTAGATAACTCCGCGAACTTAGCCTCATACTAGGACACAGTCATGTTGTTTTGTTCTAGTCTGATAAACTCTACCTCCTTCATATGACGAATACTTTCAGGAAAGTACTTGTCATTGAACAGTTTCTGGAATGCTTCCCAAGACATCTTGAGTGCGGCAGGCTGGGTACGCTTCATAGATTCCCACCAGTAATTTGCCTCTCCACGAAACATAAAGGTGGCGAATGGAACCTTCTGTTCCTCCGTGCATCCTAAGACATCAAATATCTTGGTAATTTGCTTAACCCACGTCTCTGCCTTGATTGGATCTGGCTTTCCCTGAAACTCTGGTGGTCCCAACTCTTTCAACTTCTTGGCAGTGACAAATCGCATGTTGTTATTATCTCCACCTGTATTATGAACACGAGTCTCCCTCGTCTGGTTTTGCATGAACTGCAAAAAATTTCTAAACATCTCATCGTTCATCGTCTGATCAGCGTTGTTTTCAGGATGAACATTGCCTTCTTGTTGCACGTTCTCCTGGTTGGTGATTAAAGGTGTCTCCACGGTCTCATTCACTCCATTGTTAACATTCCCAGCTGTCATTCTCAAATACTACCATAAAACAAGGGTTAATTAAACAAATTAACATACCACATATTAACCCTATGCTCCGACTGACTAATTAAATACCACATAAGCTTAGGTAGGACATACTAGTGAAGGATTTATTCGTCTCTGCTCCTAGTTCTATTCCCCGATCTCCACCAGAGATCATATCCCAAAGATCTGATACCAACTGTGACGCCCCAAGAATAGGTCCAGTCAACCCAACCCATTCTGAGTCGCCAAATACATGGTACAAAATTCAAATGCAATCTTTTATATCACATGGTCGTGCAAAATACGACCACACAACTGTGAATGTCAGTACAAATATGTAGAAAATATTAACATTCAAACTAAGTCCTCATTATAATTATTATCACACTATTTATTAGAAATAGTGAGGACTACTACTGCTCTAACTCGGACCATCACTCTGTTCCCCGACTAGTTTCTGCGACATTCTCATTTTCTGAAGAGGACAATAGATGAAATGGGTGAGCTCAACTAGCCCAGTAAAGAATATTATGACTAAGATAATGGAAAATAAATTATCGTTAGTCTTCAACAATTCAGATAAAATATTATGGACAACAAGTTTTAGATCAATATTCGCAGCGAAAATAACAATTCATTAAAAGAGTTAAGTAGAGAATGTAGTCTACTATCTTCTATGATTTAAAAGTCCATCATCAATATTTTATCCCTGTAACATCAATCAATATACATCTCGAATCAAATATTTATCTTTGCACTACGGCCAAAGATATTCATTTGTATCACCAGTGGTCATGTTCATCTCAACACCTATCATCTTTGCACTACGGCCAAAGATATTCATCAGGTAATCATTCATCTTTGCTCTACAGGCCAAAGATATTCAGTTATATCACCATTTAGGACTGAGAATGATGAAAAATATTTTAAAGAACGAATCTAGTGAGATAAAGGACAAAGATTAAGGATTCGTATTTTAGTTTATCCAATTCAAAAATACTTCGTAATAATCAATTGTGGAGCGAAATTTAAGAATAAAGCTCAAAACTTAGATCCATTCAAAGATAGGAACCTTAACAAGCAACTTGGACAAATAAAGGAAAATTTAATTTTTTCGTGAATAGTACTGTATATATGAATAGTGCCGCATACGTGAATAGTGCCGTATACGTGAATAGTAACCCCGACGGAAAAAGTAAGAATTTCATAATAAAATCCATGCCAATATTTTGGTATAATGATACTGAAAAGAATAACATCATTTATGAAAGAAAATAATATCTCTTACCTCAAAAGAATAGTACTTCTGGCTGAAATATCGGATATAATACCGATGCAACTTACACTGAATAGTAACACTCAAAGTATCTAAATACTCACAAAAATACGCTCGATATTATAAAGAGAGAAAACTTCTGATTCTGGTGTGCTTGTTAATTCTAACCTAAACACCCTATTTATAGGAAAATGCTAGAACGCCAAAGCAGACTTAACCTGCTACCTGATGGCTTTACCTGCTACCATTCACGTACACCACCATTAAAATTCAGCAAATTTTCCACAACAACCAAAAGTGGGGCCCACCATTTTATTTAAAAAAATATTTATTTTGAAACTTCAATAATTCATAATAAATAGCCATTTTATCAGAAAAATATAGATTATATGTCCTTTTTATGGGGAATTTAATTCTCTAAAACTTTGTAGAAGGAAGTTTTTCCAAAATCCCAACCGAATATAGCTGAAATCCACAAACGGATGATTTTCCACTGATAAAAACACCTCAGCACTAATTCTTTCTTTTATATCCACAAAATAAATATTTCTTTAGCATATAAATCAATAATTAATTATTCACAAAAAATATTACAGAACTACAATATTGACAACCAGGTCGTTCCCAGGAAAGAGGGAGCCTTCCGATAAGGATTTCTCCTTACTGGCGCGCAATTAAATAACCACTCCTAAACAGAACTTCCTTAGACATTGTCAATAATGCTATCTAATAATATTATTCAAATAATATGAATTATTGAGTTGATAATGTGAAATACTGTGCAGTGACAATTATTGAATCAATAATACAAAATATCAACGGTAGCAATTATTGAATCAATCATATAAAATAGCAACGCAGCAATTATTGATATAAAATATCAACGTAGCAATTATTGATATAAAATATCAACGTAGAAATTATTGGACCAATAAAATATCATGCAATTATTGAATCAATAATATAAAATATTGAACAGTAATTACTGTAACAATTATTGAGTAAGTGACTTCTTACGTAAGAACAAATAATTCAAAATACTGTGCAATACCGTGTGCTACTGTGCATAATGCGTATTACTGTATTTTTATCATCGGGTATTTCAACAGTTTAACCGTAACAGTTTTACCGTTATTCATAAAAAGGTTAGTTCTGTCGCTTTCTATATCCGACAGTTATTTCGTTGTGGGGCCCACAAATAGTTGCGCCGTCATACGAATATTCTCCGACAACAAGAATATTTCACAAACAAACGAGTATTCCTCGACAACAATGAATATTTTATAAAATCTTGCTTATTTTGAAATATTTGCACATTTCATCCATAACTTTTCACATTTATCAAATCAACACCTTACTATTTCGAAATAATATATAAAGAAAATTAAATCTTTATTCATAAAAGTTGGGGTCTTACATGGTGACTGTTGCTTATATAAACACATATATATAAAAGCAGTAAACTACCACGAATTTGACATCCGGGCTTGACAGAATTGAAAAATTAGTATATATATAGTTAAATATATACAAAAAAAAGCCAAATCCGGACTGGGAGGATAACCCAGTCTGGTGAAGTTGCTCAATATGAAGATGCAAGTATATACAAGATGCTGGAAGCGACGGATCGTCAATCCGAGTTGTAGAAATGCCAAAAAATGCATTTAGGTACTAAAATGTACCAAAAGTTAACAAAAACGGCCACGAAACTGAGTTCCGGGCATATTTAGAAAATGAAACTTGATATGCAAGTGTATAAAAGTGCGAAGAAGTAATTATAACTTTTGATCTTAAAAATACTCACAATGGACTGCTACACGGGCTTTTTGCCAAATCGTAGGCTTTAAACGTCCAAATCTACCGGTTATTTTCTGATATGTGGTAGTATGTGGGTATATCTACGTTTTAGAGTGAAAAAATTTGGGTTTGGAAGACAAGAAAATGACTGAAAAACCAAACGGGCAGGGGTTCAGAGCTTTTTTTTTTAAATGAGCTGTGGGTGAGCTCATATATATAGACCCAGGAGCCTCCACTCTACCTATTGTTGCCATATGTAGAGGTGCGACTCCATGTGGCAGGGCCCACTTGGCGGGTCCCATTGCATTGAAGTACGTGCACTCTGAGCAATACGATGTCAAGTTCAAAACTTTCTAACTTTTGATCGGAGCGTCCGTTTTAGGCGTGTTGTACCTTTTTGGAAAGCCCTCACCGAGAGTGTCACAATGACATGGGATAAAACATTTTTTGGGTCCAGGAAGATGGGTTCATAATTAGGTCTTCAATTCCCCGCAGTTTATCCGTTGAGCTGTCTTGTGCTATTTTCACTCGGGATCATTGTTATGGTTTATTCTGACCTTGGTGGCATCAATTCGGCTTGAGTTTGACCGAATCAGCTTAGAGTTGGTAAAATAACCATTTTGCCCCTCCCGGAGTTGCCTTCAGTGTCGGCATGGCCTTCGATTGACTTCCTGGGATTGTTTCCAAGATTTGGATCCCATTCGAGTCTGTTTTTCCTCAGTGCTGTCTCTGAGGCTGACTTAGTCCCTCTAGGTTTTCCTCTGGAGATGTTGTGATGCTTCAGGATTATTTTTGAAGTTAACCTGACCTCTCGGGTTGAGATAGGGGCTGACCTATACCTCTCGGGTTGAGACCGGGGTTGACCTGTACTTCCCGGGTTAAGACCGGGGCTGACCTGTACCTCCCGGGTTTTGATTGGGGCTGACCTGTACCACCCGAGTTGAGACCGGGGCTGACCTGTACCTCCCAGGTTCAGACCAGGGCTGACTTGTACCTCCTGGGTTGAGACCGGGGCTGACCTATACCACCCAGTTGAGACCGGGGCTAACCTGTACCTCCTGGGTTCAGACCGAGGCTGACCTGTAACTTTTGGGTTGAGACCGGGGCTGATATGTACCTCCCGGGTTGAGACCGGGGATGACCTGTACCTCCCGGGTTGAGATCGAGGCTGACTTGTACCTCCCGGGTTGAGATCGGGGCTGACCTATACCTCCCGAGTTGAGATCGGGACTGATCCGTACCTCCCGGGTTTAAACCGGGGCTGACCTGTACCTCCCAGGTTGAGACTGGGGCTGACCTGTACCTCCCGGGTTGAGACCAGGGCAGACCTATACCTCCCGAGTTAAGACCGGGGCTGACCTGTACCTCCCAGGTTGAGATCGGGGCTGACTTATACTTTCCTAATTGAGACCGGGGCTGAACTGTACTTCCCGAGGTTGAGATCGGGGCTGATTTATTGGCCCGGTATTGAGACCAAGGTTGATTTGACGGCCTGGTATTGAGACCAGAGTTGATTTAATGGACCAGTATTGAGACCGGGGTTGATTTGATTGCCCGGTATTGAGACTAGGTTGAGTTAAAGGCCCGATATTGAGACTGGGGTTGATTTAACGGCCCGGTATTGAGATCGAGGTTGATTTGATGGCCCGGTATTAAGACCAGGGTTGATTTGATAGCTCGATATTAAGACCGGGATTGAGTTAATGGCCCAGTATTGAGACCGGGGTTGATTTGATGGCTCGGTATTGAGATCGGGGTTGATTTGACTTTTTGGTATTGAGACCAGGGTTGAGTTGGTGGCCCGATATTTAGATCGGGGTTGATTTGATGGTCTGGTATTGAGACCAGGGTTGATTTGACGGCCCGGTATTGAGACCGAGTTGATGGCCCGCTATTGATATCGGGGTTGATTTGATGGCCTGGTATTGAGACCGGGGCTGATTTGACGGCCCAGTATTGAGATCGGGGTTGTGTTGACTGCCCGGTATTGAGACTAGGGTTGATTTGATGGCCCGGTATTGAGATCGGGGTTGATTTGACGTCCCAAAATTGAGATCGGGGTTGATTTGATGGGCCGATATTGAAATCGGGGTTGATTTGATAGCCTGATATTGAGATCGGGGTTGAGTTGATGGCCCTGTATTGAGACCGTGGTTGAGTGATGGCCCAGTATTGAGATCGAAGATGATTTGATGGCCCGGTATTGAGATCGGGGTTGAGTTAAAAAGATAGTTTTTCCCTCCTACAGTGTTAGTAATAGGAAAATGAAATTTCGAGTGTCTACATACCTCTTTCATGATTGCATTAAGCCTCTTTTGTTGTTCCACTGTAGGTTTTCCATCTTCCTCCATCTTCTTCTTGTGAATACAAAATGAAGGACTGATTCCTTTGATGTCGGTGATAGTCCATCCAATAGCAGACTTGTATTCCCTCAAAACTTTTAATAGCTTACTTTCCTGCAATTCGTTAAGCGCAGATGCAATAATGACAGGTAAAGTAGATGAATTATCCAAATAAGCATACCTGAGGTGATTGGGTAAGGGTTTGAGTTCTAGTGCCCGTGATTCCTCTAGAGATGGCTTCATCTTTGCTGATGATGTTCCTGCTGCTTCCAATTGTTCAAATGGTAATTTAAACCTACTCACTCTAGGATGTGCCTCTACCAACTGCAGATATTCCAGTAATTTTGGCTTTTCTCCATCACAATCTCCCCTCAATATAGATTCTAATGGGTCGGTACTCAATATCCGATGTTGTTCAACTCCCACCATTTTATCGATTATATCCATCCGAAAACACTCCTCATCCTTTTTGGGGAAGTTAATGGCCTTAAACACGTTGAAGGTTACCTCTTGATCTTGAACCCTCATGGTCAACTCTCCTTTCTGAACATCGATGAGAGTCCTACCGGTTGCCAAAAATGGTCATCCAAGTATTATCGGAATATCCTTATCTTCTTCATAGTCCAAGATGATGAAATTCGCTGGGAAGATGAATTTATCCACTTTTACCAAAAACATCCTAAAAAAATCCCCGTGGATATGTTACCGATCTATCCGCCAGTTGTAGGGAGATGCTTGTGGGTCTGGATGCCGGTAAACCTAACTAAGTATAGACTGAAAGCCGCATGAGGTTTATACTTGCACCTAAATCACACACATTTGTTGAAGGCCAAACTCCCTATTGTGCATGGAATGGTAAAACTACCCGGATCTTTCAACTTTGGTGGAAGCTTCTTTTGCAATATCGCACTACATTCCTCCGTTAATGCCACATTTTTGAAGTCCTCTAACTTCTTCTTTAACAAGATGTCCTTTATGAACTTAGCATAACTAGGCATCTGCTCTAAAGCCTCTGCGAAGGGGATGTTGATGTGTAGCTTTTTGAACACCTCCAAAAATTTAGTGAATTGCTTCTCTAGTTTTTGCTTTTTGATCCGTTGTTGAAAAGGTGGTGGTGGGTAAACTATCGGTGTAACAATCTATTCCTGTACCGCATATTTTTCATCTTCTTTGTTCCCTTCCACTGTCTCTTCCACACTAGTCTCGACTTTCTTCTCGGTTGTCGGCTTTTCTACATCTTGCTCGGCTAGCTGTTTTCCACTCCGAAGTGTAACGGCTTGACATTGCTCATGACCTCCCCTCGGATTCTTTTTTGTGTCACTCGACAAGGTACCTTGGGGTCTACTGTTCAATGCACTAACAATCTGTCCCACTTGAATTTCCAAATTCTTAATTACAGCCGCCTGAGTTTTCATTGCCGCTTCATTTCCCGTTATGTATTTGGCCATTAGATCCTCGAAATCTGTCTTTTTATCTTGTTGTGGAACTGACTGTTGCTGTTGATTCTGAAAACCATGGGGGTATAATGGTCGTGGAGCTTGCTGCTGATTCTGATTGTCGCTCCATGAAAAATTTGGATGGTTCCTTGCCCCCTGATTATATGCATTCTGATAAGTGTTGGGTTGCCTGTTATAGCTACCCACAAACTATACTGAAGCAGGGTTGATCGCACACTGTTCTGTAGGATGCTCACCTGAACAAAGCTCACATATAAATGCTACCCGTTGTACGTTTCCCGTAGACATGGTATCTATCTTCTTTGATAATGCTGCTATTTGTGCCTATAGAGCTGTTACAGTGTCCACTTCCAAAATACATGCTACTTTGGGTTGAGTCATTCTCTCAGTCGGCCATTAATAGTTGTTTGTAGCCATTATTTCTATCAAGTCCCATGCCTCCTCAAATTTCTTTGCCGAAAAAGCTCCACCTGAGGCTGCATTGATGCTAGTCCGTATATTACTTCCTAACCCATTGTAGAATGTGTTTATCTGCATCCAATGTAGTAATCCATGATGAGGGCATTTTCTCAACAGCTCTTTGTACCTCTCCCACGCTTCATATAAAGGCTCTCCTAATAGCTGTGCAAATGAAGATATTTCCGTTCTCATTTTATGTGTCTTTGAAGGCGGGAAGAACTTGGCTAGAAATTTCTGCTCCAAATCATTCCATGTGTTGATTGATCCCGGTGGTAGAGAATGGAGCCAACCCTTTGCCTTATCTCTGACTGTGAATGGAAATAGCCTTAATCTGATTGCATCATCTGAAACCCCGTTGCACTTGAAGGAATTGCAGATTTCTATAAAACTAACAATGTACTCGTTTGGATCATCATTCGGAACCCCCCAAATTGGCAATTATTCTGCACCATCTGTATCGTTCCAAGCTTTATCTCAAAGTTCTTAGCATTAATCGACGGCCCTGGTGATGCTCGACTAAATTTTTGAAATTCACGGTGTAGCATAATCCCGCAGTGCTTTCTCTTTCGATTCAGCAGGTATGTTGTCTTTGGGTGTTTCAAGTTCTTCTCGAGTCTTTGCAATCCACTTAGTTAACTTCTGAAATCTTTTGTCGATGTCGTCCTCGAAAGGCAACAAATCTGGCTTCTTCGATCGAGTTTGCATGCACTACTAAAGATTACCTGAAATGACCAATAAACAACAACAAAAATTAAGACTAAAAATATAAATATATGTTTAACTAAAACTGAACTAATTAAACTGATATTATTGTGCAGTTGTGACAGTTATTGAATCAATAATATGAAACACTATGCAATTATCAATGTAGCATTTATTGAATCAATCATATGAAAGACTATGCAATTACTACTGTAGCAACTATTGAATGAAATACTGAGTGGCTTCTACTATAGTAATTATTGAATAAAAATATTTTGCAATACTATGTACTACTTTGAAGTACCGCGTGTTATTATACCTTCAACAGTTAATGGTAAATTTGTGCCATTAAATTATTAAATCAATAATTGTCACGGCACAGTAACTTATATTAATTAAAATGATATTATTAATTAGCATTATTGGCAATATCTAAAAAGTTCTGTCGAGAAAAGGGGTTAGGTTATCTAATTGCACGCCAGTAAGGAGAAATCAATTTTGGAAAACTCCCTCTTTCTTATGAACAGTCTGATTATCGGAATTGCTAGTCTAAAATATCTATTATATTAATACATTAAGAGAATACTACATAAAATGAATATATAACAATAGGGACGATGATGTAAGCGATGATATCATAAGGTATGATGAGGTAAGCGATGATGTTATAGGGACGGTTTGGTAAGTGGTGATATCATAAGAACGATGAGGTAAGCGACGATGCCATAAACTATAGTGAAAAGACTACTTTACCTTGACTCTGCCAAGGCCTATAAATAAAAGCTCATTTCTTTCTTCTTTCTCACCAATTCACTAAAACTGAGAGAAGAAACTCACAAGAGAAAGTTAGAGAATGAAAATAAGAAAGATGATATAAAGGAGAGGGAGTGGAATATCCAAGAAGCAAGCACACACTAACAACCCTTAGCTCTGCTACTACACTATTGCAGTATCTAGTCTCTAATTATGGTAAATGATATTATTTTCTTTCAATACTCGTAAGGGATATCATTTTCTTTCATACTCCATATTATGTAAGTGATATTATTTCATATCATATTCCTACATCTAAAATTACTATGGTAAGTATTACTTCTATAATTTCTGAAATGATTAGAAATTCCCTGAGGTTTGCGCTTCATCTAATATCATTTCACTTGAATATTTTCCTGAACGTTCTTATTAAATTTTTAATCTAATAATATTTATGGTAGTACTATTTATGCCAGAGTAATATTCATACAAGAGTACTATTCATACTAGAGTACTATTCATACTAGAGTACTATTCACGATAAAGTACTATTCACAACAAAGTCTAGCCTTTTTTGTCCAAATTATCTTTGAAATATGAATCTTAACTATCATTCTAGAATTTGAATCCACTTTTTGATCATCATGCTGACAATTTGGACATTCTTGGACTCTAGATAAACTAAATTATAAATCTCTAATATTTATTCTTGATTTTATTGTTCTTATTATCCTTTATATCATCTTCCTCAAATTTAAATTATGGTTGTAGACACTCAAAATTTTCCTTGCCCATTACTAACACTATAAAAGGACAAAGCCATCAATCAAATCAACCCCGGTACCGATACCGGCTTCCAATCCAAATTCGGCCACCAATGCCGGTCATTCAGTCAAATTCGATCACCAATATCGGTACTCCAGTCAAATCCGATCACCAATGTCGGTACTCCTATCAAATTCGATGACCAATGTCGATACTCCAGTAAAATCTGATCTCCAATCGGACCGTTTATCCATCTCCGATCTCTGATCGGACTGTCTATCCAGCTCTGATCTCTAATCGGATCGTTTATCCAGCTCCGATCTCCAATCGGACCGTCTATCTAGCTTCGATCATCAATCGGACCGTCAATCCAACTCCTATCAATAATCAGATCGTCAATCCAACTCCGATCATCAATCCAACTACGATCATCAATCGGACTGTCTATCCAACTCCGATCGTCACTCGGACCGTCTATCCAGCTCCGATCTCCAATCGGACCATCTAACCAGCTCTAATCTCTAATCGGACAGTCTATCCAGCTCTGATCTCCAATCGGATCATCTATCCAGCTCTGATCTCCAATCGGACCGTCTATCCAGCTCCGATCTCAAATCAGACTGTCTATCTAGCTCCGATCTCAAACCTGACCTTCTATCCAGCTACGATCTCCAATCGGACTATCTATCCAGCTCCAATCTCCAATCAGACCATCTATCCAGCTCCGATCTCCAATCGGACCGTCTATCCAGCTCTGATCTTTAATCGGACCATCTATCCAGTTTCGATCTCCAATCGGACCGTCTGTCCAGCTCCGATCTCCAATCGGACCATCAGTTCAAACCACAATCTCAATTTTGTGCTTTCAATTCAGCCCAGTCATAAACCCGGGATGTACAGGTCAACTTCGACATCAACCCAGGACATGTCGAGTCATCCCCGTCTCAATCCGAGAAGTATAGTTCCGCCCTAGAGATGACCCTAGGAAGCCAGATCCACCAAGGACCACCCCAAGAGGGGAAAATGGTTATTTTATCAACTCTTAGTCGATTCGGTCAAACTCAAGCCGAATTGATGCCATCGAAGTCAGAATGAACCATAATGACAATCCCGAGTGCAAACGACGCAAGACAGCTCAGCGGACAAACTGCGGGGAATCGAAGACCTAGTTATGAACCCGTCTTCTTGAACCCAAAAAATGTTTTATCCCATGTCATTGCGACACTCTCGGCGAGGGCTTTCTGAAAAGGTAATCGCACTGCCTCAAACGGACGCTCCGATCAAAAGTTAGAAAGTTTTCGACTTCGACTGCTCGTTGTTCAGAGTGCACGTACTTCGAGATGACGAAACCCGGCACTGCGCTGCCCCACCAGGGAAGCCGCACCTCTACCTGTGGTAGTAGCAGGTAGAGTGGAGGCTTGTTGGCCTATAAATAAAGGTGCCCCCCCTTCATTTCAAAATTCAGAAACGCAGCGAAGATTTGCCAGTTCAATTTTCTGACTTTTACACCTCTTCCAAACCCAAATATTATCACTCTAACACTTAGATATACCCATATACTACCACATATCAGAAAATAACCGGTAGATTTGGACGTATAGAGCCTACGATTTGGCAAAAAGCCCGTGTAGCAGTCCATTGTAAGTATTTTCTCGATCAGAAAGTGAATAGTACTTCTTCTTACCTTTATACACTTGCACGTTAAGTTTTGTTTTCTAAAAATGCCCAGAACTTAGTTCTGTGGCCGTGTTCGTCAAAATTTGGTATATTTTTGTACATAAACTTATTTTCTGGCATTTCTACAACTCGGATTGACGATCCGTCAGCTCTAGTAGCTTTAATGCACTAGCACACACGTTCTGGCAACTTTGCCGGACTGGGTTACCTTCCCAAATCGGGTTTGGCCCTTTTTTGTATATATTTAACTGTATATATACTAACATTTCAATTCTGTCAAGCCCGGATGCCAAATCCGAGGTAGTTTACCGTTTTTATATGTATTTATGCATATATGAGCAATTTTCACCATAACTGGGTTTTCTTCCCAGTATTGGTTGACTATATTTCTGTTAATATATATATATATATATATATATATATATATATATATATATATTTCAATTGCAGTCCGGGCACCGACGTGAAAACCCATCGCCCTTTATACTATTTTTGCACTCTTCACCATACTGGGTGATCTCCCCAATCACTGGTTGACTACTTTTCTGCAATTTAAATTCCAGTCTGGCTTGGAATATTTCGTGTCCTTTATACTATTTTTGCACACTTCACCATTACTGGGTTATCTTCCCAGTCCCTGGTTGACTACTTTTCTGTATATTTATATTCCAGTTCGGCCTGGATCATTTTGTGGCCTTTTTACTGCTTTTATATATATTTATGCATATATAAGCAGCCTTGTGTTGGGTTTGTACGTAACGCAATCATGCAATCAAATCACATAAATAGGGCGGAAGCTCGAAACATAGGTTTTCAAAAATTTATACAAACCTATAACAATGATCATGCTTTGTGTTAGTTATCAATAACAGAAAAGAGAGAACATGGAATTATACCTTTGAAGATCCAAGCTTCCTCAGGTACGAGTTCTACTCCTTTGATTCCTCTGTAGTGGCTCCTTGCCTTGATCAATGTCAGCCACCCAAATGTTTGGCCTCTAACGGTGATCCACCAAGAAGATGAAGAACTCAGGAAGATGGGTTATTGGCTTAACCCTTGTTTCTATCTCTATAGAATATGTGTACTCCCAACCTTTGAAAAAATTCATGTACGTTATTTCTGATATAAGACTCTCTTATATAGATATTAGGTTAACCCTCCTAATTAAATTAGAATAGGTTTTTATTTAATTAATTAATGAAACACTTTTAATTAATTTATATCCTAATCTTATTAGGATTGAGAGAGAGTACTGATATTATATTAATTCCTAAACTCCTTTAGAATTAAAATAATAATAATAATATTAATAAGACTCCTCTTATTAATTTACATTTAATATTTCTAAAATATTAAATAATAAACATTAAGCTATTTAATTTATTCTATCACCATAGATTAAATTAATTACACTTAATGCATTATTACTATCATGCCATTTTCTTCTTAAATAATTCTTCTTCCTTTTATTGTGTGACCCTTTAGGTTCTCCATATTAAACCAGTTGTGAATAAATCAATTAGAATAATTCTAATCTATTTAAATAAATTAAACTAATAATCTATTTAAATAAATAATATTTATTCTACAATAGGGATAAGTCCTCCCTAACGATCGACGACTTTCAGATAATATAGATTTCAACATTAATCATATAAGAACCTATGAGTTAATAGTTACCGTACAATTCAATTCTTCCACCATACAATGTCCCAATTAAATATAAGACATGGATTTACTGTCAAGTCTTAATTTATTTAATCATATGTATTTCGATTAGAAAACGCATAACTCCAAATAATGCAAATTAGAAACCTCTTTCTAATTTCATTCTACCTTGGCCAAGGATTCCTGGGTTGTCATTTAACGAATCACATAGGACATATCTCCTCTTTTACTAGAGGTGATAGATTCTTTATTGATCATACATTATCTCCATATGCAACTCATTATACCCAAGCATACCCTATATATGCCTTAAAAGGCCTTAAGGAATAAGTCAAAGTATAATTTGTTACATACAAGATACTATGATGATCTCAAGTCCAAGGATCACTTGTACTACTATCACATTAGGAATTCCTTTTGACAGGCGAGTAAAACTCCATTAGGTATTCTATAGCGAGTCACGTTCAGTGAACTTATTCTCCAATAAGCACCTACATACTTGCTTTAGTGTCTCCACGCAAATGACCATGAGATCAGTCATCCTCATCCAATGAGCAAACAACATATGTACCAATCTATCCGGATTTACTAATCCCTATTTTAGTAATCCCACAATTGGGAACTATTTTAGTTTTTAAGCTTTCTAAGAATTTAGATCTCATTAGCATGATCTCATCATGATTCTAAATGCATTGCTTAAAACTATGAGTTATTTACATATTATAAAAACAGCACCATGTAGATAATTAAATGCCTTAAATGAATATTTTATTGATAAATAAATAATATTGTTTACAAAGTATGTGCTTTATCGTCATACATGATTGGCTTGTATGCACACTACTATCACCTACACCATCACTGGTCCTCTTCCCAATCTTTTTTAACTATGTTTCTGTCAATATATATATATATATAATATATATATATATATATATATTTCAATTTTAGTGCGGGCACCGGCGTGAAAACCCATCGCCATTTACAGCTTTAATATATATTTGTATATATATATATATATATTGATTTACTCGCTTTCTATTCAACTGCTGCTTTAAATATTCATTTTATATGAATTGGCACTGACATATCTGTAGGTGGACTAGATTTATTTAAATCTCGCCAATTCTAGTTTTTAAACGGTTCAAAGTCTCCAGACTGAACCGGAAAGCTAGAATGGCTGAGATTTCCTTAAATCGAGCTTTCTTTCTAGTTTAAGTTTCAAAAGCAACCTCGCTTCCCTTAGATTGCTATCTAGTGGGAATAAGATGCTTCGGCCGTGCAGACCAGGATTTATTGAATGAATCCTCGGTTCTGGCAATATTGGAATATTTATATATTTCTGTACAAATTTGAACTGTGCAGGTTTTGGATACTTATATGTGAGCCTAGGAATCGTGTGATTCACGATCAAAACGATCGAAATCTGATTCCCACGAAGGACAAATTTTGATATACAAATGTACCCTGCCAGTTTTTTTGCAAAAAGTGTACATGTAAACAGACCTTAAAAACGATATCCGGATTTAAGGTCTCAATATAATAAAAAATGTTGATTGTCGTGTTAGCGTCCCTCTGATGGTTTTCACACCCATGAGGAGGCCGACACTTGTATATTCTGTGGTCGAGGATGCTTCGCAACCCGACAAATCACCATTCACATGTAGCCTTAAGGCTATAAAGATAAAATTAGAAGTAATCAACATGCTTCAATTTCTATGGCAGCATAAGGGTTTGATATACCAGCTTTCAAAACATCATTTTCAAATCAATCAAAAGAAAAGCTTTTCAAAGAAAATCAAATTAAATGATTTTACAAATCAAATCAAAGACTGATTTTCAAATCAAATAGAACCCTTCGTATATAGGTTCAACGAAGCAAAGCACTACTTTCAATCAATCAAATCAATAGGCCCAATTTTCAAACAGCATTCACTCACGCATTCCAATTTTTAATAGAAAATATTGAAAAGATGTGTTACCGTATTTACACTGGAATCATGGGGTGCCTAACACCTACCCTACACTTAACCAAGCCCCCGAGCTCAAAACTTTGTTTTCAAAATTCAAGTTTCGACAGTGTCCAGCAATTGGGCCTCTTTCAAACAAAACTCGATTTAGTTGGTACAACCATTTCAAATCTACCAACTGGCAACTCTGTAAAACGTTCAAATCGTCGACATGATACATGTTGGCCTTTCTCCTAAAAAACCCTTCAAAACCTTTTTCCTAAATAAAAAGAGTGAGGGGAGAGAACTTAGGAAAAGAGATTAAAAGACCCGGGTTGTGATCCGACCCGCGGATTTTTTAAACCAACGTCGACAGGTGGCGACTCTGCTGGGGACAGTATAGGGCTTAGGCCGCTTTCAAATCTTTTCAAACATTTCCCTTTCAAAACTATTGAATGCGTGATATTCTGCGTCTCCACAATCAATGAATGAGTGAATATTGCGTCTTTATTGAATTTATGAATGCTACATCTTTACATTGAATGAATGTGAATGAATGCTTTTCTGCTTTTTAGTGCTTCGCACCCATATTTAGTGCTTCGTACCCATGTCATCATATGCACAACGGTGAGGCACGATGTATATGAATGTATGTTGTGTGTCCCTCTCACAAGGAGGAAAACTGGGTCGGTGATAAGTAATGTCTTTGGGGACGACTAAGTCTCTGGGGCTCATGAAAATGCACCACCCAGATTCGCTCTAGTTGAAAGATCGGATTAATTTTCCCTCTACTAGATTGCGATGATCTAGGAGCCTTCATATCAAAATAAAAGCCATGAGAGTAACCCAAGATAGGTCAGCCTCTAATTAACCAAATCCGAAAGGAAGCTTCTTCATGCCTTCCTCTTTCAATTCCATGTTAAGTCTCCACTTAGCGAGGAGCACAATGTAAATATCATAATGAAAGATTTACTTTCCCTGTCAAAATACCATGTCATCCTGCCATCAAAACAACAAACCTCGGTTTTGTAGAATAAAATCTAAAAAACACATCATGCATCTTGTCCTTAGCTACATCAGAGAATTGACATGCCTACGTTTTGTTGTAGGTAAAAATTGGTCCTGTTACTAGGTCTAAGTCTAAAGCACCCAGTACATCCACGGATATGGCTTCCAGTGCTCAACTAGAATCCACCCCGGTATCCAGGGAGGAATTCAAAAGTCTAAAAAATCAGATAGCCGAGTTAGCCGATTTTCTCCGAGAACAAAGCAAGGCACTTAAAGGGAAACAATCTCAAGCTCACACAGAACCAGGAGCATCTGGTGGTAGTGCTGGTGGTCAAGACACTGAAAAAGCCGAAACTCAGATTCCTGGAACACAAAGCCAGGACATGACCAACAAAACCCTTGAAATCACCCCCCCCCCCACCCTCGTCAAAGAACAGGAAGCTGGTGACATTATGAAGAAAGTATAACAAATAGAGGAAGCTCTCCGATCAATCAAAGGGATTGGGGCATTCGGTAGTGTCAATTACTCCGACCTCTATATATTCCCCGGGGCTCGTTATCCCGAAAAATTTAAAACTCCTGACTTCGAGAAGTATGATGGAACAGGAGATCCTTACACACACTTAAAAGTATTATTGGAGAACTCAGATCCTATCCAGAGGACGAGAAGCTTCGAATGCAACTATTTTAGAAGAGTATAACCGGAGAGGCGAGAGCATGGTATGCCCGTCAGGAGAACTCCAAAATCCAAAGTTGGGAAGAACTGGCCCATGCCTCCCTCGGTCAATACAGCTTCCAATCTCAGCTGGCTCCATATAGATTACCAAATTACCAAGATCAGGAAGAATAACACTGAATCATTTAGAGAATATGCCCAGCGATGGAGACGGGTCGCCACACAAGTCACCCCAGCCATGACTGTATCTGAGATAGTCATGACCTTCATCGACATCCAAGAAGCGCCTTATTATGAGAGGATCCTAGCAGGCATAGTAAAACCATTCTCTGAAATGATCAAACATGGTGAAATAGACGAATTGGGGCTCAAATTCGGAAAGATAAAAGATCTATCCGCCCACGAAGCTGTCGCTGAGCATATCCAGTCTGAAAATTACGGCAGTAATCCCCAGAGGGTTCACGAAAAGAAAGACGAAGAAGTCTTCTTGGTCTTGCAAGGACAAAATCCAAGGGGCGAGTCAAACAGTATGCCCATTCAAAGGAGGAATTATACCCTTTTCAAAATCTAGCACAGCCTTCAAACCCTCCACTCCAGAAAAATATGGAGGTTAGGAGTCGAAGAACTTTCACCCCTCTAGGGGATTCACTCGAGAACATATTTAAACTTTTGACAGCCCAGAAGAAGATTGTCCAACTCCTTCCACCAACCAACACTAATGGTCGAAATTTTGACCCAAGCAAGAAGTTTGCTTATCACTCTGCATCTCCAGGCTATGACACCCAAGACTGTTGGTCTCTCAAGCACAAAATATAAGATTTGATTGACAGTGGAGAAATTATGGTCACAAAGCCTGAGCAACCCTTTGTGTAGGACAATCCTCTACTACAGTGTATGTGGCCTATGAAGAAACTGAAATCACTTGATTGTTGAACTGATTGGAGACTTAAGCTTGATTTCATTGTCATATATGTAAATCCTTACCTGTCAAATACTGTGTAACCAGTAAGCACGATCGAGTAAACACCATGATATGCTAAGTTTAAATGTTTACATACTTGTCTTCTGGTGGAAAAACTATGTTTTAATAAAAGAGTTTCAGTTCGCATATAATAATAACTAGACTGTTAAAAGCTTAAGTTTGGGGGAAACAGGGGACATGCATGATATATGCGGGGAGATGGAGCATAAGACGCACTCCCTTGCAGAAAAAGAAAAAGAAAAAGAAAACAAAAGAAAAGATTAAGAAAAAAAATAGAATAAACACATCGGCTACGTCGAGTTCTGTGGCCTTTGATATTCGAGCAAGTAAGCCCGAGGGGTGTCTCTACACCCAGCGCTCTAAGGTCGTCTGGTCTGGGAGTCGTTGGTCGAAAGCTCGCTACACGGATATCGTTGAAAAGCCTAAGAGGACTAGGCATTGCATAGTCGATTGTGTACACGGGAAAGTGCGAATACGCCCTCGTGAGTAATAAAAGCTTAATGAAAATCCCCCTGTTGACTCTTAACTCTAGTAATACGTGGTCTTAGTTAGAACTTATATGATTTTCTGTTTTTCTTAAGTTAAAGCTTGTTTTTCCCCTAAGAAGTATAGTATGTGAGTTATTTATCTGAATGCATATCTAATGGTTGCTAGGCACACAACGCACAATACATCAGTGTTGACAGTTTTGGATTTGCAGAATATGCCTTATGGTCTTGTTTTGGGTAGCTTATCTGTTCGACTATTTCGTGGTTTTCTGAGGCATTGCTTTGAAAGTCCAATACTGGCTGGGAATATGGATTCGCTATTCATGATAGCGTAGGTTGCATACATTGTAAATACTGCATTGCATTTTTTATTTAGTTTTGTTTTGGTTGCTCGAGGGCAAGCAACGTTTAAGTTTGGCGGTATTTGATAAGTGGTTTTATTACCACTTATTCGAATAGTAACCAGCTCATTCTGTTGCTTAAACTCAAGTAATCCTGTGCGTTTAATATATTTTTCCTTTGTTTTGCAATGTTTATGTTTAGGAACTCTCCGGGTACACTTTGAGCGTAAAAGGACCTAAGATGGCCTAAAAGGGGCATCGCACTGAAATAGGCTAGAATAGATGATGGTATGATAGGGCAAAGCATGATGTCAAACGGCGAAATGGGGATGTACTGTTGCAAAGAGGCTAAAAAGGAGTTCACTTGCCAAGCATGGGAGTGGCAAAGCCAAGTCCAGCAAAAAGCAGCAGAAAACCCAAGCTTCAGGTGACGCGCGGCAGCGCCGGGTTCAAGGAAGCCAGTCGTGCGCCTGCGCTATTATCCAGACCAGAAGCTCAGCATTTTGCAGCCGCGCGGCCGCGCTAGGAAACAAGCTTGGACGCGCGCGGCAGCGCCAGTTTATTTTCGGCCAGACTTTGACTTTTTGATTTATTGAACGGTAGAGGCAGAGAGATAGAAGGGCTGAGCCCTCATTTTGTAACATATCTCCACTAGGGAGTAAACATTGGCCTTAAGCCCTAGCTTGTTCTTCATTATCTTTTTTTTTCTTTCTTGTTTGTTAGATTAGGAGTAGTTTAGTGTTATGTTAGGGTTTAATTAGTTAGTTAGATTCTAGGGTTAGGTTAGTGTTGAAGATTGAAGCAAGTGGTTGTATTCAAGGATCCAAGCTTGGAGAGAAGAACAAAGATTTGCATTTCTCTATCTCTTAACTCTCTTTGCTATCATTGTGTATTTGGATAATGTATAATCAACTTGTGGATAATATATTTGGGTTGTCTATGCTCTAAATCTATTTTGAGGTTCCAATGGAACCTTTTGAGTAGTCAATGTTGATTTCCCTTCCATGTTGGTCTTAGTTGATTGTTATATGCATATCTATTGCGATGTATGCTTTATTTGCTTAATTGAGTTGCAACCAATTACTGTGATAACCCACATAGGATTGAAAGACGAAATGTGGGTTTAGATCAAATCGTAGTAGCGAGCGATTGTACGTTCACAATGGCGTTGGATGTATGATTTGTGCTTAGGATAGACATATACCAAAGCGCCGCTCGTAGCCAATTGAGAACTTGACTTTAAACCCTATTTATTTGTAAACACCATAGACATATAGGGGTTTAGATAATCTGGGTGTTCACGTGCGTTCCATTATCTGTGGATTGCACATGATATGGATTAGGTGCATCGAGAGATGGCCTTCTCTCACTTTCGTGTTCTCGGCTAGCACACTTAACGATTAATTTGACCTAATTGGAAGTGAAACGCCTGAGATGAATCATTAGGGGAAATTGGAATCTCATGCCTTCATTATCTGATTTCAACTCTAGAATTAATTAGTTTAAATTCAATTCCTTGCCTAGTTTAAAGTAGTTTTAATTCCTTCTTTTTACCACCCGTTTAAATAAGACTGAAATGATTATGTGCTAGTGCTTTGGCGACCTTTTATCTGTTAATTCCTCGTGGGAACGATATCTTACTTTCACTTTATTACTCGTTGGCCGAGTATACTTGCGCGTAAATTATGTCATCTATTCGGACCTAACATACAGCATAAAGAGGAGAATGTCAACATGATCAGCACCACAAATGGAGAAGGATCCAATTACCTCCGTTATGTGGGAGAATCAATTCAATCCAACAACACCAGCCCAGATAGTTGGGAAGTTTTTGAAAGGCGATTCCTGATAGAGAAGGAAATAAAGTCTCTCAAGGAACAAATCGAGCAGTTAGCAGAACTGGTCGTTTACCAGCATCAGCACACCAGGAGTATGGTGAAACAAATCATCCAGTCCATTGTCGAACATCCTCCCACACTGGAGATCACTTCCCAAAGAAATCAATACCAGTCTAATGAGAATGATCTTTGGGCCAACAGGGTGGCCGAAGAAGAGAATCTCCAAGCGAATGGGAAATTCCTATTTCAGAGGAACTTCACCAACCTAAATCAATCAATAAAAGAAATCCTTCAAATGCTAATCAACGAGATAATGGTTGCAGACTTGTTACCTCCATCAAACCCTCGAGCCAAAAAATTCAAACCTAACCAAATATGTCAGTACCATTCAAATTCACCCGGCCATGATACTGAAGATTGCTAGGCACTTCGTAACTTGATTCAAGACATGATTGAAAATGGGGACCTGATAAGGGGAAATCAAATCCTCGATCCCCCAGACAATGACACTCTCTGGATCCCCACTGTATGGAACGAGAACACAGTGGTTGTCATATCCTGCGATGGGGAGTCGACTCTCAAACCCTTAGTACTGCCCGGGAAAGGGGTTCAAGAAATTCCAGATCATGTGAAGGTGGTAGCTCCTCAACCTCTAATCTTGCCCTTCAGACGTCAGTATCCAATCATCAGTCTGAAGTGTGTCCCATGGAACTACGGGTATAATGAAGGCTCCACTTCAAACAACATTACCGTTGTGCCAAAGGAGAATCCCTTATACCTACCTTAGCGGGTAATCAAACCGGTCATCAAAGCAAAAGAGAATGTGGCTGAAGAGAGAATCAAAGAGTTCCTCAAACAGATGGGACACCACGAAATCAAAGTAGTGCAAAGCTTGGAGGACGCACCTAAACAAGGGTCCATCCTCGACTTGGTCCTATCTTCAGAGGATCATCGCAACATTCTAGTGAAAGTACTAGAAGAAGCTCATTTACCACATACAGTGGACACTGAGAAATTCAGTCACATGATATAGCACATCTTCAACAGCAATGTAATATCTTTCACTGACGATGATATCCCGGCAGAAGGATCGGGCCACCATAAGTCCCTGCATATAGCTGTAATGTCCTCCGGATATGTGATCGGAGGTATGCTCATCGATGGAGGATCATCCCTCAACATTTGTTCATACGATACTTTAGAAAGGATGAAGATCAATTCGAACCAGATCAAAACAAGTCATATGGTCATCCGGGCCTTCGATGGATCTCGCCGACAGGACTATGGAGGAAATAGATCTACCTCTAGAGATTGGCCCACACACTTTCTACGTATCTTTCCAGGTGCTCAGCATCGCCACCAGATATAACTTATTACTGGGAAGACCCTGGATCCACATGGCAGGGGCAATGCCATCCACCGTCCATCAACAACTCAAGTACATTATCAACGACAGCCTCATCACAGTGAATACCGAACCAGAATACCCTACCTACATATATGGGGATATACCAGTGATCAGCCTAGATGCGAGGATTGAACCTGCCAGATTTCAAGCTCTAGAGGTGAGCGATACTCAGTATCTACCTATCGGGGCACAAGCCCCAAAACCTAAAGTCTCCACCGAAGTAATGACAGTAGGGCGAGAAATGGTATATTCGGGTTTCCAACCTGGAGAAGGTTTAGGAAAAGATAAGCAAGGTATCAAAATGCCAGCCCAAATCCCAAGTCAGACTGGGAGAGCAGGATTGGGATATTCATCTGGGTCAAGCCGCCGGAACCCACATAAACATCCAAAGGCTCATACCTCCACCATTCTGCTGCCAAACCTCACAAATACCGGATAGGTGAAACCTACGAGGAAAATCCCGACTGCGATATCAGCCATGCTATTTCCTCCAATCATACCTGTCCATGAAAGAAAAGCCCTCAAGCTTTAGGTAGACAGTGAAAAGGGAAAAGAAAAGATCCTGTACGAAGGACGAGACCTATTCGCTAATATGAGGGTCATTTTCAACTATGAGGGCATGAATGACGAACTCCCAGACAGTGACGACAAAGATCATGCTCAAATTCCTCGCATCAAGAAGAGGTAACAATCCACAGAAAAGCCTTGGACTTATTCTAAAGGATGTCTCAGTTGTTATCCAAGACGAGGCAGACGAGCACAATTCCTTGATTCTCTCGGTTCATGAGAATCTGACCTTGGATAATTGGAGTAGTGTCCCTTACCTCGGTCAAAAAGGGTAAAGGGGCAGAGAGTACATCTGCCCTTTAATCATGCTTTCATTTACTGCTTACTTTTGCTTGCACAGCTATAACAGTAACTTTTTTCATGCTTTGCAAATGCCATGTATGTTTAAGCAGTTGTATATATTAATGAAATCATTTTTTTTCCAGGACCCAAGCATTGGATATGTGTGTCTCTGCTGATGAGATGCCAACTTGTCAAAATGACTACGACTTTGATGTAGAACTGAACTTCGACTTGATGGATATTGATCAAGAGGAGGAAAATGACTATGCGGTGCCCGAGGAGATCAAAGAATGGGTCAAAGACAAACCCAAACCAAATCTCGACCAAACCACCAACATCAACATAGGAACCTCAGAAAATATCAAAGAAATCCAAATAGGTTCAGACCTCACACCCAATAAAAAAGCCGACCTGATCGAACTCCTAACACAGTACCAGGATGAATTTGCATGGTCACATGAAGAAATGATTGGCTTATCCACGGATATTGTCATCCATCGAATGCCCATCAAAGAAGGGTTCAAACCAGTCAAACAAAAGCTTAGGTGATTGAAACCTGAGTGGAGTCTAAAAGTCAAAGAAGAAATTGTTAAACAATTCAAAGTCGGAATCATCATGCTATCAACATACCCAGAATGGCTGTCAAACATAGATCCCATACCTAAGCCCGGAGGGAAGGTACGAGTCTGCGTGGATTATTGGGATTTGAACAAAGCCTGCCTCAAGGATAATTTCCCGGTACCGTTCATCCACATCCTGATAGACAATACTGCGTAGTATGGCATGTATTCCTTCGTGGATTGCTTTGCTGGTTATCATCAAATAATTGTTGCTGAAGAGGACTAGGAGAAAATAGCTTTTATGACTCCCTGGGGAACCTTCTGCTATAGACGACTATCCGTCGACCTCATCAATGCTGGAGCCATATATCATCAAATCCTAGAGGGAGGATGATCACATTGACCATCTTAGAAAGTTGTTGAATAGGTTACGTAAGTATAACCTCAAGCTGAATCCCGCCAAATGTGCTTTTGGCTTCAAAGCAGGAAAGCTGCTAGGTTTCTTGGTGAGCAATCGAGGCATCGAGTTGGACTCTGCCAAGATCAAAGCATTATTGAAATGCCCATACCTCGTACAGAGAAGGAGATACGGGGATTCCTGGGAAGGATCAACTTCATAAGCCGATTCATTTCCCAACTCATAGCAACCTATGAACCTATCTTCAAGTCGTTAAGGAAGAATTCCTCCACTAAATGGAATGAGGATTGTCAACAAGCCTTCCTTGCCATCAAGAAGCAACTGATCAAAGCACCTATTTTGGTACCCCCAAGGGATGTAGTTCCCATGTTCATGTACCTGTCCGTCAATAACAATGCAATGGGTTGCATGTTAGGACAGAATGATGATAGTAGCAAAGAAAGAGCTATCTACTACATCAGCAAAAGATTCAGCAGTGGTGAACAGAAATACACCTTGACCGAGAAGACATGCTGTGCATTAGCATGGGCCGCCATGAAGTTGCAACACTATTTGCATGGGCATACGACCTACCTCATATCCCGCATGGATCCACTCAAGTACGTATTCAACAAACCAATACTGAATTGTCGACTGTCCAAATGACAGTTGATCTTACAGCAGTTCAAAATTATCTACATGACTCAGAAGTCAATCAAGGGTCAAGGCATTGCAGATCAATTAGCTGAAGCACCTTCATGAGGGTTCGAGCCCCTGGAGACATATTTCTTAGATGATGGGCTCATGACAATTCAACAACTCCAGTCAGAGAATACAATCCAACCATAGAAAATGTATTTCGACAGAGCGATAAACATGGAAGGTACCAGGAGCTGGGGCAGTCCTCATCTTTGGTGCAGGAAAGCAGTATTCTGTGGCTACCAAACTTCAATTTGGAAACACCAACAACACGGCCGAGTATGAAGGCTGTATAATGGGGTTGAAATTAGCCTAATACATGTCTATCAAGCACCTACTCGTCTTCGGAGATTCCGAGCTGGTCATCAGACAAACCATCGGTGCGTATCTCACTAAAGAACTGCATTTTCTTGCCCTATCATCGGCAAGTCCTCAAAATATCCTGAGAATTCAAAGACATAACCTTCGTTCATATTCCTCGGGGTCAGAATGACTTCGTTGATGCATTGGCAATGTTGCCTTCATTAATCCGCATATCTGATAAGAATGGATTTCTTAACATCAAGTTCACAGTTCAGAAAGCCCCGACATATGGGAGTTACATTGGAGAAGTATCAAATGAAATACCTTATGTCAAGCAGCCTTGGTATCAAGACATCAAAGTATATCTCCGTGATGGATCCACAACTGCTGGGGCAAGTTAATCCGAGCAAAAGTGGATTCACAAAATGGCCATGAAGTTCTATTTGAGCGGAGATGCACTGTACAAAAGGGATGCTAGAATAAGCCTGTTAAGATGCCTCGACAAAGAGCAAGCCCAAAGACTTACGGATGAAATCCATGGTGGAGTCTGTGGTTCACACATGAGCAGTCATCTACTGGCCAAGAAGATAATCAAAACTAGACATTATTGGATCTCTCTAAAGGCTTACTGCGACGATCACATTAAGAGATGTTTTCAATGCCAAATACATATAAATGCCATCCATGCTCCTCCAAATAAGCTGCACAACATGAGTTCCCCATGGCCTTTCTCCATATGGGGAATGGATGTGATTGGTCCAGTAGAACCAAAAGCCAGCAATGGTAATTGATTCATCTTCACCATGATCGATTACTTCACCAAATGGGTTAAAGCAGCCTCCTTTCCCAAAGTCACAAAAGAGGTCATCATTAGTTTTGTCAAAAACAATGTCGTCTGTCGATATGGACAACCGGAGGTGATTGTATCAGACAACGCCAAGAACCTGAACAATCAAAAGATGAAAGAATTGTGCAGTAAGTTCCACATCAAGCATCTCAATTCTATCATTTATCGGCCCAAGATGAACGGTGCTGTCGAAGAGGCTAATAAAAACATCAAGAAAAACATGCAAAAAATGTCCGCCAATCACAAGGAATGGTCTGACCTGCTGCCTCTCACCCTGTTAGCATACAGAACGTCAATGCACACCTCTACTGGGGCTACCCCCTATTCGTTGGTCTATGGCATGGAGGCAGTCCTTCCCATAGAGGTAGAGATGGAATCTTTGCGAGTATTGATCGACGCTCAGATAGACGAGGATCAGTGGTTGCATGACAGGCATCATCAACTGTCCCTGATAGATAAAAAGAGGGCTACAGACAAGTAGGTTTTATATCTACTTATTGGCTATCAACTTGCTAGGATTATGGCTTAATCTTAAGTATTTTAGTGTCTTTTGATATGTTTTATATTTGTTTTAGAGGTTTTACTATGAAAACTCAATTGGCAAAGGAATGGCATGGAATGGCATGGTTTTGGCATGGAAATGGTGGGAAGGCAAGATGGAAAGCTTTTGGTGAACCAAAGGTGGAGTTGGCATGGGGAGACAGCTTATGGCTTGTGCAAGTGGCCCATGTTCAGAATCAAGGAAGGCAAGTGAAGGTGAAAGAAGCAAAGAAGCAGCAATTATCAGCATTACACTAGAGAGCACCAGCAGAAAACACAGCACCGCGCAGCCACGCCGGTTTGAAGAAGAAAAGACGCGCGCCCGCGCCAGGATGCAGTTATTCCAGAATTCTGAAAAATCGCTCGCCCGCGCCCCAAATGAAATACGGGGTCGCGCAACCGCGCTATTCAAGGCTGGAAATTTAATTACTTTTCGTTTAATCATTTCTGTTGAGCGTGTATTCCATATATGGGTGTAATTTGCAAGGAACGAGATATTCACTATTCATTAGACAATTTTTATTTATTTTTCTAGGGTTAGAGAGCTAGAGGGGGTTTCTCTTCATCATTGTGGTTTCTCTCTTCTAGTTTGTAAATAGATTTCCATTCTTAGGGTTTACATTTGGTTTGATTGCGATTCTGAACTCAACTTGAAGACTTATTGGGGGAAGGAGAATATTCATATTTGCAATTTCATCTCTCTTATTCTCTTTACTTTCATTATTTTCTTTCAATGTTTAAATCAAATCCCATAATGGTTGTAGGCTCAGAGATGAACTAACCACCATTATGGGATTCTAATGGATTTTATTGTTTAGTTCAGATTATTATGCCTTATCATTATGTGTGATTGATTATATATGGATTGCCTAGCATGGTTGTATTTAATGTTTAGATGCTTGATCACCATCTACCTTAATAGTTTATATGGAATTGAAAGAGGAAGTATAAACTTAGATTTGGCCATGCTAGCATATGTTCATAAATTTTTTATGTGATGAATTTTATGATTCGTAATCCGGATAGACATATACCGGCTTACCATATGTAGTCCATTGAGAGCTATACTTAAACTGATATTGCTTGTAAGTCATATAGACATGTAGTGAGTTAGGTAATATTGGTGTTCACATGAATTCTATCACTTTTGTGGATTTTATGTGATATGGACTTGGTTTATTGAAAGATATCCATTTCTCACTTTCGTGCTCTCGACTAGTAATCCAAAGTAATTAATTATGCTTAACATGAGGTGTATATTCTGAATGATGCAATAAGTGAAGTTAGGATCCCATATCTCTCCAATTTAAATCAATCATCTTTTATTTAGTTAGTTTTAGTTTATAATCATTCTAGTCAGTAATTCACCCATTGTTTACTCGTTTGATCTACCAGAAATAGCTATAGAATTGTTGCATGATAGTTTAATTATAATTGCTTATCTCCGTGGGAACGATCTTTACTTATCTTATATTACTTGTTGACCGTGTATACTTGCACTCGTTTGTGTCAGTTTTGTTAACACCGAAACGGAGCAACAAGTTTTTGGCGCTGTTGCCGGGGATAAGTTGTTATTTGTATTACTATTGACATCAATTTTTGTTAGATTTGTCTAACTTGAACAATTCACTTCTTATCTCATTTCTATTTTATTTTTATTTGTGTTTCAGGTACTTGTGGTTAGTATATGCACACTCGATCCACAAATTCTGTGTTGGTGCCTCTACAAGAAAACATCAACGGTAGAGCTTGGAGAACGAACACAAGAACTACTAACACACAAGAGGACCCTGAGCAGCCGGTACAAATGGCAGCCGAGAACTGAGAGAGGAACAGAGAGCGTTGAGGGATTACTCAATGCCAAGGATTAATGATTTACAATCCAGTATAGTCAGGCCAGCGATAGCTGCAAACACTTTTGAGATCAAACCAGGGACAATTCAGATGGTTCAGAACACAGTCCAGTTTTGGGGTGCAGCTACAGAAGATCCAAATGAGCATATCCTGAGTTTTATCGAGATTTACGACACATTCAAGTAAAACAATGTGTCGGATGATGTGGTAAAGCTTCGACTATTTCCATTCACCTTGAGAGATAAAGCGAAGAGTTGGTTGCATTCGCTACCATCAGGCTCAATCACTACGTGGGAGGACTTAGCACAGAAGTTTCTCGCCAAATTCTTTCCCATGGCTAAGACTGCTCAGATGAGGAGTGCCTTGTCTCAGTTTGCACAACAATAAGGGAAATATTTGTGTGAGGCATGGGAGCGATATAAAGAGATGCTAAGGAAATGTCCTCATCACTGAATGCCAGACAGGATGGTGATCAGCTCATTCTATAATGGATTGGGATGGCAGTCAAGGCCAATCATTGATGCCGCATCAGGAGGAGCTCTATGGGCCAAGAGCTATGAGATAGCCTATGACTTAATAGAGACCATAGGCGGCCAATGAATATCAGAATCCTGACATCTAGAATGCCGCAACCAAAAGTGGTCGGGGTATTGGATGTGGATACCTTCACAGCACTTTCAGCTCAAATAACGGCTATGTCGAAGAAAATTAACTCTATAGCTGAAAACAGAGTTCAACAATTTGCTTTCGTATGTGAGTTATGCGCGGGATCACACCCAACAGAACAATGTTCCATCACTACATAATCAGTGCAATTCGTCAACAACTATCAAAAGGCTCAGAATCAATTTTCAAACTCCTACCATCCAAACAATAGGAACCATCCAAATTTCAGCTGGAGTAACAATCAAAATTCTCAACAGTCTCAATACCTACCTCAGCAACAACCATACCAAAGTGCTCAACAACCTCAATACCAACCATACCAACAACAAAAATCCCAACTGCAACAGTCACAACAACAGTTTGCCCCTAGACCGTCACATCCTCTCGGATTTCATCAACAACAACATCAACACAATCCAGCTCCTAATCCACAATCAGAAGAGAAAGCTGAAATAGAAGAACTCAAGTTGATGGTTAAGAGCCAAGCGATGTCTCTCAAAACATTGGAGACTCAAATAGGCCAGATTACCAATGCACTCCTTAACAGATCGCAAGGAACTCTACCGAGCAATACTGAAGCAAATCCAGGAAAAAGGGATGGGAAGGAGCAGTGTCAAGCCATTACACTAAGGTCTACGAAGTAAACTGCAAATCTGGAGACCTGGCGCGGCCGCACCTCAGGAAGAAGGAAACCTGGCGCGGGAGCTCCTATGTGCAAAAAATGCTAATGTAGTTTTGAATGATGGAAAAGATGGGGACAATACAGTTAAGTCAGAAAAGGAGGTATCCACTGAGAAAACTAATGCTACACCACAAGTGGTCTACCCTCCTGCACCATATCCTCAGAAGCTTCAGAAGCAGAGACTAGACAAACAGTTCGCGAAGTTTTTAGAGGTGTTCAAGAAACTGCAGATCAACGTACTCTTCGCCAATACTTTGGAACAAATACCAAGCTATGCGAAGTTTATGAAAGGCATTCTATCAAGGAAGAAGAAGTTAGAGGATTATAAAATAGTTGCCTTGACAGAAGAATGCAGTGCAGTCTTGCAAAGAAAACTACCTCCAAAGCTCAAAGATCCTGGCAGCTTTACGATACCGTGCTCCATTGGGAAATTGTCCTTCAATAAGTGCTTATGTGACTTGGGGGCAAGTATAAACTTGATGCCTCTATCGGTATTCACTCAGTTGGGATTGTCGGCTCCTAAGCCGACAAGCATATCATTGCTGCTTGCCGATAGGTCCATCACCTACCCAAGAGGTATCGTAGAAGATGTGTTAGTAAAAGTGTATAAGTTTATTTTCCCTGTTGACTTTATCATTATGGATTTCGAAGAGGATAAGAACATACCAATCATTCTTGGGAGATCAGTTTCTAGCTACTAGGCTAACACTCATAGACGTATAGATGGGAGAACTGACTATGAGGGTTCAGGACCAAGAGGTCACATTTAATGTCTTCAAAGCTATGAAGTCCCCCATAGATGACGAAGAATGCTTCAGAGTTGATATTGTCGGCAAGGTACTGCATGAAAAGGCTGAGCAGGTTATAAGCACAGATCCATTAGAGAGTGCTCTACTGGGAGACTCTGACTTGGAGGATTTTGATGTTGTGGAGTGCATGCAAATTCTGAACACGGTGCCTCAGATGAGAAAGTTTAAGATTCCCATTGAACCACTCGGACATACCGGGGAGACATCAGAGTGACTAAAGCCTTCTCTTGAGATGCCTCCTACCCTTGACCTTAAACCTCTTCCTGATTATCTGAGTTATGCATATTTGGGGGAATCTTCCACGTTATCGGTTATTATTTCTTTTGCTCTATCATCCTGTCAGGAAAGCAAGTTGTTGCGGGTTCTATGAGAGTTTAAATTAGCTATTAGGTGGACCATAGCTGACATCAAGGGGATCAGCCCCTCATACTGCATGCACAAGATACTCTTGGAGGATGACAGTAAGCCGACTGTAGAGCAACAGAGGAGATTGAATCCGATTATGAAAGAGGTCATCAAAAAGGAAATCCTAAAGTGGTTAGATGCCGGAATCATTCATCCGATCTCAGACAGTGCAGTGCGTTCCGAAGAAGGGAGGTATGACAGCCGTGTCAAATGAGAAGAATGAACTTATACCTATCACGACAGCTGTAGGGTGGAGGGTCTGCATAGACTATCGCAGATTGAACAAAGCTACAAGGAAGGACCATTTCCCTCTACCGTTCATTGATCAGATGCTGGATAGGTTAGCCGAGAAACGACTACTATTACCTCCTAGATGGTTATTCAGGGTATAACTAGATTGTTATAGCCCCAGAGGACCAAGAGAAGACTACCTTCACGTGCCCATACGGTGCTTTTGCATTTATGAGGATGTCTTTCGGATTATGCAATGCTCCAGCAACATTCCAGAGATGTATGATGGTGATATTCTCCGATATGATCGAGAAAAATATAGAAGTTTTCATGGACGACTTCTCAGTCTTTGGAGACTCTTTCGAAATATGTTTGGAGAATTTGGTGCTGGTGGTAAAGAGGTGTGTTAAGACCAACTTAGTACTGAATTGGGAAAAGTGCCATTTCATGATACAGGAAGGCATTATTTTGGGTCACAAAGTCTCAGGGAAAGGATTAGAGGTGGACAGAGCGAAATTGGAGACCATTGAAAGTTTATCGGCACCAACCTCAATAAAGGGGGTCCGTAGTTTCCTTGGGCACAGCAGGATTCTATCGTCGCTACAGAAACGACTTTCTCAAAGATCACTAAGCCTCTATGCAGTTTGCTTGAGAAGGATGTCCCATTTAGATTCGACAAAGAATGCCTAGTTGCCATTGAGAATTTAAAGAAGAAATTGACTACGGCACCCATCATTATAGCTCCTGACTGGTCTCTTCCATTTGAACTGATGTGTGATGCAAGTGACTTCGATGTGGGAGTCGTCTTGGGACAACACAGGGATAAGGTTTTTCATGTTATCTACTATACAAGCAAAACCCTAACGGATGCCCAACTGAACTACACCACCACAGAGAATGAGCTTATAGCAATGGTATACGCTTTTGATAAATTCAGGTCTTATCTGATTGGGACAAGGGTAGTTGTATACATAGATCATGCTGTAAACCGATACCTAATTTCAAAGAAAGATGCTAAGCTTCATCTCATTCGGTGGATACTTCTTCTATAGGAATTCAATTTAGAAATCAAAGATAGGAAGGGGACCGAAAACCAAGTGGCTGACCCTTTATCTCGACTAGAGAACCCAGAGATGGACACAAACGACAAAGTGATGATTAATGAGTCCTTCCTAGACGAACAGTTATTTGTGGTGCAAGGCAAAATGCCCTGGTTTGCAGACTTTATAAACTTCCTAGTGAGCAATATTATCCCTTCTGACTTCACTATAGCCTAGAATAAGAAGTTTTTACACGATGTAAGATGGTACAGTTGGGATGAGCTGTATTTGTTTAAGCAGTACGCTGATAGGATGATCAGATGGAGCATTCCAGAAAGTGAGACGGATAACATACTTCATGATTGCCATTCATCAGTTTATGGTGGACACTATGGGGGCGAGAGGACAGCTGCCAAGGTACTCCAGGAAGGTTTTTATTGGCCGACATTATTTAAAGATGCCTACAACTTTGTCCAAAAAAGTGATCGGTGTCAGCGAGTGGGTAATATATCCAAGCAAAACGAGATGCCTTTGAATATGATCCTAGAGGTCGAGATCTTTGACGTATGGAGGATAGACTTCATGGGGCCTTTTGTTTCGTTATGTGGAAATTTATATATCTTGTTGGCAGTGGATTACGTGTCCAAGTGGGTAGAAGTAGCAGCCTTACCGACTAATAATGCTAGGGTGGTCTTGCGTTTTCTTCAGAAGAGTATATTCACACGCTTCGGGACCCCTAAGGCTATCATAAGTGATGAAGGAACCCACTTCTGCAATCGTCAGTTTACTGCTCTATTGGCCAAGTATGGGGTGAATCACCGTGTTGCTACGGATCATGAGGTGAAACGGATATTAGAGAAAATTGTGAATCCCACGAGGAAGGATTGGTCCCTCAAGCTTAACGATGCAATGTAGGCATATAGGACTGCCTACAAGACACCACTAGGTATGTCACCATATCAGCTAGTGTATGGGAAGGCCTGCCACCGTCCCATGGAACTTGAACACAAGCCCTACTAGGCCATAAAGAAACTAAATTTTGACTTGAAGGCTGCAGGGGAGAAGAGGCTTCTCCAACTAAATGAGTTAGACGAATTCAGACTGCAAGCCTATGAAAACTCCAAGTTGTATAAGAGAAGGTAAAAAGGTGGCACGACCGGAAGATCATGGAAAGGAAATTCGAGCCGGGGCAAGCGGTGCTGTTGTATAACTCTCGCCTTAGAATCTTTCCTGGAAAGCTCAAATCGCGGTGGTCGGGCCCTTTCACAGTGAAAACTGTGTTTCCATATGGTGCAGTGGAGATTTTTGACCAATACCCAGACAAGCCTTTTAAAGTGAATGGATAGAGGTTGAAGCATTAATATGGCTGTGAAGTCAATCAAGAGAAGGTCGCCTCAATTCTTTCTACCACATAATCATTTCAGACATAGTCAAGCTAATGGACTATAAACAAGTGCTCGATGGGAGGCACCCCATGTTACTTATCTCCATTTCCCCTTTGTTTAATTCTAAGCATTGTGAAAAGTTTGAAATTTTTTGAACAGTGTTGATTTTAGGAGCTGATTTCATATATTTTTGAAGTTAGATGTTTATTGAATATATTTTTGGAGGTGTGAGCATATTGCGTAGACACTCATATAGTATTTTTGAGGATTCACGTATATATTCATCGCACATATAGCATTTTAAGGACTCCAACGTACATACATCTTACATAGTTCAATTGCAAGTATGGGATCAGTTTACATATAATTTTCATGATACATATTGTGACGCCCCTAAATTCGGATCGCCACATCATCTTGAATTTGGTTCGTCGCGTACTACAATCTAACACCATAACATTAATAATACGACTAAATATCGCATTGCACAGCGAAATAACACGAAATACTACTACCGAATAGATTACATATACTTAATATAATTTATTCACGTCCCAAGGTCTCGTAACTTAAAAATCAATTACATAGCTTAAACATACCTTAAGCATATATAAGCCTAACTAATACATAACAACATAAGTTCTTATTACAATCATAAGGATTTACATAATATTAAGCTGATCTGTAGCCTTTCCCTTGCCCTTGTCGGCGCCCGAAGGTCCGCCCTGCTTTGCCTTAAGTGAAATGTTTTAGGAAAAGCAAGAATGAGCAACAAGTTTGCTCAGCAAGTAATATAGCAATAAGGGGTAAGTAATATAGTTCTCAAATCTCAAAAGGGTATAGCAAGGTGTGATAGTTCAAGACAACAAGAATTATCAACAGTTCTCAATAACAGTCGCTAAGGACAGAATAATATCAATATGATTCAATGCTAAATCAATTTAAGATTTTAAGATAATTGAATGCTGAGCAGTCACTAAGGACTATGAACTTCTACTAGAATTAACAGAAATATATATATAATCCAATAAAAACAAGTACAATAGGTGATCAGCCTAAAGTACCCTATATTATGCATAACATTCAATCGTACTTCAAGTGCGCACGTCGGTCTCCCGACAAATATAATTTCCCTTCAAAGAAGGTTGTTCAAGTCAATATAAGACTCTACACCAATCAATTGGTTTGGACAGCTTTCTAATCATGATATAAGTCTAGCCGAATCAAATGGCATAGACCACTCTTTCAAGGTATATAAGAACAATCATAAGTTCAAACTCAAGATTTAAAGTTCGAAGAATATAAATCGACTTTTATCTTATTCATGAAGTATATAGTTATAATACATGAATCGCAATTCCAAAAGTTTACTTGTACGACAATAATAGCTCAATAAAGGGTAGGGTTAGGAACTTGCACAATAAAAGAGTGTAAGTTAACGAACTTGCCTTAAGCGTAGTTTACCAGAGTAT
Organism: Panax stipuleanatus; assembly: GCA_020205555.1. Taxonomy (NCBI): domain Eukaryota; kingdom Viridiplantae; phylum Streptophyta; class Magnoliopsida; order Apiales; family Araliaceae; genus Panax; species Panax stipuleanatus. The sequence continues at coordinate 60,835,538 of CM035124.1, read as the reverse complement.
AGCTTATCAACGCTTTTCGAATCCTATTATAATATATTTACGTATAAAGGATATTCATTAGTTATGAACCTTCGATCACATAAACTTGATATGTAAATCAAGTATACACATATGGTTCACACTTAGTATTGTAACTCTATACATACGTCATTACGTACTTAACATATGTATCATGAAATCAGATTATAAGTCACTTTGAATCCAATTGACGTAGTTCGTAAACATCGTTTAGACTTAACATTTGAAGTTTATAAACACTTTGTCAACTTAATATAGTTTCATTGTTTAGCATGCTCATTAACACTAGAATAATGTTCTGGACACGTATTACAGATTAGTACCACCACATAAATATGTCCCAAGTTCAGATTGTAATCAAAACAGTCAGACTTCTCTGCAATGTGGCGCGGCCGCGCTTAGTTTGTACTAAGGAGTGGCGCGGCCGCGCTGCTCCTGCTGCAGACCAAGACATGGCTGTTCCTGCAGAATTCCAGCGCATCCCGACTTGTATATATATGAAAGATTATGCAAAACACATGTCAGGAGTCTAATAACTACGTTCACTCCCATATTATAGTTCGTTATCCATCCTTATCTAATCAATACTTTAAGTGTTCAAGTAACAACGTCTCCTACGTTTAATTGCTATACATATGTTATGAGGTTACTAAGTATCATATACACATGTTCACGCTATTTTAATCATGCATTTCATGTTCTATGTTTCACTTCTTTGAAACTTGTTTTAAATCATGCTCAACTAGTTAGGCATACATGGCAATCATGCTTAGAAGCATATAATATCTTATCATAACGATCATAAATTTCAGAATGTTTATAATGTAGTTATCAACAAAACTAGGTTTCATACTCTCAAGGTTTCTCTTAAAAATCTCATATTAATCCATCAAGCATGCAAAGCTATTACGCACATCATATTTCATGCTTGTATAATCATACTACCTAAGCATGCTCACAAGTTCATGGCTCAAGTATATATAGATCATTAAGCTCGTATGTGAAACTCTAAACTTCTATTAGCATGCTATCATATCATTTAAGTATACAAGGTAAACATACTATGTTTCATGTTCATCTACATGTGAAATCAGATCATAATAGTAGGTCTTTAAGTTCAGAATCTAAAGCCTACTTGGCTCATTGAGTTTGCACTTAAAAACTCAAGTTCTCTTTGGAAACTCAAACTTGATAAGTGGCATTATGAAAGGTCACCTTTGTCAGTATATTATGGACAAAAATAGGAATTTTTTTAAGTTCAAGTAGCATGCTTCATTATTTCAGAGGACATAAAAATTGTCACTCAGTTCTGCAAAAGGGCGCGGCCGCGCCCTGTTTGTACTAGGGAGTGGCGCGGCCTCACCACTCTGGTTTCAGACCAGAAAGTTCTCTACTAAAGCAGAGTTGCAGCCATTCTTCACACTTTGCTCATAAAACAAGCTTACTAACTATCACATTGCACATATAGCATATTTATATACTTTGCTAACCATACTAGCACCTTATCACATATCAATTTCAAGTATTTCATGCTAATCCCTATGAATTGGAAATACTACACTACAAGGTATAATTAAAGCATTATACCTTCTTGAGCTTTGAATTCGGTAGAGCTTCCCCTCAATCTCAGAATTCTCTCTCAACTCACTCTTACAACACTTAACAATAATTCTAGCAACATCAAATAAGAAGAGAGGCTTGGTATTTACAGGAGAATTGTTAACCATGTCAAACCATTACCTTATGGATTGAATCCAATAGAAGATGAGGAGACATGTTGGGCAATGGAGGAGTTGGTGGGTAGTTGTTGATAATCATTATGAAGGCCACTCCCCATAGCATGATGAGCTAGAATGAGCTTGGGAGAAGAAGGAATAGGCTTTTAGCCTTTTTGCTCTTCACATGAGGAGAGAATGAGGGACTCTCATTGTGGGACAAGAATAAGAACTCAGCATTTGCCAAATGGGAATGAACTAGTATTACATACTATAGGTTATATCCATATTCATACAATATATACTTAAGTTAAATAACATATATGTATACTTAGGTTTTGAAAATCAATTGGGTGCATACATGGGTTTTAATGATATAACAATACTACATGGTAGCAAATTGGGGTACATGTATACATATTAATATATAATCCATGTATAATGTAATAATGTCAAATTATTATTTAATTGAGTGGTGACACACCTCATTATTATTAACTTTATTATTCTAATTATATTACTTATTGAAATACATATTAATTATCCACATACTTTAATTTAATATTTCATATAGTATACATTAATGTACTATACCTATCACATGGTCACACAAGCATCCTTCATGTAACTCATACAATTCATTAATCTTATTATATAGTTCTCATATATATCACATAGTCTCTTGTAGTGTCACATTACACTTTATATAATATAGTTTGGTTCCATATTACACAATGTACACGTAACATGTATTCTAATAAGTCCAACCATGTGATTCACTTCCTTTTATTATATAGTTCCTATATTACATAGTTATAGCAAAATGTCACATTATACTTTATATTATATAGTTGTAGTTACTATATAATATGTGATTACCTAACTTTACATTTAGCAATTAATTGAACAACATTAACCACAAAATATTAATTAACTATTTATTCATTAATATGCTATTACTCATAATAACCATTAATTAATAATATATTATTAATTAATCATCCACTCATTAATTCCTTCTTTAATTAATTAAATCTTCAATATATCTCATCACTGTGCCACACAAGGCATTCATTGAGCTTATCATAAACTCCACATTCTTCTCAATTATTATAAATTCAATTTGAAGTAATTCAGTTAACTTATCTCGTGACACATAAATATTTATATTAAAATAAATACTCGATTTTCATTAATATATTCATTTAACAATATTCAGAAATTCTCGGGTACTATACTTATAGTATTGAATGTTAGTTTTCTGAAAATCATGACAATTTTGAAAATTTTGCGATGAATACATGTGCATATAGTATAGACAGATTCCAATATTGCATGATGCAGAGATACATAGTTCAATTTTGGGTTTCAGATTCTTTTATATCTCATTTGTTTGCATTCATTTGTTTCAGGAAAAGAATGCTACTCAAATTGCTGCTTAATCTTCATTTCATGCTTGCAGTAAGGAAAATTTTTGGCTGAGCTTAGGGCAGCGCATCCGCGCCAACATTAAGGCTAAATACAGGGCGGCCGCGCCAATATGCAGTGCCAGAGACCAGTTCTGGGTACACACGCCCCCGCGCCCTCCTCATAGCTAAACTCCGCGCGATCGCATCTGACTCTAGTAGCCTGCCGATTTTTAAATGAAAAAGAAACAGACCCATCCCTTATATAACATATTAAGTGGATCGAATTCTCCTATTAGAGCATAAACAAACCTATTCACCTATTCTACCCAAAACTCTTATATACAAACCCACTCTCATCCGAATCTCACTTCTCCTTCTCATATTCAAATTCTACCAACTATAAATCCAAGCCCTAACCCTACAAATCCCCACTTCACTACTATATTTCCATATACAAATCCCTAACCCTAGCCTCCACTTACATTCCATTAATTTAATTCAACTTCATTCAGAGTTAGGGTTTAGAGATACAAGGTGTGCATAGATATTCAGAGAAAAGTTTGGGGGTTGTTCTTCAGCAATCATCTAGGGTTTGCAAGTCTAATTTTCTGCAGATTATAATGGGTCCAAAAAGAGCACGTTCTGCCACTCCCGGATCGCCCGCTCAGTGTAGCCAGGGCGAAGACACTGTGGGTTTGACTAGGTTCATCAGCCTTAAGGCACTAACTTGAGTATTATCGGATCGCGGCCAAGTCATTTGTAAAGGAGCGGGGACTGAACTTGGCAAGGGAAGATGGCCAGATTCTTGCCATGATCAGAGAGATGAGTTGGCAAGGAGTTTGTGCAACACCGCCGCCTAGTCCCGTTTGCCATTGTTCGTGAATTATATGTTAACGCGAAGGAGACACGGAGTGGTTTCTCTTTCGTTCGGGGCAAAAACGTCGATTATCGTCCGTCGGTGATCCGTGAGGTGTTAAGCGTGCCTTCAATCCCAGCTGACCAAGTAAATTAGGTCGAGGCGGAGCATTTTGAAACTGACCTGGACCAGTTTCTCACTAATTTATGCATGCCAGACACGAAGTAGGAAGTATAGGCAGGGCACAGATGAGCCCACCATTTTCCCCGCCTCAGCGCTGAATAAATATGCCAAGGCTTGGAATCTGTTCTTATGCTCCAATTTGATGTCGTCCACTCACCAGCACGAAATTACTTTCGAGAAGGCCATTATTCTGTGGGGGATCATTACGGGGAAGAAAATTGATGTCGGACATTTGCTCCATTAGAACATATTGTGATTCATGCGTGGCAGTACCACCGGGGGAATTCCACACTCATCAATGGTGGCTCATCTCTGTTTTGAGGTAGGCCTTGAGTGGGAAGACGAATAGGTCCAGATGCCGAGCGGGGACATAAATCATGCCATAATTAAGAAGTTTAAAGATTGGTCTGGTGGCACGGCACATCCGTGGGGCAAAAGATTCATCCTACCTACTCCTCCACCTGTTCCCCCACCGCAGCCAGCAGCAGTAGTCGGTCCTTCCACCTCCAGTACAGGGCCGCAGGATCGCCAGATGAGGCGATTGGAGAGGAGGATGGACGCTCTGCATGGCAACTTCGCCACTTTTACAGATGGACTGACCCGAGCCCTGGGTGAAGCCTTTGCGCAGCAGGGATCGCTAGTGGAGTGGCCCGTCTTCAGTTCTGCCATGCCGTACCGGCCGCCAGATTCGCCACCCGAGGAGGGTGGCCATGTCGATACATAGGGGAGTTTCCTTACCCTTTACTTCAAATGCGGACATTGAAAATTTTAAGTTTAGGGGTATAGGGTGTAGTTAGTAGTAGTCACATATAGTTAATTGCATGTTTAGGTTGTATAGTAGCTGCATTTTCATAATTTGTTAGTTAAATTTTGCATGAATTTTTTTTTGTTTTAGTTTTGTTTTGTGTAGTTAGTATGTGTTTAGTTGCATTGCATAGCATAGTCCCATGCTTTTAGCTTGTTGAATTCCAGTATAGGCCGATGATGATATTGAAATGTGATAGATTTTTGAACTCAGTTGATAGTTTAAGCTTAGTTATATCTTCATACATGATGTAGTCTATACCTGTTGCTTTGATGTTACCAGATAGCACGGTATTGTTATTATTTGCTTGTTGGTTAAATTAGCACAAACTTGTCTTATGAGCGGAAAAATTTGTTTTAAATGATAGAATTGTGTAAGAAAATGAATAATGGCCTTAATGACACAGAAATGCAAGTTTGGGGGATAACATTGGGTATGCATGCTAAAAAGAAAAAGAAAAAGAAAAGAAACAATAGAGAAAAAAGAAAAAAAATAGAATAAACACCTTGGCTAGCTAAGTCTTGTGGCCTTTGATACTCGAGCAAGTAAGCCCTAGGGGATTGTCTCTACACCCAGCGCCCTAAGGCCTTTATGGTTTGGGAGTCGTTGGTCGAAAGCTCGATAAATGGGTATCATTGAAAAGCCTAAGAGGGCTTAGCATTGCACAGTCGGGTGTAACCACGGAAAAATGCGAATTTCGCCCTCGTGTGTGAATAAAAGCATAATAAACCCTTTTGCTGAACCTTAGCTTATATCGATGTGTTGGATTGGTCGTTGTTTCATATGTGTGAAAAAATTCTTGACTTAAAACCTCAGTTTTCCTTCCTTAGAAGTATAGCATGTGGAATTTTCGCCTTTATCAAGCTTATTTATGATATAGCACACACACACACTACATCTTAGCAATATGTTGTGATTTTCAGATTGTATGTGTTTATGACTTTAGCTTGAGTTGATACTTTGTTCATAGTTCTTGTTATTTCTCTAAGGCACATTTTATTGGAATTCATAGCATGGCTGAAATTTTGAGATTCATTTTCATGTTAGTATAGTTGCATAGCATGTAGTTTGCATTTGTGTTTGTTGCTTGAGGGCAAGCAATAGTTCATGTTTGGGGGTATTTGATAAGTAGGTTTTATACCTACTTATTGGCTATCAACTTGCTAGGATTATGGCTTAATCTCAAGTATTTTAGTGTCTTTTGATATGTTTTATCTTTGTTTTAGAGGTTTTACTATGGAAACTCAATTGGCAAAGGAATGGCATGGAATGGCATGGTTTTGGCATGGAAATGGTGGGAGGGCAAGATGGAAAGCTTTTGGTGAACCAAAGGTGGAGTTGGTATGGGGAGATAGCTTATGGCCTGTGCAAGTGGCCCATGTTCAGAATCAGGGAAGGCAAAGTGAAGGTGAAAGAAGCAGTAAAAGAAGTAGCAATTATCAGCATTACACCAGAGAGCACCAGCAAAAAACACAGCACCGCGCGACCGCACCGGTTTGAAGAAGAAAAGACGCGCGCCCGCGCCAGGATGCAGTTATTCCAGACTTCTGAAAAACCGCGCGCCCGCGCCCCATATGAACTATGGGGCCGCGCGACCGCGCCAATCAAGGCTGGAAATTTATTGACTTTTCATGTAATCATTTCTGCTGAGCATGTATTCCATATATGGGTGTAATTTGCAAGGAATGAGATATTCACTATTCATTAGACATTTTTATTTCTTTTTTTAGGGTTAGAGAGCTATAGGGGGTTTCTCTTCATCATCGTGGTTTTTCTCTTCTAGTTTGTAAGTAGATTTCCATTCTTAGGGTTTACCTTTGGTTTGATTACGATTCTGAACTCAACTTGAAGACTTATTGGTGAAGGAGAATATTCATATTTGCAATTTCATCTCTCTCATTCTCTTTACTTTCATTATTTTCTTTCAATGTTTAGATCAAATACCATAATGGCTGTAGGTTCAGAGATGAACTAACGTACCATTATGGGATTCTAATGGATTTTATTATTTAGTTCAGATTATTATGCCTTATCATTATGTGTGATTGATTATATATGGATTGTCTAGCATAGTTGTATTTAATGTTTAAATGCTTGATCACCATCTACCTTAATAGTTTATATGGAATTGAAAGAGGAAGTATAAACTTAGATTTGGCCATGCAAGCATATGTTCATGAAATTTGCATGTGATGAATTTTGGGATTCGTAATCCGGATAGACATATACCGGCTTACCATATGTAGTCCATTGACTTATACTTAAACTGATATTGCTTGTAAGTCACATAGACATATAGTGAGTTAGGTAATATTGGTGTTCACATGAATTCTATCTCTTTTTTGGATTTTATGTGATATGGACTTGATTTATTGAAAGATATTCATTTCTCACTTTCGTGCTCTCGACTAGCAATCCTAAGTAATTAATTATGCTTAACATGAGGTGTATATTCTGAATGATGCAATAAGTGAAGTTAGGATCCCATATTTCTCCAATTTAAATCAATCATCTATTATTTAGTTAGTTTCTGTTTATAATCATTCTAGTCAGTAATTCACCCATTGTTTACTCGTTTGAGCAGCCGAAAATAGCTATAGAATTGTTGCATGATAGTTTACACTACTAGAAAATTGGCCTATAGCGAAGGTCGCCGACCGTCCCTATAGGCCAAAAGACCGTCGCTAAATGATCGTCGCCATAAAAGTCGTCAGTAAAGCCTATAGCAACGGTCTTTTAGCCTATAGCGACGGTCACCGACCCTCGCTATAGGTCATGCCAAAATCGTGTATTTGCTCTTTACCAACGGTCGCTGAAAGCTATTGCTATGGTCATGACCGTAGCTATATTTATCTATAGCGATGCTCGACGACCGTCACTATAGGCCTATGTTTTATATAACACTATAGCTACGATCGAGGACCGTCGCTATAGACTTTTTAAATATAAAAAAAATAATTATGCACATTTATTTAAGAAACACATACAAAATAAAATAAAAAATGAAAAAAAAATTATACATCATTTAAAATCATTCACATTACAACATTACAATACAATAGTTGAATATTTACATTAAATATTACTATTCTTGATTCGGTTGTTTCATACTTATTCTCTGAAGAAGACAATACAAGACTAAAAGAAGGTAAAAACCAACCACCAATCCTACCAAAATCTCGTAAGCTAAGACTTTTGAATAATATAGATGCTCCTTCACGAATCTGAATTACATCTATAGGGGAAATGGGTGTGATAAGCATTTCTCGTCCAACATTTCCTACATATGATACTGAAGATGGTACTTTTTGAATCCCTCCTTGGACGGTGACAAGTTTAATTGGATTCCATGCCGGGTTTTCCAATTCTTGTTGCCATGTGGAACACAGTTCGGCAGCCTGCACCAATGTTGCATCATTGGAGCATTTGGAGTAGCATTATCTTCTGCAGAAATTCAAAAAAGGACTTATATCTATTTCTCCCAATTTCTTGATAGCGATGTTGCTGTCATCAGTTAATAAGTCTGGTATATTCTATAACCAGAAAAAGAAAACCACTTGCTTAATATTCACTGGTAACATAAATAATAAAAAGTACTAGTTGTTAAGCATAGTGCAATGAATATTTGTGCATGGGCGACGGGGAATTCACATTTAGAAGGAATTGAAAAGGTATTAAAACAAATACATTCATAGTAGTTCAAATCCCCCTCCCCAAAATGATATGTAACCGTATCTTATCTCCTTATCTTTTAATCCAATTTGCATTTTTTCAAACACAAAAATAAAAACAAAAATGGGAGAGAAAGGATTGTCATGCATGATAAATTCTTAATTATATTCATTCATAGCACCTAGTGAAAATACAAGGCATTTAGTGTTCTAACCAAAAGTATAGCATGTTTCAAGTGCAGGACATGAGTGGCATGTGGTAATGTTACTTGAATTCCAAAGAACACTTGATAATTTTTTCCCAGAAGTCCTGGTCATACCTTTAATTTCCATTCTTAGCAACAAATATCAAACCATTTGTAACATATTAAAACTTTATATTAACTAAGTTTAAATATGTCTTTTATTTTTTAGTTTCTAATTGTTATTTTGTACCTCATGATTTTGGGAATTGGAGATGGGGGTTGGGGGTGGACTCAATCTACAACTCTGACAGTAACTGGAAAATATATTATGAGAGTATATATTGTTATAGTATTTATCTTCCACATAAGAAAAAGTTCAAATGCAGGACAAAAACAAAAAGTACCTTAACGTCACATCTTGTGATCTCTTCTTGGATGAACTTAGTATAAACGCAGCTTGATCTATAGTTGTAGCAGCTGAGGTAATTAGAATTCAGTATATTGTTAATATGACATTAAAATATTCTTGCTATGCTGCAATTCTGATTCAAGAACTTGAATAAGTGGTACGTCACCCAAGTCGCGTTGAGGGTTTATGTCGTTGACCGGGTAGGGTGTTTTGATTGTTCCTCATAAATCGTTGACAGACGTACTTATTTGGTGTTCTTGGCCCCCTATGGTATCAAAGCCATACTTAGTTTATTGTCATATTGATAAATATATATCTTTTAAATTATGCATATATGATCACCTCACAAACATGACTGACCTTTCTTCCACATCTGTTACTACTGTAGCTAATACTGTAGCCTCAACTTCAGAGGCCACTGAGTTAATTGCCTACCAGGATGTTAAAGAAGCTTTAGATAAATGGACTATTCCAAAAGTTAATCCAGAAATGAATTTACAAAATTGGAACTTTTGATTTTACCAGTAAAAGAATAATCAAAACTTTTGAACATGCTGTTCCCTTACAAGACAATGATAATATCGTTTATTTACTTCATATTGAAGATCTGTATCCCTTTATGCAAAAATATAAATATGTGCATATAGAACTTGTTCAAATGCCATTTTTTGTTTAATTTTCTGAACAGCTTGAGTATGTTCTTCAGTCCAAGGCATAGGTTTCTTTTTGAGTCTGGATTGTAAAATAGAAGAATCATGTGACAATTTCGGATAATAATCTCTAATATAATTAAGACTTCTAAGGAATCTTCTGAGTTGGGTAATTTTCTTAATTTCATCAAGAAATTTAGATGCAAATTCAATACATCTATCAATAGGAATAATAGTTCCATTGGAAATATTATGTCCAAGGAAACGAATAGCAGTTTGAAAAAGCTTTATTTTGGATGCAGATACAACTAAACCATTTTTAATGATAACATTTTTGAAAATATTTAAATGTTTAATATGTTGTTCAATTAAGGATGAAAATATAAGAACATCATCAATATAACAAGTAGCAAATTATGTAAAAGGGTTAAATATATCATTCATAATATGTTGAAATTCTGATGGTCCATTTTTGACTCCAAATGGTAAAACATTCCATTCAAAATGACCAAAAGGTACGGTAAAAGCAGTTTTATATTTGTCCTTATCACAAATTTGGATTTGCCAGAATCCAGATTTTAAATCAAATTTAGAAAAGATAATTGCATTATCCAATCTATCCAGGAGGTCCTTCTTATTAGGGATGGGATATCTAATCCATTGTAAGGCCTCATTTAACGGTTTATAATTAATCACAAGCCTAGGAATTCCTCTTTCTATCTCTGCATGTTTATTAACATAAAATGCAGTACAACTCCAAGGAGAATTACTAGGTCTGATAAGACTTTTCTGTTTAAGAGATTTAATTTCATTCTTGCACAAAATAAGATATTCCTTCTTCATCTGGCTTGGCCTAGATTTGGTAGGAATATTCTTTTCATTAAAATCTAGAATATAAGGAAGAGAAATAATATGCTTCTTCCTATCCCAAAAGGCATTAGGAACATCACTGCAAATTTCTGTTTGTATAGTTTTTAGAAGAGCTTTAATTTTATCCTGTAGAGAAGGTTGTAAAATCCTTTGTTCAGTAGTAAGAAATTTTACCTCTTTTTGAATAAAATTTATCTGCTTTTCTTTGAAATAAATCATGCTCTTAACTTGATTTAATTCCTTAGTATAAGGTTCTGTAATAAATTCAAAGATGATTTTTCTATTATTCAGATTAGTATGAATACCCAAAGTATCAATCTTAGAAATAGGCATCAAAAGACAAAGAAAAGGAGTGCAAGAATAATACTTTGACTCATATTCCTAATTAACACGAAAGAAGTAGGTAGACAGATACCTTGATTACAGATAAAAGCCTCAGGTAATTTATACTTTATTTTATAGTATTACCACTAGCACTAGTTAAAGATTGAGTGGTTTCTAAAAATACTTAGTAGGAACTAATCCTTCCTGAATACAGTTCATATCAACGCCACTATCGACAAGGGCAATAGTATCTTTTTAAATAAAGTCTGGTTTAATAACAAAAGTAATACGGATATACCATTTTTGGAAAATAACTTGATTCATGAGCATAAGATACTGATTATCAGTAACTTCATCATTCTTATTAGAAGATTCTGGTTTGGTGCTTAAATGTTGCTTAATATTATTTAAATCAGTTGTAATAATAATATTAGCTGTTTTAAGTTGTTTAACTTCGGTTTTTAAAAGATTAATTTTTGCTTTTAAATCATGAATAGTAACAGGTTTATCATTAGTAGAAGCCTGTTGCATTCTTTTCATAACCTCACGTATACTGTATTGTTCTACTGGGAGAATATCATCTTTAGTTTTATGGTTCTTATAACAAGTTTCCAGAAATTTTAATTTAATTTCTGGATCTTTTATAAGATCATCTATGTCAAGCATAGATTGTTGGGAACTGGTAAGAACAATAATACTTGGGCCAATATCTAAACCATTCATTTCAATAATGGCTTTCCAGTAATTGGCTTCAGCAACTGTGTTACAGCCATCTGGAGAACAAGTAACACAAGTCTGGGGTTCCTGGTCATCCTCTTCTTCATAAGAAGAGTAGATCTCATCAATCTCTTGATCATATTCTTCATTATCATTATCACTGCTGGACAGACAATTAAGAATCTCAAGTTGAACATCTTCATCAAGAGATAATTCTTTAAGTTTCTGTTTAACCTTAGACCTACATTTATTAGCAAAATGTCCTGTTTTTCCACACTTATAACATTTTACAGTAGATTTGTCTTTACTACTAGTCTTCTTCTTCCTAGAAGGTTTTCCTGAAGTATTTTTTCTAGAAGAAGGACGTTTTCTGTGTGTTTTAATCTTATGTTGTTGCTTCCTAGGTTTAGAAGGGTACTGGATCTTGGTCTCATAAGAGAATTGATCACAGAATTCTCCTAATTCATGTCTTTTAGTAAAATTCTGTTGTTTCATTAGATGCTGAAGTTTCATATCATTACATAATGATAATCCTTCTTCGATAATAACAGCCACTAAATGACCATAGGAGTATTGGTTATAAGGAATACTCATTTGATCATGTTTATCCCTAAGTTTCTTACGAACTTTTTCAGCAAAGAAAGTAGGAAGCCCATCAACAAATTTGGCTTTCTAATGTTCACTATTAGCATCAGTTCTTTGCATGACCTTCATAAGGAAAACATCCTTATACCATCTAAAATGGGTTAAAGAAGGACATCTGAGATTTTGTAACAATTCTTTGCCTCTATCGGCATTCATAAGTCCTGGTCCAACAAAATGGTGGAGGATAGATTGTACCATAGTATAGTAAGCATCCTCTCTTTTAGTTTCAACGGCAGTAATAGGGTCAATTTCAGTCTTAAAGGATTTTAAGATTTCTTCTTTCTGGGTATCAGTGATGGCATTGTCCCAGCATCCTTTAAGAATACCGGTAAAATTAGCAGCAAGAAATCTATAGATCTGATGATCAGTATTATTATTCTGCCGACAAACAGTAGCATACATCATCATATGATGTATAGTTTCAAAGATCTGGTATTCGGTTTTACCATCTATGTTCCATTCATAAATGGTCTTACCATGATAAGACTTCTGGGAATGAAGAAAGTCTTCTGCATAAAGGATATCTTGTGGTGTGGGTCTAGGATAATAATATCTATTGGGTGCTGAAAAACTAGTTCTCTGAATAGGCTTTTGGCTATAAGCAATCTTACTAACAGAATCAATATCCTGAAAGTTATTCTGTATCTCAAATATGTGTGTAAGATCTAGTTCAGCATCATTGTTTTCCTCATGAATGTCTTCAATATTCTGGGATGAGGAAGGTTTATCAGATATAACATTAATTTGAGATGAAGACCATGTAAAAAATTTTAAATCTTTCATTTTGTTAAGAAGATTTTCAATAAAATCATCATCTGTTTTAGTAGATCGCATCTTAAAGTTTGTAACTTCAAGAGGAGGTTTGATAGTGACAGGTTGGAGGTTAGCAGGTTTAGGGATCATTTGATATTTATTATTTAAGTTATTAACCTGATTCTCAATTTTGGTTAGCTGTTTTCCAACATCATTAAAATTAATGATTTGGTCTTCAATTCTGATTAACTGTTTTCCCACAGTTTGAAAGAATAAATTAGTATAATTATTCTGTTTAGTAATGGGTATAATGTCACCATACCTCATACTTCTTTGAAGATTAGAATTATCTTCAGAAATTTCAACATACGGATTAATAATTAAAGGTTTTGAATTCTCATTTCTAGCTCTTAGTTCTAAAGACTGAGGGGGAGGATGAATAGATTTAATAATACCACCAGTAGTAGTAATCCAATCTCTTTGAATACTGGTTAAAACATTTAATTGATCTTTATCACAAGTTTCAGTAGGTTTAATAAAATCAAAATACCATTGAGTAAATGATATAATACACTAGTTTTGATTTAAATATAAATAATAATCAGATTTAAATTCTGTCAATCTCTCTTTATTATGGTTATTAAAATACCAAGTTTTAAAATCTTTATATTTATCCTGCATAAATTCCTGGTTTAAAAGAACACAAATTTTGCTATTAGGTGTAAAATCCATTAGCATTCAAAATGCATGTCACTAGCGGTAGGACTGTTTGGTCTTCTGTTAGAGGTACTAGGTCCATATATACCATGAGGTATCTAGTTTTCAGAAATATGAAGGCCTTTAATATGATCCTCTATTTTAACGGATTCGTTGCTAGATGCCTTGGTAGATCCTTAATACACAGACTCTACAGGCTCAGACACTGAATGTCTAGTAGATTCGGAAAAATCAATATTATAAGGAATACAACTTCTAGTAGACTGGCTACGGATTAAAGGTTTCTGAAAACTAATATAGATATTTCCCTCGCGAGTCTGGATAACGTCTTCTATGGATTGTCTAATTAGAGGTCTGGTAGGAACGGCATTAGTAATCTGCCATTGTTTGGGAAAAGTAATATCTTCCCAAGGAATCATTCTGGGTATAGCCACTTGGCTGCTAAAGAGATTAGAATCAATAAGGACAGTATGACCTTGTAGACTCTGCTTTCTAATATACGGATTTAAAGTTGTCAAAACTTTAAAGTTAATTCTGAATAAAATAACAAAAGGAGGGGATCCTGGTAAATACTCATATCCATGGGATATGATTCTCATTTCAAGGACTTTAGACAAATTACTGTCAGTCAGAGAAATGCTCAAATTGGGGTAAATATTAAAATAAACAGGTCCATGAACTAGACTAGTTTCAATAGCTCCCATAAGAGATGCTTTCCAGTTAAGACATCTTCCATCTCTTAGAGTGCATTGAATACTGGTATTTTGACCAAGTAAGGTCAAAGGTTTAAAAGCAATTTGAACAAGTCCTATATACACATATTTATATTTTTGCATAAAGGGATACAGATCTTCAATATGAAGTAAATAAACGATAGTATCATTGTCCTGTAAGGGAACAGCATGTTCAAAAGTTTTGATTATTCTTTTACTGGTAAAATCAAAAGTTCCAATTTTGTAAATCATTTATGGTTTAACTTTTGGAATAGTCCATTTATCTAATGCTTCTTTAACATCCTGGTAGGCAATTAACTCAGTGGCCTCTAAAGTTGAGGCTACAGTATTAGCTATAGTAGTAACAGATGTGGAAGAAAGGTCAGTCATGTTTGTGAGGTGATCATATATGCATAATTTAAAAGATATATATTTATCAATATGACAATAAACTAAGTATTTCTCTGATACCATAGGGGGCCAAGAACACCAAATAAGCACGTCTGTCAACGATTTATGAGGAACAGTCAAAACACCCTACCCGGTCAACGACATAAACCCTCAACGCGACTTGGGTGACGTACCACTTATTAAAGTTCTTGAATCAGAATAGCAGCATAGCAAGAATATTTTAATGTCATATTAACAATATATAAATTCTAAATTACTGCATATATGATCTCATAAACTACTGTTGAGTGGGGGTTCTTCCCACCACGATCAACCGGCAGGTTTCTTCCTGTATAGCCTTTTTTGTTTTATCAATCAAAATGATATGTAACCGTATCTTATCTCCTTATCTTTTAATCCAATTTGCATTTTTTTCAAACACAAAAATAAAAACAAAAATGGGAGAGAAAGGATTGTGTTGTTGCTCCTTAAAGTTGTAACTTCATGCATGATAAATTCTTAATTATATTCATTCATAGCACCTAGTGAAAATACAAGGCATTTAGTGTTCTAACCAAAAGTATAGCATGTTTCAAGTGCAGGACATGAGTGGCATGTGGTAATGTTACTTGAATTCCAAAGAACACTTGATAATTTTTTCCTAGAAGTCCTGGTCATACCTTTAATTTCCATTCTTAGCAACAAATATCAAACCATTTGTAACATATTAAAACTTTATATTAACTAAGTTAAAATATTTCTTTTATTTTTTAGTTTCTAATTGTTATTCTGTACCTCATGATTTTGGGAATTGGAGATGGGGGTTGGGGGTGGACTCAATCTACAACTCTGACAGTAACTGGAAAATATATTATGAGAGTATATATTGTTATAGTATTTATCTTCCACATAAGAAAAAGTTCAAATGCAGGACAAAAACAAAAAGTACCTTAACGTCACATCTTGTGATCTCTTCTTGGATGAACTTAGTATAAACGCAGCTTGATCTGTAGTTGTAGCATCTGAGGTAATTCGATATCCATTCTCCCACCTTCTATGAATCCCTTCACTAGGATAGAGAAAATCAAGTTCAACCACCTGCAAGAAGTGAAAAATTATAAGCTCTGCAAGTGCAGATTTTAGCGTGTACAATAACTAAAATGAAAAAATGAAATACCTGATTAGAATAACCTGCATCACATGATATGACAATTCCCCATCTGCTACCTGCAGTGGTCATGGAGGTAACCAAGAAGCCTTCTTTCCATTTCTTATTGATCTATTTAAAAGGAAATACATCACTAACTTTATATGATTGTTGAGTATAGGCTGTCCCTGCATTGGCAAGAATAAGGAAAAATAGGTAATTTAGTCACGTAAACATTCAATTGACCAAGATAGTGGATGAATTTTTTTCTTTCAAATCTCAACTACAGGCCTTAAAATACAATGAGCTGATATTAAAAATAAAAAATAAAAACAAAACAAAAAGATCTGATCAATCCAAAGGATGCATCTTACTCCCTCTGTTCCAAATTAGATGTCGTCATATGGCTTTCACACAAATTTAAGATAATAACGAGAAAGTTGTATAGTAACTATATTTATCTATAATCCCTAGATGAGTAAAGTTTTAGTCCTTAGATGTATAGAAGATCATAACAAAATTTGGCAAGATTTTGAAGCCACATTTTGTTTCACTCACCCTAGGACATTATTACCAAGGCACTGCCATTGGACGCACCAGCAAGAGAAGTGATGTAATAATTCTTGTCCCACTGCTCCTTTATCCATTCCTGAAGAAAACTTGATAATTAAGCAAAACACTTACGTGATAAATAATCAGACTTCATACCAAGCAATTTTGTCACTACTACATTGTGCAAGAAAAGATTTCATAAACCTGGGACGAGAACCCCGTCCCTGCATCCATAACAACGGCCCATAAATTTGATGAAGAAGCTACCGAGCTAATGTACAAACCATCTTCCTTCGCTTTCTCTACATGCTAATAAAGCCTAGAATTCGTGACATTATAGTGATATCTGCATTTGATAGTTGACATCATTTGACCAGGAGAACAAGTACAGCATAAATATTGATATCTCAGAATAAGTGATATGATATCTGCAGTTGATAGTTGACATCATTATAGTTAATGCAAATTGTCTACTGCTGCTGCCAATGGGCAGCAACCCTTTAATTTTCGTCCATTACCCATTTTCATTACATCTCTTACAATGCCCCTTTTTAATAATTTAAAGATAATACACTCATTTATAACATAGCCCTATCAGTTGGGAATTTTGGGAAACATAATTTGTCGACTGAGAACCCAAGGGGAGCCCCCAGCTAACTCCCATCTCGACTTTTGCTACTGCCGGCAGCAGCCTTGCCCCTTACCTTGCCTTGCAAAGTTTCACGTCTTAATGTATTATAAAGTCTTGACATGCTATATACCAACCTACCAGCTGTTGTTAATATAAAAATTAAAACCCATTAAGGCTGCTAATCGGTTCGGCAACGCAGCACATCACATCGCTAGGCGCTGGCTGCTGCTGCCTGCAGTAACCCCAACAATCCTGGTCCCTATACAGACTTCCCTTTTTTGCAATTTTATAACTTATGTTACACAAGCTTGTTTGTGCCCAATTTTGAAAATGGTGCAGATTCCATATCAGTCTACTATAGAAAAATATTAGACTCTGCTTTGAATCCTCTATGTTACTCAAAACAGTGTGCAACAATAGCTTGACATGTTAAATTCTAACTTTTAGTTATAGCTTAAAACTGCTTTTTGTTTGCATTTAATATGTTAACACACTTTACTTACTATCATATATGGTGTACATATCTATCCCAAGCCTTGATCCCATCCAATAATCAATTTTTAGCCCAAACAGTGCACTTGGGACTTTTATCGAACAACTAGTGTGCACTGTTTTAATACACAACTTTCATAGCAATTTGTTTGTTCTATAATCCCATTTTAGCTCCCTTATATCACCACACAACCAAGCATAACCTCCTTTGATCTATTTCAGTCCATAGTAGTTTGTTTCACAGTTAAACCAAACATATTGGTTGTAAACAAAATACTTTAATACCTGCTAGCCTTCCATTACTTTAAAAGTTTGATAACAAAAATCTTAAAATTGATTTCAACAACCGATGAATAATCAGTTGTTATGAAAGTTTAACTCACAATTGTCTTTTCAGTTAAATTCATTCAACCAACTAACTCATATAGAACACAATGTAAACATGGTAAGTACCTTCTAATACTTGCTTTGTAAGACCCCAACTTATTATGAATAAAATTAAATTTCCTTTATTTATTATTTTGAAATAGTAAGGGGTTGATTTGATTAATATGGGAAGTTATGGG
The DNA here is from genome assembly GCA_020205555.1 of Panax stipuleanatus. Lineage (NCBI taxonomy): Eukaryota > Viridiplantae > Streptophyta > Magnoliopsida > Apiales > Araliaceae > Panax > Panax stipuleanatus. Next base: position 60,817,120 of record CM035124.1, on the reverse strand, counting down.
TAAAATGAGCAAATATTTTAAATAAGCAAGTGGTTATAAATATTCTTGTTGTCGGGGAATATTCGTACGACGGCGCAGCTATTTGTGGGTCCCATAACGGAAAACTGTCGAATGAAGAAAACGACAAGAATAAGTTTTTTTATAAATAACGGCGTAGTTGTTACCGTTAACACTGTTGGAATTCTCAGGTGGATAAAGTAAAGTAATACGCGTTGTTGCACAAGTAGCACACGGTATTGCACAATATTTTTATATTATTGTTAATTCAATAATTATCATTGCACAGTATTTTTCATTATCAGATCAATAATTTATATTATTTGAATAATATTATTAGATAACATTATTGGCAATATCTAAAGAAGTTCTGTCTATGAGAGGTTTGGTCACCTAATTACACGCTAGTAAGGAGAAATCCTTATCGGAAAGCCCCCTCTTTCCTAGGAAACAACCTGGTTGTCAATATTGTAGTTCTATAATATTATTTATGAATAATTAATTATTAATTATATGATAAGGAAATGTTTATTCATTGTGGATATAAATGAAGGAATTAGTGCTGATGTGTTTTTATCAGTATTTTGGTGTGGAAAATCATCCGTATGAGAATTTCGGTCATTTTTCGTTGGGAGTTTGGAAAAACTTTCTTCTACAAAGTTGTAAAGAATTAAATTTCCTATGGAATGGACATAAGATTCGTATTTTTCTGATAAAAGGGCTATTTATTATGAATTATTGAAGTTCCGGAATAATTAATTTTTGGGGTTATAAATGTTTTTTAAAAGAAAAATATTGTTTTTATGTTGGTGGGCCCCACTGGTGTGCTGATAATTTTGGGTCAAGGGTGGGCATGAATTTTTTTTTATAAAATATTATTTTATTAAATTTTCTTCTTTGGCGTTCTAACCATTTTCCTATAAATAGGGTGCTTAGGTTAGAATTTGAAAATCACACCAGAATCAGAAGTTTCTCTCTCTATAATATCTAGCGTATTTTTGTGAGTATTTAAATACTTTGAGTGTTTCTATACAGTACAAATTTTCTTCAGTATTATATCCGATATTTCAGTCAAAAGTACTATTCTTTTGAGGTAAGGAATGTTATATTTTTCGTAAATTATATTATTGCTTTCAATATCATTTCATCGAAATATTGGTATGAATTTTATTATGAAATTTTTACCTTTTTCGTCAGAATTACTATTCACGTATACGGCACTATACACGTATACATCACTATTCACGAATACGATACTATTCACGAGTACTATTCACGAATATGATTTTTCTTATGAAAGTTTCTACCTTTTCATGTCGGGGTTACTATTCACGTATACGGCACTATTCATGAATACGATACTATTCACCAAAAAATTAATTTTCTTTTCTTTGTCTAATTTGGCTATTATGGGTCCTATCTTTAATTGGATCTAAGTTTTGATCTTCATTCTTGAATCTTGCTCAACAGTTGATTATTATGGAGTATTCTTGAAGTTGGATAAATTAAATTACGAATCACTAATCTTTATTTTTTATCTCACTAGATTCGTTATTTATATTATTTTTCATCATCTTCAGTCCTAAATGGTGATATAACTGAATATCTTTGGCCTGTAATGCAAAGATGAATGATTATTTGATGAATATCTTTGGCCTGTAGTGCAAAGATGGATGATTATTTGACGAATATCTTTGGCCCGTAGTGCAACGATGGACAGGTGTTGAGATGAACATAACCAACTGGTGATATAAATGAATATCTTTGGCCTGTAGTGCAAAGATGAATATTTGATTCAAGATATATATTGATTGATATTACATGGATAAAATATTGATTATGGACTTTCAAATCATAGAATATAATAGACATTATTTTCTACTTAACTCTTCTGATGCATTGTTATTTCCGCTTTAGTTGTTGATCTAAAACTTATTGTCCATAATATTTTATCTGATTTATTGAAGACTAACGATAAATTGTTCTTTATTATCTTAGTCATAATATTCTTTACTGGGTAGTTGAGCTCACCCTTTTCATCTATTATCTTTTTCAGGAAATGAGAATGTCGCAGAGACTAGTCGGGGGACAGAGTGATGGTCCGAGTTAGAGCAGTAGTAGTCCTCACTATTTTTATAAAGTAGTGTGATAATAATTGTAATGAGGACTTAGTTTGAATGTTTATATTTTTTACATATTTGTATTGACACTCACAGCTGTGTGGTCGTATTTTGCACGACCGTGTGATATAAAAGTTTGTATTTGAATTTTGTACCATGTATTTGGCGACCCAGAATGGGTTGGTTAGATTGGACCTATTCTGGAGGCGTCACATGCTTCCTTATTCGTATCCCACTATCTTGATGAACCAATGCAAGAATAGTACTTTTATTGAGTTCTTTTAGGTTCCAAGAAGTGGTTAATCTATAAATTAAAGTTTTAATAAAATCAGAAAACTAGTTTACTTGCCTTCTTCCAGAAATATTCATGTACTCTTGTCAATCCATCACTTTCACCCCCAACAAACCTCATCCTTTGCTGACCTGTATGGACGCACCAGAATGGACTTCAAGGAAAGTTAATGATAACATGATATATTTTCCGCACTTCTTATATGAATATGTAAACCTACCTTTTCTTGATAAAACCCGAGCAGATCAATTGAAGGGACGCATTCCCAATCCTCAATGCCAGGTGGGGGACCAAGCGATGTTGGGATTTTGATGCATCTTCTGATTGCAGACTTTGATTCCACACTGTAATAGTTGATTATCATGAAAAGACAGCTGATATATAATAAAGCATACAGCAGTGGAGACTACAATTTATACAAACTGTACCTTACGAAACTGAGTATACACGTCCGATAAACAGCTACAATCAATTGGGAGGTCATCCACGTGCTATATGGTACAACCCCAGATTAATTTTAATTTCGTACTGTTAGTGGAACTCTGGTTCTTGGTTGGTGCTTTAGGTGATGGTAGCACCACTTGTTGCAAACTTGTTCTAACCAATCTTTTTACATTCAGCTCATCACTGCAGGTTTCTTTGTGCGCATAGACCTATTACATTACTTACAGATTATTTATCTTCTAAGAAACTATTAAAGCAAGATGTGAGAAGGTGTAATAAAGCTATTTCAAAAAATAAAAGAAGAAAGAAATGGAAGCAAGACATCAAGTGCAGAAGCTTCCTAACTGTGTGGGCTCCATATGCCCTAACGAGTGAATGAAGAATTTCCTCGGGTTTCCCATGTTGAATCAGTAAGTTTTGGCCCCGCTACATCAATTTCTTTTTCAAGTCATCCAAACATTCTATGAGAAAAAGCGCTCTCAAAGCTGTGGAAGAAGAGAGTATAAACAGAACTTCTATTTCATAAGACCTTCAATAGTCACCTTGCCTATCATAATATAATTTATTTTGATTAACCAGATCATTACTCCGATTAATTATCTCAAAGAAAATAAACTATCCTAACTTTAAAACAAGATTAAATCAACGGAAGCACATTTGAAAATCTTATTTATTTACCTTAAAAAAGGTTCAAGGATGAAAAAAAGAACAACATAATTCTGGAGCTATATATCATAGAGAAAAAAGAACCACATAATTCTGGAGCTCTATACCATCTTGTAGCAACATAATCCTATAAAACATCACTGTAAAAGTTAATAATGACTCATATAGTCCATACGGTATAATCCAAAAACATATGTTTAAAAGTGAACGAGTGAAAGTTTAAAATTCATGTATCATGGTTCTAAATCACATACCGTCCAAAATTTAGTAGTAGGTGTATCATTGAATGCAACTCTCGCTAAGCCAAAATCACAAATTTTAAGTTTACAATTTGCATTTGCCAAAATATTTATGGTTTTAAATCTGGTTGGTAGACATTTGCTGCATCAAAATTGTTAACCATCAGATTAATAACTTCCAACCGTAAAACTGAACAGAGTCACAGAGGAACCAAAATCCAATTCCAAAGCCCAAAGTAACTGTTCCATTTGCTAGTTGAACTCTAAAATAGTTTTTTTGTACAAATTCATCTAATTATAATTTCCCCAAAACAGAACCTCCTCGACAAACAAATAAAAATAAAACACATACAGCTTATGATCATCATACAATAAGCAATCTAATCTTCCCAAATTACAGAGATAAACAAACATGACTCATTTCTAATTACAAATAACATATTAGCTAATTAAATTCACCTAAAAAAAGAATCACTAAATTTATGGAGAATAATTAGCCAGAAATTCAATTCCCCTTACCCTACATCTTCTCATTAACCGAACAGTGCAAAAACAATCCAATTATGAATTATAAAATTGAGAAATGTAGTATTTAATAAAATGGATCTAGTAGCAAAATAGTAAAATGGATCTAGATACTGATACCTCGATGGTCCAAATGAGAAAATCAAGAGGCTCAGGTGGGCGTTCTTTGTTCATCTCCCAAATCAACACTCCAAAAATAAAAACACGCCAATCCTTATAACGGATCCCACGACGGCTAGGGTTTCGCGATCAGAAAAAGTGTACCCAATCCGAGTAGAAGATGGCGAGTGGCTGATCGAGTAACGATAGAGAAAGTGTTAGAGAGGAGAATGACGACTTGAGATGAGCGAAGATGATTTGGGATGTGGGCGTGGGGGGAGGGGGGTCCGGGGGGGTGGGGGGGAGGGGAGAAAAGGAGTGAAGATACTAAAATGCTTTGGGGGAAAATGGGAGGTTTTGTCTTATAAAAAACTTCTATACCGACGGCGAGAGAATGACCCTCGTAACAGACTATCTATAGAGATATGTACCGACGGTCATGGGATGATCGTCGCTATAGATACTCTATAGCGACGGTTCCATGTTGACCGTCGCTATATGTCAAATTTCTAGTAGTGTTAATTATAATTGCTTATCTCCGTGGGAACGATCTTTACTTATCTTATATTACTTGTTGACCGTATATACTTACACGCGTTTATGTCTGTTTTGTTAACACCGAAACGGAGCAACAGCTACAGCCATTTTCCATGGACAGTTATACTAGCAAAGGATCGCTAGATCCTACAAAAAAAAAGGTCTGAATCCGGCAATTCAAAGAAAACGTCTTGGTGCTAAAGAAAGTCCTGGCCAATCAGGATGAAGCCAAAGGAAAATTCGCCCCTAACTGGTAAGACCCTTTCATTGTCAAGGAGGTGTTGACGGTGGGAGCTATCAGACTACAAGAAATGGATGGGAACGAATTTCTCCAACTCATCAATTCAGACACCATCAAAAGATACTACGTCTGAGACACATGCATACCCGCATCCGGGTCCTACGAATCAAATCAGGTTCGATTTTTCATTAGAAAGCCGGAACTACGAATGACCTGATCTCCCTACACCCGGGAGTACGTAGGTAGCCATTTTTGGTGCGGTTAAACCAAATAAAAAAAATCATCAAACCAAACTTAAAAACCCAAGATAAATACTTTTCAAACCTCTCTCCAACCAAACAGCCTGAACTACGAATGACCTAATCTCCCTCAACCCAGGAGTACGTAGGCAGCCATCTACTGCGCGGTTTAACCTTTAAGAAAAATGAAAATCAAATAAAAGACCTGTTACAAGACACCAAAGACAAATAGAAGCCAAATTCTATCAAGCTACCCTGGTCAACAGGCCCATCTGAGATACTCCCTGACATCTCAACTGTCAGTCCATCAAGGAGAAGCTCAAGATACATTTACAACTGCGAGTCATGAAAGAAGTGGTAATCACTCAGCAATGGCAGCACATATCCAATCAGGGAAGTGAATTAAAACTATATTTCTCTGATATATAACCCTGTTTAATATATACATAATGCCATGTACATGACAAAAATGGTTGATCTAGTCTGTGCAGGAAAAATAAAGCTAGTCCATGGACCCAAGGACAAGCGGTTCAGCAATGCCAATATGGTATCTCTCTCTGAAGATGGGGGAGCAGCTGTAAGTGCAATCCACTCAGCCTCCATATGGCTCAATACCTCCACGGTTATCTATAAGGTGGCACTGTGGTCATCAACGTATGCACTCATCTCGTTGACGAAACCATGAGTGAAAGATCGAAGAGCAGTACTATTAGCAATGTGGAAATCACGAGAAGTTATACCCTCATCCCTCTCCGCAAAAACTACATCTCGAGAAATCAAAGTCTCCTCGATCTCAACATATGTTGCGTTTCTAGCCAAGCAGCTCTCGTCTCGCTCTACAACAGCTGCATCTCTGGCAGATCGGAACTCCTCCTGCTCAATCAATCCAGCATCTAGAGCAACCCTGGAGTCCATCTCTCTCAGCAAAAGCTAAATCTATGCCAGACAAGGCAGCCAACATCTGCTCTCTAGCTGAATCTCGCTCAAAGGTCATCCTGAATAGTGAGTCCGCTAAAGCCAGATCCGTCTCTGCAGGAATAACTGATGGATCACTTACTAGAGCCGCTGTCAAACCCGTGAACAGCTCATCCTCGGTAAGAGAATCCGGATCCTCCATGGGCTCCTCCTCGTCAGAGTCCACAATCGGAGATAAATGAGGCTCTGCTGCTGCAACTGCTATCTTTGCCTCCAACTATGCAGACTACTCCTGGGAACGACCCGAATGGCTACTAGAGAAATCAGCCCTCTCTCTATGAGTTTAACACTTATATACTCTAACCAAGTCGGTGGACGACATAGAAGAAGCCAATGTCCTCTGATCAGCAAACCCCTCAAAATGGTGCAAACTCTACAGCTGATCAAACTGACACATGATTGCCAGGGGATGATAAGTAGTCATTCCCCATAAACCCTCTAGGGGTAAATAATTCAGGCCAGAAGCATGGGTGATAAAGCTATACGGGGACGCTAACCCTGAGCATGGCAAGATCGAGAACAGATGCTCAATATCGGACAAAAATGTCAACCATGACTCTGCATCAATGCACTCCGCAGGCTGAAAAGAGTAAACTGTGGATGTCTCATGAGTAAAGTAAAAACCCCGAGGCCTGAAGAATCCAATCGGTCGTATATGGGACATTAGCCATATATACAGCAAGACCGAGCTGCCCCTAAAAAACCCCTCTGGATGGGTTCTACAATGTGTGGCGGATCTAAATGTCTCAGCCAATATCATCGGGATGATGGTGCTACCTTGTCTAAGGGCTCGAACCACAACTACTAATCCCACATCCAAATGATCCAAATGAAGCGGCATATAGACGCATTCCACAATACACATAAGCAGAATGTCTACTCTGGCTAGATGACATGCCTCTACTGAAATAATAAAATCTCCGACATGTTGATTATAGCTTTCAAGCTAGCCAAATCGATCGATCAAGAAATCAATCAAGATCACGTGTCCAGATACAATCTCATCCCTGATCAAGCTCTGACGAAGACCGAACATACGAGTAAACGGTGACCTCATATCATAAATAGCCATATGAGCACACGGTAAATCCAGAGCCAACCTAGTAAATCGCTCTTACTCCTCGAGAGTCAGCGTCAACTCATACTGCCCGAAGCGAAACACCTGTCTCTCAGGTATCCAGAATGGTAAAATGCCATTAACAAATCCAGATGGCACCCGAAAATCTGTGAGGGCCAACGAATGCCCCAGCATGTGGTCCACTGTCCCTCTGACTGGGTAGGGCAGGCTCTCATACCACGACCTTAATGATGTGGCCACCTCAGACGGTGGCGAATGCCGACGTCATTTGTAGCACCATACCACAAGACCATCCAAAGGTCAAATCAAGTCGTAGCTGTCTAAATGCATACACATGACATAATATATGCATGATGACAAATATAAATATTATGCGATAGATAGAAAAGATCATGAATATCTATAATAAACTATCTACTGCAGGATATTATCCCTGTCTGATAATACAAAGCAAAAAGGAAAATACAGGGAAATAGGGGCACCACCACCCAACTAATACATTGGTCTATCAAAATGATGGCATAACCGCCAAATAGCCAAAATAGTAGCTGACAAAAATATAGCTCCAATACCTATCAGAGGAAGTCGAAGACATCAGTGTCAAAGTGATCGACCTGCTCCATCTCCTCAGTGGATACAAAACTGCTGCTATCAGGCATGTCTGGGCGGTATAAGGGAGGATCTGCCCCTGCATAGCTGCTGCTAAATGGACCGGAAGATGGACCCGCTCCTGAGCTGGATGGGTAAAAAGAAGATGCCTCTGACGGATCTCGGCCAAGGTGCCTGATAAAGAAATGGGCCTACTCTAACTACCTGGTCAGATCTGCTATCTGGTCTGCATGAGTAGGCCCCCTAAGGCAAGCAATCCAGTCTGTCATCATCACGGACCCTGGCACCATGTCTGCCATGAACTGGGTAGCACGAGTCTGACCTCCAATAGGGTGAGGACTCCACCAACTGCTAAAGGCCTCCTGGCTGTACGGGCCCTTTGATAAGGCGAAATCATCTATGCCCTCCATAGGGATATCTCTCAATGGCACGGTCAATAGCCAATGATGCGAAGCTAGAGGAGCAATGGGAATGCGGATCTCCCCCGTAATGCTCCTAATGGCACGCTCTCCAAGATAGAGCTCCCAGCCTCTCATCGTCAACAAAGGGACTATGCGGGTCGACAAAAAAAACTCCCGACCTATAGGGACGCCTCCCTCAAATCCAACGGTCAAAAACTCTGAGGTATACGGCGTCAAGGTGATCGAACCCGCCTTAAAAAGCTCCAACTGCAAACGGGCGTGAGTGAATCCCTCAGCAACAGGGACCTCCGTCAAAGTGGAGTGATGTCATCTCCGTCCCCAAAGATAGGTCTCCAGACCTAAGGCAGAAGCGAACCGTAGGTAAGGAAGCCTCTCAAATGCCCAAAGCTGATCATGCAAATATCAAAAGTCCTCAATGACCAAGACAGACAAAAATGAATGCTGAAATCAAAAAGGTACAAAAAGATGTACTCACCAGTAGAAATGGGTAAAATCCTAACCAAGCCTCCGTCACACCCTCCGAAAGCATGCGCATGCCATAGAGAAAATAGGTAAAGGTATAGGAGCCCCAATCATAGTCACTGAGACGCTCTACATGTCGAGTGGCGCTAATCAATGCGAAGGATATAGTAAACGAGTTGTCCGCCACTAAAAAGCCCCTGATGATTGACAAAAATAATCGCCTCAGAATGCGATCTCTAACCCTCTGATCATCAGGCGGGGGCTCTTATAAAGTCCCATCCTGGGCATCTATACTAAAGGGACCAGATCGGACCGTCCGACCCTTGAATACTGTCTTAGGGACTCCCAGCAAGGATCGAACGACAGTGGGCGTAATGTCAGCCATGACAGGCACTGGCTCGCCCTCAAACTCAATGCCAGTGATAAATCTCCAATCCATAGGAGTCATCATCACCTAGCAATCTAGCAGATAAAGGGACTGAGTCTGGTGGAACCAACGCTCAGACAAAGCCCTCATATACCCCTAGGGCAACGGCGGGGAAGGATCGAGAAAAAGGCCTGAAAGCCCCAGCCATCTATGATATCCTTGTAATCCTCGTGCAAAGTGTGATATAGGGAATGCACACTAAACCAGTTCCCTCGAGGCTGCGTAAAGCCGGGAACCTACATCAAAAACCAACCAATGTCAAAAACCTGAGCTCCAAGAATGGCAAAAAGGAAGAAAAGAATCCAGAGATAAGAAAAACTTCAAGTCACCTCGTTGGCATAAAGATATCTCAACGGATGGCAACTCAAGTTGCCGAACAACTCCCAATAATGCCAGGGACCTCCGCACGTGGAGCCTGAGAGGGAACAAGAGCAGCAAAAGGAGCCTCCTCATCGTCAATATCAAGTGGATGTTCGTCCTGGGATGGACGAATCACCGCCTCCACCAATCTACGCGGCATCTAAGCCAGACGAGGCTGAGGATGTAACGATTGAGATTTTATAATTAATTTTAATATTTATTGAGATAAATAAATATTTTATGTGATTTATTTATTGAGTTAAATAAATAAATTATGTAATTTATGGAGTGATTTAATTAAGTGTTATATACTAATTAAATGAATGTGTAATATTTATTTAATTAATATTAATGTTATATTATAGTTCTAATTTAATTGAGATAATTGAATTAGATGAATTATGTGATGAAGTGTTACATGAATTATAATTAGCGAGTAATTATAATTATGTGGTAAATTTTATGTGATTAATGGATGTTAGATTTTAATTGATTAAATTAGATGATTAATATTTAATTGATTAAAATATGACATTAAAGTATGTGTCAAAATGACTTATTAAAATAAAAGAAAAAGAATTTTTAAATGATTTTTACCAAACAAGGCCCTTGTATTTGTTTTAAACCTATTTCTACCAAACAGGGCCCTAACTATCAAAAAACTATTTTTAAATAAACTGTTTACCAAACATGGCCTTAGCATTAATAATCTGTTTTTGAAAATAACCTTGTTTTGCCAAACAAGGCATTGTGGTTTTTGAATTTTGTAACTTATATAATAAATATATTTATTATATATATTAAGTAATTAGCAGTTACATATATATCATTAGTATACGTATATTATATCAGTTATAATATATCTATACTACGTTAGATTAGAGTAAGTCTGTAAAGCTAAGAACTAAGAAGAAAAGAGAACAGAGAAAAGGAAGAGCAGAGAAGAGAAAAGAGGAAGAAGAATTGCTAGAATTGAACTCACATCACCTTCTCTTTCAATCTATTAACAAAAGGTATTATCTATAATCTCTAATTATTATAGAACTCAATCTACATATTCATTGTATTTTATTCTCTGTCAAAAGTTGAGTTTTCATGGAAGTGTGTAACCATAAAATTTATATATATGTATTGTGTTCATGTGTTATTATTGGTGATTGTATGCTATAAAGGATTTTCAGGAAATCAAATGGTTGTTCGAATATGTCTTAATGGAAAATTGATTTTCTTGAGAGTTCATATGTTTTGGTTGAGTTTTAGAATGAAAACTTATGAAAAGTTTATGTTGTAAGATGCATGTTTAGAATTGTTTATGATGCTATCTTCAATCATGAATATAATGCATGTGTTACAAGTTTAATTGGAGGAGATATGTTGTTACAGTGAATTATTTTATGAAAAATATGAGTTTTCATGAAAATGGCCAAATTGGATTTTAAAATTAGTGATTATCATTGTTTAGATGGTTTTGTGTTTTAGAAGTATGTTATATATATACGTATTATTGCATATGTATGATTTACAATGTTTAAGTTACTGTGAATTGCCGATTGTTGGCTTGTATGGGTTAATCAGTGAAGCGGAGTGCCGCTGCTGTCTGCCTCTGTCCGTGTTCCTGCGCAGCTTCGCCGGTAACACAGCCAGAAGCAGCGCAGCTGCGCCGGCTGCCTTTCCCAGAATCCTTCCCTGCGCAGCTGCGCCGGTTATAGGGCAACTGGTTGCGCAGCTGCGCCGGGCACAGTGCTTAGGCAGTGAAGGTTAGCTAATTGTGCAGTGTTGATTTTGAACCTAGTTTAATTATGCTATGACAGTGAGCATGTATCTAGTTGCTACAACATGTTGTTAACATAAATTTGACAAATTTATATTTAGAAAAGAAAAGAGGTTTGAAAACCTTAAAGTATGATTTGAATTATTATTTAAATGTGATATATGATTATAATTTAAATAATTATAATCAAAAGTAAATGTTTATTTTAAATTATAATTTTGTTAAATTATAATGAATAAAGGTTGATTTATTAGATGTTAATTTAAATTATAATTTATGTAATTATAATTTAATAAATGCATGTTTAATTGTGAATTTTAAATTGATAATTACATAATTAATTATAAATTATATAATTATAATGCATGTTATAGTTTAAGTAATTATTAATTAAATTGATAATTACATAATTAATTATAAATTGTGTAATTATAAATGCATGAATGTAGTTTAATTGATTTTAAATTATAATTATTTATAATTTAAATGGTAATTATAATTTGATTAAGTGTTTGAATTATAATTGTTTAATTATAATTTAGTTAAATACATGATTAATTTAATTATGCGAGTATATGTGTGATGTGATTAACTATGTGATAGTTAATTATTATTGTTTATTTAATTAGAGTGAGTTAACCATGAGGGTTAACCACTTATGAGAATTAGTTATGTGTTAACTGATTTAGATTATTATAATTTAATGTGTATAGAAAGTATTAAAGTACGTGAATTGAATTAAGTAGCCTGCGCTTAAGGCAAGTCTTCTAAACTCTAAACTCATTAATTTTATGCAAGTTTTCTGTACCCTAAACTTGTTGATTATATACAAATTCTTGAATTCATATATTCATTGTTGAGAATGACCTTTCTATTTTTGTATTGGACAATTGTTTATTTAATTGAAATGATCTTAACTTATTGTTCAAGTAAGATCCAGTTATTATTTTAAATGCTTTAAGTTGATTCTAAAGCATATGTTAATTCATAATTCTTTTGTTTATGAATTATTGGAAGTCGATTCAACTAATCCTTAGTTGATGAACGTGAATCCTAAATTACCCTTGTAAGCTTATCCAAACCAAACTTTCTTTGGTGCGGACTTGAATTCAAACTACTGAGTTGAACAACCCTATTTACTAGGGGAGTTAACTACGCATAGCGTTAAGATGTTTGTGCACAATACATGGTACGAAGGGCTAATCCCCCTTAAGTACGAGTTAAGGTCCATAGTCTTATTGACAGTTAAAGGTTTAAATAGAAATATTTATAACCTAGGACAAGAGTTCAAAGGTCTTATGACACTCAGATAAATTCTATATTCGAATTTTAATGTTGATAGAGAATTATTATTCAATTCTTTATTATTTAAGTAAACTAAGTTATTAAGATTCTTTTTAAAGAATTCCTTTCATGTATATATTATTGTTAAACTCCAGTGAGCTGTGGTTTGCTCACTCTTGCATTAAATAACAATTTCAGTTAAGGTTGATAACGCTGATGCTCCGTCTACAAGTAAGGGCAAGGGAAAGCAAAGCAAGTGAAGACTTGTTTTTATTTAATTGAGAATGATTGTAAAAATTGAATGTTATGTTTTATTTCCGCACTTTATTATATTCATATCAAGGTTAGAGTAACCTTGGGATTGATTTTGAGAAGGTTGTAACCCTTGTTTTAAGGGAGATTTTATTAATAGTTGAATAAAGGTTGTAATTTATTTTAAGATATATTGGGTAGATGTTTGTTATAGTTAGAAAGTGAACACCAAATCATGTGGAAACGAAGTACCCGGATTTGGGGGTGTCACAGAGGAACATCAGAAGCCCTCCTTCGTCTGATACCTGCTGATACCTTACTGGAACTGTCTGGTCTATCGCGATCCATCGCATACACCAATACTCCAAATCACCTCAGAAAGGGTGTGGTAAGCCTAAAACATGTGGCTTATTATTTTCAATCAATCCAGCATATATCTCTAGGTCCTAAGACATGCATGGGTCTGTCAAAAATACCCAGTAAAGTCAAAACTGCTTGTTGTCAACAGCAAGAAATTAAAAACCTGCATAGGTCAGTCAAAAATCCCCAGTAGAGTCAAAAATACATGTTTCTCAATGACTAAGATTTTGGAAAAATTTCGCCAGAGTCTCTTTTGTAAAATGGACTGTCCACGTGCACACAGGCATGTCTAGGTGGCCATTCAGTAGCACACCTACCCAAAAACAAAAATAGTTCATATTTATAAAAAAAAAATCAAAAGTCAACCTCACATGGTAGCCAAATTACCATGTACATTTTTAGTTGAAAATCCAGGCTCACTAGGCCTCAAAAAGGATGACTAAACTAATCAAAAAGTGCAAAATAGTATTGTCTCAGAACCTAAATTTTCTTACATCCAAACGTGCATTACAGTAAGATATGCATAAATATGTAGTTAGAAAATTTTTAGCAGGTCATATATGCATACATTTTTCATACATTGCGTCTGAAAGGCCCCTAAGTGGTTCGCATACTTTTAATGGTCAAAACTTGAAAAAAAAGGACGAAAAATGTTACCTGCGCTGCGCTGATCGCGTAGGAACTGACGAATTCAGAAAACAGTTGTCCAAGCTCCGTAGATCTGAAAAAGAAGATCGAAATCCGTTTGGAACTCAAAACTGAAACTTAAAAAATAAAAATCCCGCAGCCCATTAAATAGCCCAGGTGGAAGCGGGCCCACCGGAGGCTGCCGCATCTCCACCTGCGGCACCCCAGGGTGGGTCCCACTCCCCCGGGCTCAGTCCAGTTCGGGTCAAAATGGAGTTCTTATGTGCTGCAGAGTCAAATATGAAGACAAATCGCTACTAGATTGAGCTGTTTGTCCTGAAAACTTGCGTTCAAGCAGTGGGAATATGACAGAAAGGGGAGCCCCATAGTGACCCTTGATATTCATCCCAGAGCCGTGTCCGGATATCAACAAAGTAAACTACGGAAAAATTACGTAGGAACTGCGTAAAACTTTTAAAAACTGCCACTTTCAAAGTTCGGGTACAGACCGAAGTCCAGTCAACCTTTGGTTTTATTCCAGCGAAGTTCGGGTACAGACCGGAGTCCAGTTCAATCGTTGGCACATCCCCAGCAAAGTTCGAGTACAGACTGAAGTCCAGTCAACCGTGGGTTCTATTCCTACAAATTTCTGGTACAGACCGAAGTCCAGTTCAACCGTTGGTTCTATTACAGCGAAGTTCGGGTACAGACCGAAGTCCAGTCAGCCGTTGGCACAACCCCAGCGAAGTTCGGGTACAGACCAAAGTCTAGTCAATCGTTGGTTCTATTCCAGCGAAGTTCGAGTACAGACCGAAGTCTAGTCAACCGTTGGTTCTATTCCAGCGAAGTTCGGGTACAGACCGAGTCCAGTTCAACCGTTGGTTCTATTCCAGCGAAGTTCGGGTACAGACCAAAGTCCAGTCAGCCGTTGGCACAACCCCAGCGAAGTTCGGGTACAAACTGAAGTCTAGTCAGCAGTTGGTTCTATTCCAGCAAAATTCAGGTACGGACTGAAGTCCAGTTCAACCGTTGGTTCTATTCTAGCGAAGTTCGGGTATAGACCAAAGTCCAGTCAGCCGTTGGCACAACCCCAGCAAAGCTCGGGTACAGAACGAAGTCTAGTCAGCCGTTGGTTCTATTCCAGCAAAGTTCGGGTACAGACCGAAGTCTAGTCATCCATTGGTTCTATTCCAGCGAAGTTTAGGTACAGACCGAGTCCAGTTCACCCGTTAGCACAACCCCAGCAAAGTTCGGGTATAGACCAAAGTCCAGTCAACCGTTGGCACAACCCTAGCAAAGTTTGGGTGCAAACCGAAGTCAATTTCAACCGTTGGTTCCATTCCATGGAAGTTCGGGTACAGACCGAAGTCAATTTCAACCGTTGGCACAACCCAAACGAAGTTTGGGTATAGACTGAAGTCAAGTTCAACCGTTGGCACAACCCCAGCGAAGCATCGGGCACTGACCGATACAGTTTAATCGATTGCTCAGCCCCACAAAGCATCGGGAATGATCCGGTGACGGAGGCAATTTTAATAATCCATCATCAATGATGGAATCTGCTATACACATCCTCAAAAGAGAATGAGGTAAAAGATTGGTTATTCAGCTCCCTACTGCAAGCTGCCAAGTGAAACCTATCATTCGGATAAGCATCGAAAGATTCTAGCAAGGTGACTCGATAACTGAGGGATAACCCCGTCAGAGGAACCTTCAAAAGCACACAAATGGCATCAGCCGAGAGGAAATCTGCCCCCTGATAATGCTTACAGATGCGGGAAAACCATGGGTTTTAAACCATGGTAGCATAATAGCATCCTCATCAGAGTTAAACAGGCTATCGTGAATAACGTCATCCCCAGAAGAAAATGACAAGAATAGTTCGCGGTAACCTATCAATAATATCCAGGGCTGTCCATGACAATGTTATCCCTAGCAGATAGATGACGTAAGAAATCGGGAGCAGCCCCGTTCCACTCAAAGACACCCAGCCTTCGTAGCGTCTCTACCATTTGTTTTATTTCCAGTGTCTACTAATATTTATCATGTCCATTCCATTACATTGCATGGACATGATAAAGAGGGGCATCTGTAGACACTCAAAATTTTTCTTGCCCCAATACTAACACTGTAGGAGGGCAAAGCCATCAATCAAATCAACCTCCGTACCGATACCGGGCTTCCAATCCAAATTTGGCCACCAATGCCGATCATTCAGTCAAATCTGATCACCAATGTCGGTACTCCAGTCAAATCCAATCACCAATGTTGGTAATCCTATCAAATTCGATTACCAATGTCGGTATTCCAGCTTTCAAAACATCATTTTCAAATCAATCAAAAGAAAAGTTTTTCAAAGAAAATCAAATTAAATGCTTTTGCAAATCAAATCAAAGACTGATTTTCAAATCAAATAGAACCCTTCGTATATAGGTTCAACGAAGCAAAGCACTACTTTCAATCAATCAAATCAATAGGCCCAATTTTCAAACAGCATTCACTCACGCATTCCAGTTTTTAAAGGGAAATATTTAAAAGATGCGGTACCATGTTTACACGGGAGTCGTGGGGTGCCTAACACCTTCCCCACACTTAACCAAGCCCCCGAGCTCAAAACTTTGTTTTTAAAGATCAAGTTTCGACAGTGTCCAGCAATTGGCCCTCTTTCAAATAAAACTCAGTTAAGTTGGTACAACCATTTCAAATCTACCAACTGGCGACTCTGTAAAACGTTCAAATCGTCGACATGATACATGTTGGCCTTTCTCCTAAAAAACCGTTCAAAACCTTTTTCCTAAATAAAAAGAGTGAGGGTAGAGAGAACTTAGAAAAAGAGATTAAAAGACCAGGGTTGTGACCCGACCCGCAGATTTTTTAAACCAACGTCGATAATGGTGAACAGTTATCTTTGGCCCGTAATGCAAAGATGAACTGTTGATTGGTAGGATTATGACCAGGAATTATGTATCGGTATAATCATAACCTTTGGTGTTATAGATAAAGACTTGTGGTGAAAGTTCTCTTTGGCCCGTAGTGCAAAGAGGAACTAGTGTTTGGTATGATCATGACTATCGGTGTACAAATGAATATCTTTGCCCCGTAGTGGAAAGATGAACTGTTGATTGGTGTTATAAATGAATATCTTTGACCCGTAGTGCAAGAATAAACTCTTGATTGATGTTATAAATGAATAGTTTTGGTCCGTACGTAGTGCAAAGATGAACTCTTGATTGGTGTTAAATGAATAAAATATTGATGGACTACTTAACACTTCTAATGGATTGCTACTTTCGCTGCAGTTGTTGATGTAAAACTTGTTATCTATTATATTTATCTGATTTATCATTGTTGAAGGCTAAAGATAATTTATTTTTCATTATCTTAGTCTTGATATTTATTAACTGGGCTAGTTACTGTGACGCCCCCAAATTCCAGGACCGTCACGGGGTCGCTCGAATTCGGTTCATCACGTGCTCATGGTAATACATCACAATAATAATAACTAAATATCACACAATCACAGCTGAAAATCTATTCTAGAATAATTTACAATGATTTATTATAATTATTCCCCCAAGTCTCGCAACCTACAGTACTTAATAGATTACATAATAATATCAATTAACGACTTATTACATAATCTAACTTAAGCTTCAACATAATCAAATCCAGTCTTACTACATCACCTTAATACAATATTAAAATATTTAAAACATAAATGAGACAAGCTAATTGGTAGCCTTGCCCTTGCCCTTATCAACGCCCGAAGGTTCGCCCTGCTCTGCCTTAACTGAAATGTTTTAGGGAAAGCAAGAATGAGCACAAATTGCTCAGCAAGTAATATACAATAAGGGTTTGTAATATAATTCTCAATTCTCGAAAAGGGTATAGCAAGATGTGATAGTTTCAAGGATAACAAGAAATATCAACAGTTCTCAATAACAGTCGCTAAGGACAGAATAATATCAATATGATTCAATAATAAGTCAATTCAAGATTTCAAATAACTGAATACTGAGCAGTCACTAAGGACTATGAATTTCTACTAGAATTAACAGTAATAAACTAAAAATCCAACAAAAATAGGTACAACAGGTGATCAGCCTAAAGCACCATCGTTATGCATAACAATCAATCATACTCAAGTGTGCACGTCGATTCCCTTCAAAGAAGGTTGTTCTTCTCAGTCAAATACAAGATCCCGCACCAATCAATTAGTTTGGGTCGCTTTTTAATAATATAAGTCTAGCCGAATCAAATGGCATAGACACTTTCACAATATTCAAGAACAATACCAAGTTCCATATGAATAATAGCTTTAATGAAATAAGAGTTCAAGTATGCTAATTCAATTCAAACGATTAAGTAGGAAACTAGTTCGCAATATACAAAGATAGAATACTTGTATCCAAAGAGATAAGATTTAGATACTCGCTTACGATATCCGTTGAATAAAGTAATGCAAGGGTTTAGGATACTTGCCTTATGCGTTGTTTACTCACGTAAAGCTAGCCAACACTTTCGGATTCCTATCGTAATACAATTACGTATATATATGATATTCATTAGTCATATAATTTAACTTCACATTTTATCTTTGAATATACGATCAACACATAAGCTAAGTTTTAACCTGGCTACACAGTTATATAGAATATAATTTCTATCCTTAACTTCCTCTTTTCTCAAGTTGATCATATTCATACATCATTACTATCATGTGAGACTACCACAATTAGTAAACATACTCGCATATTATTAATATCACATAAGACTACAATCAATACTAAATATATTTCATTTTAGCAAGTTATGGCATTCTCATAAGTTAACCGTCAGGTTCAAGTAACACATAACATATGATATCACAAAGTATGTACACATATTTAAAGGATACTTTTATGCTTGTTCAACCTTTCTAATTCCAATCATATATAATTTAGTTTTAATTCACGATCCCTAACGACTTAGGGTTATACAATGCCATGAATTTACATAAGTTGTCATGCTTATCATTTAGAGATATAAAGTAGTCATATATTTTATTGATACGCATGTTCATATGTTTCTATGTCATAGATGTGTGATTCTAGCACTGTTATTAGTTCGTGACTTAATCGAACTCATGCTTGATTAACTTGCATTACATCTAACAAGTACGTACATGTATGATTCCTTCAAGCACATTCAATCATGTTGAAAATATCAGAATGTAGAGTCCTAATATAACATGTCAAAGTCCACATTTAAAGCTTATGTTGTCATTAGTAAAGCTTGCTAATAAGGCCTAATATGTTCATGCTATCTACATACATATGTTATCATGTCCGACATGCATTTCATGGCCATATAAACATGCTTATAAGATCAGAATATCAACATGAATATAATTTATCAAATTTTGTTTTCAAACTCTATGCTTCGGTTATAAATGTGCACTAGTTAGGTTCATACTGTATCACGGAACCTATATACATAAGTTAGCATGCATTTCATGTGTTTCTAAGTCATACTAATATGTATCAAAAGTCAGAACCTAACTATGGCATTTATATATCAAAGTCCATTCTTAAAGCTCCTAAGTTCACTTTGGAAACCTAACGCTTTTTGTCAACCATGTATGCTAGTATAATATATGTTTACATCGCCTTAATATATTCATATACATGTGTTACACAAGCTAGCAGGCTTTATCTAAGTCGTATTAGCAAGTAACACATAACAGTTCCTTAAGCAGAAGCAGAAACTAGACACAGGGCCCTTCGCAGCTGCGCAGCATGCCAAGGTCAAACCGGCGCAGCTGCGCCACCCCTGGTTCCGGCTGGACAGCAGTCTGCTTCGGCAGTTATTAGCCCAATCACAGAAATTTACAAATGAATTCAATTTCTAATTAACCACATTGCTTCCTTATCACATTAGAAGACTATATAACCGCCAAATATCATTCTAACAACCAATTGTCATCCAATTTCACAAAATCAAACATTTAAGTTTTGACAGAAAAATAAAAACGGAGTTCTTGACAGAAAATGAGAATGAAGAACATGAATCATGGAATTATACCTTTGCTATGAATTAAGCTTGCTAAATTTGAATTCCCAACTCTCTGTGAATTCTCATGCTATCAACTCACAGTATGCTCTCAATCCAATACTTAGAAAAAAATCTCAGCAAATGAATAGAGAGGAGAAGAGCCATTCTTTATAGAAGAAGTTCATAACCAGACAATGCAATCTACCCATGAATCAAACTAACGAAAAATTGATTTGTATGGAGGTTAAGAGATGGTAGGTAATTAGTAGTTGGAACTCATCATCATGCCCACTCCTTTGCTCATTATGAACTATAAAGCTATGATTTATTTGCTGAAATTGAGAATATAGAGTAGCTTGTATGCTACACACGTGAAGGAGAATGGGTCTCATATAATGGGACAAGCCAATTTCATTCTCAGCATTCTAGCAATTGTATAATGACATGTTATAACATATATCATACATTTAGGCTATTACATATATATTCATACTATATATTATAATTAACATTATAATGTAAGTCACATGCTTAATATTTCAAAGTAGTAGATGTGATATGGCAATGTAACATACATATTATCCATGTACATTTATTAATACCGGATATAATCTACTCGGATATAATCACATCACATTATCTCCTTTATTAATTTTATTATTCCATTATATAAATAATCATCAATCATTATTTATATTCATGATACACTATTTTAATGTATACTTACATACATATTGTCACATAGGCTATTTTAATGTCACAACACATCTTGCCTTATTCAATGAATGAAGGAACTTTATTAATTATTTATATACTAGTGTCACATTACCTTTCATATCTAATAAGGAACTTTATTGTATGAATACCCACACATGCTAATGTCACAAAAGTAGCATTATAATGCATGTTTACACCTCAAGTATCAAAACACATAGTTTTACTATGTACAATCATATAGTATAGTTTAAATATACTTGCACGTAACAATTACTATAATCTTATTACGTTAATAACTTACTTATTTATTTTATCATTCCTAATGTCAAATAAATAAATTATTCATCTCATTGATTAATTAACAATAATATTAATTAATCTATTCCTCGTTAGTTAATGAAATTATTAATATTCACAACCATTGCTCATTTATCACGCACAGTATATAAATATAAATCTTATTATATTATAGACATGTTACTCATTATTATTATTATATTTCTTGCAATAATAATAATCACATATTATTAATCAATCACAGTTAATATTCCACAATAATTAATTAATATTCTACGATAACAATTAATTAATATTCTACAATAGCAATTATCAATTAATATAGATTAATTGTTTACTTAATAATTCATTCGTTAATTAATATAATCATTAATAATCCTCATCACTGTGCCACACAAGGCTATCAACGAGTTTATCGCAAACTCCATCAATTTCTCAATTATTATAATTATTCAATTTTATATAATTGAATTAGTTCATCTCATAACACAATATCATTTATATTCAAATAAATTCTCATTTTCATTAATATATTTATTTAATAATATATGAAAATTCTCGGGTATTACAGTTACGCTCACCATTTCTCCTTTATGTTCCATTGTTCTTCTCAGGAAATAAAATTGTAGCTGGGACTAGTCAGGGAATGGAGTAATGGTCTGAGATAGTTACTATAGTAGTCTTCACTATAATATAAAATAGTGTGGCAATAATTGTAATGAGAACTTAATTTGAGTGTGAATATTATTGTATTATATATGGTACAATATTTGTATTGAAACTCACAGTATGAGTGTAGTCGTATTTTGCACGACAGTTTAATAGTTGTAAATAGTAAAACTTGTATTTGAATTCTGTAGTATGTATTTTGGCAACTCAAAATGGGTTGTGTGGGCCTATTTTGGGAGCGTCACGAAAGTTGTACCATATATAAATAGTGGGAGAAAGGGCTCGACTTGAAAAGGGGAAAGAATTAAGAACAAAACAGTTATCATATTCTAGCAGCCCAACAAGTATACTAATTCGAACCTATTCCATTCCTTTTCCATTTATTTTGATGTTACCATAAACTTATTTATGGTTGATGACTAAATAGGGTTGTTACATAGAATTATTGCATTATAGACTGCTACATTGACTACTTAATAAAGTGACTGCTATAAGAATAGCATTATGACTGTGGTTTGTATTTTTGTTGTTATTTAAATGTCATAAGGCTAGAACAAAATGGTTGAAATGTATGTACTATGTGTAAGTATCTTCACTGCTCACCAACTATTTGTCAAAATATTAGGGAGGGTTATTTATACTATGGGTTGTGCTAAGTGTGCAGTCAAGATCAAAAATATGTTCATGTGTTTTAGCTACAATACATATCTACTTTGATTCATGTATGCTAATTGTGAGATGGGCTATGATTAAACTTGATATCTATGTTTTGTTTCTTATAAATCTCAAGTAAGGATGTCATGATTAATGGACTGTCAAGTGTCATAGTTCTATATAGTAAACTAAAGTTTAAATGAAGATTTTGCTAAAATGTTTACCTACCTGAGAATTTGCTTATTTGTATTGGTGTTTAGCAAAGCAGTTAACGAACAAAAACTATAAGTTTTGTGCCTCTAAGGTTCAAAAACATGAAAGACTGACTTTTGAAAGGATAAAATGAAATAGGATATTAAACTTAAAACACTAGGAATTTCATATACCTTTTCCATGTAAAATTCATGCCTAAGATTCCTAAATGGGGACTGTTTTGTGCTAAGGGATTACTAGTTATGCAAGCATGCTCACTACCATGAGAATAAATTATATAGCAAGTACATGTTGTGATAACACATGTATTTCAAAGCTTGAAGTCTGTTATAGTGGTTTAGTATTAAATTATACCTAAAAAGCTTGGGAATGGGCTATTTTGGTCTTAAGCATGAAATCCTTGAATGTAGATGTCTTAAACCATGAACATATAGTATATAGTAGGTTCATGTTGTGATAATGCATATAATTGAAAGATTGGAATTGTTTTTTGTAAAATGCTGCTAACTCATGCTTAATATGCCTAAGGACTATTTTGGTATTGTTAAATAGAGCTGAGTTGCAATCATGCTAGTGTATATGGTGATGAGTTTTATTTATGATTTAAGTTAATATGAATGCCTAAATGTCCTTTGAATCAAAGCTTGGGACTGTTGGTGTTTATTACCTAAATATGTGCCTAAACTTAGGATTAGAGGGCTATTATAGTCAAATTCAGTACCTAAACTTATGAGTCAGTAAGGAGACCCTAAAATGTTCATAAGAATCATTTAAAAAGTGACCCTTAACTTAGTTGAGGTTCATATTGAGTGCTACTCAATTTTCATTTTAAAACCTATAAAAAGTAAACTTAAAAGTGTCATCTAACACCTAAAGGGAGAGGTGCAACACCTGAACCTTGTAGCCATGTTTTAATAGGTGTAATATGACATAAATAAGCTACAAAAGCTAAAGAAACTTGCTTGAGAACCTAAACTAGTAAAAAATACTTTGGTATATATTCTAGAAGTGTGTCTAGAGTTCATGTCCAAAAGATTAATTCAAAAATTCCTAAAAATCATCAAAGTAGCCTTGAAAATCATAAAAACTGTAATTTTGGCTAAGGAAATGAATAAAACAGCCCAGTTTGGGCCTGTGTTTGGATTGCTTAACTTGATAGTTTTAAAGACTTAAACCATGGATAACATACTTTGCTATGGGGTCTATAAGTTTGCACAAATAGGAGATTCAAAAGGATACTATAGAAATTACTAAAAATCCCCAAAAGTACCTCAAAATTATATTTTTGTGTTTTCGGGTTATGATGTGAAAATCAAATTTAAAGTTTGTAAATGTCTTAACATGATTAAATAAAATAATAAAGGCGTTTTATGATGTAAGATCTATAACCTACCATATTTGGACAGAATATAATATACATTGGGATGTATGTAAGCCATGTATGTGTTGTATGCCTCTTTGAGTTAAGTAAAAGTGATATATACACTAACCGTGAAAGTGTGTTATGATAAATGAGGTACCTATGTGTACTTAACTGTATTTACAAATAAAAGATATTGATATGATTGTTTGATGTTAGTAAGTAATACACATGTTAGTTATTGAATATGGCTTCAGTAACCATAGTTGAGCTGTGTGTATCAATAAATATAGACTTTGTGCTATAAGATCACTAAGTAAGTTGATACTATATATATATATATATATATAGGCTACTCAGTGACAATATACTTTATTAAAAGGTTTAATCGACACGAGAAGCAAGTACATCAACATTTCTTACTCAAATAAGTTTATGTTGCAAGTACTTAACTCGAAAGTTTATTTTTTCAAGTTATTGAAATTATTGAACTGCAATACTTCAGATTCAATTATTCTTATAATATTGAAAGTATGTCAATGCCATTATTTTGGCTAGAAAAATATTGAGATATATTGATATTATTCATTCATGAAAATCTCATTTAATGTTCTCTAAACCATTTTGTTATGGGGCGGACTCTTATATAATGCTGTGAACAAACAACCCTTTTATAGGGGCATATGATACTGGACATATGATTCTGAAGGACATGTAATGTGTCATTAGACTGTTATGTTGTGCACAATATAGGGTACTTAGGCTGATAACCTAAATTACAAGTCTAAGGTATATTCAGTTTTTAGTATCGGCTTATATCCATGGATTGCAGTTTTAGTACTATCAATTCCAGTACAGAGTTCACTGGTCATTTGACCTTACAGCATGCTAAAGCCTGATTTTCAAACTCAAAGCTTTTAAAGAACTGTTTTGATCAGTATCTTATGATTTATATTTCCTTTATTATAAATATTCTCGTTCTATTATATTTAACTATTTATTTCCTTGCTGAGCAAGCTTTTGCTCACTCTTGCATTGAATATAATGTTTTCAGTTAAAACTGAGAACGCGGGTACTTCAGAGAAGGAATAAGGGAAAAGGCAAAGATGCAGAATAATTTATTTTTTAGCGCCTGTGCTTGAATGAATTTAGAAGTTATTGTAATAAATAATTTTAGTACTATGTTTGTGATAGTATTTGGTATTGTATTATGTAAAGGTCTATAGAACCTGGGATTTAAGTTAAGATTATTATTGTAATCTAAGACAGGTTTAAGTTATTTTATGCAGGATTGAATGGATATTTATAGTATCGCGAGCACCAAGTCTAGGGTAAAGGTAACCCGAATTTGGGGGCGTCACATCAAGGCTGGGTAAGCATCTTCCCCCTCTTCTTTAATAGAAACCCATCAAATATTTTTTCATTTATGACAGTACGTATTCTTTATTACAGTCAGTTGCAGTCTCCGCTCGAATCCTACGTTGGCTCCAGCGATTAGAGGCCGAGGTCAAACGCTCAGAGTACGGGCTGCAAGTTGTAATGGCTGGCCTCGAAAAAGAAAAGAGTCTACACACTAACACTTCTTATTACTTCGGGAGCTAGAAAGCTTGCTGAAGACCGAAAAGTTGAAAGTTTCTGAATGTGAAGAACGCCGAAGGATTTTTTTGACCGATCGGGAGGAAATTAAAAAGGAAAATGAAGACCTGAAGAACTGTAATCAAGATATGCTTGACTACGTTCAAAAGATGCATGATGATTCCAGAAGAATGATTGTCATCCATTGTGACGCCCCCAAATTCAGACCGTCACTAATCTCGAATTCGATTCATCATGTACTAATTCTAATAACAACTAAAATCTCAAACAATGAAATAATAGAATAATTTACATTGATATAACATAAATATTCTCGTCCCAAGTCTCAAAACTATTACTAATACACTTCATAACTTAAACCGAACATATCTTAATACATAACATTTAAATAAGTCTTAATACAACATAACGGAAACATCCTAATATAGAAAAGCACAACTACTCCATAGCCTTGCCTTCGCACTTGTCCTGATCTGGGGTTCCACCTTGCCCTGCCCTAACTGAAATGTTTATGGGAAGCAAGAGTGAGCAACAACTTTGCTCAGCAAGTAATATGCCAATAAATGTGAACAGGAATATATACAGTTCTAAATCTCAAGGGTAAAACGGTAATTAACTGCTCAGGATTTCAAATAAGAATCTTGTGAACAAAATAAATAGCAATGACTTCCAAGTCTATTCCGTGAAGTTGAATAAGGACCACTACAGATCGAGAAGTTATTAAAAGTTTTAAAAGTTTCAACAATTTGAAGTGAATGAATAGATATCATTGAATGTCGCTGTGGACCAAAGATTAATAAGGAATCCAATGAATTCAAAGTTTCAAGTTACTAAATACTGGATACTGAGTGGTCGCTAAGAACCACGAACTTCTACTAGAATCACCAAAAATATTTCTGGTAACCCAACCAAGTACAATTAGGGGATCAGCCTATCGTACCTGGAGTTATGCATAACCTACCACACCACTGTTGGCACCTCGACTATATAGTTCCCCTTTTTACAAGGGTTGTTCAACTCAGTCAATTTCTAAGAGTCCGCACCAATGCAATTGGTGTGGATCGTTTTCCAATTTATGATATTGGTCTAGCCGAATTAAATGGCGTAGACAATTTCAACAATGTATATAAGAACAATTTATGAGTTCAATACTCGCAACAATAATTCAAAAAATATAATCATGATTTAAATCAAGCTATAAAATATAAGTTTATAAGGCAAGAATTATTCTAGCACCTATTTACTCGTACGACCAAAGTTAGTACAAGCTCGAATACGTGTTCAATAAAGAGTATGAATCAAATACTTGCTCAATAAAAGAGTAGTCAGATACTTATACAAGAATGATTTCAAGGAAACTTGCACAATGAAAGAGTATAAGTTAAGGAACTTGCTTAAGACGTTCCTCAAATAAGTAACCACAAGGATAGGATACTTGCAACACAATAAAAGTAGGGTTCAGATACATGCACTATAAATTAGTGTAAGTCAGGAAACTTACACTTTAAAAGAGTGTAAGTTAGAGAACTTGCCTTATGCGTAGTTTACCAACGTAAAGCTTATCAACACTTTTCGAATCCTATTATAACATATTTACATGTATAGAATATTCATTAGCTAAATACATCCGGTACGCAAGCTCGATATGTAAGTTACACATACACTTAACACATAAATAGTTCATAAGATATTACAGAATCAAGTAACATAGTTATAATTATATCCATTAGTTACACAGTTAATCAACATATACTACCTCATATAAGCAATGCTTACATAAGTCTTATCCTTGCTACATAGGTATCACATTATATCACAACGCCTAAATGAGTATGTCTTTATTATCTTTAGAACATCTTCATAGCATGTCATTACCACATATCAATACCAATAAAACTCTTTTTAGCAGCTTAGATAACATTATCACTCAATTACAAAAATCATAATCAAGCAGAATGCTCCAGACCAATTTTCAGCCTGGCGCAGCTGCGCTCTGGAAAGGCTTAGGGACGGCGCAGCTGCGCTGTCCCTTGGCTAGACCAGAGTTGTGTTTTTGTTTCTTTGTTCTCATTCCATTTTCTAGCGTAGCAGAGTGTTAACACATAACAATCATATATATTAAAAGGCATTGGACTTTCATAGGGTCATTTCAAGTTCGTGCTTATTTATCATATCTTAATTGGAATTTCTATCAAATTATGGCTAAATAACATCATGGAATCGTAAAGGCTATCATGCTTGACATGCATACACATAAAGTGGTCACATAGTCTATGTTAGGCATGCTCAGAAGTATCTACATCATATACACATAGCTAGTATCGTTATTTGCTTGAAAACGAAATCAAATTCATACTTGATCAATTTTGCATTGTATCTAATAAGTGTGTGCACATGCATGATATCTTAGCGATGTTAAAAACACTATCAAGCATGTTAAAAATATCAGAATGCTCTTTCACTATAATCATGCGACTTGGTTTGCAAAAAGTCTGAACTTTGCTTTTAAAATCGTTACTACTTAATCATATTAACTAGCGTAAACTTAACACCTTATATTCACATTGCACATGTAGTTAAGTTATGTTTACATGCTCACAAAGTTAGAACATCTCTCATGTGTTATTCATGGATATTAGTTTCAAATATATCAATTTTCCTTTGAAAAGCCATTTAGTTTAAAGTTAAATAATTGGACATAAACAAGGAAACTATGTATTACTAATCATGCTAGCTTATGGTCATAATTAGTCATATAAGTATATTATCATGCTCATATGATCAAAATATAAATATCATACTTATATGTCAAAGTCCATTCTCAACGTATACTTTCCTTTAGTTAAATATTCACTATTAAGGTCCACATGCTCAAGTTATAATATGACACCTATATACACAAGGTAATACATCTTTCATGCATCTCTACATTATACTAACATGCTCGCAAAAATCAGATTACATATATGATACCTACATGCCAATGTTCACCTTTGAAACTTAAATTTTCGTTTAGAAATGTCCGCTAGTGAGGCTCGTATGTTCATGTTACATTATGAACATGTATACACAATTTAGCATGCTTTTCATACATTTCTTGGTGGTACTAACGTGCTTGCAAGGTCAGTATATAAACATGGCATACATACATATCAAGTTCATTTCTAGAGTTCTAAATTCATTTCAAACTATACGCTTTCGTGAATCATGCATGCTAACCTAATAAAACATGCCCATATTAGGTTAATGTACTTATATATACACATTACACATGCTTGCATGCTTTCTTAAGCTATAGCAATTGATCAACACTTAATACATTTGTAGCAGATTGCAAAAACTGGAACAGGCTGCTGGCGCAGCTGCCCAATACAAGACTGGCGCAGCTGCGCCAGCTCCCGGCCAGCAGCAGACAGTTACTGTATCGACAAACTACAAACCTAAACACAGAGAAATTTGTTATCAGATCAGTTATACTACTTTTCTAGCATCTATATAAGCTTATAACAATCAGTTTGTCATAATCAAATCACCAAATCATGAACTCCAATTCAAATCGAGAATTGAAAATTTTACAGAAATTGCATACATAAGAATTTGAAGAACATGGAAATTGTTATATGAATTTGATTACGAGTAAGCCTCATTGTATACTAATATGATTATAAGTTTTATACAACAATCAACAAACACTATCTAATCACAATTTCATGGATTTCATGCTTAACTCAAAAATTGAGAAATCTCAGAGAACATGAGACGAAGAACATGGAAAGGATTATACCTCTTTGAAGCTTCTGTTTACAAGGCTCAGCCTTCAATTGATATCTCACTCTCTTTATATTTCAATATATCAGCCTTATCAAAATCTCAGCAATAGGATTGTGAAGGAGAAGGGGCTATATATATAGGAAAACTAATTTCCAGACAAAGCCTTCCTCCCTGGAATCAAACTAATAGAAATATGAATTGTATGAAGGTTAAGGAGGAGTAGGTAATTAGTTGGTGAAGGCAATCATGAAAGCCACTCCCCCATTGATGATTATAGCTAGAATGCTAATTTTGAGAGAAAAGGTAGTAGACTAGCTTGGAGTTTTCACGTGAAGAGAATGAGTGATGACTCTAATTATGGGGCAACAATATACAAGCTCAGCATTTGGTAACATGAAGTGTATCAATATTAAGGCTTTATAAAATTTCATGCAATATATGCATAGGTTATAATTTAAATGTTACAATGCAATTCACATAAATAATACTCCAATGTAGTAAATGTAATTCGTACATATATAATCCATGTACATTTTATTATGTAACATTGTCTCCTTTATTATTAGATTTTACTAATCAATAATTGTTTATAATATATTTGTGATGTACTATTTTAACAGTGTCACATAACCTCATGATATATTCATACAACTTAATTAATTAGTCATAATATATAGTCCTATATGTATAGTCACATTGTAATGTAGTTTATATACAATTGTATAGTCATATTACATTACACTTCATATAACATATAGGTGGCTATTATATATTATACATTTACTTTGCATGCTTGAACATAGTAATTAATATAATCTCATTATATTAATAACTTACTTATTTGTTTTATACTGGCAATTAATTAGTTAATAAAATATTAATCAATTCATTCCTCATAAATTAATGAAGTTATTAATCTCCATAATAATCAACTAACATTTATATGATTAATTATCACGTTAAATAAATATAAATCTTATTATATTTATTAACAAGTTGCTTATTATCATTCTATTATTGACAATAATAATCAACACATTATCAATTAATCATCATTAATATTCTATTTTCTCATAATAGAAAGTAAATAACAATTAATATCAATTAATTGTTCACGAAGTAATTCCTTCATTACTTACCCTTATCGATTATTATTATACGATAAATAATCACATTCCTCAACAATATAAATCCTATTATATTTATAAACCATTTTCTTAGTATCAAATCATTACTTGCAAAAATACTAACTCAACAGATTATTATTATATTTCTTATAATAACAATTAACAATTAATATAAATTAACTGTTCACTTAATAATTTCTTTACTCTATAACTGATTATTATTCATCATAACACTTAATAACATTATTGTATGATTAACTATCACATGTATTGCACTCAACAAATAATCAATTAAATATAATTCTTATCATATTCATCAATTACTTACTCGTAAATATTTTGTTATTTATAATAACATATTATTAACAATTACTCATTAGTAGGCTATTTACTAATCACAATGATTAATTAACAATATAATTTTAATTAATCCTTCACTTATTGATTTCCCTCTTGAATTAATTAAATCATCATCATTTTCATTCTCATGCCACACAAGGCATTCTACGAGTTCATCGTCATTCTCCATTTTTTCTCAATTATTATAAAATCAATTTAATATAATCGAATTACTTCTCTCGTAACTCACAAACATTTATGTTCAAGTAATATTCATTTTCTTATTATATCAAAGAATTTTTTTAATTATTCATGAAATTCAGGGTTCTTACATCCATAACGTCTTTGAAAAGGAGTTCACCGACTACAAGGCCCTGGGTCCTCCTCTGACTGAAACGGTTAAACATCAAATTTGTCAAAGTATAGAAAGTCTCCCAAACTGTTAAGAGACTTCATGCAATAATTTGGAGAAGGCTACCAAAGTGCTCGAGACAAAGAAAAAGAAAGACTGCAAGCTTCCAACCTCCCTTCTATCATGGATTCATTTGACGACGAGGCCGAAGCTTAAGGAGAAACTTCTACTTCAACAAATTTTTGTAATAATTTGTCAATGTAATTATCTTCCCGATGTATAAGCACTTCAACAATCAATGAATATATATATTTTTGAACAAAAACTGAATATTTATTTTATTGACAACTTAGAAAAATGTTACAGAATCATAAAAGAAAAAGCACTTAGCACGCATTATGGATAATACTTCCTAAGCCTCCCCGCATTCCAAGTATTCTTGATTTTTTTTCCATCCATTGCTTGAAGCAGATAAGTTCCTGCTTCGGCACTTCAATAACCTCGTAGGTTCCTTCCCAGTTGGGCATTTGTTTTCTGAGGTTTTGGGGCGACGACGCCTCCACTTCTCGAAAAAACCAGATCTCCAGCTTCAAATCTCCTCAACTTTACCCCTTGTTATAATGCTCGGCCATTCTCCTCTGGTAGACTACTGGTCTTACCAAGGCCTGTTCCTGAACCTCCTCTAACAAATAAAGATTGATGTGAAGGTCTTCATCATTATAAAACTCCTTGAACTGGTTGCACCTAAGCAAAGGAGACCCGATCTAAACTGGAATAAGGGCATCGGTCCCATAAGTAATCTCAGTGAATCACCTTTCGTTTTCCTAGGAGTTATTTGATATGCCCACAAAACATTGATTAACTCCTCGGGCCACCTTCCTTTGGCTTCGTCTAGCCCTCTCCTAATTCTAGTTAAGAGGGTTCGATTGGTGACCTCTATCTGCTCATTGGATTGAGGATGAGCAACTTAATTTTTCCAATGCTGGATTCCAAAGTCTTTTAGAAATTCCTACCATTATTTTATATTATCGCCATAGGAATTCCAAGTTGAAAAATGACGAACTCTTTTAGAAATTTCAAACACTCTTACTATGTGATCGACTTAAGGGGCTTAGCCTCAACCCACTTGGTCATATAATCGATAGTCACCACCACAAAGTTGACTTGCTCTTTTACCTTTGGTAATGGACCCAAGATGTCGATCCCCTACACTGTAAATGGGATGGGGGACATAACCGAGTACAATTCTTCGGGCGGATGATAAGAAATAGGACTATTCAATTGACATTTAGGACACTTATATACATACTCATTTACCTCCTAGAAGATTATTGGCCAGTAATATCCCTATCAAAGCACCTTAGACGCCAATGCCTTAGCTCCCATGTGATCACCATAGATGCATTTCTAAACCTCCCGAAGTGCGTACTCAGCTTCGGACGATACCAAACACTTCAGCAGAGGGGAAGAGAATGTTCATCGATAAAGATCCCTATCAATAAGTATGAAGTTCGAACTCTTGTATTTAATTTTCTTGGCTAGTATCTGACACGAAGGTAACACGCCATCTGCCAAATAATCCAAGTAAGGTGTGAGCCAATAATTCGATCATTTTATTACCAAGATTTCTGACCTCTGGACACTCGGAGCATCAAGAACCTCCAAATAAATTAACCTATTGAAAGAGCCCACATCCTTCATGGCTAGTTTGGCTATGGCATCGGCAATAGTGTTGTTTGACCTATCGACTCCTTGGAAAGTATAGAAACTGAAGAAGTGCAGGCGATTCCTGACTTCGACAAGATATTTCGTCATCCTTGCCCCTCGAGCCTTATATTTCCTTGAAATTTATTTGACCACTAGCTGCGAGTCACTGAAGATCACCAATCTCTGTACCTCAAGACTTCTAACCAACCGTAAACCCTTCAAAATCGCCTCAAATTTGTCTATGTTATTTGTCTCTTTAAATCCATAGTGAATGCCCTGCTTGTACCTTAAACCCCTCTGGACTTGTTAGAATTACCCCTGTAAGACCCCAAATTTTATGAATAAAGATTTATTTTTCTTTATATATTGTTTTTAAATAGTAAGGTGTTGTTTTGATAAATGTGGTGAGTTATGGGAGATATGTGCAAAATTTTCCAAGTAAGCAAGTGGTTATAAAATATTCGTTGTGTCGAGGAATATTCGTTTGGTCGAGGAATATTCTTTTGTCGGAGAATATTCGTGCGACGGCGCAGTCATTGGTGGACCCCACAACAGAATTAAAGTCGGATATAGAAAGCGATTGAAATAACCTTTTTATAAAAATAACGGTAAAACTGTTACCGTTAAACTGTTGAAATACCCGGTGATAAGAATATAGTAATACGCGTTGTTGCACAGTAGCACACGGTATTGCACAGTATTTTGAATTATTGATTCTTACGTAAGAAGTCACTTACTCAATAATTGTTACAGTAATTACTATTCAATATTTTATAATATTGACTCAATAATTGCTACATTGATAATTGCATAATTGCTACGTTGATATTTCATATTATTGATTCAATTATTGTCATTGCACAGTATTTCAAATTATCAAATCAATAATTCATATTATTTGAATAATATTATTAGATATCATTATTGGCAATGTCAGAGGAAGTTCTGTCTAGGAGGGATTTTTTAATTGCGCGCCAGTAAGGAGAAATCCTTATTGGAAAGCCCCCTCTTTCTTGGGAACGACCTGGTTGTCAATATTGTAGTTCTGTAATATTATTTGTGAATAATTAATTATTAATTTATATGATAAGGAAATATTTATTTTTGTAGATATAAAAGAAGGAATTAGTGCTGAGGTGTTTTTATCAGTATTTTGGTGTGGAAAATCATCCGTTTGTGGATTTTGACCATTTTATGTTCGGAATTTAGAAAAAATTCCTTCTACAAAGTTGTAGAGACTTAAATTTCATATGAAAAAGACATAAGATTCGTATTTTTTTGAAAAAAGGGCTATTTATTATGAATTATTGAAGTTTCGAAAATAAATTTTTTAATATATATATATATATATATATATATATTATATAAAGCATGTGGGATTTTGGGTGGAAAAATCCTTATTCATTCTTGGTACGCTGCCAACCTGCCAACATTTTTAAAACATGTGCTGAAGAAATTTCTTCCGTTTATAAAATTGTCAATCCTGGCATCCTAAGCTTTTCCTATAAATAGGGTGCTTAGTTAGAAATAAAAATCACACCAGAATCAGAAAATTTTCTCTCTATAATATCGAGCGTATTTCTTGTGAGTATTTAGATACTTTGAGTATTGATAACAGTGCAAATTTTCGTCCACATAATATTCGATATTCTAGCCAAAGCTACTCTCCTGTTAAGGTAAGGGATGTTATTTTCTTTCGTAAATGATGTTATTCTTTTTAATATCATTATACCAAAATATTGGCAGTTGATTTTATTATGAAATTCTTACTTTTTCCGTCGGGGTCACTATTCACGTATACGGCACTATTCACGAAAAAAATTAAATTTTCTTCTATTTGTCCAAGTTGGCTATTATGGGTCCTATCTTTGATTGGATCCAAGTTTTGATCTTTATTCTTGAATTTTGCTCCACAAAGTATTATTATAGAATATTCTTGAACTTGGATAAACTAAATTACGAATCCCTAATCTTTGTACTTTATCTCACTGGATTCGTTATTTATATTATTTTTCATCATCCTCAGTCCTAAATGCTGATATAACTTAATATCTTTGGCCTATAGAGCAAAGATGAATGATTATCTGATGAATATCTTTGGCCCGTAGTACAAAGATTGACAGGTGTCGAGATGAAGATGACCACTGGTGATACAAATGAATATCTTTGGCCCGTAGTGCAAAGATGAATATTTGATTTGAGATATATATTGATTGATGTTACAGGGAGAAAATATTGATGATGGACTTTTAAATCATAGAAGATAGTAAACTTCATTCTCTACGTAACTCTTCTAATGAATTGATATTTTCGCTGCAGTTGTTGATCTAAAACTTGTTGTCCATAATATTTTATCTGATTTGTTGAAGACTAACGATAATTTATTCTTCATTATCTTAGTCATAATATTCTTTACTGGGCTAGTTGAGCTCACCCTTTTCATCTATTGTCCTCTTCAGAAAATGAGAATATCGTAGGGACCAGTCGGGGAACAGTGTGATGATCAGAGTTAGATCTGTAGAAGTCCTCACTATTCTATAAAATAGTGAGACAATCATTGAAATGAATAAGGAATGAATTTAAATGTTTATATTTCGTATTATATACGATTTGTATTGAAGCTCATAGTTTGTGTGGTCGTATTTTGCACGACCGTATGTTATAAAAGATTATAATTGAATTTTGTACCATGTATTTGGCGACTCAGAATGGGTTGAGTATTGAACCTATTTTGGGGGCGTCACAGTTGGTATCAGAGCTTAGGGATATGATCTCTGGCGGAGATCTGGGAATAGAACTAGGAGGGGAGAGACGAATAAAACCTTCGCTAGTGTGTCCTACCTAAGCATATTTGTTATTTAATTGGTCGTTTGGAAAATAGGGTTAATATGTGATATGTTAATTTTTTTGATTAACCCTTGTTTTGTGGCAGTATTTGAGAATGAAAGCTGAAAATCTAAACAATGGAGTGAATGATACCTTTGAGACACCTTTAATCACCAATCAGGAGAACGTTCAACAGGAAGGCTATATTCCTCTTGTAAACAACCCTACCAGAATAAACGATAAACGATGGGATGTTTAGAAGCTTTTTACAGTTCATGCAAAACCAGACGAGGGAGACTCGTGTTCATAATACAGGTGAAAATAATAACAACTCGCGGCTTGTCACTGCCAAGCAGTTCAAAGAGTTGGGACCACCAGAATTTCAGGGAAAGCCAGATCCAATCGAGGCAGAAACGTGGGTTAAGCAAATTACTAAGATATTTGATGTCTTGGGATGTACGAAGGAACAGAAGGTCCCTATTCTCCACCTTTATGTTCCGTGGAGAGGCAGATTACTGGTGGGAATCTGTGAAGCGTACCCAGCCTGCCGCACTCAAGATGTCTTGGGAGGCTTTCCAAAAACTGTTCAATGACAAATACTTTCCAGAAAGTATTCGCCACATGAAAGAGGTAGAGTTTATCAAACTGGAACAGAATAACATGACGGTGTCCCAGTACGAGGCTATGTTCGCGAAGTTATCCCGATTTGCACCTTATTTGATGGAGAATGAGGAACGTATGACGCGGATGTTTCTGAGAGTTTTGAAACCAGAAATTCATCAATATCTCATTTCTCACAAATTTTCTCTATATTCAGATGTAGTGAACAGGGCCCAATTGTTAGAACGTGATAATAATTATATTCAACCAAGGGACAACAACCAAGGTCGTACCGGTGGCAGCAGTCATCGGAACAATGACAACCAGTAAGGAGGAAAGTATCATGACAGAAGCGGTAACCACTCCGGTGGTAATCGTGGCCATGATAATAGAACGAGTGAGTCAGGGGGAGATTTCAAGAAGGGAAGGTACAACAATGAGAACGTGAAAACATTGACAGCAGCACCAACATCAACTATTTATAGGGGAGGAGAACGACCGCCGATCGTATGCTATAAATGCGGGCAAGAGGGACACATCAGTCCCAACTGCACACAGCAATCCAAGGTGTGCTATAACTGTGGAAAAAAGGACATATAGCTCGAGTATGTCCTGTAGCGAAACCAAGTCTAGCAGGGGTGGTGATTCCTAAGGCAGTTCCGGACAAGTCAAAGTCGGTAGTTCCTGGAAGAGCTTTTGTCGTGACTGCCCAACAAGCAAGGAACCCGAACGAGGTGATCACGGTTAAGCTGATAATAAACTCTTGCTAAGTTTATACCTTATTAGATGCTGGTTCTACCCATTCTTTTATTTCACCTACTTGTGCTCAATGTTTGAATTTGACTTCTGAGAAATTAGGCTTTGACTTATCTGTTGAAACTACGTTGGGAGAAACCTTTGTTACATCCACAGTTTACAAATCTTGCTTTATTCAAATTGGTACCCTCACCCTTCCTGTTGATCTTATATCTTTGAAAATACTTGCATTTGACGTGATTTTAGGAATTGACTGGTTAACCACTTATCAAGGCAAAAATTGATTATTTTCGTAAGGTTGTTAGTTTTCATATTCCTAATCAACATGTTGTGCGAATCCAAACCACCAAACCACTAAAATCAGTCAATGTCATTTCAAGTCATAAAGCTATTCGTTTATTAAAAAATGGATGTCAAGCTTTCTTAGCACATGTCACTAATCTAAACCAGAATACATTAGGTTTGAATGATATTTCTGTTGTTAATGAGTTTTCGGATGTATTTCCCGAAGAACTTCTCAGTCTACCCCCAGAACATGAAGTTGTATTCTTTATTGACCTTGAACCCAGGTACAAAACCCATTTCTAAAACCCCATATCGAATGGCTCCTATTGAACTTCAGGAGTTAAAAGTCCAACTACAGGAGTTGTTAGACATCGATTTTATATGTCCTAGTACATCTCCTTGGGGTGCTCCCATTTTATTTGTAAAAAAGAAAGACTGGAGTATGCAACTTTGTATTGACTATCGGGAGTTGAACAATGCCACCATCAAGAATAGGTATCCATTACCTCGTATTGATGACCTGTTCGACTAGTTGCAAGGTGCACAATTCTTTTCAAAGATCGATCTTATTTCTGGATATCATCAGTTAAAGATTAAAACTGAGGATATTCCAAAGACTGCTTTCAGAACTCGATACGGGCATTATGAATTCTTAGTTATGTCTTTTGGATTGACTAATGCTCCTGCTGCTTTTATGGATATGATGAACCGTGTATTCAAGGAATATTTGGATCAGTTCGTGGTTATCTTTATTGATGACATCCTCATCTATTCCAAAAGTCGTGAAGATCATGAGCACCACTTGAAGTTGGTACTTCAAAGGCTTCGTAAAAATAAAGCTATATGTCAAGCTGAAGAAATGCGAGTTCTGGCTTGAGGAAGTAGCATTCCTTGGGCACGTAGTATCAAAACATAGAGTATCTGTTGACCCGACGAAGATTGAAGCAATACAAAGTTGGGAGCAACCTAAGTCGGTGACCGAAGTACGT
The DNA here is from genome assembly GCA_020205555.1 of Panax stipuleanatus. Lineage (NCBI taxonomy): Eukaryota > Viridiplantae > Streptophyta > Magnoliopsida > Apiales > Araliaceae > Panax > Panax stipuleanatus. The sequence goes on along the minus strand of CM035124.1, from coordinate 60,778,803 downwards.
AGCTTTCTGGGCTTAGCTAGTTATTATCGGTGATTCGTGAAAATTTTTTCTTGAATCGCTACTCCATTAACTCAGTTGACTCGGAAAGATACAAAATTCGTATGGAACGAGGAATGCGAGAAGAGCTTTCAAGAGCTCAAGAGGAGACTCATTTTGGCACCTGTTCTGACGATACCATCTGGTTCGGATGGATTTGTCATCTACAGTGATGCTTCGGGCAAAGGGTTAGGATGTGTTCTCATGCAACATGGGAAAGTCATAGCTTATGCCTCACGGTAACTCAAAGAATATCAGAGGAATTATCCTACTCATGATCTAAAGTTGGCAGCAGTCATTTTCGCGTTGAAGATCTGGAGACACTACTTGTATGGAGAGAAAGTGGAGATTTATAAGGATAATAAGAGCCTTAAATATTTCTTCACACAAAAAGGAACTCAACATGCGGCAACGACGTTGGCTTGAGCTGTTGAAAGATTATGACCATACCATCCAATACCATCCTGGAAAAGCGAACGTGGTAGCAGACGCGTTAAGTAGAAGATCATATGCGGGAATGAGTGCGATGCTGTTAACACAAAGGCCCATTTTGTGTGACTTACAAAGGATGGAGATAGAGTTCAAGACTCCGGTGACCCACGTGATGCTGTTAAGTATACGCATAGAACCAGCTTTGATTGATAAAGTTAAAGCTACTCAAGCTACAGACCCGGAGCTGATGAAGATGAAGAAGAAAGTGCAAGAAGGTGCTATTCCAGAAGCAAGAATCGATGAAGAAGGAATACTTCGAGTCATCTCCAGACTTTGTATTCCTAATGATTATGATTTAAAGTATAGAATCATGATGGAGGCACACAACACACCGTTTGCAATCCATCCTGGGAGTACCAAAATGTATCGTGATCTTCGACATACATTTTGGTGGAGCAATATGAAAGAGAGATAGCGGAGTTCATCTCGAGGTGTTTGACTTGTCAACGTGTCAAGGCAGAGCATCAAGTGCCGAAGGGTCCATTACAACCACTTGAGATTCCAAAGTGGAAGTGGGAACACATTATCATGGATTTCGTTACGGGTCTTCCCAAGATTTCTCAAGGCATAGATGCGATTTGGGTTATTGTTAATAGATTAACCAAGTTTGCTCATTTCTTGCCTATACGAGAGACTTATTCCCATTGAACGTCTTGCTCATATGTATGTGAATGAGATTATGAGATTGTATGGCATGCCAGTATCCATAGTTTTGGATTGTGACCCCAGATTTACATCACGATTTTGGATCAGTTTACAGAAAGCTTTGGGCACGGATTTACGATTTAGTTCTGCATATCATCCTCAAACGGACGGGCAATCAGAAAGGACTATCCAAACTCTTGAAGATCTATTGAGACTCTGTGTTCTAGACTTCAAAGGGAGTTGGGATAAGTACTTACCATTGGTGGAATTCTCCTACAACAACAGTTATCAGGCAAGTATAGGCGTGGCTCCATTCGAAGCATTGTATGGACGAAAATGTCGTTCTCCAGTATGCTGGGATGAGGTGGGTGAAGCAACATTATTGGGACAGGAGTTAGTACGTATGACTACGAAAAAGATTCAAATGATCCAGCAACGTATACAAATCGCACAAGATCGACAAAAGAGTTATGCTGATCTTCATCGGAAGGACGTAGAATTTAATATTGGGAACCATGTATTGTTACGTGTTGCTCCATGGAAAGGAGTTACGAGATTCGGGAAGAGAGGAAAGCTCGACCCACGATTCATTGGTCCATTTGAGATCCTTGACTGAGTAGGAAATGTAGCCTATAGACTCGCTTTACCGCCTAGTATGTCTCGTGTTCATAACGTTTTCCACATATCCATGCTACGTAAATACGTGAAAGACCCAAACCACATTATCGAATTAGAAGCAGGCGAGATAACCGAAGATTTAACGTATGAGGAGATACCTGTCAAGATCTTGGATAAGAAGGAACATGTTTTATGCTCAAAGATTATACCTCAAGTTAAAGTTTTGTGGAGAAACCATGCTATTGAGGAAATGGCCCGGGAGTTGAAATCAGAAATGAAAGCGAGGTATCCTCACCTTTTCGACATACCAGGTACATGCGTTATTTCGAGGATGAAATTTTATAAGGAGGGGAGGTTGTAAGACCCCAAATTTTATGAATAAAGATTTAATTTTCTTTATATATTGTTTTTAAACAGTAAGGTGTTGTTTTGATAAATGTGGTTTGTTATGGGAGATATGTGCAAATTTTTCAAAGTATGCAAGTGGTTATAAAATATTCGTTGTGTCGAGGAATATTCGTTTGGTCGAGGAATATTCTTTTTATCGGAGAATATTCGTACGACGGCGCAGTCATTTGTGGATCCCATAACGGAATGAATGTCGGATATAGAAAGCGACTGAAATAACCTTTTTATAAAAATAACGAAAAAATTGTTACCGTTAAACTGTTGAAATACCCGGTGATAAAAATACAGTAATACGCGTTGTTGCACAGTAGCACACGGTATTGCACAGTATTTTGAATTATTGATTCTTACGTAAGAAGTCACTTACTCAATAATTGTTACAGTAATTACTGTTGAATATTTTATAATATTGACTCAATAATTGCTACATTGATAATTGCATAATTGCTACGTTAATATTTCATATTATTGATTCAATAATTGTCATTGCACAGTATTTCAAATTATCAAATTAATAATTCATATTATTTGAATAATATTATTAGATAGCATTATTGGCAATGTTTAAGGAAGTTCTGTCTAGTGGGGTTATTTAATTGCTCCCCAGTAAGGAGAAATCCTTATTGGAAAGCCCCCTCTTTCCTAGGAACGAACTGATTGTCAATATTGTAGTTCTGTAATATTATTTGTGAATAATTAATTATTAATTTATATGATAAGAAAATATTTATTTTTGTGGATATAAAAGAAGAAATTAGTGCTAAGGTGTTTTTATCAGTATTATGGTGTGAAAAATCATCCGTTTATGGATTTCGACCATTTTCTGTTCGGAATTTGGAAAAACTTCCTTCTACAAAGTTGTAGAGAATTAAATTTCATATAAAAAAAAAAATAAGATTCGTATTTTTCTGAAAAGGGCTATTTATTGTGAATTATTGAAGTTTTAAAAATAAATATTTTAATATATATATATATATATATATATATATTATATAAAGCATGTCGGATTTTTGGTGGAAAAGTCCTTGTTCATTCTTGGTAGGCTGCCAACCTGCCAACCTTTTCAAAACATGTGCTGAAGAAATTTCTTCCGTTTGTAAAATTGTCAATCCTGGCTCCTAAGCTTTTCCTATAAATAGGGTGCTTAGTTAGAAATAAAAATCACACCAGAATCAGAAAATTTTCTCTCTATAATATCGAGCGTATTTCTTGTGAGTATTTAGATACTTTGAGTGTTGATAACAGTGCAAGTTTTCGTCCATATAATATTCGATATTCTAGCCAAAACTACTCTCCTGTTAAGGTAAGGGATGTTATTTTCTTTCGTAAATGATGTTATTCTTTTCAATATCATTATACCAAAATATTGGCATTGATTTTATTATGAAATTCTTACTTTTTCCGTCGGGGTTACTATTCATATATACGGCACTATTCACGTATACAGCACTATTCACGAAAAAATTATTACTTTTTTATTTGTCCAAGTTGACTATTATGGGTCCTATCTTTGATTGGATCCAAGTTTTGATCTTTTTTCTTGAATTTTGCTCCACAAAGTATTATTATGAAATATTTTTGAACTTGGATAAACTAAATTACAGATTCCTAATCTTTGTCCTTTATCTCAGTAGATTCGTTATTTATATTATTTTTCATCATCCTCAATCTTAAATGGTGATATAACTGAATATCTTTGGCCTATAGAGCAAAGATGAATGATTACCTGATGAATATCTTTGGCCCGTAGTGCAAAGATTGACAGGTGTCGAGATGAACATGACCACTGGTGATACAAATGAATATCTTTGGCCCGTAGTGCAAAGATGAATATTTGATTTGAGATATATATCGATTGATGTTACAAGGATAAAATATTGAGATGGACTTTTAAATCATAGAAGATAGTAGACTTCATTCTCTACGTAACTCTTCTAATGAATTGATATTTTCGCTGCAGTTGTTGATCTAAAACTTGTTGTCCATAATATTTTATCTGATTTGTTGAAGACTAACGATAATTTATTCTTCATTATCTTAGTCATAATATTCTTTACTGGGCTAGTTGAGCTCACCCTTTTCATCTATTGTCCTCTTCAGAAAATGAGAATATCGCGGGGACCAGTCGGGGAACAGTGTGATGATCAGAGTTAGATCTGTAGAAGTCCTCACTATTCTATAAAATAGTGAGACAATCATTGTAATGAATAAAGAATGAATTTGAATGTTTATATTTTGTATTATATACGATTTGTATTGAAGCTCATAGTTTGTGTGGTCGTATTTTGCACGACCGTATGTTATAAAAGATTGTATTTGAATTTTGTACCATGTATTTGGTGACTCAGAATGGGTTGAGTATTGAACCTATTTTGGGGGCGTCACAACCCCTGCACTGTTGACATCTGTGGTCGCCGATACATCCACGCACAAAGTCCATGAGGCCAAAACTAGTTGATTATCCAAGACCGAACCCACCATCTCTGGTTTATCAACCAAATCTTGTTTGAAAAAAAACACTCCACCACGAAGTTGTCCAAGGCCTGACCTTTAACCTCCATCCGAGGATGATAATCCAAAATAAACTGTAAGTTGCCCCGATATGTCTAGTTTATTTAAAATCTTCTTCAAAGGCTGATCTGTATACACCACGATCAGCCAACCCTAAAAATAATGGCAAAGCTTCCTACTGGCTATTATTTGAGCATACGCATGTTGGGTTTGTATGTAACGCAATCATGCAATCAAATCACATAAATAGGGCGAAAGCGTAAAAACTAGGTTTTCAAAATTTATACAAACCCATAACCATGATCATGCTTTGTGCTTGTTATCAATAACAGAAAAGAGAGAACATAGAATTATACCTTTGAAGATCTAAGCTTCCTCAGGTACAAGTTCTACTCCTTTGATTCCTTTGATTCCTCTGATAGTGGCTCCTTCCCTTGATCAATGTCAGCCACCCAAATGTTTGGCCTCTAACGGTGATCCACCAAGGAAGATGAAGAACTCAAGAAGATGGGTTATTGGCTTAACCCTTGTTTCTATCTCTATAGAATATATGTACTCCCAACTCTTGGAAAATTTCACGTCCCTTATTTCTGATATAAGACTCTCTTATATAGATATTAGGTTAACCCTCCTAATCCAATTAGAATAGGGTTTTATTTAATTAATTTATATCCTAATCTTTATTAGGATTGAGAGAGAGTACTGATATTATATTAATTCCTAAACTCCTTTAGAATTAAAATAATAATAATATTAATATTAATAAGACTCCTCTTATTAATTATATTTAATATTTCTAAAATATTAAATAATAAATATTAAGCTATTTAATTTATTCTATCATCATAGATTAAATTAATTATACTTAATGCATTATTACTATCATGCCATTTTCTTCTTAAATAATTCTTCTTCCTTTTATGGTGTGACCCTTTAGGTTCTCCATATTAAACCGGTTGTGAATAAATCAATTAGAACAATTCTAATCTTATTTAAATAAACAAATTAAACTAATAATCTATTTAAATAAATAACATTTATTCTACAATAGGGATAAGCCTCCCTAGCGATCAACGACTTTCCAAATAATATAGATTTCAACATTAATCATAAAAGAACCTGTGAGTTAATAGTTACCGTACAATTCAATCCTTCCACCATACAATGTCCCAATTAAATATAAGACATGGATTTACTGTCAAGTCTTAATTTATTTAATCATATGTATTTCGATTAGAAAATGCAAAACTCCAAATAATGCAAATTAGAAACCTATTTCAAATTTCATTCTACCTTGGCCAAGGATTCCTGGGTTGTCATTTAACGAATCACATAGGACATATCTCCTCTTTTACTAGAGGTGGTAGATTCTTTATTGATCATTCATTATCTCCATATGTAACTCATTACACCCAAGCATACCCTATATATGCCTTAAAAGGCCTTAAAGAATTAGTCAAAGTATAATTTGTTACATACAAGATACTATGATGATCTCAAGTCCAAGGATCACATGTACTACTATCACATTAGGAATTCCTATTGACAGGCGAGTAAAACTCCATTAGGTATTCCATAGCGAGTCACGTTCAGTGAACTTATTCTCCAATAAGCACCTACATACTTGCTTTAGTGTCTCCACACAAATGACCATGAGATCAGTCATCCTCATCCAATGAGCAAGCAACATATGTACCAATCTATCCGAATTTACTAATCTCCTTTTTAGTAATCCCACGATTAGGAACTATTTTAGTTTTAAAGCTTTCTAAGAATTTAGATCTCATTAGCATGATCAACATCATGATTCTAAAAGCATTGCTTAAAACTATGGGTTATTTACATATTATAAAAACAGCACCATGTAGATAATTAAATGCCTTTAATAAATAAATATTTTATTAATAAATAAATAAGATTGTTTACAAAGTATGTGCTTTATCATCATACATGATTGGCTTGTATGCACACTACTATCAATCTCCCACTTGCACTAAAGCAAATCGCCATGGTATCTCATACCCATCTTCTCTAAGTGACGATCAAACTGCTGTTGTGTTAAAGCTTTAGTAAATGGATCTGCAATGTTGTCTTGAGAGTCTACACGCTCCAAGGTGACGTCTCCTCTTTCAATGATCTCCCTGATCAAGTGAAATCGCCACAACACGTGTTTAGATTTCTGATGAGACCTGGGTTCCTTAGCCTGTGCAACCGCTCCGGTGTTGTCACAGTATACGGGAACTGCTTCTCCAATGCTAGTAACCACACCAAGTTCAGTTATGAACTTCTTCATCCAAACAGCTTCCTTTGCAGCTTTATACTCTGCCTCTGTCACTGAATCAGCAACCGTTTGCTGCTTGGAACTCTTCCAACTCACTGCACCTCCGTTCAAGGTAAACACATACCCTGAAACAGATTTACTGTCATCTTGGTCTGTTTGAAAACTTGAGTCCGTGAATCCCTCGAGTTTTAATTCAGACCCACCGTAGACAAGAAAAATATCTTTAGTCCTTCTCAAGTACTTTAGGATATTTTTCACTGCCTTCCAGTGCTCTTCTCCTGGATTCGACTGGTATCTGCTTGTTACACTAAGTGCATGAGCAACATCTGGTCTAGTACATATCATACCGTACATGATAGATCCTATTGCAGAAGAATAAGGGATCTTACTCATACGGTCTCTCTCCTCAGGTGTCTTTAGGGCCTGTTTCTTGGAGAGATTTATTCCATGGCTCATCGGCATGAGACCTCTTTTGGAATCTTCCATGCTAAACCTCTTTAGCATCGTATCAATGTACGTTCCTTGGGATAAGCCGAGCATCCTTTTAGATCTATCTCTATAGATCTTTATCCCCAAAATATAGGATGTTTCACCCAAGTCCTTCATGGAGAAGTTTTTATATAACCAGATTTTAATGGATTGTAACATAGGAATGTCATTCCCTATCAGTAATATATCATCAACATATAATACAAGGAATGATACTGCGCTCCCACTAACCTTCTTGTATACACATAGTTCATCCTCGTTTTTGATAAAATCAAACTCTTTGATTGTCTCATCAAAACGAATGTTCCATCTACGAGAAGCTTGCTTCAACCCATAAATGGATCGTTGTAGCTTACAGACTTGATTTATTCCAACTTTTGAAATAAATCCCTCTGGCTGTGTGATATACACATCCTCCTCAAGTTTCCCATTGAGGAAGGTCGTTTTCACGTCCATCTGCCAGATCTCATAGTCGTTGTAAGCTGCAATCGCAAGCAAAATCCGAATGGACTTGAGCATGGCTACTGGTGAGAAGGTTTCATCATAGTCAACTCCTTGTCTTTGTTTGAAACCTTTTGCAACCAGTCGGGCCTTATAGGTCTCTACCTTTCCGTCTGCTCCAGTCTTTTTCTTAAAAACCCATTTACACCCAATAGGTTTAATACCTTCAGGTGGTGAAACCAAAGACCATACTTTGTTTTCATACACGGAGTCCATTTCGGATTTCATGGCTTCAAGCCATTTTCCTGAGTCTTTATTACTCATAGCCTGTTCGTAATTCAATGGATCATCATCATTCATGATGTGTACCTCATCGTCATCCTCTATAACGAATCCATACCTCTCAGGTATCTTCGGTACTCTTCCAGATTTACGAACATGGTGTGGTACAGTAGGTTCTTCTACTTGGTTAGGTACCTGATTTTGGTCCGTGGTAACTTGTGGTTCTTGAACTTCTTCAAGATATATCTTACTCCCACTGACCCCTTCATGGATAAACTCTTTCTCCAAGAAGGTAGCATGTTTCGCAACAAACACCTTTTGATCAGTTGGATGATAGAAATAATACCATACGGTTTTTTTAGGGTATCCCACAAATCTACACTTATCGGATTTAGTCTGTAGCTTATCATTTTCAAACTTTTTGACATAAGCTGGACAACCCCAAGTCTTAACATGCTTAAGATTTGGTTTCCTCCCTTTCCACATCTCATATGGAGTCTTTGGGGCGGATTTGGTAGGTACCTTGTTAAGTAGGTATGCAGCCGTTTCTAGGGCATATCCCCAGAAGGAAATTGGAAGGTCGGTAAAACTCATCATGGATCGAACCATGTCCAACAGTGTTCGATTTCTCCTTTCAGATACTCCATTTAACTGTGGTGTACCTGGAGGAGTCCATTGTGAGATTATACCATTTTCTCTGAGACAATTGAGAAACTCACTGTTTAAGTATTCTCCACCTCGATCTGATCGAAGTATCTTAATACTCTTGCCCGTTTGTTTCTCTACTTCACTTCTGAACTCTTTGAACTTTTCAAATGATTCTGATTTGTATTTCATTAAATACATATATCCAAATCTTGAGTGATCATCAGTGAAAGTAATAAAATAAGAATACCCACCCCGTGCACTTGTTGTCATAGGTCCACAAACGTCTGTGTGAATCAATGCCAACAACTCTGTAACTCTCTCCCCTTTTCCACTAAAAGGAGATTTAGTCATTTTACCCATGATACAAGATTCACAAGTTGGATATGATTCATAATCAGATAGCTCGAGGAGCCCATCTTTATGCAACTTGGATAATCTTGTTTCATTGATATGACCGAGTCTACAGTGCCACATATAGGTATAATTAATATCATCTCTTTTCCTTTTCTTAATTTGTTCAATTTGAAATATATTTTCTTGCAAGTCAAGTGTATAAAGTCCATTTCACAAATTTTCAATACCATATAAAACATCGTCTTTATAAATAGAACAACCATTGTTCTTTATAATAACGTCAAAACCTTCCATATCCAATACAGAAATTGAAATAATGTTTTTAATAATATTCGGAACATAATAACAATTATTAAGATAAATGGATTTGCCCGAAGGCATTACTAAACAATAAATTCCTACAGCTAATGCAGCAACTTTTGCTCCATTTCCCACTCGTAGGATCACCTCATCTTTGTTCAGCTTTCTACTTCTGACCAGTCCCTGCACAGTATTACTTATGTGAGAACCACAGCCGGTATCCAATACCCAAGTAGAATTATGACTTTCAGAAAAATTAATTTCAATCATAAACAAACCTTGATTGGAAGTCAAAGCTTCTCCAAGCTTCTTCTCTGCTAGAAACTTCTTGCAGTTCCTCTTCCAATGTCCCGGCTCATTGCAATGAAAGCACATTCCTTTAGCTGGTTCATGTTTCTTCCTTTTCTTTCCCTTTTCCCTTAGCCTTCTTAGATTTCTTCTTTTCAGAAGACACCTTGGGCCTCTTCCTTTTATTGGAAGAATCCACCATCAAGACATGGTTCTTCTTGGATGAGAAGTGACCTTCTGCAGTTTTCAGCATGTTAAGCAGCTCAGGTAAGCTGACATCTAGCTTATTCATGTGAAAATTAACCACAAACTGCGAGAAGGTCTCAGGGAGTGACTGCAAGACCAAGTCTTGACTCAACTCCCTATCTATGACGAACCCAAGCTGTCCAAGGCGTTCAATCAAATTGATTACCTTCAGAACATGAGTCTCGACGGTAGTGCCCTCAGTCATCCGAGATCGGAAGAGCTCCTTAGATATCTCATATCTAGCAGTCCTACTCTGTTCACTATACAACTCCTTGAGGTGAAGCAGCATAGCAGGAGCATCCATTTTTTCATGCTGACGCTGAAGTTCGTTATTCATGGATGCGAGCATGATGCATTGAGCCACAGATGCATCATCTTTCCACTTATTAAAAGTGGCAATCTCTTCCTCAGAGGCTGTTTCTGAAACAGATTCAGGGATAGTGGAATTTAGGACATAAGAAATCTTTTCAGCAGTGAGAACAATTCTCAGATTTCTTAGCCAGTCCTCATAATTCGGGCCGGTAAGCTTATTTGCATCAAGTATGCTTCGTAGTGAGATTAGTGATTTTGACATTTTTAAAATTCTGCATGTGAAAAGACAACATTTTAGCAAACATTCATTTTATTAACTTTGCATACCAAAATAAATTTAGGTCTTTATTTTAAATTGGTATCTCCCACTATTTTCTTCAAACTATATTACCCTCACTCATATAGTTCGGCAACATCTAATTAAAGATTTGCTAGTGAGATTAAGGATCCCATTTCAAATGTATATAACCTTGTGGATAGCACAACAAGCGATATACAAATAAATAGGTAGACAACTCTTGTCAATTACATCACCATGTAAATCCTTTTATTTTGCCTCTTAAATCATAATGGTCATGTGTGTGCACATCCGAACTAAAATGATTTAAGTTAAGTCCAGCCTAGCACTTCCATAAATTCAAAAAGAAAAATTTTCGTCCTTGTGGATAGCACAACAAGACTAGATCGTTCAATTTTCTTGATAAGCATCAAATGTGATTAATTAACATCTTAAATATTCAATACTCGCCTTGTGGATAGCACAACAAACTCATATTAAATATTTAATACTCTATTAACTAATCATGCTAGAAGGCGACGTTCGATATTCCAAATATCATTTGAACGCTTCAGACTTAATATTATTTCTTTGAGGGGTTTGTTATTATTTGTCTCATCTTTTAAGCGCGCATGCACATATATATATAAAATACGCGTCATTTTATTAAACATACGAAGCATGTTTGTATAAAATATAATATATATAATATTTAGCATGCGATATAGAATACTATATTCTACCCGGATTGATTATGGACTTTTATTCTAGTTTGGTTCACTAGAGCCACCAAGTGAACCAAAAGGTCAAACCTAGGAGTGCAAGAATTTAAATTTTAAATGTAACTATTACATTTAAACCCGGGCTCCATACAAACGGGTCTTCACGCGCTCCTTGCTCCTTGGTCTCCAATTTCTTCAAAATAATTCTAACTATCTCTATTACATTAACTTATTTTAAAATTAAATAGAAACCTTGATCAGCAGTCAAGGGGAAGTACATAGAAAGGAGATAGAATTTACATCGAGAATAAAACTAGAGAAGACGAGGTACGCAGACCCCATTTTATAAAACCCATACATTCAAGCATTCATCCAAAATAAAATCCAATCACATTGGTCATCGTCCATAATCAACCCCATTTATTATCATACACATCAACATATGCATCAATAAATATCCATTCATCTCATGAATAACAATATTATTCCATATATGGATCGATGTTATTTAATGGACAAAAGTTTTGCTAAATTTTATTTTTGAAACAAAATAAACTCTTTTATTTTAATCAAAAATAAATCCAACTTAAACTCCTTTAATTTTAGCATTCTGAAATCATATTTCAGATAAAATAAACTTCTTTATTTTAAAACTTTATCAATTAAATAAACAGTTTACTTATTAATTAAAATCAATTTTCAGGGTCTGTCCAGGTACCGGCGCAGCTGCGCCAGTAATGAACTGGGCATCTGCGCAGCTGCGCAGATAGACGGAAGCAGCAGTTTTTGCAGACCGGCGCAGCTGCGCCGTTCGCCGCAGAAACTTGAAGAAAACGATTTTTGTCCAGAAAAATGATCCAATTCTCACATCAATTCATACATGGAATTATAAAATTGATAATTAGCACAAAGTTAGGCTCTGATACCACTGTTGGGTTTGTATGTAACGCAATCATGCAATCAAATCACATAAATAGGGCGGAAGCGTAAAAACTAGGTTTTCAAAATTTATACAAACCCATAACCATGATCATGCTTTGTGCTTGTTATCAATAACAGAAAAGAGAGAACATGGAATTATACCTTTGAAGATCTAAGCTTCCTCAGGTACAAGTTCTACTCCTTTGATTCCTTTGATTCCTCTGATAGTGGCTCCTTCCCTTGATCAATGTCAGCCACCCAAATGTTTGGCCTCTAACGGTGATCCACCAAGGAAGATGAAGAACTCAAGAAGATGGGTTATTGGCTTAACCCTTGTTTCTATCTCTATAGAATATGTGTACTCCCAACTCTTGGAAAATTTCACGTCCCTTGTTTCTGATATAAGACTCTCTTATATAGATATTAGGTTAACCCTCCTAATCCAATTAGAATAGGGTTTTATTTAATTAATTTATATCCTAATCTTTACTAGGATTGAGAGAGAGTACTGATATTATATTAATTCCTAAACTCCTTTAGAATTAAAATAATAATAATATTAATATTAATAAGACTCCTCCTATTAATTTATATTTAATATTTCTAAAATATTAAATAATAAACATTAAGCTATTTAATTTATTCTATCATCATAGATTAAATTAATTATACTTAATGCATTATTACTATCATGCCATTTTCTTCTTAAATAATTCTTCTTCCTTCTATGGTGTGACCCTTTAGGTTCTCCATATTAAACCGGTTGTGAATAAATCAATTAGAACAATTCTAATCTTATTTAAATAAACAAATTAAACTAATAATCTATTTAAATAAATAACATTTATTCTACAATAGGGATAAGCCTCCCCAGCGACAACGACTTTCCATATAATATAGATTTCAACATTAATCATAAAAGAACCTGTGAGTTAATAGTTACCGTACAATTCAATCCTTCCACCATACAATGTCCCAATTAAATATAAGACATGGATTTACTGTCAAGTCTTAATTTATTTAATCATATGTATTTCGATTAGAAAATGCACAACTCCAAATAATGCAAATTAGAAACCTATTTCTAATTTCATTCTACCTTGGCCAGGGATTCCTGGGTTGTCATTTAACGAATCACATAGGACATATCTCCTCTTTTACTAGAGGTGGTAGATTCTTTATTGATCATTCATTATCTCCATATGTAACTCATTACACCCAAGCATACCCTATATATGCCTTAAAAGGCCTTAAAGAATTAGTCAAAGTATAATTTGTTACATACAAGATACTATGATGATCTCATGTCCAAGGATCACATGTACTACTATCACATTAGGAATTCTTATTGACAGGCGAGTAAAACTCCATTAGGTATTCCATAGCGAGTCACGTTCAGTGAACTTAATCTCCAATAAGCACCTACATACTTGCTTTAGTGTCTCCACACAAATGACCATGAGATCAGTCATCCTCATCCAATGAGCAAGCAACATATGTACCAATCTATCCGGATTTACTAATCCCCTTTTTAGTAATCCCACGATTGGGAACTATTTTAGTTTTAAAGCTTTCTAAGAATTTAGATCTCATTAGCATGATCAACATCATGATTCTAAAAGCATTGCTTAAAACTATGGGTTATTTACATATTATAAAAACAGCACCATGTAGATAATTAAATGCCTTTAATAAATAAATATTTTATTAATAAATAAATAAGATTGTTTACAAAGTATGTGCTTTATCATCATACATGATTAGCTTGTATGCACACTACTATCAACGCAAACTTCTCCAAATTTGAATACTTGGTCTCCACATCCCGAAGAGCTTGATTGACGTAGTAGACCGGAAACTACTTTCCTCCCATCTCCCGAATCAAGACCGCTCCTACTACCAACGAACTAGCTGCCAAATACAAGTATAGAGGGTCCGTAGGCACTGGCTTCATCAATAGAGGTGCCAAAGATAGATATTATCTGATTCCTTGAAACGCATCCTCGAAATCTGAAGTCCATTGAAAAAAAATTCGTTCTTCGGCCCCTTCAATGTGTCAAAAAATGGTAGACACCTTTCTGCTGATTTGGACATAAATCTCCTCAATGCCGTAATCCGACCTGTCAAACGTTAAACATCCTTAAATGATTGGGGAGACTTCATATCCAGAATAGCCCTAATCTTCTGTGGGTTGGCTTTTATTCCTCTTTTACTCACAAGATAACCTAAAATTTCCCCGAACCGAGGCCAAAAGTGCACTTTATCGGGTTTAACTTCATGTTATAATGTCGAACGGTTTAGAAATAGTCCTTCAGGTCATCCAAATGTTCCCAAATTGACATGTTTTTGACAATCATGTCATCTACATACACCTCCATACTTCGACCCAACTGCTTTCAAAACATATAATTCATCATCATTTGATAATTAGCACCGACATTCAACAGTCCAACGTCATCTTCTTGTAAGTATAGATTGTCTGATGCGTTATAAAAGTCATCTTAGGGATATCCTCCTTATGCATCAAAATCTGGTTGTATCTCTAAAAGGCATCCATGAAGCTCAAAAATGCATACCCTGATGTGGCGTCTATCAATTGGTTGATATGGGGAAGTTGATAGCAATCCTTCAAACAAGCCTTATTCAAATCCGTATAGTCGATGCAAATCCTCCACATCCCGTTCTTCTTCCAAACCAGAACCACCTTTGCCAGCCACTCGGAATAATCTATCTCAAAAATAAAATCAACAGCTAACAACTTGGCCACCTCGTCGTCAATAATTTTTTGCCTCTCCGAGGTAAACATTCTCCTCTTCTACCGAACTAGTTTTGTGATACCCCCAAAATAGGTTCACACAACCCATTTTGAGTCGCCAAAATACACACTACAAAATCCAAATACAAACTTCATATTTACAACTATTACTCTGTCGTGCACAATACGACCACACAAAAACTGTGAGTTTCAATACAAATAACAATCCTCATACTCCTTATCAATGATACGTTACGTAAAGGTACAGTCAATAATAGTTTTAGCAATTAAAATTGTTGCTCCATTTCGGTGTTAACAAAACAGATACAAACGCGTGCAAGTATACACGATCAACAAGTAATATATGATAACATGCAACAACTTTATAGCTATTTTTGGCTGCTCAAACGAGTATCAAAGTGTGAATTACTGATTAGAATGATTATAAACTAAGATTAACTAAATAATAGACGATTGATTCAATTTGGAGAAATATGGGATCCTAACTTCACTCATTGCATCATTCAGAACATACACCTCTTATTAAGCATAATTAATTACTTAGGATTGCTAGTCGAGAGCATAAAGGTGAGAAATGGCTATCTTTCAATATACCAAGTCCATATCATATAAAATCCACAAAAGAGATAGAATTCATATGAACATCAATAAAACCTAAATCACTATATGTCTACGTGACTTATAAGCAATATCGATTTACGTACAAGCTCTCAATTGACTACATATGGTAAGCTGATATATGTCTATCCGGATTAAGAATCATAAAATTTATGACATGCAAATTTCATGAACATGTGCTAGCATAGCCAAATCTGAGTTTATACATCCTCTTTCAATTCCGTATAAACTATTAAAGTAAATGGTGATCAAGCATCTAAACATTAAATACAACCATGCTAGGCAATCCATATATAATCAATCACACATAATGATAAGGCTTAATAATCTGAACTAAACAATAAGATCCATTAGAATCCCATAATGGTGGTTAGTTCATCTCTGAACCAACAACCAATATGGGATTTGATCTAAACATTGAAAGCAAAGAGAATAATAGAGATAAAATTGCAAATCTGAATATTCTCCTTCCTCAATAAGTCTTCAAGTTGAGTTCAGAATCACAATCAAACCAAATGTAAACCCTAAGAATGGAAATCTACTGAGAAACTAGAAGAGAGAAAGCACAATGATGAAGAGAAACCCTCTAGCTCTCTAACCCTAGAAATAAAAATAAAAACTGTCGAATGAAAACTGAATTCATCGTTCCTTGGAAAAACACACCCATATATGGAATACAACAAATGAATTAATGAAAAGTCCACTATCTGCATATTTTTGGCTGGCGCGGTCGTACGGCCCCCGTATGTAATTTGGGGCGCGGACGCGCTGACCTCCAGATTGGCTGCCTCCTAGCGCGGGCGGGATGAGTTTAACCTTCATTCTGGCGCGGCCGTGCTGGCTTGATTTGCTGCAATCTGTTACTGGTGCACTGCTGTTCCCTTACTGCTCCATAGCTACTGCATTAGTCTTCTTATTCTTTCACTTTCCATTGATCATAGGCTATGTCTGCATACCATATGCCATCTTCCATAAGCCAGCTTACCACATGCTCACCATCTTGCCAAGTCCATGCCAATTTCAAGCCATCCTTATGCCATTGGTGTTTCCTCAATGCAACCTATAAAACAAAGATAAAAACATAAAAAGACACTAAAATACTTGAGATTTAAGCCGTAATTCTAGCCAGTTGATAGCCAATAAGTAGGTATAAAACCTACTTATCAAATACCCCCAAACTTGAACAATTGCTTGCCCTCAAGCAACAAACACAAATGCACACTACATGTTATACCACTATACTAACATGGAAATGAATCTCACAGTTTTAAGCCATGTTATGAATTCCAATAAGATATGCCTCAGAGAAATGACAAAATCTATGAACAAAGAATCAAACTAAGCTACAGTCAACAAGCTAAGGTTCAACAAGGGTTTATTATGCTTTTATTCACACACGGGGGCGAAATTCGCACTTTCCCGCGGTTACACCCGCCTGTGCAATGCTAAGCCCTCTTAGGCTTTTCAATGATACCCATTTATCGAGCTTTCGACCAACGACTCCTAAACCATAAAGGCTTTAGCGCGCTGGGTGTAGAGACAATCCCCTACGGCTTACTTGCTCGAGTATTAAAGGCCACAAGACTTAACTAGCCAAGGTGTTTATTTTATTTTTTCCTTTTTCTTAATTTATTCTCTTTTTATTTTCTTTTTCTTTTTTTCTTTTTAGCATGCATACCCAATGTTTTCCCCCAAACTTGCATTTCTGTGTCATTAAGGCCATTATTCATTTTTTTACACAATTCTATCATTAAAAACAAAATTTTCCCCTCAGAAGACAAGCATGTGCTAATCTAACCAACAAGCAAATAATAACAATACCGTGCTATCCAGTAACATCAAAGCAACAGGTATAGACTACATCATGTATGAAGATATAACTAAGCTTAAACTATCAACTGAGTTCAAAAATCTATCACATTTCAATATCACCATCGGTCATACTAGAATTCAATATACTAACGCATGGGATTATGCTATGCAATGCAACTAAACATATACTAACTAAACAAAACAAAAAAAAACAAAAAAAAAAATTTATGCAAAATTTAACTAACAAAATATTAAAATGCAGCTACTATGCAACCTAAACATGCAATAAATTATATGCAACTACACTACTAACTACACCCAATACCCCCAAACTTAAAATCTTCATTCTCCTCAATGGAAGTAAAGGCTAAGGAAACTCCCCTAATTTTTGGAATGGCCACCCTCCTCGAGTGATGAATCATGTGGCGGGTACTGGCATGGCAGAACCAAAGACAGGCCACTCCACTAGCGTTCCTTTCTATGCAAAAGCTTCACCCAGGGCTCAGGTCAGTCCATCTGCAAAAGCGATGAAGTTGTCGTGCATAGCGTCCATTCTTCTCTCCAATTGCCTCATCTGGTGATCCTGCTGCCATGTATTGGAGGTGGAAGGATTGGCTACTGCTGCTGGCTGCGATGGGGAAACTGGTGGATGAGTTGGTAGGATGAATCCTTTGCCCCGCGGATGTTTCGTTCCACAAACCCAATCTTTAAACTTTTTAATTATGGCATGATTGATGTCCCCGCTTGGCATCTGGACCTGTTCGTCTTCCCACTCAAGGCCTGCCTCAGAACAAAGATGAGCCACCACTGATGCGTGTGGAATTCCCCCGGTGGTACTGCCACGCATGAAGCGCGACATGTTCTGATGGAGCAAATGTTCGACATCAATTTTCTTCCCATTAATGATCCCCCACAAAATAATGGCCCTCTCAGCCGTAATTTTTTGCTGGTGAGTGGACGATATTAGATTGGAGCATAAGAACAGATTCCATGCCTTGACATATTTATTCAGAGCTGAGGCGGGGAAATTGGTGGGCTCGTCTGTGCCCTGCCTATACTTGCACTTCATACCTGGCATGTACAAATCCGTGAGCAACTGGTCCAAGTCAGTTTCAAAACGCTCTGCCTCAACCCAATTTACTTGGTCAGCCGGGATTGAAGGCATGCTTAACACCACACGGATCGCCGACGGACGATAATCGACGTTTCTGCCCCGAACGAAAGAGAAACCACTCTGTGTCTCCTTGGAGTTAGAATAGAATTCAAGAACAATGGCCAATGGGACAGGCGGAGGTGTTGCACAAACTCCTTGCCAACTCATCTCTCTGATCATGGCAAGCATTTGGCCATCTTCCCTCATCAGGTTTTAATCCCCTCTCCTTTACTAATGGCTTGGCCACGATCCAATAATATTCAAGTTGTGCCTTAAGGCTGATGAACCTAGTCAAGTCCACAGTGGCCTCGCCCTAACTACTTTTAACGTGCAATTCGGGAGTGACAGAATGTGCCCTCTTTGGACCCATTGTAATCTGCAAAAATTGGCCTTGCAAACCCTAGATGATAATTGTTGAAGAACACCCCTAAACTGTATTTCTACAAACTGATTGAATAAACCCTAGCTTTTGAATCTGAAGAATAACCCCACTTGCCTCAGAATCTGTTCTGGATCAAACCCTAGGTTGTGAACTGGAGATTTAAGAAGGGTATGATGTAATATTTGGGATTTATGTGTGGAGAGATAGGAGTTTGTACATGAAACAAAGAAGGAAGGGTTTGTATATTATGTAGAGATTATGCTAGGTTTGTGAGGGAGAATTGGAATAGGGTTAGGACTTTCAAAGGTTATGATCTGAGAGGAGAAGTGTGCGTGTGTTTTGAGAGAATGGGTAAATCAAATAGATATAGAGTTAGAGCTTCAAACGGATTTTTAAAACTTCAAACAGGCAGTTCGCTGGGGTCAGGCGCGGGTGTACTAGGATTAGCTTTGAGTACGGTGCGGGTGCGCTGATCCCCAGAAGGCTCTCTAGATTCTGCATCTTGGCTCGGCCGCCCTATATTTTGCCCTTACACTGGCGCGGCCCCGCTGCCCTGAGCCCAGCCAAAAATTTTATTTTCTGCAAAATGAAATGAAGATTAAGTAGCAATTTGAATAGCATTCTTTTCCTGAAACACATGAATGCAAACAAATGAGACATAAAAGAATCGAAAACCCAAAAATGGACTATATATCTCTGTGTCATGCTATATTAGAATCTGTCTATACTATATGCACATGTATTCATCGCAAAACTTTCAAAATTGTCATGATTTTTAGAAAACCAACATTCAATACTATATGTATCATGAAAATCATATGTAAACTGATCCAATACTTGCAATTGAACTATGTAAGATGTATATACGTTTGAATCCTCAAAAATGCTATATGCGCGAAGCATATATATGTGAATCCTCAAAAACACTATATTAGTGTATATACAATATGCTCACAACTCCGAAAATATGTTCAATAAGTTCCTAACTCCAAAAATATCTACAATAACTCCTAAGTCCAAAAATATATGCAATAAGCTCCTAAAACCAAAACTGTTCAAAAAATTTCAAACTTTTCACAATGCTTAGAATTAAATAGGGGGGAAAATGGAGATATGTAACAAGAGTTATATATGAGGGAGAAGAGAGATGATGAGGTGCCTCCTATCCAGCGCTTATTTACAGTCCATTAGCTCGACTCTGTCTGAATTGGTCATGTGGTGGAAAGAATCAAGGCTACCTTCTCTCAATTAACCTCGCCTCCATAATAGTGCTTCAACCTCTGTCCATTCACTTTAAAAGGCTTGTCTGGGTATTGGTCGAAAATCTCCACTACACCATGTGGAAACACAATTTTCACTATGAAAGGGCCCAACCACCTCGATTTGAGCTTTCCAAGAAAAATTCTGAGGCGAGAGTTATACAACAACACCGCTTGCCCCGGCTCAAATTTCCTTTCTATGATCTTCCGGTCGTGCCACCTTTTAACCTTTTCTTTATACAGCTTGGAGTTTTCATAGGGTTACAGTCTGAATTCGTCTAACTCATTTAGTTGGAGAAGCCTCTTCTCCCCTGCAGCCTTCAAGTCAAAATTCACCTTTTTTATGGCCTAGTAAGCCTTGTGTTCAAGTTCCATGGGAAGGTGACATGCCTTCCCATACACTAGCTGATATGGTGACATACCCAGTGGTGTCTTGTAGGTAGTCCTATATGCCCACACTGCATCGTCAAGCTTGAGGGACCAATCCTTCCTCGTGGGATTTATAATTTTCTCTAATATCCATTTCACCTCACGATTTGACACCTCGGCTTGGCCGTTTATTTGGGGATGGTACGCCGTAGCAACACAGTGATTCACCCCATACTTGGCCAATAAAGTAGTAAACTAACGGTTGCAGAAGTGGGTTCCTTCATCACTTATGATAGATCAAGGAGTCCCGAAGCGTGTGAATATACTCTTCTGAAGAAAATGCAAGACCACTCTAGCATCATTAGTCGGTAAGGCTGCTACTTCTACCCATTTGGACACGTAATCCACTGCCAGCAAGATATACAGATTGCCACATGATGAAACAAAAGGACCCATGAAGTCTATCCCCCAGACGTCAAAGATCTCGACCTCGAGGATCATATTCAAAGGCATCTCATTCTGTTTGGATATATTGCCCACTTAGCTGACACCGATCTCATTTTTGGATGAAGTTGTAGGCATCTTTAAATAATGTCGGCTACTAAAAGCCTTCCTGGAGTACCTTGCCAGTTGTCCTCTCGCCCCCGTAGTGTCCACCATAAACTGATGAATGGCAATCATGAAGTATATTATCTGTCTCACTTTCTGGAATTCACCGTCTGATCATCCTATTAGCGCATTGCTTAAACAAATACGGCTCATCCCAGCTATACCATATAACATCATGTAGAAACTTCTTATTCTGGGCTCTAGTCAAGTCAGAAGGGATAATATTGCTCACTAGGAAGTTCGCAAAGTATGAAAACCAGGGCATTTCGCCTTGTACCATAAACAACTGTTCTTCTGGAAAGGACTCATTAATCATCACTTTGTCATTTGTGTCCATTCCCGGGTTCTCCAATCGAGATAAGTGGTTATCCACTTGGTTTTTGGTCCCCTTTCTGTCTTTGATTTCCAAATCAAATTCTTGTAGAAGAAGTATCCACCGAAAGAGACGGGGTTTAGCATCTTTCTTTGAAATCAGGTATCGGATTGCTGCATGATTGATGTATACGACTACCTTTGTCCCAATCAAATAAGACCTGAATTTATCAAATGCGTACACCACCGCTAGAAGCTCATTCTCTTTGGTGGTGTCGTTCAGTTGGGCATCCGTCAGGGTTTTGCTTGTATAGTAGATAACATGAAAAACCTTGTCCCTGTGTTGTCCCAAGATAACCCCCACAGCAAATTCACTTGTATCGCACATCAATTCAAATGGAAGAGACCAGTCAGGAGCTGTAATAATGGGTGCCGTAAACAATTTCTTCTTCAAATGTTCAAAGACCACCAAGCATTCCTCGTCGAATCTGAATGGGACATCCTTCTCAAGCAAACTTCACAGAGGCTTAGTAATCTTCAAGAAGTCTTTTATGAAATGCCGATAGAAGCCTGTATGCCCAAGGAAACTACGGACCCCTTTTCCAGACATTGGTGGCAGGCAAACTTTCAATGGTCTCCAGCTTCGCTCTATCCACCTCTAATCCTTTCCCTAAGACTTTGTGACCCAAAATAATGCTTTCTTGTACCATGAAATGACACTTTTCCCAATTCAGTACTAAGTTGGTCTCAACACACCTCTTTAAGACCAATACCAGATTCTCCAAGCAGATGTCGAAAGAGTCTCCAAAGACGAAGAAGTTGTTCATGAAGACTTCTACATTTTGTTAGACCATATCAGAAAATATTGCCATCATACATCTCTGGAAAGTGGTTGGAGCGTTGCATAATTCGAAAGACATCCTCTTAAATGCAAAAGTATCGTATGGGCAAGTGAAGTTGGTCTTCTCTTGGTCCTCTGGGCTATAACAATCCGGTTATACCCTGAATAACCATCCAAGAGGCAATAGTAGTCGTGTCCCACTAACCTATCTAACATTTGGTAAATGAACGGGAGAGGGAAATGGTCCTTTCTTGTAGCTTTATTCAATCTGCCATAGTCCATGCAGACCCTCCACCCTGTGATTGTTCTGGTAGGTATAAGTTCATTCTTCTCATTTGACACAACTGACATGCCTCTCTTCTTCGGAACGCATTGCACCGGGCTCACCCAAGAGCTGTCTGAGATCGGATAAATGATTCTAGTATCTAACCACTTTAGGATATCTTTTTTTATAACCTCTTTTATAATTGGATTCAATCTCCTTTGTTGCTCTACCGTAGGCTTACTGTCATCCTCCAAGAGTATCTTGTGCATGCAGTATGAGGGGCTGATCCCCTTGATGTCATCTATAGTCCACCCAATAGCTGATTTGAACTGTCGTAGAACCTACAGCAACTTGCTTTCCTGACAGGATGATAGAGCAGAAGTAAGAATAACTGGCAACGTGGAAGATTCCCCCAAATACGCATATCTCAAATGATCAGGAAGAGGTTTGAGGTCAAGGGTGGGAGGCATCTCAAGAGAGGGCTTTAGTCGCTCTGATGTCTCCCAGGTATATCTGAGTGGTTCAATGGGAACCTTGAACTTTCTCATCTGAGGCACCGTATTCAGAAGTTGTATGTACTCGACCACATCTGTATCTTCCATGTCAGAGTCTCCCAATAAGGCACTTTCTAATGGATCCATGCTCATAACCTGCTCAGCCTCTTCTTGCAGTACCCTGTCGACAATATCAACTCTGAAGAATTCTTCGTCATCTGTGGGGAACTTCATAGCTTTGAAGACATTAAATGTGACCTCTTGGTCCTGAACCCTCATAGTCAGTTCTCCCTTCTGTACGTCTATGAGTGTTCGCCCAGTAGCTAGAAATGGTCTCCCAAGAATGATTGGTATGTTCTTATCCTCTTCAAAATCCAGAATGATAAAGTCGGCAGGGAAGATAAACTTGTCCACTTTCACCAACACATCTTCTTCAATACCTCTTGGGTAGGTGATGGACCTATCTGCCAGCTGCAATGATATGCTTATCGGCTTAGGAGCCGGTAATCCCAATTGAGTGAATACCAATAGAAGCATCAAGTTTATACTTACCCCCAAGTCGCATAAGCACTTGTTGAAGGACAACTTTCCAATGGATCATGGTATCGTAGAACTTCCTTGATCTTTGAGCTTTGGAGGTAGTTTTCATTGCAAGACTGCACTGCATTCCTCTGTCAAGGCAACTGTTTCATAATCCTCTAGCTTCTTCTTCCTCGACAAGATTCCTTTCATAAACTTTGCATATCTTGGAATTTGTTCCAAAGCTTCTGCAAACGGAATGTTAATCTGCAGTTTCTTGAACACCTCCAAGAACTTCGCGAACTATTTGTCTAGTCTTTACTTCTGAATCCTCTGAGGGTATGGTGCAGGAGGGTAGATCACTTGTGGTGTAACATTAATTTTCTTAGTGGATACCTCCTTTTCTGACTCAACTGTATTCTCCCCATCTTTCCTATCATTCAGAACTACATCAGCATTTTCTGCACATAGGGCGCGCCGGCGCCAGGCTTTTCCTCCTGGGGCGTAGCCGCGCCAGTATCCAGATCAACTGTTTGCTTCCCAGACCTTAGTATAATGGCTTGACACTTTTCCTTTCCATCCCGTCTTCCTGGATTTACTTCAGTATTGTTGGGTAGAGTTCCTTGCGTTCTGTTAATGAGTGCATTGGTAATCTGGCTTATCTAAGTCTCCAATGTTTTGATTGACACCGCTTAGGCTCTTAACCAACAACTTGAGTTCTTCTATATCAATTTTCTCCTCGGATTGTGGAGTAAGAGCTGGATTATGTTGATGTTGTTGTTGATGAAATTCGGGAGGATGTGACGGTCTAGGGCCATACTATTGTTGAGACTGTTGTGGTTGAGATTTTTATTGTTGGTATGGTTAGTATTGTGACTGTTGAGGTTGGTATTGAGACTATTGAGCATTTTGATTGTTACTCCAGCTGAAATTAGGATGATTCCTGTTGTTTGGATGGTAGGAGTTTGAAAATTAATTTTGAGGCTTTTGATAGTTGCTGACAAATTGAACCGACTCTGTAGTGATGGCACATTGTTCTTTCGGGTGTGATCCTACACATAACTCATAGACAAAAGCAACTTGTTGAACTCTGTTTTCAGCCATAGATTCAGTTTTCTTCGACATTGCTGCCATTTGAGCTGAAAGTGCTGTGATGGCATCGACATCTAATACCCCGACCACTTTTGGTTGTGGCATTCTGGATGTCGGATTCGGGTATTCATTTGCCACCATGGTCTTAATTAAGTCATAAGCTGTCTCATAGCTCTTGGCCCATAAAGCTCCTCCTGATGCGGCATCAATGATCGGCCTTGATTGCCATCCCAAACCATTATAGAACGAGCTAATCACCATCCAGTCTGGCATTCCGTGATGCGGGCATTTTCTTAGCATTTCCTTGTAACGTTCCCATGCCTCATATAGAGATTCTCCTTGTCGTTGTGCAAACTGAGATAGAGCACTCCTCATCTGAGCAGTCTTAGTCATGGGAAATAATTTGGCTAGAAACTTTTGTGCTAAGTCCTCCCACGTAGTAATTGAGCCTGATGGTAGTGAATGCAATCAACTCTTCGCTTTATGCCTCAAGGTGAATGGAAATAGTCCAAGCTTCACCGCATCATTTGACACATTATTGTACTTGAATGTGTCGCAAATTTCGATAAAGCTCAAGATATGCTCATTAGGATCTTCTGTAGCTGCACCCCCAAACTGGACTGTGTTCTGAACCATCTGAAGTGTCCCTGGTTTGATTTCAAAAGTGTTTGCAGCTATCGCTGGCCTGACTATACTGGATTGTAAATCATTGATTTTAGGCATTGAGTAATCCCTCAACGCTCTCTGTTCCTCGACTGCCATTTGTACCGGTGTTTCAGGGTCCTCTTGCGTGTTAGTAGTACGTGTGTTCGCTCTCCAAGCTCTACCGTTGATGTTTTCTTGTAGAGGCACCTACGCAGAATTCATAGATCGAGTGTGCATATACTAACCACAAGTACCTGAAATACAAATAAAATAAAAATAAAAATGAGATAAGGTGTGAATTGGTCAAGTCAGACAAATTTAACTTAAATTGATGTCAATAGTACTAAAAATAACAACTTTTCCCCGGCAACGGCGTCAAAAACTTGTTGCTCGGTTTACGTGTTAACATAACAGATACAAACACGTGCAAGTATACACGGTCAACAAGTAATATATGATAAGTAAAGATCGTTCCCACGGAGAAAAGCAATTTTGTTTAAACTGTCATGCAACAACTTTATAGCAATTTTCGGCTGCTCAAACGAGTATCAAAGTGTGAATTACTGATTAGAATGATTATAAACTAAAATTAACTAAATAATAGAAAATTGATTCAATTTGGAGAAATATGGGATCCTAACTTCACTCATTGCATCATTCAGAACATACACCTCTTATTAAGCATAATTAATTACTTAGGATTGCTAGTCGAGAGCACGAAGGTGAGAAATGACTATCTTTCAATATACCAAGTTCATATTATATAAAATCCACAAAAAAGATAGAATTCATATGAACATCAATAAAACCTAAATCACTATATGTCTATGTGACTTACAAGTAATATCGATTTACGTGCAAGCTCTCAATTGACTATATATGGTTAGCCGGTATATGTCTATCCGGATTACGAATCACAAAATTCATCACATGCAAATTTCATGAACATATGCTAGCATAGCCAAATCTAAGTTTATACTTCCTCTTTCAATTCCATATAAACTATTAAAGTAGATGGTGATCAAGCATCTAAACATTAAATACAACCATGCTAGGCAATCCATATATAATCAATCACACATAATGATAAGGCATAATAATATGAACTAAACAATAAGATCCATTAGAATCCCATAATGGCGGTTAGTTCATCTCTGAACCTAAAACCATTATGGGATTTGATCTAAACATTGAAAGTAAATAATGAAAGCAAAGAGAATAAGAGAGATAAAATTACAAATTTGAATATTCTCCTTCCTCAATAAGTCTTCAAGTTGAGTTCAGAATTACAATCAAACCAAATGTAAACCCTAAGAATGGAAATCTACTGAGAAACTAGAAGAGAGAAACCACAATGATGAAAAGAAACCCTCTAGCTCTCTAACCCTAGAAATAAAAATAAAAACTATCGAATGAAAACTGAATTCATCGTTCCTTGCAAAAAACACTCTCATAGATGGAATACAACAAATGAATTAATGAAAAGTCCACTATCTGTATATTTTTGACTGGCGCGGCCGCGCGGCCTTGTATGCAATTTGGGGAGCGGGCGAGCTGACCTCCAGACCAGCTGCCTCCTAGTGCGGGCGCGCTGAGTTTAACCTTCATTCTGGCGCAGACGCGCTGGCTTGATTTGCTGCAATCTGTTACTGTTGTACTGTTGTTCCATTACTACTCCTTAGCTGCTGCATTAGTCTTCTTATTCTTTCACTTTCCATTGATCATATGCTATGTCCGCATACAATATGCCATCTTCCACAAGCCAGCTTACCACATGCTCACCATCTTGCCAAGTCCATGCCAATTCATGCCAATTTCAAGTCATCCTTATGCCATTGTAGTTTCCTCAATGCAACCTATAAAACAAAGATAAAACCTAAAAAGACACTAAAATACTTGAGATTTAAGCCGTAATTCTAGCCAGTTAATAGCCAATAAGTAGGTATAAAACCTACTTATCAAAAATCTTTAGAAAATGCTCAAGGATACCTTTGTACATGGGAGGCCATGCTTCTAAGTTATAATAGATATCGTAGGACTTGAGAATTAACCTTGGTTGATCTAATAGATCCCAAAGAAGAATGAGAAGATTACTATCATGTTCATTCCAATGATATGTATCTTTTGCCATATAATTATTTCCATTGTCTCAAACTGAGGATTATATTCCAACCATACTCGAAGATTATATAGGTAGTGCTCATAGATATAATCAGTAAGTGGAATTGTACAACCATATCTTATGATAACACTAATTTGTACGTTGTTAGACATCTTGTATGATAGTGGAAACGCACTCTTTCAACTGTGACTCATATCCCAAACTTGGATAGCACCTCACAATGGCACCTATGAGTTTTCCATCCTATCTTATAATCTGATGAGAACAACCACTAACTCGAAACATTATGGTTACTAACTTGGATAATTACTTCACTCACCGACTAGTCCCAGCTTCACTCTCATTTTCTGAGAAGAACAATGGAACCAAAAGGAAAAGGGTGAGCTCAACTAACCCAATAAAGAATATAATGACTAAGATAATAAAAAATGAATTATCCTTAGTCTTCAACAGTGAAAATCTGACAGAATGTAATAGACAACAAGTTTTAGATCAACCACTGCAGTAGAACGAACAATCCATTAGAAGAGTCAAATAAAACATAATGTCTATTATCTTCTCCATGTTAAAAGTTCTCCAACAATATTTTATCTCTGTAACATCAATCAACAGTTCCTACCCACAACCATGTAAATAGTTCATGATCATAATTATGTTGATAAATTCCTCTTCGCACCTAGGACGAAAATAATTTTCATCACCTATCTTTAGCTGTAACACCAAAGATTATGGTTATATTAATTCTCAATTTATGTTCATAATCATGTAAATCAACAGTTTCTCCTTGTCACAAAGGCTTAATATAACTTTGGGGATGTTTGTTTAGGACTGAATACATCTGAATGGCTGAATGGCTGAATCGGTCAACCATTAAGTGCGTTTGTTTTTGAAAAAAAGTTGTCTGAATGACTGAATCGATCAGATGATTGAGTTGAATGGCTAAGTCAGATTTATTTGGCTGAATGAGCAGCTGAATAAAGTAAAAAAAATAAAAATAAAAATATTAACTATTATATTAAGTAATATTAAATAAATTTACAATAACTTTGAATTTTTTTCAGATGGATAAAATAATAAAATTATGTCATTCAGATATTTCAGACATGTTAATCATCAAATAACTTTTTTCATTCAAATTCAGATTGAGCTCATTCAGATTCAGATTCATTCAATTTTTATCAAACATCCCCTTTCACTCAATGTCCTTGCCACAAAGGCTAAAGATACTCAATAATCATATCGTCTTTACACCCTACTCCAAAGACATTCAAATGTAACAACAATGATCATGATCATACCAATTAATTGTCTATCTTTGTACTACGGGCCAAAGATATTCAACTGTATCATCAGTGGTCATGATCCTGCCATACACATGCCCATCTTTGCACTACGGGCTCAAGATATCAATCAACAGTTCATCTTAGCACTACGTGCCAAAGATATAAATCAATAGTTCATCTTTGCACTACGGGCCAAAGATAACTTTAACCACAATTTAAGTCTCAGGATTATGACAATGATATAAGGAACGAATCAAGTGAGATCAAGAACAAATATTAGAGATTTATAATTCAATTTATCCAGAGTTTAATAATGTCTAAAGTGTCAATATGAAGATAAAAATATGGATTCAACTTCAAGAATAAGTTTTATACAAGATAATTTGGACAAAGAAAAGGAAACTAGATTTTGTCGTGAATAGTATTCCTGCATAAATAGTACCCTGGATGAATAGTACTATGATATGAATAGTACTCTAGATGAATAGTACTCTGGTATGAATAAAAGATAATTTAGACAGAAAAAGAAACCAATTTTGTCGTGAATAGTAACCTGAATGAATAGTACCCCGACATGAAAAGATTACAATTTCAATAAAAAAGTTCACACCAATATTTCAGTAAAATGATAATAGATGAAGCACAAACCTTAAAGAATTTCTAATCATTTCAGAAATTATAGAAGCAATACTTACTATAGTAAGTTTAGATTTAGGACTATGAAATGAAATAATATATGAAACTGCAAATGGATTTTCATCCGTCATGCGGTAATTTGCGTAGACAGATCATTTTCACAACTTTAATAAAGAATGAATACGAAGGGTTATTCACCAGGCATGCGGTAGTCCACATAGACAGGTTATTCCCATAGATTAACAAAGAATGAATATGAAGGGTTATTCACCAAGCATGCAATAATCCGCGTAGACAGGTTATTCCCACAACTTAATAAGGAATAGAATGAAAACCCTTACGAGTATTAAAAGAAAATAACATCCTTTACGAATACAAAAGAAATAACACCTCTTACCTTAGTAGAAGTTTGGATACTGCAATAGTGTAGTAGCAGAATACTCTTTTTCTTTCTTTCTCTATAGTTTCTCTCACTATAGCTTGTGATTATAACTTTGCTCTTCAAAAATGGTAGGAAATAATGAATGGATGGAGGAGTATTTATAGGCTAAGAAAAGGAGGTAAATTACAAGGTTAATTATACTTTAGTACCTTCATCTTTACCTCCATTTTTACTTTAGTCTCTCAAGTATTATCAATCTTGCATAACATCCTTTAATAGTACATGCATGTGAACCAATAGTTCCTTGCATGTGAACCAATAGTTCCTTGCATATGAACCAATAACAATTAATTTCTAATTTATTCGATTAATTGTCTGTTTGGTCAATTTAACATCCAGAAATTAACTATTATCGTAATAAATATCGATTTCCACTAACTTAATATTTCCAACACAATGGAACTATTTTTATTAATAATTCATCATTAATATTATAACTCACAATATTGACAACCAGATCGTTCCCAGGAAAGAGGGGGTTTTCCGATAAGGATTTCTCCTTACTGGCGCGCAATTAAATAACCTAACCCCTTTCCTTGACAGAACTTTCTAAACATTGTTAATAATGCTAATAATAATATGTGTAACTGTGTCGTGTCAATTATTGATTTAATTGTTATGTTTGTATGAAATCATGGGCGCAAACAAATTGCAAAATAGCAGAAGTATGGTATATAAAAGTTTAAAAATTTTCTTACAAACTAATTACCCGGATCATCCTTTATAAACAATTATTAAACGAAATAAAAGGAGATTAGATTCATACCCTTGTAGAACGAAGATTCCACGTGTAAAAGATCAACTCATTGTTCTTCGTGATCTCCTTGAATCTCTGGGATTGATTCCTTCCTTTGATTAACGTTAGCTACCCAAGTGTTTGGCCTCTAGAGGTGATCCACCAAGGAAGAGGAATTCTTCAAAAAAGAGGGTGGTTGGCTAAACCCTAGTTTTCTATCCTCTATAGAAAAGGAATACTCTCCAACAACTAAAATTGCATCAATTGATATCTAGCATAAGACTCCTCTTATATAGATATTGGTCAACCCTTCTAATCCTATTAGAAATATGGTTTCATTTATTTAATTAAACTCTTTTAATTAATTAGGTTTCCCAACATATTGGGATTAATTAATTAAACTCCTTTAATTAATTTACCTCCTAATCTCATTAGGAATAAATGAAAGTATTAATATTAAATGAATTCCTAAACTCCTTTAGAAATTAAAATAATAATAATTGTAATAATATTAATAAGACTCCTCTTATTAATTTATATTTAATATTTTTAAAATATTAAATAATAAACATTAAGCTATTTAATTTATTCTATCACCATAGATTAAATTAATTGCACTTAATATATTATTACAGTTATGTCATTACCTTCCTAAATATTATTCTTCTTTTTATGGTGTGACCCTTTAGGTTCTCGAAATTAAATCGGTTGTGAATAAATCAATTACAACAATTCTAATCTTATTTAAATAAATAAATAAACTAATAATTCATTTAAATAAATAACATTTATTCTACAATAGAAATATGCCTCCCTAGCGATCAACGACTTTCTAGATAATATAGATTTTAACATTAATCATAAAAGAACCTTTGAGTAAATAGTTACCGTACAATTCAATCCTTCTACCATACAATGTCCCAATTAAATATAAGACATGAAATTACTGTCAAGTCTTATTTTATTTAATTATATATATTTCGATCAGAAAATGCACAGCTCCAAATAATGTAAATTAAAAACTCCTTTCTAATTTCATTCTGCCTTGGACAAGGACTACTGGGTTGTCATTTAACGAGTCACATAGGACATATCTCTTCTTTTACTAGAAGCGGTAGATTCTTTATTGATCATTCATTATCTCCATATGTAATTTATTACACCCAAGCATACCTTTTGATATACCCAAAGGGTCTTAAGGAATAAGTTAAAGTATAGTTCATTACATACAAGATACTATGACGATCTCAAGCTCAAGGATCACTTGTACTACTATCACATTAGGAATTCTTATTGACAGAAAAGTAAAACTCCATTAGGTATTCCTTAGCGAGTCACGTGTAGTGTACTTATTCTCCAATAAGCACCTACATACTTGTTTTAGTGTCTCCACACAAATGATCATGAGATCAATCATCCTCATCCATTGAGTAAGCAACATATGTACTAATCTATCCGGATTTACTAATCTCCTTTTTAGTATTCCAACGATTGGGAACTATTTTAGTTGTAAGCTTTATAAGAATTTAGATCTTATTAGCATGATCAACATCATGATTCTAAAAGTATTGCTTAAAACTATGGGTTATTTACATATTATAAAAACAGCATCATGAAGATAATTAAATACCTTTAATAAATGAATACTTTTATTAATAAATAAATAAGATGGTTTACAAAGTATATATTTTATCATCATACATGATTGGCTTATATGCATACTACTTTCAATCTTCAACTTACACTAAAGTCAATCGCCATGGTATCTCATACCCATCTTCTATAAGTGACGATCAAACTGATGTTGTGTTAAAGCTTTAGTAAATGGATATGCAATGTTGTCTTGAGAGTCTACACTCTCCAAGGTGACGTCTCCTCTTTCAATGATCTCCCTGATCAAGTGAAATCGCCGCAACACGTGTTTGGATTTCTGATGAGACCTAGGTTCCTTAGCCTGTGCAACTAGCTCCGGTGTTGTCACAGTATAAGGGGACTGCTCATGCAATGCTAGGATCCATACCAAGTTCTGTTATGAAATTCTTCATCCAAACAGCTTCCTTTGTAGCTTCACTTGCAGCTATGCACTTTGCCTCTTTCACTGAATCAGCAACTAGTTTGCTGCTTGGAACTCTTCCAACTCACTGCACCTCCGTTCAAGGTAAATACATACCCGAAACTGAATTTACTGTCATCTTGGTCCATTTGAAAACTTGAGTCTGTGAAGCCCTCGAGTTTTAATTCAGACCCACCGTAGACAAGAAATACATCCTTAGTCCTTCGTAAGTACTTTAGGATATTTTTCACTGCCTTCCAATGCTCTTCTCCTGGATTTGACTGATATTTGCTTGTTACACAAGTGCATGAGCGACATTTAGTCTAGTACATATCATACCGTAAATGATAGATCTTATTGCTGAAGCATAAAGAATCTTACTCATACGGTCTCTCTCCTAGGTGTCTTTGGGGCCTGTTTCTTAGAGATATGTATTCTATGGCTCATCGACATGAGACCTCTTTTTGAATCTTCCATGTTAAACCTCTTTAGCATCGAGTCAATGTACGTTCCTTGGGATAAGCCAAGCATCCTTTTAGATCTATCTCTATATATCTTTATCCCCAAAATATAGGATGCTTCTCCCAAGTCCTTCATGGAGAAGTGTTTAGATAACCAGATTTTAATCGATTGCAGCATAGGAATGTCATTCCCTATCAATAATATATCATCAACATATAATATAAGGAATGAAACAGCGCTCCCACTAACCTTCTTGTAAGCACATGGTTCATCCTCATTTTTGATAAAATCAAACTCTTTAATTGTCTCATCAAAATGGATATTCCATCTACGAAAAGCTTGCTTCAATCTATAGATGGATCGTTGCAACTTACAGACTTGATTTGTTCCAACCTTTGAAACAAATCCCTCTGGCTGTGTTATATACACATCCTCCTCAAGTTTCATATTGAGAAGGTCGTTTTCACGTCCATCTACCAGATCTCATATTCGTAATAAGCTGCAATCGCAAGCAAAATCCAAATGGACTTGAGTATAACTACTGGTGAGAAGGTTTCATCATAGTCAACTCTTTGTCTTTGTTTAAAACCTTTTGCAACTAGTCAGGCCTTATAGGTTTCTACTTTGCCGTCCGCTCTAGTATTTCTTTAAAAAAACCCATTTACACCCAATAGGCGTAATGCCTTCAGGTGGTGAAACCAAAGTCCATACTTGGTTCTCATTCTAAGAGTCCATCTCGAATTTCATGCCTTCAAGCCATTTCACTGAGTCTCTAGTACTCATAGCATGTTCGTAATTCAATAGATCATCATCATCCATGATGTGTACCTCATTGTCATCCTCTATGACGAATCCATACCTTTCAGGTATCTTCGGTACTATTCCAGATTTATGAATAGGGTGTTGTACAGAAGGTGTCTCTACTTGGACAGGTTCATCCAATTGATCTGTAGTGGTTTGTGGTTCTTGAATTTCTTCAAGATCTATTTTCCTCCAACTAGCCCCTTCAAGGATAAACTCCATTTCCAAGAAGGCAGCGTGTTTTGCAACAAACACCTTTTGCTCAGTAGGATTGTAGAAATAGTATCCCAAACTTTCTTTAGGATATCCCAGAAATGTGTATTTATCAGATCTTATCCCAAACTTATCATTTTAAAACTTTTTCACATAAGCTGAACATCCCCAAATCTTAACATACTTAAGACCAGGTTTCCTCCCTGTCCACATCTCATATTGAGCCTTGTGGACGGATTTTGAGGGGACCTTATTTAGTAAATATGCTGCCGCTTCTAGGAAATAACCCCAGAATAATACTGGAAGATCGGTAAAACTCATCATGGAACGAACCATGTCCAACAATATTCGATTTCTCATTTCAGATACTCCATTTAACTGTGGTGTACCTGGTGGAGTCCATTGTGATATTATATCAATTTCATTGAGACAATTGAGAAACTCACTACTTAAGTTTTCACCACCTCAATCTGATCGAAGAATCTTAATACTTTTGCCAGTTTGTTTCCCTACTTCACTTCTGAACACTTTGAACTTTTCAAATGATTTAGATTTGTATTTCATTAAATACACATCCAAATCTTGAGTGATCATCAGTGAAAGTAATAAAATAAGAATATCCTCCCCGCTAACAACTCTGTAACTCTTTCTCCTTTTCCACTAAACAGAGATTTTGTCATTTTACCCATGGGACAAGATTCACAAGTTGGATATGATTTATAATCAGATAGCTCTAAGATCCCATCCTTATGCAACTTGGATAATCTTGTTTCATTGATATGACCGAGTCTACAGTGCCACATATATGTATAATTAACATCGTCTCTTTTCCTTTTCTTAGTTTGTTCTATTTGAAATATATTTTCATGAAATTCAAGTATATAAAGTTCATTTCGCAAATTACCAACACCATATACAATATTGTTATTATTAATAGAACAACTGTTGTTCTTTATTATAAAGTCAAATCCATCCATATCTAATACGGAAACAAAAATAATGTTTCTAATGATATTTGGAACAAAATAACAATTATTTAAATAAATGGACTTGCCCGTAGGAGTGCTAAATAATAAGTGCCTACAGTTAATGCAACAACCTTTGCTCCACTTCCCACTCAGTAGGACAACCTCATCCTTGTTCAGCTTTCTACTTCTGACCAGTCCCTGTATAGTATTACATATATGAGAATAAAAGCCGGTATCCAATACCCAAGTAGAATTTTAACTTTTTAAAAAATTAATTTCAATCATGAACAAAGCTTGATTGGAAGTCGAAGCTTTTCCAAGCTTCTTCTCTGCTAGAAATGTCTTATAATTCCTCTTCTAGTAACCCATCTCGTTGCAATGGAAGCACATTCTTTTGCAAGCTGGATCAGGTTTCTTTTGATCCTTTCTGTTCACCTTGCCCTTAGCCTTCTTAGATTTCTTCTTTTCAGAAGATACCTTGGGCCTTTACCTTTTCTTGGAAGAATCATCCACCATTAAGACATGATTCTTCTTGGATGGGAAGTGTGACCTTCTGCAGTTTTCAACATGTTAAGCAATTCAGGTAAGCTGACATCTAACTTATTCATGTGAAAATTTACAACGAACTGTGAGAAGGTCTCAGGGAGTGACTGCAAGACTAAGTCTTGACTCAACCTCCCATCCATGACAAACCCAAGCTGTCCAAGGCGTTCAATCAGATTGATCACCCTTAGGACATGAGTCTCAACGGCAGTGCCCTCGGTCATCCGAGATTGAAAGAGCTCCTTAGATATCTCATATCTAGCAGTCCTACTTTGTTCACCATACAACTCCTTGAGGTGAAACAATATAGTAGGATCATCCATGTTTCCATGCTGACGCTGAAGCTCGTTATTCATGGATGCGAGCATGATGCATTGAGCTACAGATGCATCATCTTGCCACTTTACAATGGTGGTAATCTCTTCCTCAAAGGCTGTTTCTGGAATAGTTCTAGGGACGTGTGAATTTAGGACATAAGAAATCTTTTCAGCAGTGAGAACTATTCTCAGATTCCTTAACCAGTCCGTGTAATTCGATCCAGTCAGTTTGTTAGCATCAAGTATGCTACATAGTAAGATTAGTGATTTCGACATTTTTAATTTTTGCATGTGAAAAGACAATATTTTAGCAAACATTCATTTAATTAATTATTTACATACCAAGATAAATTAGGTCTTATTTTAAATGGGTATCTCCCACTATTTTCTTCAAACTATATTACCCTCACTTATATAGTTCGGCAAAATCTAATTAAAGATTTGTTAGTGAGAATAAGGATCCTATTTTAAATGTATATAGTCTTGTGTGTGCACAACAAACTATATACAAGTAAATAGGTAGACAACTCTTGTCAATTACATCGTCATGCAACTCCTTGTATTTTGCCTCTTAGATTATAATGGTCAAGTATGTGCTCATCCAAATTAAAATGATTTAAGTTAAGTCCAACCTAGTACTCCATATATTCAAAAGAAAATTATCCTTGTATGTGCACAACAAAACAATATTTTTCAATTTTCTTTATAAGCATCAAATATGATTAAATTAACATCTTAAATACTAAATCCTTGCCTTGTGTGTGTACAACAAACTCATATTAAATATTTAATACTCTATTTTTATCATGGTAAAAGGCGACGTTCGATATATATCACCATATTCATCAATAAATAAAACATTTAATATATACATTGATATCGATTTAATGGGCAATCTTAGTTAATTTCGGAAACCAATTTCAACTCTAATTAGTTATCATAGAATCCAATTCTAACTCTAATTAGTTAGCATGAAATCCAATTCTAATTAAAATAAACATCTTTATTTTAAACCAATTCTAAATCTAATAAATTCCTTTATTAATCTGGAATTATAGAAAACATTTAATTTTTAATTAAAATAAACCTTTTATCTTAAAAAATAAAATAAAAATTTTCTTCTGGTGAGGTGGCGCTGCAATGATGCCAATGAACTGGCATCCGGCGCTGCCGTGCCACGTCATCATCAACTGGGACACGGGGCCGGCGCTGCAGCACTGCGAATGAACTAGCATCCAGCGCTGTAGCACCACATCACCTTCAGAAACACGGAACTGGCGTTGCGACACTGCTACAAGGCCTGTAGCCGGGGCTGCAACGCCGCTGGGCAGTGTGAGTTTTTCTGGTTCGCGAATTGTGTAGTTTTGCTCCAAAAACATAATTCCTAGCTAACTATTATGTCCAATTAAATTGTTCAAAACACATATCCGTATATATATCAAATCTAGACAATTAATAACTCGCATAAAGGTTTGACTCCGATGCCACTGTTAGGTTTGTATGAAATCATGGGCACAATTAAATTGCAAAATAGCGGAAGCATGGTATATCAAAGTTTAAAATTTTTCTTACAAACCAATTACCCGGATCATCCTTTATGCACAGTTATTAATTAAAACTGAAATAGAAGGAGATTAGATTCATTCCCTTGTAGAATGAAGCTTCCATAGGTATAAGTTCAACTCCTTGTTCTTCGTGATCTCCTTGAATCTCCGGGATTGATTCCTTCCTTTGATCAACGTTAGCCACCCAAGTGTTTGGCTTCTAGAGGTGATCTACCAAGGAAGAGGAATTCTTCAAGAATGAGGGTGGCTGACTAAACCCTAGTTTGCTATTCTCTATAAAAAAGGAGTACTTTCCAACAATTGGAATTGCATCAACTGATATCTAACATAAGACTCCTCTTATATAGATATTGGTCAACCCTTCTAATCCTATTAGAAATAGTGTTTCATTTATTTAATTAAACTCCTTTAATTAATTAGGCTTCCCAACAAATTGGGATTAATTAATTAAGCTCCTTTAATTAATTTGCCTCCTAATCTCATTAGGAATAAATAAGAGTACTAGTATTAAATTAATTTCTAAACTCCTTTAGAAATTAAAATAATAATAATTGTAATAATATTAATAAGACTCCTCTTATTAATTTATATTTAATATTTCTAAAATATTAAATAATAAATATTAAGCTATTTAATTTATTCTATCACCATATATTAAATTAATTACACTTAATGTATTATTACGATTATGTCATTACCTTCTTAAATAATTATTCTTCTTTTTATGGTGTGACCCTTTAGGTTCTATATATTAAACCGATTGTGAATAAATCAATTAGAACAATTCTAATCTTATTTAAATAAATAAATTAAACTAATAATTCATTTAAATAAATAACATTTATTCT
Organism: Panax stipuleanatus; assembly: GCA_020205555.1. Classification (NCBI taxonomy): domain Eukaryota; kingdom Viridiplantae; phylum Streptophyta; class Magnoliopsida; order Apiales; family Araliaceae; genus Panax; species Panax stipuleanatus. The sequence continues at coordinate 60,740,397 of CM035124.1, read as the reverse complement.
ACAATAGGGATAAGCCTCCTTAGCGATCAATGACTTTCCAGATAATACAGATTTTAACATTAATCATAAAAGAACCTGTGAGTAAATAGTTACCGTACAATTCAATCCTTCCACTATACAATGTCCCAATTAAATATAAGACATGAAATTACTATTAAGTCTTATTTAATTTAATTATATATTCGATCAGAAAATGCACAACTCCAAATAATGCAAATTAGAAACTCCTTTCTAATTTCATTCTGCCTTGGCCAAGGACTACTGGGTTGTCATTTAACGAATCACATAGGACATATCTCTTCTTTTACTAGAAGCGGTAGATTCTTTATTGATCATTCATTATCTCCATATGTAATTTATTACACCCAAGCATATCTTTTGATATACACAAAGGGTCTTAAGGAATAAGTTAAAGTATAATTCATTACATACAAAATAATATGATGATCTCAAGTCCAAGGATCACTTGTACTACTATCACATTAGAAATTCTTATTGACAAGCAAGTAAAACTTCATTATGTATTCCTTAGCGAGTCACGTGCAATGTACTTATTCTTCAATAAGCACCTACATACTTGCTTTAGTGTCTCCACACAAATGATCATGAGATCAATCATTGTCATTCAATGAGCAAGCAACATATGTACCTAATATATCCGGATTTACTAATCCCCTTTTTAGTAATCCAACGATTGGGAACTATTTTAGTTTTAAGCTTTCTAAGAATTTAGATCTCATTAGCATGATCAACATCATGATTCTAAAAGCATTGCTTAAAACTATGGGTTATTTTAATATTATAAAAATAGCATCATGTAGATAATTAAATGCCTTTAATAAATGAATACTTTTATTAATAAATAAATAAAATCGTTTACAAAGTATATGCTTTATCATCATACATGATTGGCTTGTATGCATACTACTTTCATTAATAATATAAAGTATTGTGTAGATGATACTGTGACAATAATTGAATCAATAATATGAGATATTATGCAGCACCTACTGTGACAATTATTGAATGAAATTGAGTGACTTCTTACGTAAGCATCAATAATCAAAGATACTGAGCAATACCGTGTGCTACTGTGTAACAACGCGTATTACTGTACTTTTATCACCGGGTATTTTAACAGTTTAACTGGTAAAAGTTTTGCAATTATTTTTATAAAAAGGCTATATTTATCGCTTTATATATCCGATAGTTATTTCGTTGTGTAGTCCACCAATGATTGCATCATCGTACAAATATTCTCTAACAAAAATAATATTCCCTGACCAAACGAATATTTCTCGACACAACGAATATTTTATGACAACTTGCTTACTTTGTAAAATTTGCACATATCACCCTTAACTTTAACCTTTTATCAATTTAACTATTTACTGAATAGAATAATAATTATAAGAAAAATTAAATACTTTTATTTCATAAAATTTGGGGTCTTACAGGTTTCCTGGCAGGGTCCACATTCAACCTATGCACACCAACGAATTCATCAATTTTGGGCATGTTACTGGGCACCCAAGCAAAAATATCTGCATACACTCGAAGAAGTTGAATCAGTCATGTCTGAAAGGACTCCTGTAACCCTGTGCAAATCTTTATTATTTTATCCTTCTTCCCCGGGACCAGCTCAATATCCTCCGTCTCTTCGGTCGGTAGGGCAATAGGCTATGTACTTCCTTCGGTAAATGGATCCAATTCAAGTGTAATTGCCTTCCTCTGCTTGCTAACTATGACTTCCGAAGATATCAATAAGTTTCGGTAAAACCTTTTGGCCATATCCAGGTCTCCTTTTTCTTCGTCAACCCCGTTCGGCGTATGTAATTTCAACTTAAAGTGTGGAATTACAGTTACTGCCTGCAACGCTGTCAATGTCGGCCGATCCATAATGGCATTATACGATGTACCAAAAAAATATGATATTAATTTCCACCTGCAGAGGAGTCATCTCAAAGATAACTGGTAACTCAATAGTCTCTGCTACCCGAACTAGATCATTACTAAAACCCTTATAGTGGAGGTTCCTACCTTACCTCCATCTTTTGACCATCCAAATCTAACAACTAATATTCATGAGTGTACAATATGTCGACTAAAGAGTCATTATCGATCATAATCCGTCTCATATCTATTAAACCCACTTGTGTAGTGATATTAATGCCCCTTCATGTGGCTCACTGGACTCCAATGGGTAGTTCTCATTGGTGAAAGAATCTACCATGCCAGTGTATAACCGGTCTGTCATGGCAGGCTGCTTAGATAATAACATAACCGATTGCAGCACTTCCGCCTTTTCTTCCCTATCAACTTTACACTCGACCACCCTGTGATCACATCTACTACCCAGCGGGCTGCCTTAGTTTGATCATGTTGTGGTAGTCGTTAGGGGGCTGAATTCTGAGTGCTATTTTTCCTTGTTCCTGTACCTTCACGGATTGTAACATACTAGACCAACTCAACACTCTGAACATTTTTCTCAATCAACCTTTTCAAGTTTCTTTATGTTTCAGTGGTGTGTCCAGCGGCCTGATGATACTCACAGTATTTATTCTGGTTCCCCATCTCCAGAAGAGTTTTGTCAGGACATAGTTCAAAGAATGGCTTATCTTTGATATGCGCCAATATGGTAGCCCTGATCTGTATTGAGTGGGGTGAACACCTTATTGACCCTTCGGTTCAGGAAGGGCGGTCAGCCTCCTCCCGAACCCCCGTTATTATAGTCATTCTTCTGATTGTATGTTCTAATATTGTTGACTGACCTGATGATAGTTATTCTTATCCCGATCCCTCGGCTTCTCCATTGTGTTTGGCTTCGGACTGCCCATGGCCTCTTCGATCACGATGAATTCCTCGGCTCTTTCATATATCTCTGCCTAACCCTTTGGATTTTTCACCAATTTTTGGGACCTCACCACGTCTAGTCCGGGCTGGTAATATTTGAGGGCCAAATGTCCATCCAATTGCCTCACCTGTCCGATTTCTTCTCAAAATCTCTTCATATATTCGATAAAGGACTGATCAAAATATTGTAGAATCTTAACAAGAGAACCAGTAGGTTTTCCCCTCCTTTTGTTGCTCCTACAGCAGCTGTAGAACTTGTCACAGAGCTCCTTCCATGATGAGATGGAGTTCGTCTTTGGAGACGTCATCCACTGCTAAGCCTCCTTCCTTAAAGTTGTAATAAATATCTGACACTTAGAGGTATCAAAATAGTTAAGCATTTCATCAGCAATTCATACACCTGACTATACTCAGATGGGTCTCCCATCCCATCATAACTCTCCATATGTGAGACTTTTCTATTTAGACCAGCTCGAACCCAATCTATCTCTGGAGAGAATGTTGGACGTTGGGTCAATCGGAGTCTCCTCCTGATTGGGGACCGCTAGTCTCTTCTCCAGTTCTGCCAATCTTCGGGCAAGTGCCTCGGTCTCGTTTCTCCCAGGGGATGACTCTCACCTATCCCAATCTCTGGGATCTAGAGAGGCTTCTCGCCTTCTCTGTTCAATCCTTGCTCGGCTTTCACTGCTTAACTCGTAAGAGCGGCTCCTACGTCTGCTCATGTCCTGAGAGACGCTTCGACGCCTGCTCCTTTCCTAAAGGGAACCTTCAGAACAATGTGCTCTGGATCGATTCCTGGGTGTTGCTTCCCTTCGATGATCATATGTAGAAGACATCTCCTCCCCATTCAGCAAAGCCAATTATGCATCCAATTCCTATAGCTGAAGACGGAGGGATTTGGCAGTGTCCTTGTTCTCCTAAACCTTTCTGGTTAAGATCAACTGTCTGGTGTCCCAGCTATCTTGATTGGAATCTTGATCCTCCTTGGTACGCTTTTGGGATGGGTATCCATGACGCGACCATCACATCTGTTTTCCTTTCTTATCGTTGATGTAGACACTTGAAATTTTTCTTCCCTTGTACTAACCTTGCAAGAGGGAAAAAGCATCTTTTCACACTTTAGAGATAGGCTTAAAGGATTAAAACATCAAAATAAACCCCGAAGATAGCCCCGTGGTATATCAAATTAACCACGGAGATAACCCCAAGGAAAGACAGAGATAATAGCAGTCAAAGCCCATAAATAGCCCTGAGGGGCAGCAACAGCCACTTTAAGCCCAAAAATAACATCGAAAGGGTAAAAAGGTCATTTTGCCAATCACAATATAAATAACAACTGTCCAGTTGCAGATAAGGTTACAAAAGTCCATCGCAGCAATCCTAAGAGCAAACTATGTAAGACAGCTCAACGGACTACCTACGAAGACTTGAAGATGCTATTCTGGTCATGGTCCCATCTTCCTAGATTTAAAAAAGGGAAAGCCCTATGTCTTTGTATAGATCTCAAAAAAATCTTTCCGGAATGGTATGGTACGTCTCCCAACTATTGCCGGATTGAAAGGAGCAAACTTCCCAAAGCACAGCAAGGCAAATGGCTTGCTAGCATCTACCTATGGATGGTTTTTCTCCTTTTTCTCGACCTTCCTGAACTCATAATGAATATACCATTGCGAAGCTATCGGAAATAGCTTTTCGAATTGATATGGCACGTCTTCTAACTGCTCTCGGATTGAGAGTTATGGCCGTTCTAGCACACAGCATGAAAATCTGACCTCCCGGGACAAAAATTGAGCAAGTGGGGCCCAATTTAGGGCTGCCACAGGTGTACCCACGGCTTCTATAGGTAAACCTGTGGCTCCCCCTTTTTCCTCTATAAAATCTGGATCTTAGCTTATTTGAGAAGAGAGAGCAAGAGGAGGAAGCTACAGAGAAAGGCGATTTTAGAGAGAGAAAGATGCTATTTCTTGCGTTTAAACTCTGTAAATCTCTATTATAGACACTTATATACATATAAACTTCAATATATCAAGTTTTAACCTGTAAAAATCAAGTCTAAGGGCGCGAAAAGATGTTAGCTAGCCAATCTCGTGCTAGACTATAAGATCTCTTTAAATCTGCTTTCTTTGCTTGCTCTACTATATATATAAGTGGTATATATATAGTTAGTAGTTAATATTGGTCAGATCTAACTTTTTAACCATTCATTTCATATAAATAGTCAATATTTACGTTTTATTGACTAGATCTAGCCAGATCTACCTTTTAATCGGTTCAAAAGTTATAGAACTTGAACCTGGAAGCTAGAATAGCTAAGATCTGTATAGATCAAGGTTTCTTTCAAATTTTGTAAATATTTAGCAACCACATGACCCTAGATCAATATCTAGAGGAAATTAAAAGCTTTTGGCTAATTGCATACAAGGATTTAACTGATGAATCCTTTGTTCAGTGCAGTCTAGAATAGCTGTGTACTTTATTATAATATGTGCATTATGCAAGCTGTGAAATGATGATTGTGAGCCTATGAACATCAGGGTCGATGATTCAATCAATGGATCTTGATCTAGTTCCCGTGATGGACTTGTTTCAGTTGTATAGCCAACTTGCAAGCCATTGTATATGTAAATCTAGGGCCTTAAAGCGGGTATCCGGATTGAAGGCCCAAAAATAGTGAAAACTGTGGCTTGTGGTTCTTCGGAATACTTCGATGGATTTCATGCCCATAAGGAGCTCGACACTTGTAGATAGTTTTATTTATTGTCAAAGAAGCTTCGCATCTCAATAAAATCAAATAAAGCCGAATACTGAATAAATTAGGAAGTATCTAAAGGGCTTCAATTCCTATGCGAGCGAAAGGGTTTGAAAACCTCTTTTCAAAACATTACTTTCGTATGATTGTTTTAAAATAAACTTTTAATAAGTCAGACCCTTCGTATATAGGTCCAACGAGGAACAAATCTACTTTCAAATAAAGCACTGCGAGCACATTTATTTGCATCACACACACACACATCACATGCTTAGGGAATGAAAAGACGCGGTAATCGTGTTTCACGGAAGTCGGGGGGTGCCTAACACCTTCCTATCGCTTAAGCAAGCCCACGAACTCTATGAATCTCGGGTTTCCAGACCAATTAAACAGAGTCATATATTGGGCCATATTATAAAAAACCTTTTAAAATTAGGTTGAGTTGGTACAACCATTTAAATGGTCATTTTACTGACTTGATGTTAAATCAAGTCAAAAATCAAGCCAAATTAGTGCAATGAGGGTCAAAAAGAACCATAACATCAATCCCGAGTGAAAATAGAATAAGACAGCTCAACGGACGAACTGCGAAAAAATAAAAATCTGGTCATGGACCCATCTTCTTGGATTCAGAAAAGGTCAAATCCTATGTCATTGTGTAGCTTTCGGAAAGGGCTTTCAAGAAAGATATATCACGCCTCAAATGGACTCCCGTATTAAAAGTTATGAAGATTCGAAGCATACATCGTTTTGGTCGGAATGCACGTACTTTGAGATAACAAAACCCACGAGAAGTGGGCCCCACATGGGAAGCCGCACCTCTACTTACGGCTGTCGTAAGTAGAACCGCTACCGTCTGGTTTATAAATAAAACCCCCCACCCTTGCAAAAAAAGAAGAAAAAAATAGAAAAAAGCAAAGAAACTCCGCCCATATCGACCTTTAGCCTGGCTTCTATTACTCCAAATTTCAATTTTATTCTTCTAATACGTTTGCATACGTATATTCTACGACAGATCAAGTTTTAACCGATGGAAATGGAGTTTTGAAGCCCTCCGAGTGGCATAAAGCCCGTAGCGTTGCCCATTATAAGTTTTTTTTACGATTAGAAGTTGTTTACTGCTTTATCGTACATATGTGAATGTACATATAAAGTTATAGCTTCTGGTTTCGTCCAAATTTTAAATCCTGTTGCCTTTCTAGCTTACTTTTTAGTATATATAAGTATATATATAAGTTTTTCTTTGCTGTCACAACCTGGATTGCTAATCCGTGGCTTTTTATCGTTTTATATATATATATATAACTATATATATATATAAGGGGGCAATGATCCATAGCATCTATTTGCTATGGATCTAATAGTAGCATATAGCATTTATACCGTCCATAGCATCTATCAAGGGCCCAGATTCAAAACCTTAATTCGTTGTCCGCTAGAATTTCTAGCAGACTGGGTTAATTAAATTTCTGGATGATTATGCCGCCACACTTACACAAACCAGTAAAATAATTTGGGGAAAAGGGTTTGGGTAACAAAACTCGGGATAGTAGAATCAGTTTGCTTCTGCTCACATGAACCCAAACAATTTGGGGAAAAGGGTTTGAATCTGAACTCAGGATAGCCACATCTATAGTTGCTGCTCACATTAACCCAAACCCACAATAACCCAGTCGGTAACTATTTGTACAAATTAGACCTTATCGTCAAAAATAAGAGTTCTACAGTTATCAATTGAGTGTTGATCGGTAAGTTTTTAATATGTTTTGTACTGAAGGTTTTGATAATAACAAAGGGAATCATCACTTTCTATCATTTTGTTTTGTATGTAATTATCACTTTCTATCATGTTGTTAGAACAAAGATATTGCCATTAGGGCATATATTAAACGGTTTTAAACATTATGAACTTACATGAGTTTATAGATTACCACTTGCATTACAACTATTTGCTCTATAAACCACATGATGATTTTAACATATTAATATGGCTTTATTGTTGAGTATCTTCTAAGTTATTGGTGGTATGTGTTGAAAATTGTCTAGAGTGAGGGCATAGTTCTCAAGTTGTGGTTCTTGAAGTTTGATACAAGTTCAGTATTGATCTGCAGGCAATTTTTTATTATATTAGGTGATACCTTGATACAACTTCATTAATTTTTTATTGTAATGGGTTAACATCGATTTATTTAAATCATAATGTTTCTTGTCTGTGTCATAAATACTCGGTGGATTGGATTATGATATGACTAGCAAAATAAATAAAGGAAGTATTTTTCATTTTCCAGCTTAGTTTTGAAATGTCTTAGTTGCATGGCTGCTTGTCTTGCCTGATAATTGACACACAAGAAAAAACTAGATTACTTTGTAACCCATTCTGTTGCTTTTGATTTGATTTATTTTATTTGGAATAGGATGTATTTGATTTAATTTGGAAATTAATATATTTTCTTTGATTTGGAATTTGATGTTTCTTTTTGCTGTGATTTAGATTTGGAACATGTTTTGGGATGTTTGATGTGCTTTTGTTGTGAGGTTGATTTCATATGTAATGTTGCTACTACATAGGATGTATGTGATTTTGATTTTGTATGTGGACGGAACAGGATTTGGAATTCCTTTGTATTTGGATTTGTTTTATATTTTATTTGAAAAGGGTCTGTGATTTGAATTTCATGTGTATGGAATAGGACGGAAAAGGATTTGGAATTGTGATGTATTTGGAACTGTTATGTATTTGATTTGAAAAGGGTCTGTGATTTGGATTTCATGTGTATGGAACAGGACGGAACAGGATTTTTAAAAATTAGTGATGTATTTGTATTTGATTTGGAGATTGTATGTGAACAGGATTTGGAAAAATTGTAATGTATTTGTATTTGATTTGGAGATTGTATGTGAACATGATTTGGAAAAATTGTGAAGTATTTGTATTTATTTTGTATTTGATTTGGAGATTGTGTGTGAACAGGATTTGGAAATAGAATTTGCAGGATGTCAACATGTATTTGGATTTGTAGGATGTCAACATGTTTTTGTATTTGATTTAGAGATCGTATGTGAACAGGATTTGGAAACAGGATTTACAGGATGTCAACATGTATTTGGATTTGCAGGATGTCAACATGTATTTTATATATATACTAATGTTTCTTGCCTTGCATCCGCTAGAACTTCTAGCGGATTTATCTATGCTTAAATTAGTTTTATGGCAGTTTTATGGGGGCATACTCGTCCGACAATTTAATTAACCCAGTTCGCTAGAATTCTAACGTACAGCGAATTAAGGTTTTGAATCTGGGCCCTTGATAGATACTATGGACGGTATAGATGCTATATGCCACTATTATATCTATAGCAAATAGATGCTATGGATCATTACCCTATATATATATATATATATATATATATATTTCAATTTCTCAGTCGGGCCTGAATTAGAAATCTGTGGCCCTTTACAACTTATATATATATATATATATATATATATTCTTAATTCAATGTGATTAAATATCTATTTTAATTATTCATGATATGAATCGGTGTTAATCTAAATTCTGTGGATTAGATTCATCTGAATCTAGCCCTTTCTAACTTTCAAACGGTTCAAAATCGGTCAAACCGGAACCGGAGAGCTAGAATGGCTAAGATTTATTTAAATCTAGCTTTCTTTCTAGTTTTGTAAATATTCAAGAGACTACGCGACTCTAGATCAATATCTAGTAGGAATGGGAAGCTTCGACTACGCGCATGCAAGGATTTAACTGATGAATCCTTTGTTTTACGACGTCTAGAGTACAATTTGTATTCTATGTGAATATCTGTGTTGTGCAGGTTTTCTTAATCATTCTCTGTGAGCCTAGGAATCATGGGATTAACGATCAACCACACGGATCTAAATTCGATTCTCATGATGGACAACTCCACATTGTAAATACATCCTACCGATTTTTTGTTGTAAATGTAAATCAAATGGACCTTAAAAAGGTTATCCGAATTTAAGGTCCCGACATAGTGCAATGTGGTTGAAGTGCTAGGGTCACTTGGATGGCTTTCATACCCATAAGAAGTGTGACACCCCCAAATTCGGGTACTTCATTTCCACATGATTTGGTGTTCACTTTCTAATTAAATCATACATCTACCCAATAATAAAGAATTGTAAAGTAAATTACAACCTTCATAAATACTTAAATAAAATCTTCCTTGAAAAAGGATTACAACTTGTCCAATATAAAATCCCAGGGTAACTAAACCTTAACATCAAACAAAATAAATGCGAAAAATAAAACATTATCAACTAAGTCTTACTACAAACAAAATTGAAAACAACAAGTCTTCACTTGCTCATCTTTCCTTTTCCTTTACTTGTTAACGGTACGTCAACATTCTCGGCTTTAATTGCAAGGGGATGTAAAATATGCAAGAGTGAGCAAACAAAAGCTCACTTGAAATACAACATTGATATGACATAACTGAATAGTTTCAAAAGAGGTTGAATAACTTTACTTTCATTAAAATAAAGAATTGAATAATAATTCTTTCATCATCTTTAAAATTCAATTATAGAACTTATCTGAGGGTCATACGACCTTGAACTATATCCTAGGTTATAAATATTTCTATTTAAACCTTTAACAGTCATTAAGACTATGGACCTTCAACTCGTACTCAGGGGGATCAGCCCTCCGTACCATGTATTGTGCACAAACATTTAACGCTTTCTCATAAATATCCCCTAATAAATAGGGTTGTTCATTCTCAGTAATTGAATACAAGTCCGCACCAAAGAAAGTTTGGTTTGGATAGGTAAAGGAACTTTGGAGTTTCAACTATCATTAACTAAGAGTAGTTGAATCGACTCACAGTGTTTTAACAGTTCGATAATACGAGAATCTGAATCAAATGTAAAATACAACAATAGATTTCATGATAGCTAGGCATGCTTTGAAATATCTTAAATCATTCGATAGATCAAGTAGATCTTGCTTGAACAACTAAGTCAAGATCATATTACTAAAATAACACTTCAATACTTATGCTTTATGAATATTGGAGTACAGTATAACCTGTACAATATATAACAAGTTAAGAAACATAAATGAACTTTCATGATATATTGAGCAAGGGTTAGGAACAATGAAAAGATACAATGAATAGGCTTGCATAGCATACAAGAATAGTTTAGAAAGCTTGTACAAAGTAAATAACAAGTTTAGAAATAGAAACTTGCTTAACGTAAGAGAATACGGATTAGAGAACTTGCCTCAAGCGCAAGCTACACTTTAACAATTATAATCACTTCACAGTTATCCTACACATTTACATTACATTTAAAATGTCTATTAGTACCCAACTACAACGTTTAAACCTTCGAACTTCATACTAAACTCTAACTTACAACGTTGTTTAGAACATAAGTCGTTAACTAGCCACGTACGTGAGTCTATACTCACGACATACCATCATAAGCTTATAACGCTTTAAATCGTGTTGTGTACCTTATGAAAGTAACACACTCATACACATGTAACACATTCATATAAAACTTCAATCGATCATAAACACATCAAAAGCATGTTATCTTATTACCTATTACACTTATCAAGTCATAGAAATAAGTTAGCTAAACAAACGGGGAATGAAACTCAACGAAACAAAAATTAAAAACCCGAACAGTAGGGATACCCTCTAGGGCGGGTCCCCCAGGCACAAAAGCCCCACTGGGGTGGGTCCCTCCTAGGGGAGAAATTTCCAGCTCGCGAATTGGCAGAGAAATAAGCCAATTTGGCTTATTTCTTCACATCGAATTTGATTTTTCCAACATGATTAACATGAAACTTACTAACAACAATATTTTGAACTCTTAAACATGATTATATCATATATAATTCATACAACACATAATCAAAACCAAGGTTTCATGATTTCCTTGAAGAAAACACTATATTAAGCTTCCTTGACAAAGTTTGTTATTACGAATTCGTTTTTCAATTAATTCAAATAATTCAAATTGTAATAACTTTTACTTTTAACATACCAACATAATCCATGGTCAATTTAAACGATAAACCACAATCAAACACCAATTTGATAGTTTCAAAGGCCATTTTTTCAAAAATTGGTTTACAATAATTCTTATGAACACAATTCTTCTTATTTATCAAAATTATATGGATTGAATTGTTGATACAACTATATAACTCATATATATTCATCCATATATATATACATCATATAAATACATCGTGATCAAATAATTTACACAAAAAGCTTTTACAAAGAAGTTTTAAACTACGAAAATATTGAAGAACATAACTTAAAACTTATTTTTAAGACAATTGAATTCTGAAAATCCTTTCATGGCATACAATTGCATATGAATAAAACATATACATATAACATTCATGATTATAGAATTTCCATGAAAACCTAATTTGACATAGAATGAATCACAACACATATGAATTGATTTTACAATTACAAGGTTAAGATGATACCCTTTTCTAGGAGAGTGGAAGAAGATGATGATAAGTAGAAATCCTTCTTCTTTTTTCTCTATTTCTCTAACTTTTCTCTGAGTTCTTCTATGCTCTTTCTCTTCTTTCTTTCTTTCTTTCTTTCTTTGTCTCTAACTGACTAACTCTAAACTAACGTAACTTGTAGTATATACATATAATACATAATACATATAATACATAAAATATGTATCTCCTAATAAGAATTACATATACTAACTATTATTAATTAGGTAAGTTATAAAACTTTTGAATTTGAAAAGCCCTATGGCTTGTTTGGCCAAAAGAGAATTATTTTACAAACTAACTTTTTGAGCTTAAGACCTTGTTTGATAAAATCACTTAAAAATCCTTCTCCATTCTTTTAATAAGTCTTTAATCCATAGGTTAAATGCTACACTTATTTAATTAAATTACAACATTCTAATTCAATTAAATAAAAGCTAATATTCACATAATACTCAATTGTCACACTTGAAATTAAATTCATGTAACACTTAATAAATTACAACAAATACTTAGCACATAATTTTAAATCTAATTTAATTATTCTCAACTAAATTATAATTATGCTACACCATTACTAACATATTAATTTAATTAAATATTACTCTTAATTAAATCAGTCCACACAGTCACATAATTTATTTATTTAACTCAATAAATAAATCACATAAAATATTTATTCACTCAATAAATATTACAATTTAATATATAAAATCTCAATCGTTACAATCTTCCCTCTTTAAAAGGATTCTGTCCCCAGAATCACAACAAAAAAAATTCTCATAAAAAAATTCTCATCTGTTACATTCTTCCCCCCTTAAAAGGATTCTGTCACCAGAATCGATATATAAGGGGTTATACAAAAAATTAAACAATAATTGCGGATAAGATTTCATCATAACATCTTTGAGTTCCCACGTGGCTTCTTCAACACTGTGGTTCCTCCAAATTATCTTTACAGAAGGTATTACTTTATTCCTAAATACTTGCTCCTTCCTATCAACTATTTGAATAGGAACCTCTTCATAAGTTAAGTCTTTATTAATTTGTAAAGGCTCGTATTCTATTACATGTTTATAGTCGTGTTTGTAAGGTCGTAAAACAGAAATGTGAAAGACGTTATGTATATTCTCAAGTTTCGGAGGTAATGCTACCTCGTAAGCAACCTCGCTCACCTTTCGTAGTACCTCGAAAGGTCCAATAAATCGGGGACTCAGCTTCCCCTTCTTGTCGAATCGAATCTTCCCCTTCCAGGGAGATGCTTTCAAGAAAATGAAACTCCTTGGTAAGAATTCTCGGTTTTGTCGATGTTGATCAGCATATTTCTTTTGTCTGTCTTGAGCAGCAACCAATCTTGTTCTGATCAGCTTCACAATTTCGGTAGTTTATTGCACTAATTTCAGTCCCAACAGCTAACGTTCACCGACTTCATCCCAGCATAAGGGAGTTCTGCATTTCTTGCCAGTATAATGCTTCGTAAGGCGGCATGTCGATACTCGCGTGGTAACTACTGTTGTAGGCGAACTCCACCAATGGTAGATGATCATCCCAACTTCCCTTGAAATCCATCACGCAAGCTCTCAGCATATCCTCAAACGTCTGTATTGTTCTCTCGCTCTGGCCATCAGTCTGAGGATGGTATGCTGTACTCATTCGCAATTGCGTTCCCAGACACTCTTGCAATCGCTTCCAAAAATTCGACGTAAAACGCAGATCTCTATCTGACACAATCGACACTGGAACACCGTGTCGAGAAATAATTTCCTTAACGTACAACTTCGCTAATTGTTCTAAGTTGTACTTAACCCTGATCTGTAGAAAGTGGGTTGACTTCGTCAGTCGATCCACAATAACCCATATCGCATCAAATCCCTTCTGAGTCGCTGGAAGACCAACCACGAAATTCATCGTGATATGCACCCACTTCCACTCTAGAATTTCCAGCGGTTATAGCAATCCACTAGGTCTCTGGTGTTGTGCCTTGACTTTCTGGCAAGTTAGACATTTTGCAATATATTCTGCAACATCCCTCTTCATATTCGGCCACCAGAATTGGTGCCTAAGATCCTGGTACATCTTCGTACTCCCAGGGTGAATTGAATATTTTGCATTGTGAGCTTCGCTCAAGATCTCCTCCTTAACTTCTGGTACTGGCGGTACCCAGATTTACCTTCAAATCATAGTAGTCCCTCACTGTCAATTCTAAATTTAAACTCTTCACCATCGGCTATTCTCTTCCGAATCTTCTCGCATTCATCGTCGTGAAGTTAAGCTTCTTTCACCTTGTCTACCAGAGTAGAACCAGTAGTTACTTGAAACAACTTCTCATTCGATTCCTTCGAAAACTTAACTTTCAGCTCTAATCTAGCCATCTGTTCTATCAACTGATCTTGATCAGTTAACATATTCAACTTCTCCCGACCTTTTCTGCTCAAAGCGTCGGCGACAATGTTAGCTTTACCCGGATGGTAAAGTATTTCGCAGTCGTAGTCTTTGATCAGTTCTAACCATCTCCTTTGGCGCATGTTCAAATCCTTTTGGGTAAAGATATACTTCAGACTCTTGTGATCTGTGTATATTTCACACTTCTCTCCATATAGGTAGTGTCTCCAAATCTTTAGAGCAAACACTACTGCCTCCAATTCTAAGTCATGAGTCGGATACCCCTTCTCGTAATCCTTCAGCCGACGTGATGCATAAGCAATGACCTTGCAGATCTGCATTAACACGCATCCTAAACCCTTATGTGAGGCATCACTATATACTACAAAATTTCCCGTACTATCCGGCAAAGACAATAAAGGCACAGTACTCAACCTCTTCTTCAACTCCTGAAAACTTTCCTCACACTTTTCCGTCCAAACAAACTTAACTATTTTACGAGTCAAATTTGTCAACGGAGTTGCGATTTTGGAAAAATCTTGGATAAATCTTCAGTAGTAATCCTGCCAATCCCAAGAAACTCCTTACTTCGGACGGCATTTTCGGCTGATCCCAATTCATTACTGCTTCAACCTTCGACGGATATACCGAAATACCATCCTTGTCGATCACGTGGCCAAGAAATTGCACATGATCCAACCGAAATTCGCACTTTGAGAATTTTGCATAAAATTTTTCTCGTCTCAGCGATTCTAATGTTATTCTTAAGTGTTTAGCGTGTTCCTCCTCAGTCTTAGAATAAACCAGAATATCATCTATTAACACCACTACAAACTTGTCCAGGAATGGCTTAAGCACCCTATTCATTAAGTCCATAAATGCAGCTGGGGCATTCGTTAGACCAAATGACATCACCAAGAACTCGTAATGACCATATCGAGTCCTAAAAGCCGTTTTCAGTATATCATCCTTTCTGACCTTCAATTGATGATACCCGCTTCTCAAATCGATTTTCGAGAAGTATTTAGCACCCTTTAATTGATCAAACAAGTCATCAATCCTAGGTAAGGGATACCTATTCTTGATCTTAACTTTGTTCAATTCTCTATAGTCAATGCAAAGACGAATCGATCAATCCTTCTTCTTCACAAACAACACTGGCGCTCCCCACGGCGAAACTCTCGGTTGAATATACTTCTTGTCTAGCAATTCTTGAAGTTGAACCATCAGTTCCTTCATCTATATTGAAGCTATTCGGTACAGAGCCTTCAAAATTGGAGCAGGTCCAGGCGCTAAGTCGATCACAAACTCTATCTCTCTATCTGGCAGGAAGTCCTGGTAAATCGTCCGAAAACACGTCCCCAAATTCCCTAACCACTGGTATCTCTTCTATCTTCGGGCTCTCCTTACACGTATATACTATGTAGGCTAGATATCCTACACAGCCTTGCGTCAAAAGTTTCTTGGCTTGCAACACTGTCATACAACTCGCTTTTCTAGGCGATTTACTACCATAGAACACTACCTTTGACGGAGTTGTAAGGTTTACCGACTTCTTCTGACAATCGACTACCGCCCCATGGATTGAACAACTAGTCCATCCCCAATATGACATCGAATTCCCCAAGTTTTATTGGAATCAAATCTATCCTCAGCTCCTGTTAATGTCTAACCTACAGTTCTTGTATACAAACCTAACAGGAATGACTTCCCTATTCGTAATTTCTATGTTCAAGGGGTAAGCTAACTCCTCTATAGGTAAGTCTAGGGTTTTAGCAAAATCATCAGATATGAATGAACAAGTAGCACCCGAATCAAATAATACATATGCATTTATACTATTGATTGGAATAATACCTGCCACCACATCCTTTGATTGCACGGCGTCCTGCACCATTATATTGAACGTACGGGCAGTGGGTCGAACGGCTTGCAGTGGCGATGGTCCAGCGATAGTCAGAGTGCTGCTTGCTGCCATTTCCTGCATTCCCTGTTGACCCTGCCACTAGCTTCTTAGGGCAGTTACGAGCCATGTGATCCTTGGATCCACATGTACAGCAAGCTCCCTTCTTCGGGTTTAAGCAATTCGGCGCGATGTGGCCTTTCTGACCACAGTTGTAGCACACCCGTTTCCATTTCATGCACACTCCAGTGTGAGTCTTCCTGCATGTAGCACATGCTTCGAGCTTCCTCTTCTGTTGGCCCCCCTGCTAACTCCCAGCAGAGGTGTTGTCATTCCACTTCCTTTTCTGGTGGATAACCCCGCTACCACCAGCCTTGTTTTCTGCCTCATTCTTCTTCTTCTTCTCTTGGTTAAACTTAGTCACCGCGTCGCTTCCTCCCTCAGCAAGTATGGACTTTTCCAGCACAGCTGCAAATGTGTTCAGCTGGAACATAGAGACCTTACTGTAGAGCTAGGGTTTCAGTCCCCGCTCAAACCTCTTCACCTTTCTAGAGTCCGTGTTGACCTGGTATGTAGTGAACCTGGCCAACTCGTTGAACTTTATGACATATTCCGACATTGTCATCCCTCCCTGCTTAAACTCTAGGAATTGGACCTCCATCTGGTCCTGCGAACTCACACGGAAGTACATTTCAAAGAACATCTCTTTAAAACGTTCCCACGTTATGATTCCTTCACCCTCTCTGGTCTTATTAGCCTGCCACCAGAAGCTAGCATCTGACTTTAACATGAAAGTCACGAATGCTATTTTCTGGTCTTCACCGACCTTAGCCACGTCAAAGACCTTCTCCATTTCCATAACACACGTTTGTGCATTTATCGGGTTTGTCGATCCCTTGAATTCAGGCGGCCCTACTGCCTTGAATTCCTTAAATGTAGTACCATGCACTTGCGACCGATTCGCCATCACTCCTGTCAGTAGGTTCACTAACTGCTGAACTAAGCTAGGGTTTGTTCCATCATTGTTGTTGTTGTTATTTGTCGAACCCTCGGGGTTTTGACGTGTTGCTCTTCTTCTAGGAGGCATTTTCTATTAAGAAAATTATTATTAGCTCCTTTATTCACTTCTAAAGTATTCAAGTTCAGCTTAAACATTTAAATAACTCAATTCGTATATGAACACATAGCACATCAATAAACCTCGTAGTTTTAAAAACATAGGATAGATAGCATTTCTACTATTTACATCATCTTTCCTGAACTGGAATAAGTTACAGGACTACATCATCACTTTATCCCATTATTTTCTCAAATTATGGGATTTACATCTATTTATTACAAAAAGAAACACATAATTTAAAAGCTCTAATGTCTAGGCATATTAAGACGTCACACAGCCTCTCTTCGTTCTTCCTCCATCACCCAAAACGCTGTCCTTCGGTCCACCATATACCACGGTAAACCTGGGTACTGAGCTGGATAATAGAAAATACGGTCCTGGGCCCTATCTATAGCCGTATAGAAAGTGTATTCTGTTTCCCTTAGCTAGGCTCTCTTGGTTTCAGCCTCATTCTCAGCTCGATCGGCTCGTTGGGTAGCCCTCAAGCTTGTTTCCTCAGCTCTGGCATGCTTTGTCTTCTCCTCTTGGATATCTTGCTTCAGCTTTGCTAGCTCAGCTTGTGCCTCGTCTCTATCATTCTTTACATGGATTAGCTTCCACTACACTTCTCTTAGATCACTAGCTATCTCTTCGATAATCTCGTCCCGCTGCTGGATGGTTTCTTCGAGCTCTCCGACTCGACCATGAAGTTACACGTTACTGTCATAAACCGTCTCGAACATCTCCGCACTAACAGAGTGAGGTGGAAATTCCTCTTCGGGATCCTCTTCCTCCTCTACCTCCTTGTCAGACTCGTCCACATCCTCTTCCTCTGGAATAGGTGTCAGCTCACGCTCCCGACCAGCTATGGTCTCTCTCCTAACAAGCTGCTCCCAAACAACATGGATGTCTCGGGGCTCTTCCTCTCTAGGCACCTGAGGTATATCCTCTCTAGCCTGACTGGATTCTCCAATGCTCGTCATCCTGACAAAAGAATTTTAAAGTTTATTATTACGTGATATCGAGTCGTCACTCTTCGAATACCTAAACGTAAACACATAGCACATAAGGTAGTTTATTATCTTTAGCTATCACCACTATCTTTTCCTATCACCACTATCTTTTCGATCTTCCTATAAGGCTACTACCTAAGGTTTCTCCCCCCACCTACGGTTCATAACATACGACTCTGATACCAACCTGTGACACCTCCAAATCTGGGTACTTCGTTTTCACATGATTTGGTGTTCACTTTCTAATTAAATCATACATCTACCCAATAATAAAGAATTGTAAAGTAAATTATAACCTTCATAAATACTTAAATAAAATCTTCCTTGAAAAAGGATTACAACTTGTCCAATATAAAATCCTAGGGTTAACAAAACCTTAACATCAAACAAAATAAATGCGTAAAATAAAACATCATCAACTAAGTCTTATTACAAATAAAATTGAAGACACCAAGTCTTCATTTGCTCATCTTTCCTTTTCCTTTACTTGTTGACGGTACGTCAACATTCTCGGCTTTAACTGCAAGGGGTTGTAAAATATGCAAGAGTGAGCAAACAAAAGCTCACTTGAAATACAATAGTGATATGACATAACTGAATAGTTTCAAAAGAGGTTGAATAACTTTACTTTCATTAAAATAAAGAATTAAATAATAATTCTTTCATCATCTTTAAAATTCGAATATAGAACTTATCTGAGGGTCATACGACCCTGAACTATGTCCTAGGTTATAAATATTTCTATTTAAACCTTTAATCAATCATTAAGACTATGGACCTTCAACTCGTACTCAGAGGGATCAGCCCTTCTTACCATGTATTGTGCACAAACATTTAACGCTTTCGCATAAATATCCCCTAATAAATAGGGTTGTTCATTCTCAATAATGGAATACAAGTCTGCACCAAAGAAAGTTTGGTTTGGATAGATAAAGAAACTTTGGAGTTTCAACTATCATCAACTAGGAGTATTTAAATCGACTCACAGTGTTTTAATAGTTCGATAATACGAGAATCTGAATCATATGTAAAATACAACAATAGATTTCATGATAGCTATGTATGCTTTGGAAATATCTTAAATCATTCGATAGATCAAGTAGATCTTGCTTGAACAACTAAGTCAAGATCATATTACTAAAATAACACTTCAATACTTATGCTTTATGAATATTGGAGTACAGTATAACCTATACAATATATAACAAGTTAAGAAACATAAATGGACTTTCATGATATATTGAGCAAGGGTTAGGAAACTTGCACAATGAAAAGATACAATGAATAGGCTTGCATAGCGTACAAGAATAGTTTAGAAAGCTTGTACAAAGTAAATAACAAGTTTAGAAATAGAAACTTGCTTAACGTAAGAGAATAAGGATTAGAGAACTTGCCTCAAGCGCAAGCTACACTTTAACAGTTACAATCACTTCACAGTTATCCTACACATTTACATTACATTTAAAATGTCTATTAGTACCCAACTACAACGTTTAAACCTTCGAACTTCATACTAAACTCCAACTTACAACGTTGTTTACAACATAAGTCGTTAACTAGCCACGTACGTGAGTCTATACTCACGACATACCATCATAAGCTTATAACGCTTTAAATCGTGTTGTGTATCTTATGAAAGTAACACACTCATACACATGTAACACATTCATATAAAACTTCAATCGATCATAAACACATCAAAAACATGTTATCTTATTACCTATTACACTTATCAAGTCATAGAAATAAGTTAGCTAAACAAACGGGGCATGAAACTCAACGAAACAAAAATTGAAAACCCAGACAGTAGGGATACCCGCTAGGGTGGGTCCCCCAAGCACAAAAGCCACGCTGGGGCGGGTCCCTCCTCGGGACAAATTTCCAGCTCGCGAATTGGCAGAGAAATAAGCCAATTTGGCTTATTTCTTCACACCGAATTCGATTTTTCCAAACATGATTAACATAAAACTTACTAACAACAATATTTTGAACTTTGAAACATGATTATATCTTATATAATTCATACAACACATAATCAAAACCAAGGTTTCATGATTTCCTTGAAGAAAACACCATATTAAGCTTCCTTGACAAAACTTGCTATTACGAATTCGTTTTTCAATCAATTCAAGTAATTCCAATTGTAATAACTCTTACTTTTAACATACCAACATAATCCATGATCAATTTAAACAATAACCCACAATCAAACACCAATTTGATAGTTTCAAAGGCCATTTTTTCAAAAATTGGTTTACAATAATTCATATGAACACAATTCTTCTTTTTTATCAAAATTACATGGATTGAATTGTTGAAACAACTATATAACTCATATATAATCATCCACACACATATATATATATATATATATGTATATATATATCACATATATACATCGTGATCAAATAATTTACACAAGAAGCTTTTACAGAGAAGTTTTAAACTATGAAAATATTGAAGAACATAACTTAAAACTTGTTTTTAAGACAATTGAATTCTGAAAATCCTTTCATAGCATACAATTACATATGAATACAACATATACATATAACATTCATGATTATACAATTTCCATGAAAACCTAATTTGACATAGAATGAATCACAACACATATGAATTGATTTTACAATTACAAGGGTTAAGATGGTACCCTTTTCTAGGAGAGTGGAAGAAGATGATCATAAGTAGAAATCCATCTTCTTCTTTCTCTATTTCTCTAACTTTTCTCTGAGTTCTTCTTCTCTGCTCTTTCTCTGCTTTCTTTCTTTCTTTGTCTCTAACTGACTTACTCTAAACTAACGTAACTTGTAGTATATACATATAATACATAAAATATGTAACTCCTAATAATAATTACATATACTAACTATTATTAATTAGGTAAGTTACAAAACTTTTGAATTTGAAAAGCCCTAAGGCTTGTTTGGCCAAAACAGAATTATTTTCAAAACTAACTTGTTGAGCTTAAGGCCTTGTTTGATAAAATCACTTAAATATCCTTCTCCATTCTTTTAATAAGTCTTTAATCCATAGGTTAAATGCGACACTTATTTATTTAAATTACAACATTTTAATTTAATTAAATAAAAGCTAACATTCACATAATACTCAATTGTCACACTTGAAATTAAATTCATGTAACACTTACTAAATTACAACAAATACTTAACATATAATTTTAAATCTAATTTAATTATTCTCAACTAAATTATAATTATGCTACACCATTACTAACATATCAATTTAATTAAATATTACTCTCAATTAAATCAGTCCACACAATCACATAATTTATTTATTTAACTCAATAAATAAATTACATAATATATTTATTCACTCAATAAATATTACAATTTAATATATATCTCAATCAGTTACAAGAAGACCGGCACTTGTATATACATTCTGTGGTCGAGGCTGCTTCGCATCCCGACAATATACATCCGAAATCAAGCCGAATGCGGAATAAAATAAAATGAAAGTATCAAAAGGCTTCAATTCCTATGCAAGCGAAAGGGTTTGAAAACCATCTTTCAAAATGTCATTTTCATATCTTGTCTAAAAAGGACTTTTCAAAATAAATCAAACACTTCGTATATAAGTCCAACGAAGCACGACACTACTTTCAAAACAAACACGTAGGCTTAATTACTTCTAGCACACACACACACACACACACACACACTCACATTACAAATAAAAAGGGAAAAATTGAAAAGATGCGGTAACCGTGTTTCACGAAAGTCGGAGGGTGCCTAACACCTCCCCCCCCCCCCCCTCCCCGCTTAACCAAGCCCCCGAACTTTATGAATCTCAATTTTCAAGGCTAAGCTTTGACAGCATCCAGTAATTGGGCTTTCTTGCAAACTTTTCAAATAAAACTCGGTTGAGTTGGTACAACCACTTCAAAATATACCAACTGGCGACTCTGTAAACCTTTCAAATCGTCGACATGATACATGTTGGCCTTTTCCTAAAAATTCACCCTTCATAAAATAGATAAGACAAACAAGGGTTGAAAACATTCAAATTTAGGGAAAGGAAGATCTGTCCAATGATTTTTCCCGACATCAACAAGCCCTATTAGCGATCAATGACTTTCTAGATAATATAGATTTCAACATTATCATAAAAGAACCTTTGAGTAAATAGTTACCGTACAATTCAATCCTTCCACCATATAATGTTCCAATTAAATATAAGACATGAAATTAGTGTCAAGTCTTATTTTATTTAATTATATGTATTTCGATTCCAAAAATGCACAACTCCAAATAATGCAAATTAGAAACTTCTTTCTAATTTCATTTCACCTTGGCCAAGGATTCCTAGGTTGTTATTTTATGGAATCACATATGACATATCTCTTCTTTTACTAGAAGTAGTAGATTCTTTATTGAGCATTCATTATCTCCATTATAACTTATTACACCGAAGCATACCCTTTGATATACCCTAAGGGTCTTAAGGGATATGTCAAAGTATAACTCATCATACACAAGATACTATGATGATGTCAAGTCTAAGGATCACTTGCACAACTATCACTACAGAAATTCCTATTGACAGGCAAGTAAAACTCCATTAGGTATTCCTTAGCCAGCCACGTTCAGTGAAATTATTCTCCAATAAGCACCAACATACTTATTTTAGTGTTTCCTCACAAATGATCATGAGATCAATCATCCTCATCCAACGAGCAAGCAACGTATGTACCAATCTATCCGGATTCACTAATCCTCTTTTTTAGTAATCCAACGATTGGGAACAATTTTAGTTTTTCTATCTTAGAATTTAGATCTCATTAGCATGATCATCATCATGATTCTAAAAACTATTTCTTAAAACTATGGGTTTATCATATATTATAATAACAACATCATGTAGATAAATAAATGCCTATAAATAAATAATTATTTTATTAATAAATAAATAAGTTTGTTATAAAGTATACACTTTATCATCAAGCATTATTGGCTTGTGTACATACTACTTTCACGAAGACTTGAAGATGTTATTTGGGTCATGGTCCCATCTTCCCGGATTCAGAAAAGGGAAAGCCCTATATCATTTCATAGATATTGGAAAAATCTTTTCGGAATAGTATGACACGTCTCCCAACTATTGCCAGATTGAAAGGAGCAAACTTCACAGCGTACAGCAAACCGAATGGCTTGCTAACATCTACCTATGGATGGTTTTCCCCTTTTTCTCTTCCTTCCCAAACTCAGAATGAATATACCATTGCAAAGCTATCAGAAAGAGCTTTCCGGATTGATATGGCACATCTTCTAACTCCTTCCCGGATTGAGAGTTATGGTCGTTCTAGCACGCAACATGAAAATCTGACCTCCAGGGATGAAAACTGAGCAAGTGGGGCCCACTTTAGGGTTATCGCATTTGTACCCGCGGCTCCCCCTTTTTCCTCTATAAAATCTAGATCTTAGCTTATTTGAGAAGAGAGAGTGAGAGGAAGAAGCTAGAGAGAGAAGCAGTTTTAGAGAGAGAAAGAGGCTATTTCTTGCGTTTAAACTCTGTAAATCTCTGTTATAAACACTTATATAAATATAAAATTCAACATATCAAGTTTTAACCGATGGAAATCGAGTCTAAGGGCGCCAAAAGTCGTTCGATAGCCATTCTCGTGCTAAACTGTAAGATCTCTTTAGATCTGCTTTATTTGCTTGCTCTACTATATATATAAGTGCTATATATATAATTAGTAGTTAATATTGTTTATATCTAACTTTTTAACCGTTCATTTCATATAAATAGTCAAGATTTGTATTTTATTGACTAGATCTAGCTTTTAATCAGTTCAAAAGTTGTAGAACTTGAACCTAGAAGGTAGAATGGCTAAGATATGTATAGATCTAATTTTCTTTCTAGTTTTGTAAATATTTAGCAACCATGTAACCCTAGATCGGTATCTAAATGAAACTAGAAACTTTTGGCTACTCGCATACAAGGATTTAACTGATGAATCCTTTGTTCAGCGCAATCTAGAATATCTATGTACTTTATTTTAATATGTGCATTGTGCAAGCTATGAAATGATGATTTGTGAGCCAAGGAACATCATGGTCGATGATTCAATCAATGGATCTAGATCTAGTTCTCGTGATGGACTTGTTTCAGTTGTATAGCCAGCTTGCAAGCCATTGTATATGTAAATCTAGGGTCTAAAAGCGGGTATCCGGATTTAAGTCCCAAAAATAGTAAAAACTATGGTTTGTGGTGCTCGTGCATACTTCGATGGCTTTCATGCCCATAAGGAGCCCGACACTTGTAGATAGTTTTATTTATTGTCAAAGATGCTTCGCATCTATATAAAATCAAATAAAGCCGAATACGGAATAAAATGGAAGTATCAAAGGGTTTCAATTCCTATGCGAGCGAAAGGGTTTGAAAACCCCTTTTCAAGACATCACTTTCATATGATTGTTTTAAAATGAACTTTTCAATAAGTTAAACCCTTCGTATATAGGTTCAACAAGGCACACCACAACTTTCAAATAAAGCACTGCCAGCACATTTATCTGCATCACACACACACATACATCACATGCTTAGGGAATGAAAAGACGCGGTAAACCGTGTTTCACGGAAGTCGGAAGGTGCCTAACACATTCCCCTCGCTTAAGCAAGCCCCCAAACTCTATGAATCTCGGGTTTCCAGACCAATTAATCAGAGTCATATATTGGGCCATATTGTTAAAAACCTTTCAAAATCCGATTGAGTTGGTACAACCATTTAACTCATACCAACTGGCGGCTATGTCTAATTCGGCCTAATCATTAAAATCAAACTTTTCCAATCGTCGACATTGTATGCCGGCCTTTCCAAAAATCTCACTCTTTAAAGAAAGATAAAATCAACATAGCGAAATCTAAAAGGGTAGAGAACGCGATAGGAAATTTTCCCAGCGTCGACAGTTGAGAACAACCGGCGCTTGACTTCACCCGACTGAGTATTATTTTGACCCACTGATTAACTACGAGATCTGAGCTTGTGACGCCCCCAAATTCAGACCGCTCGCGTCTTGAATTCGGTGCATCACTTGCTAAATTCTAATAACATACTAACATCTCATGCAACGAAATAATATAATAATTTATATTTATTTAATATAAATATTGGGTCCCACAGTCTCGTAACTTAAACATATATCCATCATCTTAAACATAACTTAAACATAACTAATACATAATATGATATAAGTCTTATTACAATTATCATAATATTCCTAAAAGAGTACAAAGCTACGTCGCAGCCTTGCCCTTGCCCTTGCCCTTGTCTGTGCCAGAGGGTCCGCATTGCTCTGCCTTAACTTAAATGTTTTAGGAAAAGCAAGACAGAGCAACGAGTTTGCTCAGCAAGTAATATAGCAATAAGGGTGATTAATATAGACTTCAAATGTTAAGGGTATAACAGTAATTGATAGTTCGAGAATAACAAGAAGTATCAATAGTCTTTAATAAGTGTTACTATGGATAGAAAGATATCAACAGAATTCAAGGTTAAACCTTTTCAAGGTTCAAGAATAATGAACACTGAGCAGTCGCTAAGGACTATGAACTCCTACTAGAATTAACAGGTAATATGCTGATAATCCAATAAAATAAGTACAACAAGGTAATTAGCCTAAAGTACCCTACGTTATGCATAACATTTAATCATACTCATGTGCGCACGTCGGTTATCCAACAGTTGTATAAAATTTTCCCCTTCCATGAGGGTTGTTCATCTCAGTAGAATTATAAGAGTCCGCACCAAGTCAATTGGTTTGGATAGCTTTCTAATATATGATATTAGTCTAGCCGAATCAAATAGCTTAGACAACTTTTGTAATGCATTTAGAAACGATAAGTTCAATGCTTGCAACAACATCAAGATACAAAATTGATTTCTGTTTGATGTAAATATGATTGATATGGCAACAATTTGGATTTATACAATATGTAAAGTGAAAAGAGTTAGAGAACTTGCCTTAAGCGTAGTTTACCAACCTATATGTTATCAACACTTCAACAGACTAAGATATCCTATTTGTAATATAGTTTCGTTTACATGTATATCTTTTAGTTACACAAGTTTGAAACATACATTATCTCATACATACAATCAACACATATGTTAAGTCTTATCCTTGCTATATAATCATACCATGTATTGAATCACAACTCTTAATTTATATCGTCTTTACTATCTTTAGAATCCTTTTACAAGTTTAACATCTTCATATTATATCATCATTACATATGAATACAATCAGCATCAATCAGACTCTGTTCAATAGCTTAAAATAGTATTATAAACAAGCTAACCAGATTAGAAAATAAGAAAAATGTCCAGTCCAACCTGCCCTGCAGCACAACTGCACTGAGGTTAGGCTTGGGACTGACGCAGCTGCGCTATCCCTTGGCCATATCAGACTTGGGTTTTTGTTTTCTTGGTTTCATTCCACTTCTTAGCATACCAGAGTGTTAACACATAATAATCATACATCTTAAGAGCTCTTGGACTTTTATAGGGTCATTTCAAGTCCACATTTACATATTATATCTCTAGTTGGAATTTTTTATGGAATTAAGGCCAACTAAGTTCATGAAATCAAAAGGTTAAATATATTAACTAATTAACCCATTTAAGAATGTTATACAATCTGTAATATGCATGCTCACACTTATCCTTATCATTAACACATTGTTAGTATCATACCTTCCATGAAAACTTATTTTAAAATCATGCATGAATAGTCTCTTCAAGTCTAGCTTGCTATGCAGATATATAGATTATGATTTGGAATACAAGCATGCCATCCTATATGTTCAGAATATATCTACACCACATTCATGCAACTTAGTTTGCAAAAAGTTCGAGTTTGCTTTTGAAATCATCTTAACTTAAACCATGCATTCTAGTGTATACCAAACACCTTAGAACCATGTTTCATGCATAGCTAGACCATACACACATGCTCACAAAATCAGAACATAGATATCATAAGTATCATGAAGGTCAATTTTCAAAACTATAAATTTCCTTTAGTAAATGTATACTAATGCAATCCATAACATTCATGCTATTTCAAGGAGCATATATCCACATGTTAAACCTATTTTTAAGTATGTTCAAGTAATATCAACATATTAGAATTTATCAGATTATAACAGAAGTCAAGGTTCGAGACTGGTGCACGGCGCAGCTGCACTGTTCTGAACTGTGGGAGCGGCGCAGCTGCGCTGCTATAGAAACACTTCAAAACAAGCAGACGGCGCAGCTGCGCTGGTATGTACTACAGGACGGGCGCAGCTGCGCTCTTCTTGGACATAGCCAGAAATGGTTCTGCATCGGCAGAAACCAAAACCAATACACGAAATTCTTCATGTAAAATGATCAATTCTAATCACATTATATTTATAACATGCATACACGCTTAGATAACAAGTTGGCAACATTCCTTAATCCAATTGACAGAGAATTCATGCACTTCAAAGAATTTATCAAACTCAAAATTAAGAACATAGTGTAAGAGTTATACCTCTGTTGAAATTAAATTATCAAAGCTTCCAAGTTTCAGACAACTTCCTAATCTCAGTATACTCACACTCCAAGTTTAACTTAACAGAAACTCATCAATTGAAATGAGAAGAGAAGAGCTTCATTTATAGAGAAATTTATTAACCATGCAAAGCCTTTGTCCTCCAATTTCAACTGAAGGGAAGAAGAATGAGATGATAGGTAATTGCTTGGGTTGGTAGGGCAGTTATAATACACTGTGGACACCACTCCCCCTTCATCATTAGCTAGTTTGCTTAGTTTAAGATTTTTGCAAATAGGCTTTAGGCCATTGGCCTATACACGTGAGGAAGAAAGAGATGGGACATTGAAAATGGGACAATTCTATTAGAACTCAGCATATACAATATGGTTACATATATCTATAATTTTAATTTCCTATTTGGTTTACAATGTAATTTTTAATGAGGCAATATTATTACATTGTAGTAAGTTAGGGCTATATATTATCATATAATCCATGTACATTGATTTAGTCCAAATAATATTTAGACTAGGTTAGAATATAATCTAGTTGGGTATCAACAATCCATTAATCTTCATTAAACTTTATTATTTCAATTACACATAAGTTGTTGAGATAAATATTTAATAATAAATATTTATTTATTTTATTTTAATATCTCTCATTAAAGGTACACATTTAATTTATCCATTACACATCCTGTTGTCACATAAGCTTATCTATGTAACTTAATAGAATTATATGTTTCTTCTAGTTTTACCATATAGTTTTATATATCATATAATCACCTTGTAGTGTCACACCTTATTTTAAAAAGGTAGACACTATATAACTTATGATCAATCATTACATTTTATTGTACATAAAAATTAATTGAATAAACATTAATCTACTTAATTAATTATTTACTCATTAATATGTTATCACTCATAATAACAATAAATTAAAAATATATCATTAATTAATCCTTCACTTCTTAATTCATTCCTTCTTTAATTAAACCATTATTAAGTCCATCATTGTGCCACACAAGGCATTCTATAAGCTTATCGTAAATTCTCCACATTTCTCAATTATCATAAATTCAATTTAATTTAATTGAGTTACTCATCTCATGCCACATAAACAATTATGTTATAATAATTATTCATACGTTTATTAATATCAATATTAATATTTTTTATAAAATTACGGGTATTACATCATCTCCCCTTATAAAAATTCCGTCCTCAGAATTGGTACAAGGTTACACAAAAAGATGGGGATAGTCTCTCCTCATCTTATCTTCTAATTCCCATGTGGCCTCCTCGACATCGTGGTTTCGCCAAACTACCTTTACATAAGATATAACTTTATTTCTTAGTATTTTTTCTTTCCTATTAGTATCTGGACAGGAATTTCTTCATACGCCAGATTCTTCTCTACTTGAATAGGCTCGTAGGAAATCACGTGCTTCTAGTCGAGCTTGTACGGACGCAACACAGAAATGTGAAACACGTTGTGGATGTGTTCCAATTTGGGTGGTAATGCTACTTTGTATGTCACTTCGCCCACTCGCTTCAATATCTCGAATGGTCCTATGAATCTCGAACTCAATTTTCCTTTCTTACCGAATCGTATCTTTTCTTTCCAGGGAGATACTTTTAAGAATATGAAACTATTGACTTTAAAGTCTCGGTCTTGTTGATGCAAATCTGCTTACTTTTTCTGGCGATCTTGGGCTGCTACCAATCTAGCTCTTATTATTGTCACCTACATCAGATGTTTGTTGCACTAATTTCGGTCCCAAAATTTGTCGTTCTCCGACTTCGTCCCAACATAGCGGCGTTCTGCATTTTCTACCGTAAAGAGCTTCATACGGTGGCATGTCGATACTTGTATGATAACTATTGTTGTAAGAAAATTCTACTAAGGGTAGGTGATCGTCCCAATTCCCTCTAAAGTCCATCACGTAAGTTCTAAGCATATCTTCTAGCGTTTGTATTGTTCGCTCACTCTGTTCGTCTATCTGAGGATGATAAGCAGTACTCAATCTTAACTGTGTTCCCATCCTCTCTTGCAAGCTTTTCTAAAAATT
The DNA here is from genome assembly GCA_020205555.1 of Panax stipuleanatus. Classification (NCBI taxonomy): domain Eukaryota; kingdom Viridiplantae; phylum Streptophyta; class Magnoliopsida; order Apiales; family Araliaceae; genus Panax; species Panax stipuleanatus. The sequence goes on along the minus strand of CM035124.1, from coordinate 60,710,246 downwards.
TGACGTAAAGTGCGGAATCTCGATCCGAGACAATTGAGACCGACACTCTATGTCGTGAAACCATTTCCTTCACGTACAAACTCGCTAACTGATTTAGATTATTTTTGATTTTGATGGGTAGAAAATGAGCTGTTTTCATTAGTCGATCCACGATAACCCAAATGGCATTATATCCCTTCTGCGTGACTAGAAGTCCCACCACGAAGTCCATCATAATGTGCTCCCATTTCCATTTTGGTATCTCCAATGGTTGAAGTAGACCACTCGGCCTTTGGTGCTCCGCTTTGACTAGTTGACAAGTAAGACATCTACTGACGCACTCTGCATGTAATACCCGAGAATTTTTGAATATTATTAATGAATAAATTAATGAAGGTCGAATATTTATTTGAATATAAATGATACTGTGTTTTGAGATGAGTTAACTCAATTACTTCAAATTGAATATATCATAATTGAGAAAAGTATGGAGTTTATGATAAGCTCGTAGAATGCCTTGTGTGGCACGAGAATGGAAACGATGATGGGAGATTAATAATTAAATCGATTAACTAATAATATATTGTTATTAATTGTTATTATGAATGATAGACTATTAATGAGTAATTAATTGATAATGTGTTGATTAATTATCATTATGAGAAATAGAATATTAATAAGTAAATGATTAATAAATATAATAAGATTTATATTTACTCGATTAATTGTTATGCACAAAGTATGCGATAATTAAATGTATAATATATAGTAGTTACATATAAAGTGTAAAGTGTAGTGTGACACTTTAATATAACTATATTATATATATAAACTATATAGTAAGATTAATTAAATTGGGCAAGTTACATAATGAGGTTGTGTGACAATAGGTGTGTGTGAACATTAAATGTGTACCTTGTGAATATTATAACAAACCAAATGAATAATTGTTATTCAATGATTATTGCAATATTTAAGATAATTGAAATAATAGAGTTGGGATAATGTAATATGGTAATACCCAATTAAATTATATTCTGTATGATGAAATGTACATGGATTATATATGTGCAAATTAATTTACTACATCGTAATGTTATTTATTGGAACCACATTGTGACTCTAAATGAATTTAATACCTAAATATACATTTATAACCTTAGTATATACTATGTGTATGTAGTAAACTAAGGGTTGTATTTAGTTCATTTAACAAATGTTGAGTTCTCATTTGGCTTGTCCCACAAAAAGAGTCATTTCTTCTTCACGTGTGCAAGAGGCTAGCCTATATCATCAAACTCAGCAAACATAGATAGCATTGTAGCTAATCATTCAATGGGGAGTGGGCATCATGATGGATTTCAACAACCACCCAACTACTCCTCCTTAACCATCATGAAATTCTTCAATCCATTGGTTTGATTTAGTGGAAGATTCATTGTCTGTGTAACTAAAACTCTATAAATTGAGCTCTCTCTTTCACATTTCATTTTGCTGAGAATTTTATTAAGAGAAGCTGATATAGTATACTGAGATATAAAGAGAGAGAGAATCAGTTGAGAGAGGAATCAAATTAGCAGCAAGCTCTAATCAAATTAGCAAAGGTATATTTAGCAGCAAGTTTATGCTCTTTATTTCTAGTTTTCTGAAATTTCTAATTCTTGATTATATTTGAAATCATGCTAATTGGATTGGAGCATGGTAGTTAGCTGATATGTTAGCTTATATACAAGTTAGAACTATAATGTAGCTAGTCTGGAATCGAATTTGTTGAGAAATCTCGATTTGGGTTTGTAAACTGCCGAAGTAAGAACTGTTCTATTGCTGGCCGAGACCCGGCGTAGCAGCGCCAATTTTGTACTAGGGCACCGCGCAGCTGCGCCAGGCCCCTGTGTTTATTTTCCTGCTTCTGATGTAATCTGATATGTCCTTACATGGTTGATACTACCAAGACAAGCATAATGACTGGTTTAACACGTATATATATGTTCTTTATATAACATGCATGTCCATGACTATGATAGTATACATTATTTATGAAAAGACTTATAGTTTGATAATGAACTTATAGTTCTTGAAGTAAACTTTGACATGTATGTATCATATTTATGTTCTGAACTTATTGAATATAATTGTATGGCCTAGAAATGCATGAAGAACATGTTGACATGTATATATATTTCATGATGTAGCATGGATATGTTGGACCTCATTAGTAAACGTTTACTATTGAAACTATAAGTTTTGAAAGTGAACTTTGACATGTTATATTGAGGTTTATGTTCTGATATTCTTAGCATGCTTGATAGTGCTATTAACATTTCTAAGATAGCATACATATGCACACACTTGTTAGATACTGTAATACCCGAGAATTTTCTAATATTATTAAATAAATATATTAGTGGAAATGAGAATTTATTTGAATATAAATAATTTTGTGTCATGAGATGGATTAATTCAATTTTATTAAATTGAATAATTATAACAATTGAGAAACTTATGGAGTTTGCGATAAACTCGTTGATAGGCCTTGTGTGGCACAGTGACGTAATATAAGAATGATTATATTAAATTAAGCGAACAATTAATCTATATTAATTGTTAATTGTAAAATATTAATTAATTGTTATCATAGAATATTAATTAATTTTTGTGGAATATTAACTGTGATTGATTAATAATATGTGATTATTATTATTGCAAGAAATATAATAATAATAAACCACTCGTTTATAAATATGCTGGGAATTATATTTGTTAATGTGATAATTAATCCTATGATTATTAATTAGGTGTTATTAATAATCGATTAGGAATGGATTAATTAATATTATTGTTAATTAATCAATAAGATGAATAATTTATTTATTTGACATTATGAATAATAAAACAAATAAGTAAGTTATTAATAAAATGAGGTTGTAATAATTGTTACGTGCAAGCATGCGAATTAAATGTATAAGGTATGGTAGCTACCTATATGTTGTATGAAGTAGTGCAATGTGGCTATACAATTATACATAAACTATATAGTAAAGACATTGAATTGAGAAAGCTACATGATAATGCTTAGGTGACAATTGTGTATAAGTATACATTAAAATAATATGTTAGGGATATATTGTAATCAATTGTTGATTGTAGAATTTAATAATAAATGTGATAGTATCCGATTAAATTATACCAGTGTAATAATATGTACATGGATTATATGTGTGTGGATTATACTTACTACATTATGTGAATAACATGGTAATATTAATATTCGGATTACATTGTAATTCTAATTGTAATCTAAATATATAGTATGTATATATATATATATATATATATATATATATATGATAACTTAAGTATACTTGTATGCCTAAATATATATATAACATGTGTATAAATTAAGTGCGTGTACATTAATGCTGTATAAATGCTGGGCTTGGGCTTGTCCCAAAATAATAGTCTCATTCCCTCTTTCACGTGCACAGCCATTATGGCCTAAGCCTATTGCTTCTCCTTAAACTCAGTGAACTTCCATAGCTACTAGCAATGATCATTGCAAGGGGAGTGGCCTCAATAGTGTAAGCCAACCACTATCTACCAACTTCTTCTTATCTAGCATGCAATTCAAACATACGTTAGTTTATTTTGAGAGTTAGAAGCATGGACTGTGTTATGATTTTCCTATAAATGAAGCATCTCTCCTTCACATTTCATCTTGCTGAGATTTTGCTTGAGTTTGATAAGTTGAGAGCTACTATATATACATCAGTGTAGTATTCTAAGAAGTTGAGAATTCAATTTGCAACAAGCTCAATCCTTATTAGCAGAGGTATAACACCTCTTGTTCTTTATTTCTTATTTTCTGTAAAAGATTTCAATTGTTGATTATAGTTGCCATTTATGCTAAAATTAATTTGGACATGTTTCTTAGTTGCTATATAGACTTATAAGCATGTTTAAACTGAAATGTAGTTTAGTAGGAACGAAAATGTGGTGAAATTTGGGAATTGGCCTGGAAATCTGCAGAGGCTGGAACAGTCTGCCGCTGCCTGCAAGCCGGCACAGCTGCGCCAGTTTTGTACTGGGCAGCTGCGCCAGCAGCCTGCTGCAGATTCTGCTTCTGCTTAAAAATCTGTTATGTGCTACTTGCTAAAATGACTTAGATAAAGCATGCTAGCTTGTGTAACATATATATATAAACATAATGAGGCAATGCAAGCATGTTTTAGTATATTAACATGCATGGTTAACAAAACGACATGTAGTTTGGAAATGCACTTAGTGTTTTCAAAGTGAACATAAGGTTTATAATTGAACTTTAAACATATATGACTTATGTCGGTATTCTGATCCTTACAAGCATATTAGTATGATACAAAGATGTATGAGAAGCATGTTAACTCGCGTATATAGGTTCTATAATGAAATGTGAACATGTGGACCCTACTAGTGCACATTCCTAACAAAAATGTATGTTTTGAACACAAACTTTGACATGATATGCCATGTTAATATTCTGATTTTGCAAGCGTAGTAGTATGGTTTAGAAATGCACGAACAACCCATTAACTTGTGTTTATATAATTCGTAATGAGGCGTGAGCATGTTGAACTTGTTAGTGAACGTTATTAACAACAACATAAGCTTTAAATGTGGACTTTGACATGTTATATTAGGACTCTACATTCTGATATTTTCAACATGATTGAATGTGCTTTGAAGGCATCATACATGTACGTACTTGTTAGATGTAATGCAAGTTAATCAAGCATGAGTTTGATTAAGTCACGAACTAGTAACAGTGCTAGAATCACACATCCATGACATAGAAACATATGAACATGCGTATCAATAAAATATATGACTACTTTATATATCTAAATGATAAGCATGACAACTTATGTAAATTCATGGCATTGTATAACCCTAAGTCGTTAGGGATCGTGAATTAAAACTAAATCATATATGATTGGAATTAGAAAGGTTGAACAAGCATGAAAGTATCCTTTAATATGTATACATACTTTGTGATATCATATGTTATGTGTTACTTGAACCCAATTTTGACGGTTAACCTATGAGAATGCCATAACTTGCTAAAATAAAATATATTTTTGTATTGCTTGTAGTTTTATATGATATTAATAATATGAGAGCATGTTTGCTAATTGTTGCGATCTTATATGATATGAGAATGTGTTTAAACTCTAAAGGAGGAACGTTAAGGATAAAAATTATATTCTATATAACTGTATAGCTAGGTTAAAACTTAGCTTATGTGTTGATCGTATATTCGGAGATAAAATGTGAAGTTAAATTATATGACTAATGAATATCATATATATACGTAACTATATTACGATAGGGATTCGAAAGTGTTGATTTACTTAACGAGGATAAACTACGCTTAAGGCAAGTATCCTAAACCCTTGCATTACTTTATTCAACGGATATCGTAAGCAAGTATCTAAACCTTATATCTTTGGACGCAAGTATTCTATCCTTGTATATTGCGAACTAGTTTCCTACTTAATCGTTTGAATTGAATTAGCATACTTGAACTCTTATTTCATTAAAGCTATTATTCATGTTGAACTTAGTATTATTCTTGAATATTATGAAAGTGTATATGCTATTCAAATCAATTGATTGGTGAGGGATCTTGTATTTGACTGAGAAGAACAAAATATAACTGTCGGAGAACCGACGCGCGCACTTGAGTATGATTGATTGTTATGCATAACGATGGTACTTTAGGCTGATCACCTGTTGTACCTGTTTTTGTTAGATTTTCAGTTTGTTACTGTCAATTCCTGTGGAAGTTCATAGTCCTTAGTGACTGCTCAGTATTCAGTTATCTCGAAATCTTGAATTGATTTATTATTGAATCACATTGATATTATTCTGTCCTTAGCGACTGTTATTGAAAATTATTGATATTCTTGTTATCCTTGAACTATCAAACCTTGTTATACCCTTTCAAGAATAGAATTATATCACTTACCCTTATTGTATATTACTTGCTGAGCAATTTGTTCTCATTCTTGCTTTCCCTAAAAACATTTCAGTTAAAGCAGAGCAGTGCGGACCTTCAGGCACAGATAAGGGCAAGGGAAAGGCTACTGAGTAGCTTCAATTATATAGGACTTATGATTGTAATAAAGAACTTATGATATTATGTACTAATTAAGGTTATTTATGCTTAAGATATGTCTAAGCTATGTAATCACTATTTAAGTTACGAGACCTTGGGACGTGAATAATTATATTATTTAAATATAATTTATTCGGTATTAGTTGTGTATAATTCCGCTGTGTTATCCGACATTTAGTCGTACTATTAATTTGATGTATTACCATGAGCACGTGACGAACCGAATTCGAGAGACCAAGTGGCGGTCCCAGATTTGGGGGCGTCATAGATACAATGAAAATTGATCAAGTATGAGTTTGATTAAGTTTCAAGCAAATAATAATGCTAGTTATACGTATATGATGTAGATACTTGTGAGCATGCCTAAAACAAGTTATGTGACCACCTTATGTGTTTAAATGACAAGCATAATAGCTTATATGATTTCATGACGTTGTATGGCCTTACGTTATTAAAGATGTTAATCTAAAACCATATCGTGAAAGGTTGGACTTAGATGGACTTGACGAGCATGAAAAGACCTTTAACATATGTACATGCTATGTGGAAATATATGTCGGTGATTTGGACAGAAGCAGCAGTGCACCAGCCCAACTCTGGTCTGGCCAGGGGACAGCGCAGCTGCGCCGTCCCTAGGCTTAACTAGGGCGCAGCTGAGCCATGCTGGAATCTGAACTGATGCAATCTGCTAGTTTTCTGATTGTGATATCTAGCTTATTATGATGCTTAAACTGTTAAACTTGGTCAGAACTCTACTGATATATGTTTACAAGTATAGATAGTGTAGCATGATGATGTTTAATTTATAAAAAGAAGTCCATGGATAATAATGTTATAATAAACTAAGCATTGTGATTAACTATAATGTCATGTGTGAGATAACTATGTTACTTGATGACATAAACTGATTTCGTGCTACGAGTGTAGAAGTACGTAATTACGTACGTATAGAGTTATATGACTAAAGTAGAATCATATGTGTATATTCAACTTACATATCAAGCTTGTGTACCAAATATACTTAGCTAATGAATATCCTATACATAAATATATTACGATAGGAATCCGAAGTGTTGATAAGCTTTACTTTGGTAATCTACGCTTAAGGCAAGTATCCTAAACCCTTGCATTACTTTATTCAACGAATATTGTAAGCAAGTACTCGAACTCTATTTTTAATGAGCATTTCTTGAACTTGTGATATTATTGTCGTACAAGTAAGCTATTGGAATTGCGATTCATGTTTTATTACTTAAATACTTCGTGGATAAAGATAAAGTCGATTTATATTCTTCAAACTTTAAATCTTGAGTTTTGAACTTATGATTGTTCTTATACACATTGAAAGAGCGGTCTATGCCATTTGATTCGGCTAGACCTATATCATGATTAGAAAACTATCCAAACCAATTGATTGGTATGGAAATTTGTATTGACTGAGATGAACAACCTTTTTTGAAAGGGAAACTATATTTATCAGGAGACCGACGTGCACAATTGAGTACGATTAAATGTTATGCATAATATAGGGTTCTTTAGGCTGATCACCTGTTGTACTTGTTTTATTGGATTATCAGTATATTTCTGTTAATTCTAGTAGAAGTTCATAGTCCTTAGTGACTGCTCAGTATTCATTATTCTTGAACTGTGAAAAGGTTATATCTTGAATCTTATTGATATCTGTTTGTCCTTAGCAACTGTTGTTGAAAAACTCTTGATACTTCTTGCTATCCTTGAACTATAAATTATTGTCATACTATTGGGAATTGAAAACTATATTATCCCCTTATTTCCATATTACTTGCTGAGCAAACTTGTTGCTCATTCTTGCTTTTCCCTAAAAACATTTCAATTAAGGCAGAACAGGGTGGACCTTCGGGCACCGACAAGGGTAAAGGCAAAGCTACGGAGTAGCTTTATATTATGTAGAACTCTATGACGTTGTAATAAGATCTTATTATATATTATGTATTAGTTAAGTTTATATATGCTTAATATATGTTTAAGCTATGTAATCGATGTTTAAGTTACGAGACCTTGGGATGTGAATGATTATATTAAATAAATGTAATCTATTCGTAGTATTGTGTTATTTCACTATGTGATACATTATTATTGTATTAGATTATAGAACGTGACGAACCAAATTCGAGACTCTGTGGTGGTCCGAATTTAGGGGCGCTACACTGCAACCTCTCATTTCAAATTGGGCCACCAAAAATGTTGCCTAAGATCTCGGTACATCTTTGTGCCTCCTATATGAACAAAATACGTCGTATTGTGTGCTTCGTGCAAGATTTCTTCTCTCAATTCGGTTATCGCTGGCACCCATACTCATCCTTCGAATCTCAATATACCGTCCTTATCCATTTTGAATCTTTCTTCTTCATTTTCTATTATTCTCTTCCTTAACTTCTCGCATTCTTCATCCTTCTCTTGTGATTCCTTTACTCTATCTAATAATGTTGGACGAGCTTCTATTACAAATAATTTTCCTTTAGACCTCCCAAGTCCCTTCACTTCTATTTCTAATTTCTCCATCTCTCTTATTAACTCCTCCTGCGTTGTCAATTGGAACAATTTCTCTCTTCCTTTTCTATTTAGTGTGTCGGCAACTACGTTCGCCTTTCCCGGGTGATAAAGAATTTCGCAGTCATAATCTTTGATCAATTCTAACCACCTTCTCTGTCGCATGTTCAACTCCTTTTGTGTGAAGATGTATTTCACACTCTTGTGGCCCTTGTATATCTCATATTTCTCTCTATACAGATAATGTCTCCAAATCTTTAACGCAAAAACTACTGCCACTAACTCTAAGTCATGAGTAGGGTATCGTTTTTCGTAATCCTTTAATTGTCATGATGCATACGCAATGACCTTGCCATGTTACATTAGCACACAGCCAAGTCCCTTGTGCGATGTATCACTATATACCACAAAACCTCCCACATCGTCTGGTAATGATAATACAGGCGCCTCGCTTAATTTCTTCTTCAACTCCTGAAAACTTTCCTCGCATTTTTCCGTCACTACATACTTTACCAGTCTTCCTCGTTAGATTGGTCAACGGGGTTGCTATCTTAGAAAAATCTTGGATAAATCTTCAATAGTACCCAGCTAACCCTAAGAAACTTCTAACTTCCGTTGGTGTCTTTGGTCGTTCCCAATTACTCACAGCCTCTACCTTTGCAGGGTCTACTGAAATTCCATCCTTGCCTACCATGTGTCCTAAGAATTGAACCTTCTCCATCCAAAATTCACACTTTAAAAACTTCGCATCCATTTTCTCTTACCTTAGCGCTTCCAAAACCATCTTCAAATGTTCAGCGTGCTATTCCTTCGTCTTCGAGTAGATCAATATGTCGTCAATGAAAACTACTACGAACTTATCCAAGTATGGCTTGAAAATAAGGTTCATCAAGTCTATGAATGCTGCAAGAGCATTAGTCAGTCCGAATGACATTACCAAATACTCGTAGTGCCAATAACGGGTTTGAAATGCTGTCTTTAGTATGTCCTCCTCCCGTACTTTCAACTGGTGATAACCTGTTCGCATACCTATCTTTGAGAAACACTTCGCTCGCTTTAATTAGTCAAAAAGGTCGTCTATCCTTGGTAACGGATACCTATTCTTGATCGTTACTCTGTTCAATTCTCGATAATCGATACAGAGCCTCATGGATCCGTCCTTCTTCTTAACAAACACCACTGGTGCTCCCCAAGGAGACACACTCGGTCGTATGTAACCCTTATCTAGTAATTCTTGCAATTGTATCATTAATTCCTTCATTTCTACTGGCGCCATACGATATGAAGCTTTTGAAATTGGTTCATTTCCCGGTGCTAAGTCTATTACGAATTCGATTTCTCTGTCTGGCGGAAGACCAGGCAGATCACTCGAAAATACGTCTTTGAATTCTCTCACTACGGATATATCCTTAATCTCTACTCCCTTTTTTTGAGTATCTACAATATAAGCTAAGTAACCTCCACATCCTTTTCTTAACAATTTCTTGGCCTGCATCATCGTAAGACAACATGATTACTTAAGCGATGAGCTACCATAAAACACTACCTTAGACCGATTCAAAGTCTGAAGGTTCACACTTTTGTTCTGATAATCAATTATTATAGCATGGTTATACGACCAATCCATTCCCAGTATCACGTCAAATTATCCCAATCTAATCGAAATTAAGTCTACGCTTAGTTCATAATCTCTAATGTTTGCGTGACAATTTCGGTAAATAAATTCTACTGGGATTACTTCCTCATTTGCAACTTCTATGTTCAAAGGATTTTGTAATTGTTCTTTGGGTATGTTTAGTCGACTAGCAAATTCTTCAGACACAAATGAACAGGTAGAATCCGAATTAAATAATACATAAGCATTTATATTTTTGATTGGGATAATACCTGACACCACGTCCTTCACAGCTACTGCATCTTAGGACCGTCATGTTAAAGGTTCTGGCGGTTGGGTGGTTGGATTACGTTGGTCCGCCGATCATTAGTTTGCTGCCTCCCCCTTGTTGTTCGCTTCCTCCACTTTTCTCCTTCTTTGGACAATCCTTGATCTGATGCTCAATTGAGCCACAAGCGAAACATCCCATGATCTTCCTTGGCTTCGGGTAGTTGGGTGAAATGTGCCCCTCTTGGCCACAGTTGTAACAGGTATTACGCCCCTTTCAACACTCTTCTGGTGGTTCTTCTCACACCTTGGGCATCCCTCAGCTTTCTTTTTAGACCGTCCTTGGTAACTTCCCGCTTGATTGTTTCTTCGATTGTTATTGTTGTTATTATCCCACTTCCTATTTCCTAGATTACTCCCTCCGCTGCTGCTCCCTCCATGGCTTTCTCCTCAGTGTTCTTACCCTTCTTCTCTTTATTATACTGACTTAAGGCCTCACTACCTCCCTCTGCAATGATATCCTTCTCCAACAGCATGGCAAAGGATTCAATCTGGAGAACTGACACCTTGTTGAACAACCAAGGTTTCAGCCCTTGCTCAAAACGTTTGGCTTTTCTTTCTTCATCCCCTACCTAGTGTTCTGTAAATCGGGCGAGCTCATTGAGCTTAGCCGCATATTGCGCCACCGTCATCTCCCCTTACTTAAGTTCTAGGAACTTTACCTCCATCCTATTCTTCATGCTCTTCGGGAAATAATTCTCGAAAAACAAGGTTTTAAACCTATCCCAAGTTATAATCCCTTCTCCCACTCTCTATTGATTTGCCTCCCACCAGTAGTATGCTTCACCCCTCATAATATACGTAGCGAATACGGATCTTTTGATCTTCACCCACACGAGCAATGGTGAAAGCTTTCTCTATCTCCTTGATCTATATCTGCGCCTCGATAGGGTCGGTAGTACCCGCAAACTTTGGAGGTCCTACGCTCCTAAAGTCTTTGAAGTTAGTTACAGGTACCGCTTGGGGATTGGGGTGAATGAGTTCGTTGTTCCTTCCCCGAAGGGCTTCTCCTAACAAGTCCACAAGTTTTTGTATAGGGTCTACTTGATCCCTCTAATCGTTAACCGACTCTTCTAGTGCAGCTAGTCTATGTCTGGGTGTCATTATCTGCATCAAAAAAATTCATTTTTATTATCTACTTATATTATTCAAGTATTTCTTAAATGCAAAAGGAATAAAATTTTATAACACGTTTCTGAAATAAGAACATTTATATTCATATGCCAAATCATTACATCAAAATAATCATCCCTAGCATACTTCTATAAATGTCAACATATATCCCCTAATATCACAAAAGATGGGGAATACACTATCATACTACCCCTCTAACATAAGCCTACTCGGGGTTTACATATCTATCACATATCTTACACAAAAGATTAGGATTACATCACAATGTATACCTCACATAAAAGTAACTACTACTACTCCTACTAGACTAATGGGTCTCATCCCAACATCTCGCGCTCCACGGCGCTCTTGTACTCCACCTAGGATATGTGTGCCATCAAATCTCTGCTCATGGTGTGTCGGGTCTTTCCCTGCTCCGTCGGGTAGTAATATACACCATCAATCACTCTCTCTATGGCCGTGCAAAAAATATAGCCCATCTTGTTCATCTTCCTCTTCTTACATCTTGCCTCGTCCTCTAAATCTTATACCCTATCATTAGCTCCTTCCCACTTCTCTTCGAAGTGGATCCTCTCCATCACTTTCAGTTCGAGCTGAGTGCGGAGAGCCTCCTTCTCAGCCTTCTCGCTCAGCTCTCTCTTCTCAACCTCCTTCAGTTTTCCCGCCAAATCCACATTCCTAGATATCGAATGGTGGAAAAGAGTTCCCATCTGGATTCATGCTTCCTTTCGGTAAGCAATCTCCACCTCCATATCTTGCATCACCAATTTCCTCTGGTGGTCTTCATCCCTAAGTTTCTGGAACTCGGTCTCTCTCTCTTGAGCCTCAGCCTCTAGCTTCTGAACTCGGCAGTCTAACTCCAAGATCCGCTCCTCGTACTCTCCTAACATTCTTTCCTCGATCATAGCCTCGTCAGAATCTTCCATGGATTCGTCCTCCATGGGCTCCTCCTCTGGATCTGACTCTACCTCTATCTCGTCCTCATCATCAAACTCGAACGGTGCTACTGTCTGCATAAGCTCGGCTACCAAAGGAGCCTCATAGACTACGTGTATATCCCGTGGCTCCTCCTCTGCCACTCTACTAGGTCCTCCCAAGTTTGTCATCCTACAACCACAAACACAAGACAAACAAACAACAACTCCATTAGAATGTTAAATAAAACATAAGTTCATTGTATAAAATGAAACTATATTTCATAACACACTAAATCTCTCCATGAAAACTCTACAGGAGTTTTATCTCCTTCTATCTTCTAAGTTATCCTAAGGTTATAATCTAAGAACTCTCGCTCCTAAGGTTTATAGCTAGCGCTTTGATACCAACCTGTGACGCCCCCAAATTCAGACAACTCGCATCTCGAATTCGGTGCATCACTTGCTAAATTCTAATAACATACTAACATCTCATGCAATGGAATAATAGAATAATTTACATTTATTAAAAATAAATATTCAGGGTCCCACGATCTCGTAACTTAAACATATCTCCATCATCTTAAACATAACTAATACATAATATGATATAATTCTTATTACAATCATCATAATATTCCTAAAAGAGTACAAAGCTACGATGTAGCCTTACCCTTGCCCTTATCTGTGCCAGAGGGTCCGCACTGCTCTGCCTTAACTGAAATGTTTTAGGGAAAGCAAGAATGAGCAACGAGTTTGCTCAGCAAGTAATATAGCAATAAGGGTAAATAATATAGACTTCAAATCTCAAGGGTATATGTAAGACCCCAAATTTTATGAATAAAGATTTATTTTTCTTTATATATTGTTCTTAAACAGTAAGGTGTTGTTTTGATAAATGTGGTGAGTTATGGGAGATATGTGCAAAAATTTTAAAGTAAGTAAGTGGTTATAAAATATTCGTTGTGTCGAAAAATATTCGTTTGGTCGAGGAATATTCTTTTTGTCAGGAGAATATTCGTACGACGGCCAGTCATTGGTGGACCCCACAACGGAATGAATGTCAGATATAGAAAGCGACAGAAATAACCTTTTTATAAAAATAACGATAAAACTGTTACCGTTAAACTGTTGAAATACTCGGTGATAAAAATACAGTAATACGCGTTGTTGCACAGTAGCACACGGTATTGCACAGTATTTTGAATTATTGATTCTTACGTAAGAAGTCACTTACTCAATAATTGTTACAGTAATTACTGTTCAATATTTTATAATATTGACTCAATAATTGCTACATTGATAATTGCATAATTGCTACGTTGATATTTCATATTATTGATTCAATAATTGTCATTGCACAGTATTTCAAATTATCAAATCAATAATTCATATTATTTGAATAATATTATTAGATAACATTATTGGCAATGTCTAAGAAAGTTCTGTCTAGGAGGGGTTATTTAATTGTGCGCCAGTAAGGAGAAATCCTTATTGGAAAGCCCCCTCTTTCCTTGGAACGACCTGGTTGTCAATATTGTAGTTCTGTAATATTATTTGTGAATAACTAATTATTGATTTATACGATAAGGAAATATTTATTTTTGTGGATATAAAAGAAGGAATTAGTGCTGAGGTGTTTTTATCAGTAGTTTGGTGAGGAAAATCATCCGTTTGTGGATTTCGACCATTTTCTGTTCGTAATTTGGAAAAACTTCCTTCTACAAAGTTGTGGAGAATTAAATTTCATATGAAAAAGGACATAAGATTCGTATTTTTCTAAAAAAATGGCTATTTATTATGAATTATTGAAGTTTCAAAAATAAATATTTTCATATATATATATATATATATATATATATATATTATAAAGCATGTGAGATTTTTGGTGGAAAAGTCCTTGTTCATTCTTGGTAGGCTGCCAACCTGCCAACCTTTTCAAAACATGTGCTGAAGAAATTTCTTCCGTTTCTAAAATTGTCAAACCTGGCATCCTAAGCTTTTCCTTATAAATAGGGTGCTTAGTTAGAAATGAAAATCACACCAGAATCAGAAAATTTTCTCTCTATAATATCGAGCGTATTTCTTGTGAGTATTTAAATACTTTGAGTGTTGATAACAGTGCAAGTTTTCGTCCACATAATATCCGATATTCTAGCCAAAACTACTCTCCTGTTAAGGTAAGGGATGTTATTTTCTTTCGTAGATGATGTTACTCCTTTCAATATCATTGTACCAAAATATTGGCATGGATTTTATTATGAAATTCTTACTTTTTCCGTTGGAGTTACTATTCACGTATACGGCACTATTCACGTATATGTCACTATTCACGAAAAAAATTAAATTTTCTTCTATTTGTCCAAGTTGGCTATTATGGGTCCTATCTTTGATTAGATCTAAGTTTTGATCTTTGTTCTTGAATTTTGTTCCACTAAAATATTATTATGGAATATTCTTGAACTTGGATAAACTAAATTACGAATCCCTAATCTTTGTCCTTTATCTCACTGGATTCGTTATTTATATTATTTTTCATCTTCCTCAGTCCTAAATGGTTGTGACGCACCCAAATTCGGGACCGCCACTTGGTCTCTCGAATTCGGTTCGTCACATGCTCATGGTAATACATCACAATAATAATACGACTAAATATCGCATCGCACAGCGGAATAATACACAACTAATATCGAATAAATTACATTTAAATAATATAATTATTCACGTCCCAAGGTCTCGTAACTTAAATAGTGATTACATAGCTTAGACATATCTTAAGCATAAATAACCTTAACTAGTACATAATATCATAAGTTCTTTATTACAATCATAAAGTCCTACATAAACAAAGCTACTCAGTAGCCTTTCCCTTGCCCTTATCTGTGCCTGAAGGTCCGCACTGCTCGGCCTTAACTGAAAAGTTTTTAGGGAAAGCAAGAATGAGCACAAATTGCTCAGCAAGTAATATACAATAAGGGTCTGTAATATAATTCTCAATTCTCGAAAGGGTATAGCAAGGTTTGATAGTTCAAGGATAACAAGAATATCAACAGTTTTCAATAACAGTCGCTAAGGACAGAATAATATCAATGTGATTCAATAATAAATCAATTCAAGATTTTAAGATAACTGAATACTGAGCAGTCACTAAGGACTATGAACTTCCACAGGAATTGACAATAATAAACTGAAAAATCCAACAAAAACAAGTACAATAGGTGATCAGCCTAAAGTACCCTATGTTATACATAACACTCAATCATACTAATATGCGTGCATCGATTCTCTGGCAGTTATATTTTGTTCTTCTCAGTCAAATACAAGATCCCGCACCAATCAATTAGTTTGGGTCTCTTTTCAATAATATAAGTCTAGCCGAATCAAATGGCATAGACACTTTCACAGTATTCAAGAACAATACCAAGTTCAACATGAATAATAGCTTTAATGAAATAAGAGTTCAAGTATGCTAATTCAATTCAAACGATTAAGTAAAGAAACTAGTTCGCAATATACAAGGATAGAATACTTGCATAAAGTAAATGCGTCGGTTATGATACTTGCCTTAAGCGTAGTTTATCCCCGTAATTTAATCAACACTTTTCGAATCCTATCGTAATATAGTTACGTATATATGATATCCATTAGTCATATAGTTTAACATTATACCTCATCTCGTATATACGATTAACACATAAGCTAAGTCTTGACCTAGCGACACAGTTATACTATGCATAGTATCATACAATTTCACAAGTCTCGACTTTTAATATCTTTTATCATTAACATTCCTCTTCTCAAGTTAATCGTCTTCATACATCATTACTATCATGTGAGACTACAACAAACAGCAAACATACTCTATTTTAGCAAATTATAGCATTACTATAAGTTAACTGTCGAAATCGGATCCACGTATCAACATATGATATCACAAAGCATATATACATATTAAAGAGTCTTTCCATGTTCGTATAACTTTTTCTCGTTCCAAACATTGGTGATATAGATTCTAGGTCGACACTTACAGTCATTCAAGGCCAGGGAATTCACAAAGCCTATCATGCTTGCTTTTTAAAACACAGAAGGTAATCATATACTTATATTAAACATGTTCATGAGTATTCATATCGCATACATGCAACTATCATTGTCATTAGTTTGAAAACATGCTTCGTTTACGTAAATTTTTAATCACGGCAACTAATAATGGTATATATACATGCATGACACATGAATGAGTCTAAGAGTACTATCACATGTGTCCATAAATATCAGAATATGAAACTTACAATAACATGTTAAGGTTCACAATCAGAGCTTATATTTTTGTTAGAAATGTT
Organism: Panax stipuleanatus; assembly: GCA_020205555.1. Taxonomy (NCBI): domain Eukaryota; kingdom Viridiplantae; phylum Streptophyta; class Magnoliopsida; order Apiales; family Araliaceae; genus Panax; species Panax stipuleanatus. The sequence goes on along the minus strand of CM035124.1, from coordinate 60,693,251 downwards.
CAATAGTGAGGTCTAACATGCTCTTGTCATACTATGAACCATACATACATAAGTTAATATGTCTTTCATGCATCTCTACCTCATACCAACATGCCTTGAAAATCAGAACATCAATGTGTTACACACATGTCAAAGTTTATTTTCAAAACTTTGATTTTCGTTAGGAAAGTGCACTAGTTAGGTTCACATATTCATATTATATCACGATACATATATACTTAAGTCAATATGCATTTCGTGTGTGTCTAGGTTATACCAATATGTCTCACAAGTTATAACATAACCATGGCGCCTATATATCAAAGTCCCTTTTTGAAAACTCTAAGTTCACTTTGAAGAACATATGTTATTTTGTCAAAAGGTATACCATCTTAGTTTAAATATGCTTATGTTCGGTTTATGTACCCATATATACGTACTACCCATGTTAACATGTTTGTTTAAATCAATGCAAGAAACTATCACATAACAGAAAGCAAGTAGAAAGTAGAATCTGCAGCAAGCTGCTGGCGCAGCTGCGCAGCTGCCCAGTGCAAAACTAGCCCAGCTGCGCCAGCTGGCGGCCAGCGGCAGACAGTTCCAATTTTCGACAGATTTTCAGCCCATATCACGAAATTACTTCACAAAATCAGTTTCAATCAACCACATAATACTTCTATTATACTTATAAGTCCATATAGCAGCTAAGAAACATATCCCAATCTAAATTAGCATGAATTGCAACAAGAATCAAGAATTTGATTTTGACAGAAAATGAAAATTTGACAGAGCTACAAAATGAAGAACAAAGAATTGTTGTATGATTTTGATTGTTAGTAAGCCACATTGTATACTAACATATTACTAAGTCTATATAACAACTAACAATTACAACCCAATCAATTTATCATGATAACCATGCTTGATTCAAGAATTAGAACTTTAAAATTCAAGAGCAAGAATGAAGAACAAGAGGTAATATACCTCTGTTAACTGTGAATTGAGCTTGCTGCTATCCCACTAATGAAATCTCACTCTCAACTGATATCTCCCTTTCTTATATCTAAGTGTATCAGCAATTTGAAACGAGAAGGGAGGGAGCCATATTTATAGAAGAATTAATACATGGGCAATGCTTTTGTTCTTCAAATTAAACCAACGAACTTTTGATCTGCATGGAGGTTATGAAAGAGTAGGTAAATGGGTTGGTAAATCCCATCATCAAAACCACTCCCCATTGATCATTGCTTAGCTAAGGTTGCTGAGAATTGGGAGAAGAAAAGGGAAATAGGCCTTAGCCTTTTGTCAAGCACGTGAAGGAGGGAATGAGACTATTATTTTGGGACAAGCCAAAGCCCAGCATTCATTCAGCATTAATGTACACAACACTTAGTTTATACACATGTTATATAAATATTTAGGCATACAAGTATACTTAAGTTGTCATATATATATATATATATATATATATATATATATATATATATACATACTATATATTTAGATTACAATTAGAATTACAATGTAATCCCAATAATAATATTACCATGTTATTCACATAATGTAGTAAGTATAATCCACACACATATAATCCATGTACATTTTTATCTTACCGATATAATTTAATCGGATGTTATCTCATTATACTGTATCCCTCATTTATTAAATTACCTACCATATATTCATGATGTCTCACTTCAATGTATATTCACATTGCACTATATAACATAGTTTATGTATACTTGTATGGTCACACCTAAGTGTTTTTCTACACTATATAATATAGTCATATTCCATATACTTTATATTTAATTAATTATTGCATACTTGCAAATAACAATCAATACAACCTTATTATATTATTAATTTACTTATTTGTTTCATTATTCATAATGTCAAATAAATAAATTATTAATCGTATTGATTAATTAACAATAATATTAATTAATCCATTCCTCATTAATCAACGAAATTATAATTTCCACAATAATTGATTAACAATTATATGATTAAGTATCACGTTAAATGAATGTTAATCTTATTATATTTATAAACACTTTGCTTATTATTATCATGTCTCTTGCAATAATAATAATCACATATTATTAATTAATCACCATTAATATTCTATAAAAATTATTCTACGATGACAATTAATTAATATTCTACGATTAACAATTAATAAAGATTAATTGTTCGCTTAAATTAATATAATTATTATTATATTACGTCACTGTGCCACACAAGGCTATCAACGAGTTTATCGCAAACTCCATAAATTTCTCAATTATTATTATAATTATTCAATTTAATATAATTGAGTTAACTCATCTCATAACACAAAATTATTTATATTCAAATAAATTCTCATTTTCATTAATATATTTATTTAATAATATTAGGAAATTTCTCAGGTATTACATCCTCCCCCCCCCCCCCTTATAAAAATTTCATCCCGGAATTGCTACAAGGTTACACAAATAAATGGGAATAATCCCTCATCATCCTATCTTCTAACTCCCACGTTGCCTCCTCGACATCGTGGTTACGCCAAAGTACTTTTATAGAAGATATAATTTTATTTCTCAAAGTTTGTTCTTTCCTATCTAATATCTGGATATGAATTTCTTCATACGCCAAGTTCTTCTCCACTTGAATGGGCTCGTAAAAAATCACGTGCTTGTAGTCGGCCTTGTACGATCGCAACACGGAAATGTGAAACACGTTGTGGATGTGCTCCAACTCGGGTGGTAACGCAACTTTGTATGCCACTTCGCCCACTCTCTTCAGTATCTCGAACGGTTCTATGAATCTCGGACTCAATTTTCCTTTCTTGCCGAAACGGATCTTTCCCTTCCATGGAGATACTTTCAAGAATACGAAACTGTCGACTTTGAAGTCTCGGTCCTTCCGATGCAAATCTGCGTACTTCTTCTAGCGATCTTGAGCTGCTACAAGTCTGGCTCTTATCATTGTTACCACATCTGCGGTTTGTTGTACTAGCTCTGGTCCGAGTATTCGTCGCTCTCCGACTTCGTCGTTCTCCGACTTCATCCCAACATAATGGCGTTCTGCACTTTCTCCCGTAAAGAGCTTCGTATGGAGGCATGCCGATACTCGCATGGTAACTATTATTATACGCGAATTCGACTAAGGGTAGGTGGTCGTCCTAATTTCCCTTAAAATCCATCACGTAAGTCCTAAGTATGTCCTCCAGCGTTTGTATTGTTCGCTCACTCTGTCCGTCTGTCTGAGGATGATAAGCCGTACTCAACCTCAACTGTGTTCCCATTCTTTCTTGCAAACTCTTCCAAAAATTGGACGTGAAGCGCGGATCTCAATTAAAGACAATAGATACCAGCACTCCATGTCGTGAGACAATCTCCTTTATGTATAGACTCGCTAACTGATTCAAACTGTAGCGGATCTTGATTGGTAGAAAGTGTGCGGTCTTTGTTAGTCGATCCAAGATAACCCAAATAGCATTATAACCTTTCTGTGTAACTGGAAGTCCTACCACGAAGTCCATCGTAATATGCTCCCATTTCCACTCTGGTATTTCCAACGGTTGTAGTAAACCACTCGGTCGTTGATGCTCTTCTTTAACGCGTTGGCAAGTCAAACATCTACTGACGCACTCTGCGACTTCCCGTTTCAAATTGGGCCACCAAAAATGTTGCCTTAGATCTCGGTACATCTTAGTGCCTCCCGGATGAACAGAATATGTCGTATTATGTGCCTCGTGCAAAATCTCTTCCCTTAACTCGGTTACCGCTGGTACCCATACTCCTTCTTCAAATCTCAAAATACCGTCTTTATCCATTCAAAATTTCTCTTCCTCATTTTCTGTGATCCTCTTTCGGATTTTCTCACACTCTTCATCCTTTTCCGTGGGCTTCCTTCACTCTATCCAACAACGTCGGACAAGCTTCCATTACAATTAACTTCTCACCAGACTTTTCTGGTCCTTTCACTTCTATCTCCAATTTCTCCATCTCTCTTATCAACTCTTCCTGAGTCGTCAAATTAAACAACTTTTCCCTTCCTTTTCTGCTCAGAGCGTCGGCAACCACGTTTGCCTTTCCCGGGTGATAAAGAATATCACAGTCATAGTCTTTGATTAATTCTAACCACCTTCTCTGCCGCATGTTCAACTCCTTCTGTGTGAAGATATATTTCAGACTCTTGTGGTCGTGTATATCTCATATTTCTCTCCATACAAATAATGCCTCCATATCTTTAACAAAAAAACTACTGCCGCTAACTCTAAGACGTGAGTAGGGTATCGTTTTTCGTAATCCTTAAGTTGTCGTGACGCATACGCAATGACCTTGCCATGTTGCATGAGCACACAACCAAGTCCCTTGTGCGATGCATCACTATACACTACAAAATTTCCCGCATCATCTGGTAGTGATAACACAGGCGCTTCGCTCAATCTCTTCTTTAACTTCTGAAAACTCTCTTCGCATTTGTCGGTCCATACAAATTTCACCGTCTTTCTAGTTAAATTGGTCAACGAGGTTGCTATCTTAGAAAAATCTTGGATAAATCTTCGATAGTACCCAGCTAACCCTATAAAGCTTCTCACTTCCGTCGGTGTTCTCGGTTGTTCCTAAGTACTTACTGCTTCTACCTTTGCAGGGTCTACAGCGATTCCATTCTTATCCACCATGTGGCCTAAGAATTGAACCTTCTCCATCCAAAATTCGCACTTTGAAAATTTTCGCATACATCTTCTCCTTCCTTAGTGCCTCCAAAATAATCTTCAGATGTTCGGCGTGTTCTTCCTCTGTCTTCGAGTAGATCAAGATGTCGTCGATAAAACTACTACAAATTTATCCAAGTATGGCTTGAAAACTCGGTTCATCAAGTCCATAAATGCCGCTGGAGCATTAGTCAATCCAAATGACATTACCAAAAACTCGTAGTGTCCTATAACGGGTTCGAAACGCAGTCGTTGGTATGTCCTCATCCCTCACTTTTAGTTGATGATATCCTGTTCGTAGGTTGATTTTTGAGAAACATTTCGCTCCCTTTAGTTGATCAAATAAGTCGTCTATCCTCGGTAGCGGATATCGGTTCTTGATCGTTACTCTGTTTAATTCTCGATAATCGATAAAGAGCCTCATCGATCCGTCCTTCTTCTTAACGAATAGCACTGGTGCTCCCCAAGGAGACACACTCGGTCGTATGTAACCCTTATCCAATAATTCTTGCAATTGTATCATCAATTCCTTCATTTCTACCTGGCGCCATACGATATGGAGCTTTCAAAATCGGTGCCGTTCCCAGTGCTAAGTCTATTACGAATTAAATTTCTCTGTCTGGCGGAAGACCAGGCAGATTGTCCAGAAACACATCTTGAAATTCATTAACTACGGATATATCCTTAATTTCTACTCCCTTTTTTCGAGTATCTACGATGTAAGCTAAATAACCTACACATCCTTTCCTTAACAATTTCTTGGCCTGCATCATCGTAACGCAACACGAGTGCTTAAGCGATGAGCTACCATAAAACACTACCTTAGACTTACTCGGAGTCTGAAGGTTCACACATTTATTCTGACAATCAATTATCGCTGCATGGTTATACAACAAATCCATTCCCAGTATCACATCAAATTCTCCCAATCTAATAGGAATCAAGTCTACGCTCAGTTCATGTTCTCTAATGTTTGCGCGATAATTTCGATAAACGTATTCTACAGGGATTATTTCCTTATTCGCAACTTCTATGTTCAAAGGATTTTCTAACCGTTATCGGGGTGTACTAAGTTTACTAGCAAATTCTTTAGATATAAAAGAACAAGTGGCACCCGAATCAAATAATACATAAGCATTTATATCATTGATTGGGATTATACCTGACACCACGTCCTTCGCAGCCACTGCGTCCTGGACGGTCATGTTAAAGGTTCTGGCAGTTGGGCAGTTGGATTGTGTTGGTCCGCCGATCATTAGCTTGTTGCCTCCTTGCTGATTGTTACCCCCGCCACTTCCCTTCTTTGGGCAGTCCTTAATTCGGTGCTCCGTCGAGCCACATGCAAAGCATCCTTGTATCTTCTTTGGTTTCGGACAGTTTGGCGATATGTGCCCCTCTTGGTCGCAGTTATAACACGTGCCCTTTCCTTTCCAGCACTCCCCTTGGTGACTTTTCCCACACTTATTACAAGCTCCACTCCTTTTCTTAAAATTTCCCTGGTAACTCCCACTTTGATTATTGTTCCTGCTGTTGTTATTCTCCCACTTTCTCTTTCCCAAATTACTTCCTCCACTGCTGCTTCCTCCAGTACGATTCTCTCCTCCAGTATTCTTTCCTTTCTTCTCCTTACTATACAGACTTAAGGCCTCACTTCCACCTTCCGCAATGATTTCCTTCTCCAGTAATCTTGCATAGGAATCAATTTGAAGAACTGATACCTTATTGAACAGCCACGGCTTCAACCCTTGTTCGAAGCTTCTATCCTTCCTCTCTTCATCACCAACTTGATGCTCCGCAAATCGCGCTAGTTTGTTAAACCTAGCCGGGTATTGCACCACCGTCATCTCCCCTTGTTTTAACTCTAGAAATTTCACCTCCATCCAGTTTTTCATGCTTTTCGGGAAGTAATTCTCAAAAAATAGCGTCTTAAATTTATCCCAAGCTATTATCCCTTCTCCAGCTCTTTGTTGATTAGCCTCCCACCAGTAGTTCGCTTCTCCCCTCATCATGAATGTGGCAAATACCGTCTTCTGATCTTAGCCTATGCGAGCTATAGTGAAAGCTTTTTCGATCTCCTTGATCCACGTTTGTGCGACGATTGGGTTGGTAGTTCCCTCGAACCCCGGGGGTCCTACACTCTTAAAGTCTTTAAAGGTTGTTACTGGCACAGCCTGAGGGTTCGGGAGAACGGGTTCATTGTTCCTTCCCCTTAAGGCTTCTCCTAACAAGTCTACCAGTTTCTGGATCGGGTCTACTTGTTCCCTCTCGTTAATAACAGATTCTTCGGGTGCAGTCAATCTACGTCTGGGCGGCATTATCTGCATCATAAATTTTCATTTTATTATTATTCAAGTATATTACTTAAGTATTTCTCTTAATACTAAAAGAATAAATTTATAACACGTTTCTGAAATAAACTTCATTTATATTCATATGCCAAATCGTTTCATTACATGATTATCCTAGCATACTGCTATAAATGTTATCATATATATCCCCTAATATCACAAAAGACGGGGATATACCAACCTACAACCATACTACCCCTCTAACAAAAGCTAACTCGCGGTTTACATCATTATCCCATACTTTACACAAAAAGTTGGGATTACAACATAGTATATACAATACATAAAGATAAATTCTACTAAACTACCACTAGACCATTTAAGGAAATCTCATCACATCATCCCGCGCTCCACATCGCTCTTGTACTCCATCTGCGCTATATATGCAACCAGCTCTTGACTCAAGGTATGTAGAGTCTGTCCCTGCTCTGCCGGGTAGTGGTACACACCATCAATCACCCTCTCAAAAGTTGAACGGAACACATACCCCATCTTGTTCATCTTCCTCTTCTTGCACCTGACCTCGTCCTCTAGGTAGTCAGCTCTCTCATTGGCCGCTTCCCACTTCTCCTTGAAGTGTATCCTATCAATCACCTCCAACTCTAGTTGAGTACGGAGTGCCTCTTTCTCAGTCTTCTCACTCAATTCTCTCTATTCTACTTCTTCCAGCTTCCCCGCTATATCTACATTTCTCGCCACCGACCTGCGGAATAAAGTTCCCATCTGGATCCCTACCTCCCTACGATATGCAATCTCTACATCTAACTCCTGTATGGCCAGCTTCCTCTGGTGGTTCTCGTCCCTCATCTTTTGGAACTCAGACTCTCTCTCATGGGCCTCGGCCTCCAGCTCCTGGACCCTGCAGTCTAACTCTAGGATCCGCTCCTCGTACTCTCCTAGCATTTATTCCTCTATAGTAGCCTCGTCAGAGTTCTCTACTGGCTCATCTTCCATCGGCTCGTCCTACATTGACTCCTCCTCTGGATCAGACTCTATCTCAATCTCGTCCTCGTCGTCAGACTCGAACGGTGCAACATCCTGTACTGGTGTAGCCTCTAGAGGTGCCTCGTATACTACATGTATATCCTTGGGCTCCTCCTCTGCCACTCTACTAGGTACACCTGTGTCTGTCATCCTACAATCATAAACACAAGACAAACAAACAGCAACTCCATTAGAATGTTGAATAAAACATAAGTTCATTGTATAGAATGAAGTTACATTTCATAACACGCTAAGTCTCGCTCTAGGGAAAACTCTATGTGAGTTTTATCTCCATCCTAACTTCTAAGTTCGCCTAAGTTATAGTCTAAGGACACTTGTTCCTAAGGTTTATAACTACAGCTCTGATACCAACCTGTGACGCCCCAAAATTCGGGACCGCCACTTGGTCTCTCGAATTCGGTTCGTCACATGCTCATGGTAATACATCACAATAATAATACGACTAAAATGTCGCATCGCACAGCGGAATAATACACAACTAATATCGAATAAATTATATTTAAATAATATAATTATTCACGTCCCAAGGTCTCGTAACTTAAACAGTGATTACATAGCTTAGACATATCTTAAGCATAAATAACCTTAACTAGTACATAATATCATAAGTTCTTTATTACAATCATAAAGTCCTACATAAATAAAGCTACTCAATAGCCTTTCCCTTGCCCTTATCTGTGCCCGAAGGTCCGCACTGCTCGGCCCTAACAAAAATGTTTTTAAGGAAAGCAAGAATGAGCACAAATTGCTCAGCAAGTAATATATAATAAGGGTTTGTAATATAATTCTCAATTCTTGAAAGGGTATAGCAAGGTTTGATAGTTCAAGGATAACAAGAATATCAACAGTTTTCAATAACAGTCGCTAAGGACAGAATAATATCAATGTGATTCAATAATAAATCAATTCAAGATTTTAAGATAACTGAATACTGAGCAGTCACTAAGGACTATAAACTTCCACAGGAATTGACAATAATAAACTGAAAAATCCAACAAAAACAAGTACAACATGTGATCAGCCTAAAGTACCTTATGTTATACATAACACTCAATCATACTAATATACGTGCGTCGGTTCTCTGACAGTTATATTTTGTTCTTCTCAGTCAAATACAAGATCCCGCACCAATCAATTAGTTTGGGTCGCTTTTCAATAATATAAGTCTAGCCGAATCAAATGGCATAGACACTTTCACAATATTCAAGAACAATACCAAGTTCAACATGAATAATAGCTTTAATGAAATAAGAGTTCAAGTATGCTAATTCAATTCAAACGATTAAGTAAAGAAACTAGTTCGCAATATACAAGGATAGAATACTTGCATAAAGTAAATGCGTCGGTTATGATACTTGCCTTAAGCGTAGTTTATCCCCGTAATTTAATCAACACTTTTCGAATCCTATCGTAATATAGTTACGTATATATGATATCCATTAGTCATATAGTTTAACATTATACCTCATCTCGTATATACGATTAACACATAAGCTAAGTCTTGACCTAGCGACACAGTTATACTATGCATAGTATCATACAATTTCACAAGTCTAGACTTTTAATATCTTTTATCATTAACGTTCTTCTTCTCAAGTTAATCGTCTTCATTCATCATTACTATCATGTGAATCTACAACAAACAGCAAACATACTCTATTTTAGCAAATTATAGCATTACTATAAGTTAACTGTCGAAATCGAATCCACGTATCAACATATGATATCACAAAGCATATATACATATTAAAGAGTCTTTCCATGTTCGTATAGATTTTCCTCGTTCCAAACATAGGTGATATAGATTCTAGGTCGACACTTACGGTCATTCAAGGCCATGGAATTCACAAAGCCTATCATGCTTGCTTTTTAAAACACAGAAGGTAATCATATACTTATATTAAACATGTTCATGAGTATTCATATCGCATACATACAACTATCATTGTCATTAGTTTGAAAACATGCTTCGTTTACGTAAATTTTTAATCACGGCAACTAATTATGGTATATATACATGCATGACACATGAATGAGTCTACGAGTACTATCACATGTGTCCATAAATATCAGAATATGAAACTTACAATAACATGTTAAGGTTCACAATCAGAGCTTATATTTTTGTTAGAAATGTTCAATAGTGAGGTCTAACATGCTCTTGTCATACTATGACCCATACATACATAAGTTAATATGTCTTTCATGCATCTCTACCTCATACCAACATGCCTTGAAAATCAGAACATCAATGTGTTACACACATGTCAAAGTTTATTTTCAAAACTTTGATTTTCGTTAGGAAAGTGCACTAGTTAGGTTCACATATTCATATTATATCATTATACATATATACTTAAGTCAATATGCATTTCGTGTGTGTCTAGGTTATACCAATATGTCTCACAAGTTAGAACATAACCATGGCGCCTATATATCAAAGTCCCTTTTTGAAAACTCTAAGTTCACTTTGAAGAACATAAGTTATTTTGTCAAAAGGTATACCATCTTGGTTTAAATATGCTTATGTTAGGTTTATGTACCCATATATACGTACTACCCATGTTAACATGTTTGTTTAAATCAATGCAAGAAACTATCACATAGCAGAAAGCAGAATCTGCAGCAGGCTGCTGGCGCAGCTGCGTAGCTACCCAGTGCAAAACTGGGACAGCTGCGCCGGTTGGCATCCAGCGGCAGACAGTTCCAGTTTTCGGCAGATTTCTAGCCCATATCACGAAATTACTTCACAAAATCAGTTTCAATCAACCACATAATACTTCTATTATACTTATAAGTCCATATAGCAGCTAAGAAACATATCCCAATCCAAATTGGCATGAATTGCAACAAGAATCAAGAATTTGATTTTGACAGAAAATAAAAATTTGACAGAGCTACAAAATGAAGAACAAAGAATTGTCGTATGATTTTGATTGTTAGTAAGCCACATTGTATACTAACATATTACTAAGTCTATATAACAAATAACAATTACAACCTAATCAATTTATCATGATAACCATGCTTAATTAATATTCTACGATTAACAATTAATAAAGATTAATTGTTCGCTTAAATTAAGTTAATCATTCTTATATTACATCACTGTGCCACACAAGGCTATCAACGAGTTTATCGCAAACTCCTATAAATTTCTCAATTATTATTATAATTATTCAATTTAATATAATTGAGTTAACTCATCTCATAACACAAAATCATTTATATTCAAATAAATTCTCATTTCTATTAATATATTTATTTAATAATATTAGAAAATTTCTCGAGTATTACATCGATATAACTGAATATCTTTGGCCTGTAGAGCAAAGATGAATGATTACTTGATGAATATCTTTAGCCCGTAGTGCAAAGATTAACAGGTGTTGAGATGAACATGACCACTGGTGATACAAATAAATATCTTTGTCCCGTAGTGCAAAGATGAATATTTGATTTGAGATATATATTAATTGATGTTACAGGGATAAAATATTGATGATGGACTTTTAAATCATAGAAGATAGTAGACTTCATTCTCTACGTAACTCTTCTAATGAATTGATATTTTTGCTGCAGTTGTTGATCTAAAACTTGTTGTCCATAATATTTTATCTGATTTGTTGAAGACTAACGATAATTTATTATTTATTATCTTAGTCATAATATTCTTTACTGGGCTAGTTGAGCTCACCCTTTTCATCTATTGTCCTATTCAGGAAATAAGAATATCGCGGGAACTAGTCGGAGAACAGTGTGATGATCAGAGTTAGATCTGTAGAAGTCCTCACTATTCTATAAAATAGTGAGACAATCATTGTAATGAATAAGGAATGAATTTAAATGTTTATATTTCGTATTATATATGATTTGTATTGAAGCTCATAGTTTGTGTGGTCGTATTTTGCACGACCGTATGTTATAAAAGATTGTATTTGAATTTTGTACCATATATTTGGCGACCCAGAATGGGTTAAGTATTGAACCTATTTTGGGGGTGTCATAGTTGGTATCAAATCTTAGGGATATGATCTCTGACGGAGATCTGGGAATAGAACTAGGAGGGGAGAGACGAATAAAACCTTCGCTAGTGTGTCCTACCTAAGCTTATTTGTTATTTAATTGGTCGTTTGGAACATAGGGTTAATATGTGATATGTTAATTTGTTTGATTAACCCTTGTTTTGTGGCAGTATTTGAGAATGGCAGCTAAAAATCTAAACAATGGAGTGAATGAGACCTTTGAGACACCTTTAATCACCAACCAGGAGAACGTGCAACAGGAAGGCTATATTCCTCCTATAAACAACCCTACCGAAGAAACGATAAACGATGGGATGTTTAGAAGCTTTTTACAGTTCATGCAAAACCAGACGAGGGAGACTCATGTTCATAATACAGGTGGAAATAATAACAACTCGCGGCTTGTCACTGCCAAGCAGTTCAAAGAGTTGGGACCACCAAAATTTTAAGGAAAGCCAGATCCAATCAAGGCAGAAACGTGAGTTAAGCAAATTACCAAGATATTTGATGTCTTGGGATGCACGGAGGAATAGAAGATCCCATTCGCCACCTTTATATTCCGTGGAGAGACAGATTACTGGTGAGAATCTGTGAAGCGTACCCAGCCTGCCGCACTCAAGATGTCTTGAGAGGCGTTCCAGAAACTGTTCAATGACAAATACTTTCCAGAAAGTATTCGTCACATGAAAGAGGTAGAGTTTATCAGACTAGAATAGAATAACATGACAGTGTCCCACTACGAGGCTAAGTTCGCGGAGTTATCTCGGTTTGCACCTCATTTAGTGGAGAATGAGGAACGTATGACGCGGTTATTTCTGAGAGGTTTGAAACCAGAAATTCGTCAATACCTCATTTCTCACAAAATTTTCTCTATATTCAGATGTAGTGAACAGGGCCAAATTGTTAGAACATGATAATGATTATATTCAACCAAGGGACAACAACCAAGGTCGTACCAGTGGCAGCAGTCATCAGAACAATGACAACCAGCAAGGAGGAAAGTATCATGACAGAAGTGGTAACCACTCCGGTGGTAATCGTGGCCATGATAATAGAAGGAACGAGTCGGGGGGAGATTTCAAGAAGAGAAGATACAACAATGAGAACGTGAAAATATCGACAGCAGCACCAACATCAACTGTTTCTAGGGGAGGAGAACGACCGCCGATCGTATGCTATAAATGCTGGCAAGAGGGACACATCAGTCCCAACTGCACACAGCAATCCAAGGTGTGCTATAACTGTGGAAAGGAAGGACATATAGCTCGAGTATGTCCTGTAGCGAAACCAAGTCCAGCGGGGGTGGTGATTCCTAAGGCAGTTCCGGACAAGTCAAAGTCGGTGGTTCCTGGAAGAGCTTTTGTCGTGACTGCCCAACAAGCAAGGAACCCGAACGAGGTGATCACGGGTAAGCTGATAATAAACTCTTGCGAAGTTTATACCTTATTAGATACCGGTGCTACCCATTCTTTTATTTCACCTGCTTGTGCTCAACGTTTGAATTTGACTTCTGAGAAATTAGACTTTGACTTATCTGTTGAAACTCTGTTGGGAGAAACCTTTATTACATCCACAGTTTACAAATCTTGCTTGATTCAAATTGGTACCCTCACCCTACCTATTGATCTTACATCTTTGAAAATACTTGCCTTTTACGTGATTTTAGGAATTGACTAGTTAACCACTTATCATGCCAAAATTGATTATTTTCGTAAGGTTATTAGTTTTTATATTCCTAATCAACCTGTTGTGCGAATCCAAACCACCAAACCACTAAAATCAGTCAATGTCATTTCAAGTCATAAAGTTATTCGTTTATTGAAAAACAGATGTCAAGCTTTCTTAGCACATGTCACTGATCTAAACCAGAATACATTAGGTTTGAATAATATTTTTGTTGTTAATGAGTTTCCGGATGTATTTCCCAAAGAACTTTCCGGTCTACCCCCAGAACGTGAAGTTATTGACCTTGAAACCCGGTACAAAACCCATTTCTAAAACCCCATATCGAAAGGCTCCTATTGAACTTCAGAAGTTAAAGGTCCAACTACAGGAGTTGTTAGACATCGGTTTTATACGTCCTAGTACATCTCCTTGGGGTGCTCACGTTGTATTTGTAAAAAAGAAAGACGGGAGTATACGACTTTGTATTGACTATCGGAGTTGAACCATGTCACCATCAAGAATAGGTATCCATTACCTCGTATTGATGACCTGTTCGACCAGTTGCAAGGTGCACAATTCTTTTCAAAGATCGATCTTCATTCTGGATATCATCAATAAAAGATTAAAATCGAGGATATTCCAAAGACTGATTTCAGAACTCGATATGGGCATTATGAATTCTTAGTCATGTCTTTTGGATTGACTAATGCTCCTGCTGCTTTCATGGATATGATGAACTGATATTCAAGGAATATTTGGATCAGTTCGTGGTTGTCCTTATTGATGACATTCTCATCTATTCCAAAAGTCGTGAAGATCATGAGCACCACTTGAAGCTGGTACTTCAATGGCTTCGTGAAAATAAGCTATATGCCAAGCTGAAGAAATGCGAGTTCTGGCTAAGGAAGTAGCATTCCTTAGGCACGTAGTATCAAAACATGGAGTATCTGTTGACCCAGCAAAGATTGAAGCAATACAAAGTTGGGAGCAACTTAAGTCGGTGACCAAAGTACGTAGCTTTCTGGGCTTAGCTAGTTATTATCGGAGATTCATGGAAGAATTTTCTCGAATCGTTACTCCATTAACTCAGTTGACTCGGAAAGATACAAAATTCGTATGGAACGAGAAATGCGAGAAGAGCTTTCAAGAGCTCAAGAGGAGACTCATTTCGGCACCTGTTCTGACGATACCATCTGGTTTGGATGGATTTGTCATCTATAGTGATGCTTCGGGTAAAGGGTTAGGATGTGTTCTCATACAACATAGGAAAGTCATAGCTTATGCCTTACGTCAACTCAAAGAATATGAGAGGAATTATCCTACTCATGATCTAGAGTTGGCAGCAGTCGTTTTCGCGTTGAAGATCTGGAGACACTACCTGTATGGAGAGAAAGTGGAGATTTATACGGATCATAAGAGCCTTAAATATTTCTTCACTCACAAGAAACTCAACATGCGGCAACGACATTGGCTTGAGCTGTTGAAAGATTACGACCATACCATCCAATACCATCCTAAAAAAGCGAACGTGGTAGCAGATGCGTTAAGTAGAAGATCATATGCAGGAATGAGTGCGATGCTGTTAACACAAAGGCCCATTTTGTGTGACTTACAAAGGATGGAGATAGAGTTCAAGACTCTGATGACCCACGTGATGATGTCAAGTATATGCGTAGAACCAGCTTTGAGTGATAAAGTTAAAGCTGCTCAAGCTACAGACCCGGAGCTGATGAAGATGAAGAAGAAAGTGCAAGAAGGTGCTATTCCAGAAGTAAGAATCGATGAATAATGAATACTTCTAGTCAACTCCAGACTTTGTGTTCCTAACGATTCTGATTTGAAGTACATAATCATGATGGAGTCACACAACACACCGTTTGCAATCTATCCTGGGAGTACCAAAATGTATCGTGATCTTCGACATATATTTTGGTGGAGCAATATGAAGAGAGAAATTACGGAGTTCATCTCGAGGTGTTTGACTTGTCAACGTGTCAAGGCAGAGCATCAAGTGCCGAAGGGTCCATTGCAACCACTTGAGATTCCAAAGTGGAAGTGGGAACACATTACCATGGATTTCGTTACGGGTCTTCCCAAGGTTTCTCAAGGCATAGATGCGATTTAGGTTATTGTGGATAGATTAACCAAGTCTGCTCATTTCTTGCCTATACGAGAGACTTATTCCCTTGAACGTCTTGCTCATATGTACGTGAATGAGATTATGAGATTGCATGGCATGCCAGTATCCATAGTTTCAGATCGTGACCCCAGATTTACTTCACAATTTTGGATCAGTTTACAGAAAGCTATGGGCACGGATTTACGATTCAGTTCTGCATATCATCCTCAAACGGATAGGCAATCAGAAAGAACTATCCAAACTCTTGAAGATCTATTGAGACTCTGTGTTCTAGACTTCAAAGGGAGTTGGGATAAGTACTTACCATTGGTGGAATTCTCCTATAACAACAGTTATCAGGCAAGTATAGGCGTGGCTCCATTCGAAGCATTGTATGGACGAAAATATAGTTCTCCAGTATGATGGGATGAGGTGGGTGAAGCAATATTGTTGAGACCGGAGTTAGTACGTATGACTACGAAAAAGATTCAAATGATCCGACAACATATACAAACCGCACAAGATCGACAAAAGAGTTATGCTGATCTTCATCGAAAGAACTTAGAATTTAATATCGGGGACCATGTATTATTACGTGTTGCTCCATGGAAAGGAGTTACGAGATTCGGAAAGAGAGGAAAGCTCAACCCACTATTCATTGGTCCATTTGAGATCCTTGACCGAGTAGGAAATGTGGCCTATAGACTCGCTTTACCGCCTAGCATGTCTCGTATTCATAACGTTTTTCACATATCCATGCTACGTAAATACGTAAAAGACCCAAACCACATTATCGAATTAGAACCAGATGAGATAACTGAAGATTTAACGTATGAGGAGATACCTGTCAAGATCTTGGATAAGAAGGAATATGTTTTACGCTCAAAGATTATACCTCAAGTTAAAGTTTTGTGGAGAAATCATACTATTGAGGAAATGACCTGTGAGTTGGAATCGAAAATGAAAGCGAGGTATCCTCACCTTTTCGACATACTAGGTACGTGCGTTAATTTTGAGGACGAAATTTTATAAGGAGGGGAGGTTGTAAGACCCCAAATTTTATTAATAAAGATTTAATTTTCTTTATATATTATTTTTAAACAGTAAGGTGTTGTTTTGATAAATGTGGTGAGTTATGGGAGATATGTGCAAATTTTTTAAAGTAAGCAAGTGGTTATAAAATATTCGTTATGTCGGGGAATATTCGTTTGGTCGAGGAATATTCTTTTTGTCGGAGAATATTCGTACGACGGCGCAGCCATTTGTGGACCCCACAATGGAATGAATGTCGAATATAGAAAGCGACATAAATAACCTTTTTATAAAAATAACTGGTAAAACTGTTACCGTTAAACTGTTGAAATACCCGGTGATAAAAATACAGTAATACGCGTTGTTGCACAGTAGCACACGGTATTGCACAGTATTTCAAATTATTGATTCTTAAGTAAGAAGTCACTTACTCAATAATTATTACAGTAATTACTGTTCAATATTTTATAATATTGACTAAATAATTGCTACATTGATAATTGTATAATTGGTACGTTGATATTTCATATTATTAATTCAATATTTGTTATTGCACAGTATTTAAATTATCAAATCAATAATTCATATTATTTGAATAATATTATTAGATAGCATTATTGGCAATGTCAAATGAAGTTCTGTCTAGGAGGGGTTATTTAATTGCGCGCCAGTAAAAAGAAATCCTTATTGGAAAGCCCCCTCTTTCCTGGGAACGACCTGGTTGTTAATATTGTAGTTCTGTAATATTATTTTTGAATAATTAATTATTAATTTATGTGATAAGGAAATATTTATTTTTGTGGATATAAAAGAAGGAATTAATGCTGAGGTATTTTTATCAGTATTTTGGTGTGAAAAATCATCCGTTTGTGGATTTCGACCATTTATTGTTCGGAATTTAGAAAAACTTCCTTCTACAAAGTTGTAGAGAATTAGATTTCATATGAAAAGGACATAAGATTCGTATTTTTCTGAAAAAAAGACTATTTATTATGAATTATTGAAGTTTCGAAAATAAATATTTTAATATATATATATATATATATATTATATAAAGCATGTAGGATTTTTGGTGGAAAAGTCCTTATTTATTCTTGGTAGGCTGCCAACCTGCCAACCTTTTCAAAACATGTGCTAAAGAAATTTCTTCCGTTTGTAAAATTGTCAATCCTGGCATCCTAAGCTTTTCCTATAAATAGGATGCTTAGTTAGAAATAAAAATCACATCAGAATCAGAAAATTTTCTCTCTATAATATCGAGCGTATTTCTTGTGAGTATTTAGATATTTTGAGTGTTGATAACAGTGCAAGTTTTCGTCCACATAATATCCGATATTCTAGCCAAAACTACTCTCCTGTTAAGGTAAGGGAATGTTATTTTCTTTCGTAGATGATGTTATTCTTTTCAATATCATTATACCAAAATATTGGCATGAATTTTATTATGAAATTCTTACTTTTTTCTTCGGGATTACTATTCACGTATACGGCACTATTCACGTATACGGCACTATTCACGAAAAAAATAAATTTTCTTCTATTTGTCCAAGTTGGCTATTATGGGTTCTATCTTTGATTGGATCCAAGTTTTGATCTTTGTTCTTGAATTTTGCTCCACAAAGTATTATTATGGAATATTCTTGAACTTGGATAAACTAAATTACGAATCCCTAATCTTTGTCCTTTATCTCACTGGATTCGTTATTTATATTATTTTTCATCATCCTCAGTCCTAAATGGTGATATAACTAAATATCTTTGGCCTGTAGAGCAAAGATGAATGATTACCTGATGAATATATTTGGCCCGTAGTGCAAAGATTGACATGGTGTTGAGATGAATATAACCACTGGTGATACAAATGAATATCTTTGGCCCGTAGTGAAAAGATGAATATTTGATTTGAGATATATATTGATTGATGTTACATGGATAAAATATTGATGATGGACTTTTAAATCATAGAAGATAGTAGACTTCATTCTCTACGTAACTCTTCTAATGAATTGATATTTTCGCTGCAGTTGTTGATCTAAAACTTGTTGTCCATAATATTTTATCTGATTTGTTGAAGACTAACGATAATTTATTCTTCATTATCTTAGTCATAATATTCTTTACTGGGCTAGTTGAGCTCACCCTTTTCAGTCTATTGTCCTCTTCAGGAAATGAGAATATCACGTGGACTAGTCGGGGAACAGTGTGATGATCAGAGTTAGATCTGTAGAAGTCCTCACTATTCTATAAAATAGTGAGACATTCATTGTAACGAATAAGGAATGAATTTGAATGTTTATATTTCGTATTATATACGATTTGTATTGAAGCTCATAGTTTGTGTGGTCGTATTTTGCACAACCGTATGTTATAAAAGATTGTATTTGAAGTTTTCTACCATGTATTTGGTGACTTAGAATGGGTTGAGTATTGAACCTATTTTGGGGGCGTCACAGTATAACAATAATTGATAGTTCGAGAATAACAAGAAGTATCAATAGTCTTCAATAAGTGTTACTATGGATAGAAAGATATCAACAGGATTCAAGGTTTAACCTTTTCAAGGTTCAAGAATAATGAACACTGAGCAGTCGCTAAGGACTATGAACTCCTACTAGAATTAACAGTAATATGATGATAATCCAATAAAACAAGTACAACAGGTGATCAGCCTAAAGTACACTACGTTATGCATAACATTTAATCATACTCATGTGCGCACGTCGGTTCCCCGACAGTTGTATAAAATTTTCCCCTTCCATGAAGGTTGTTCATCTCAGTAGAATTAAAAGAGTCCGCACCAAGTCAATTGGTTTGGATAGCTTTCTAACATACGATATTAGTTTAGCCGAATCAAATGGCTTAGACAACTTTTATAATGCATTTAGGAACGATAAGTTCAATGTTTGCAACAACATCAAGATACAAAAATTGATTTCCGAATAGCAACAGATATTTGTTTGATGTAAATATGATTGATATGGAAACAATTCAGATTTATACAATATGTAAAGTGAAAAGAGTTAGGGAACTTGCCTTAAGCGTAGTTTACCAACCTATAGCTTATCAACACTTCAACGGACTAAGATATCCTATTTGTAACATAGTTACGTTTACATGTATACCTATTAGTTACACAAGTTTGAAACATACATTATCTCATACATACAATCAACACATATGTTAAGTCTTATCCTTGCTACATAATCATACCACGTATTGAATCACAACTCTTAATTGATATCGTCTTTACTATCTTTAGAATCCTTTTACAAGTTTAACATCTTCATATTATATTATCATTACATATGAATACAATCAGCATCAACTAAACTCTGTTTAATAGCTTAGAATAGTATTATAAACAAGCTAAGTAGATCAGAAAATAAGAAAAATGTCCAGGCCAACCTGCCCTGCAGCGCAGCTGCGCTGAGGTTAGGCTTGGGACCGGCGCAGCTGCGCTGTCCGTTGGCCATATCAGACTTGGGTTTTTGTTTTTTTGGTTTCATTCCACTTCTTAGCATACTAGAGTGTTAACACATAATAATCATACATCTTAAGAGGTCTTGGACTTTCATAGGGTCATTTTAAGTCCACATTTACATATTATATCTCTAGTTGGAATTTTTTATGGAATTAAGGCCAACTAAGTTCATGAAATCAAAAGGTTAAACATATTAACTATTTGATCCCCTTAAGAATGTTATACAATCTGTAATATGCATGCTCACACTTATCCTTATCATTAACATATTGTTAGTATCATACCTTCCATGAAAACTTATTTTAAAATCATGCTTGAATACTCTCTTCAAGTCTATCTTGCTATGCAAACATATAGATTACGATTTGGAATACTAGCATGCCATCCTATATGTTCAGAATATATCTACACCTACATTCGTGCAACTTAGTTTGCAAAAAGTCCGAGTTTGCTTTTGAAATCATCTTAACTTTAAACCATGCATTCTAGTGTATATCAAACACCTTAGAATCACATTTCATGCATAGCTAGACCATACACACATGCTCAAAAAATCAGAACATAGATATCATAAGTATCATGAAGGTCGATTTTCAAAACTATAAATTTCCTTTAGTAAATGTATACTAATGCAATCCATAACATTCATGCTATTTCAAGGAGCATATATCCACATGTTAAACCTATTTTTAAGTATGTTCAAGTAATATCATCATATTAGAATTTATCAGATTATAAAAGAAGTTAAGGTTCAAGACTGGTGCATGGCTCAACTGCGCTGTTCTGAACTGTGGGAGCGGCGCAGCTGCGCTGCTACAGAACCACTTCAAAACAAGTAGACGGCGCAGCTGCGCTGGTATGTACTACAGGACGGGTGCAGCTGCGCTCTTCCTGGACATAACCAGAAATGGTTCTGCACTAGCAGAAACCAAAACCCATACACGAAATTCTTCACGTCAAATGCTTAATTCTAATCACAATATATTTATAACATGCATACACGCTTAGATAACAAGTTGGCAACATTCCTTAATCCAATTGACAGAGAATTCATGCACTTCCAAGAATTTATCAAGCTCTAAATTAAGAACATAGTGTAAGAGTTATACCTCTGTTGAAATTAAATTATCAAAGCTTCCAAGTTTCAGACAACTTCCTAATTTCAGTATACTCACACTCCAAGTTTAACTTAACAGAAAATCAGCAATTGAAATGAGAAGAGAAGAGCTTCATTTATAGAGAAATTTATTAACCATGCAAAGCCTTTGTCCACCAATTTCAACTGACGGGAAGAAGAATGAGATGATGGGTAATTGCTTGGGTTGGTAGGGCAGTTGTAATACACTGTGGAGACCGCTCCCCCTTCATCATTAGCTAGTTTGCTTAGTTTAAGATTTTTGCAAATAGGCTTTAGGCCATTGGCCTATACACGTGAGGAAGAAAGAGATGGGACATTGAAAATGGGACAATTCTATTAGAACTCAGCATATACAATATGGTTACATATATGCATAGTTTTAATTTCCTATTTGGATTACAATGTAATTTTTAATGAGGCAATATTATTACATTGTAGTAAGTTAGGGCTATATATTATCATATAATCCATGTACATTGATTTAGTCCAAATAATATTTAGACTAGGTTAGAATATAATCTAGTTGGGTATCAACAATCCATTAATCTTCATTAAACTTTATTATTTCAATTACACATAATTATTGAGATAAATATTTATTTATTCTAATTTAATATCTCTCATTAAAGGTACACATTTAATTTATCCATTACACCTCTTGTTGTCACATAAGCTTATCTATGTAACTTAATAGAATTATATGTTTCTTCTAGTTTTACTATATAGTTTTATATATCATATAATCACCTTGTAGTGTCACACCTTATTTTAAAAAGGTAGACACTATATAACTTATGATCAATCATTACATTTTATTGTACATAGAAATTAATTGAATAAACATTAATCTACTTAATTAATTATTTACTCATTAATATGTTATCACTCATAATAACAATAAATTAAAAATATATCATTAATTAATCCTTACCTTCTTAATTCATTCATTCTTTAATTAAACCATTATTAAGTCCATCATTATGCCACACAAGACAATCCATAAGCTTATCGTAAATTCTCCACATTTTTCAATTATCATAAATTTAATTTAATTTAATTGAGTTACTCATCTCATGCCACATAAACAATTATGTTACAATAATTATTCATACGTTTATTAATATCAATATTAATATTATTTATAAAATTCACGGGTATTACAAAGCCTATCCAAGATTTGTTTGGATAGGCTCAATCTGTCCTTGACCAAAACCTTAGGCTGAGCAGACAAGTCGGCAGTTGATTTTTCATGTCCAGAAACCGTCTTACTTGTCGTCATTACTCCTGATCAAATTCTTTTATGATTGAAAACTTCCAGCACTTAAAAGCCCTCCTTCTAGCGCCAATGTTAACGTCAAAATTCGTCCACGCGCCTCAACCACTAAAAGCGTGTCCAATTCTGCACAGAAACAAAATCACACGAAGAAGTTTGTGGGGATAGTTTCGGTGTGAGAATAAGTATAGGCTGAACAAGGTTTAATAATAGAGGTATTTAGTATTGGAAAATAATAGTGAATTGTGTGTACCTTAGAACCTCAATATAGTCTTGTATTTATAGTGATCACACCTTCTCTACATGCCATTCCTCATATAGAAATAGAATTCCTCATTAGGCCAGATTCCTTAATGGGATTGAGCTGAATCTTCTTAAAGGAAGAAAGTCAGATTCTATCCTGACACTTTCCTTAGAAGTTCGAAATCAAATATAATTAGAAATCTTGGATTCCTTAAAGTTTTTTAATTGCCCTACGTGGGTAGACTTTCTTCACGTGGATCATGGCCCACTGAATCACCCGGGCCCAAATAATCA
Source organism: Panax stipuleanatus (assembly GCA_020205555.1). Classification (NCBI taxonomy): domain Eukaryota; kingdom Viridiplantae; phylum Streptophyta; class Magnoliopsida; order Apiales; family Araliaceae; genus Panax; species Panax stipuleanatus. Next base: position 60,669,941 of record CM035124.1, on the reverse strand, counting down.
TGCTCCAACATTTTACATTTTTTTTGTGTGAATAAAAACTCAACTCTAGTTTACTTGATTAACAACCTTCTAAAGTTACTTAGCTGACAAATTATCATAATTAAAGAAAAATCAGGCTCAAATCCTTGTAAGATATGTAATTAGGTATTTGCGATTAGAGAACCATATAGAGAAGAAGACACGTTATATTTCTAAGTATAAGTAGATCAGTCCTCATTTTCTACTTTCTAGTTTTCCATAGGCTTTTCTTTTTTCCTTTTGAGTAATGGCGGCCTAAAAGCCTAATGCTTATTTTTGATTGAATGAATGTAATGGAGGACGGAATGGAATGATTTTAAGATACTTTAAATGTATGTTTGGTTATTGATGGTGAGTGTTGTAATATAATAATAATAAAATTATCACATATATTCATTCCATTTTCTTCACACGGAATAAAAAATAAATGAATGAAATGAATTTTCATTCCATTTGAATGATTTATCCTCCAAAATGATTATCAAATACATTATTTCATTCCTTCTTGTATTCAATTCATTCAATCCAAACGTAGCATAAGAATTTATATTACAAGTAGTAAAGCCTAAGTCAGCAGAAAAAATTTCAAAAAAATTGACGGAATCAACATTTTCTTATACAAACGTCTTGGAAAATATTATACGGGAAAGAGGTATGTTCTCAGGATTTCTTCTGGTATTTGTAGTTTTACTTTGTTATAAAAGAAGAAAAGGATTGCTAGTGCGTCCAAAAATTTTGTGTTTGGATTGCCTAGATACGCGATTGTACAATACAACCACTTGATGTGTGTCCGGGTAATCCGGGATCAATATTTCTGGGCACCAAAGAGATTATCCGAAAGGAGAAATAACATACAAGTTTAAAAGATAATGATGTGCTCTATAACACTTTGAATATAAAAAATTAAAAACTAGAAACATCATAACATGTCCTAAAATACAATTTTTCCACATCTTATTCCCTTAACATAGAACTGAAAACCGTGAAAAATAGAACTACTTGTTCTTTGCAAAAACTTACTGTGCAAACTAATAGTAAGGCATTTCAATTCGTTGTACCATTAATTTGAATTTATCTTTCATCTATATGCATGTTGACTACATAATTGAGCTTTGTACGTGTATTCATATTGTGAAAAAACAATAAAATTTATTTTAGAAAAAAAAACAGCACAGAATCCTAGGCTACATGTACATTCCGGTTTAAAAAAATTAGTTTACATGCTGCTGATGCTTGATCTGACTCCTGATATGCCAAATGTTGATGTGCTAAACTGCAGGGAAGATTGAAACGACTCGTGGCCAAGAGGCAATGGTCTGTCAGGTAATCTCGGGATATCGATATCACCTTCTAACATCTTTAAAGCATCAAAAATGGTAGGCCTAAGAGCCACCATTACATGTGCACACAGTATACCAACATGAACAAACCTTTCCATCACCGCCTTTGGCCCATTCTGTCTCATACACGCATCAAAAATCTCATTCACATTTTCCGATTTCACATGATCCCAAGCCCAATCAGTGATCAAAAGTGAAGAAGAAGACCCATCGAGCACTTTTCTTCCGCTCATAATCTCAAGAATTATGATGCCAAAGCTATAAACATCACTTTTCTCGGTTAGTTGTCCATAAAGAGCATATTCTGGTGCTAAGTATCCGTATGTGCCAGCTACCCTTGTTGTAAGATGAGACTGGCCTTCAGTAGTTTGCTTTGCTAACCCAAAATCTGCCACTCTTGCTTTCAAATCAGAGTCTAAAAGTACATTTGTAGACTTTATATCGCGGTGATAAATGGCTGGTTTGATTCCATAGTGCAAATAAGCTAGCCCTTTCGCGACATCAAGAATAATATTCCTACGTATCGGCCAACTCAAAGGCTGCCTACTAGAATTTGCTCTATTGTTGAACAAATGCTCATCAAGACTACCATTTGACATGAAATCATAAACTAGATATCTTCTATTACCTCTAATGGCATCGCTTGTAACACAAAAGCCTCTCAGGGCAAGAAGATTCCGATGCCTAATTTTGCTAATGATCTCTGCTTCATTAGTGAATTCTTGATCATCCCCATTTGTATCCAAATCAAGAAGTTGTTTGATTGCCACAATGGTGCCATCCAAAAGGGTACCCTTGTAAACAACACCGTATCCGCCCTGGCCTATCATATTCCTCTGTGAAAACCCGCCTGTGGCTTGCTCAAGCTCGCCTACATTAAACCATTTTGCACCTGTGTTAGGTAAAACCTTGGCCTTAACACCCCTAACATATTCTTCGTGCATAGCATCTTCCCTCTTTTCCTTCTCGCTTTTTCTATAAATTATGATTAAACCCCATGCTGCCAAGATTCCAATCAAAGCACCTAATGATCCAAAAACAATTTTGAGCACACTTCTTTTGCTCAAACCATTTGATCCCTTGTTATTTGCTGAGCTAGCCAACGGCAGGCCTAGTATACAAGCTGCTGTCCTAATATCCTCGGGACCATATTCATTGACAATACCAGCAGCATATAAAATAGTGTAATAAAAACATTTTGTGGAATTTGCTTTAAGAGAATTCAACACAGAATTCACCCTTAGGCCAGCATCGAGGCACGAGCTGCATCGGGTGAGCCCCGATAAGTCTGAATTACAAGATGAGTCTAGTTCACTAGACGGTCCAACTTTCTCAATCCAATCTTTAGTTGTTGCAATACCTGCACATCTTGAAGGGTTAACCACGAACTCGCTCGTATCATTCACGCAAGACGGATATATAGACATGGCAGCAAGCTCAGCTCGAAAATCGGACACGCACGAAGATGCAGCATCTGAAGCTGGGAGATAGAACATTGAGGTTTCTTTGAGATGTTTAGCAAGGCCAATACCAATGAGGCTTTGGAGAGTTTGGCAGCAACTTTTGTCAATGGGTTCACGGCACGCCGTACTGTCCCATGGGAATGTTTGAACATAACTAAAATCAATGGGGCATGAAGAATTTGCAGAGCAGATGAAGAAGATGATCAAACAGAGGAGACACAGAATTGAGGACAGGAAGTCTAGGAACTTGTCCATTTTTTGTTATTCTTTTATTATGTCCTCAACAAAGGCTTTAGTATATGTATAAATGGTTATATACTATTACCTCCATTCTATAATAACTTTCTTTTTAGAAGAAAAAATTTATTTTAATTTATTTGTCATTTACAACTTTCTAGGAGAATAAATTATTTATTTTCTTATATCACCCTTAACTTTTATCATTGTCCCAAGAAATTTTTTCTGTTGTATTAATAGTTTTCAATTTCCCATAAAGGGGTAGTGATAGAATTTTTTACAAATTTTAATTTTTAAATAACAGTATTAAATGAGTTTCTTAATTCATGTGCATGAAGTTAAAAAGACAATTATTATGAAATGGAGGTAATAGTATATAGTTTAATCGGAGTTCGAGTTTTTTTTAATTGGTAATGAACTGGAGCTTTAGTTTTGAACTGTCCAAAAGCATCAAGATTGGCTGCTCGGACTTTATGGTCAATTTTGCACGTTTGGTTTATGAAGAGTTTGGTCTTAAAATTGTTAGGAATATATTACTACTATATCCGTCTCATAATAAGTGTTTTTTTAACTTAAATCACACAAATCAATACACAAGTTAAAATGACAAAAATACTCTTAATATATTTCTTTGTTTTGTTTAAGATTTTTTTTATTGCCTTTTGGTCTCTTTTTCTCTTTCTTCAACCTTTCAACTTTCCAATAAATATGCAATAAATATCATTGGTTGCATAAGGGTACATATGAGAAAATATTGTAAAAATTATATTAGAATTCTAACACATCACTTATTTTGAAAAAAAATATTAAACTTAAAAAAATACTTATTGTGAGACGGAGATAGTACTAATATTTTCTGCTGGTCAAAGTCAAAGTAATCTAGGTTATTGACGGTGGCTGTTTTGGTTAATAGTTGGCGTGTAATCTACTACCCTACCAGTTTCGTAATAATAATATTTTTATTATTTCACAAAAATAATATTTTTTATTAGGAATAATAAACTAACACATTATACATTTGTACTTAAAGCTTATCATCATAATCTTTGTATAATGTTCTCCCTCCGTCGGTATTCAAAAGAATGAGCAAAATATAATTTACACATATATTAAAAAAAATAAAAATTTAAAAATAAAGTAGAAGTAGAGAAAAAAGAAATAAGAAAGTTCTAAATTTATCTCTAGAAATTCCACACAATTATATAAAGTGATAAGTACTATAGACGGATTCAGCTTAAGGGCAGAGGGGTCAATTGACTCCACTAAAATTTCATGGGTCATTTATTTTCTTTTTTTTATAGGATGCTTAGCCAAAATATGAAATTTTAGATTAAAAATATACTAAATATATCAAACTTCTACCTACACCGCCACTCGACTATTTCTTATTGTTTAGCAACTTACATTGGACATTATATTTTGTAATTATTAAAAATAAGGTTATCATTGCTATAAATTCAAGCAATGAAATCCCGAAAAATGTTATTGAAAGCAATATTTGAGCATTAATTAATTTTATTATATTTTTATTTCTTTGTGTGATTTTTTTTTTCAAAACTTGATCCCATTGAACCAAATGGTTAGATCCGTCCCTGATGAGTATATATATTTTTTATACTAATAGACTCTACTGAATGACTTAGTTACCTTTCATTTTATATACTTTATTTTATCTTTTTAGAAAAAATAAAATGTGTACTTTTAGTTATTTTTTTGAGACGGAAGGAGTAATTATTATAAAACTAAAAATATATCCCTTTTGCTTTTCAAGAAGTAAAGGGAATAATAAATATTAGTTGGGTGATTACAAATGTGATTATTACTTTTTGAGAAATAATAAACCTTGACTTATATTTTTATATTCAAATAACTTGCATGGACTTTAAGCCTCACTATCTAAATCATGTGTGTTATTGTGACCCTGCACGATTCGCATGTCTTTATCTTTTGTTATACAAATCTTTTCTCATATAAATAATAAATAATTAATAATAAATACTAATAAATAAGACTCATATTATATGAGTAAAATTTTATAAAAATATATGTTTTGTGTGTGTGAAAATAACAGCTCTTGTTATTTCTTCTTTTCAACTTTTTTACATTTTAGATAAAATATAATTTATCACGCGTGATTTATACATCTTTATGAATTACTATAGGTGATTAAAAGATTGCCAATTAATAACATGTGATTTTAAAAAATGCAATAGTTATCTTTTCATCCAATTTAATGAGAGTGTAGTATACTATTCCTTTAATAAGTCAATGAATTGTCAAACAATTGGATTTCTTTTTCAAATTACAAAAATGTCCTCCCTAACTCAATACTATATATCTATTCACCAACTTCGTGCGAAGTACGAATTGTATGTTTGGAGGTTTTTGGTTAATTAATTATTAAGTCATTCAATTGAACGAATGTAGATATATTCAATAATTTTTTTGAAAAGATAATTAATGAATTATTATAATTTTCATTAGAATAATTAATAAATTTATATTGTGCATATTTTTTCACTCAAATGTTAATATAATTAATATAGAATTATTAGGAATCTAATAATGTAATTATTATGTTGTTAAAATTTTAGTTTGCAAAAAAACAAAATTATATTAGGAATTTAATTGTATTGACAATCTAACTTAGGGATTTGCTTTAAATACCAATGTGAATAAAATTTTGGATTCAAATTTAATTGAATTTTAATTTAGTTATTGACATAACTAATTAATAAAAAAATCATTATTATTCAACTAAATTTATGGTTGTCTGATATAATTAAATAAAATAATTTGATAAGATTTTAAGTTCTAATTAATTTAGTTAAAGCACTAATTTGGTAAATATATTCAGGGTTAAAATAAATACAACAAAATGCCTGATATTTTAATACCAAAAAAATATTAATAAATTTTAGTTTAGTTATAAATTAATTTAATAAGAAACTTAAGGAATTAAGTATATGTATAATCTAATCGCATGATATGTTAAGATTTTAAGTGTTAATGAATTATAATTTAAATAAGAAACCGAGTTACTAAGTGCATAACTGTATTTTGAATGAAATCAGAATCAAATTTGTGCTTTTAAACCTCCTTATACTGATGTGTTTTTTTGATTGTTATATTTTTAACGGGATGTGATTTATTTTGAATACTTTACAAATTTTGGATAATATTTAATTGTTTCAAATTTTAATACGCTTTAAGTATATATGAGCAGTAAGTGCTTTATTAATCAATACTTGTATATAAAGGCAGCAAAGCCGATCCCAATTTGGAGATTGACTCTTAATTAATTTGAGTCAATTTCGTTCAACTTCACTGAGTTATTTATCGAGTTGGTCTAATCTCATCCTCTTCATCTTCCTCATAATCATCATCAGCCATAAACGATTCGTCTTCTCTTCACTACCTCCTCTTCAATCACTTCAGTTTCTTCCCCTTCCCCTGCCAAGCAAAATCGATTCCCCTCACTTTTTCTTTTGTTCCTTATCTCTCTCTCCTCCCAAATCTCTTCTTCTCTATCTCTGATTTACCCTAAACTTCTTTTGTAGGACAAACGAATACGAGAGATTGCGAACTGTGGGGTTTTTGGGGCTTTTTGGGTGGAGCAAATCGAGAGATTGCGATCTGTGGGGTTTGTGGATCGATCGATTTTTGTTGCCGGTATTTCCTTATGGAACGTTCTCATAACACGAGTATTAAACCGAGGAAAGAAAGAATTAGGTTTCCCTCTCTCTCTCCTCACTCCATATCTCTCTCTGTGTGTGTGTGTGTGTGTGTATATATATATATAGACAGGAAAATTCGAGCCTTTTACTTTCTTTTAACAGGTCGCGTTCATATTTTCTGTAAGTTCTTTACATTCAATTTTTATGATTTTCATTTTCATAAAAAATCTGTTGTTCTTTATGTTTTAGTTAACTTTCATTACTACGAAAACGATGTTGTTTACAAAAAAATTCGCACGTTTTACTTTTTTTTAACAGGTCGCGCTCATATTTTCTGTAAGTTTTTTAGATTCAATTTTATGATTTTCATTTTCATAAAAAATTTGTTGTTCTTTATGTTTTAGTTAACTTTCATTACTACAAAAACGATGTTGTTTTGATTTATTATTAACCCTTTTGTCGAAATTTTTATTTTGTTTTTCTGTGAGATGAAAAGAAGATTGAAATAGATGGAAGAGGAAGTTGCTGCTCTCCTAGAAATGCAGGCTAATGTTGAGAAAGAAATGGGTGTTGTTCAAGGTTTAATTTTACTTTTTTTTAATTGAGTTTAATATCTTCAATTCTTTTTTTTCTAAGTATCTCTATAAATAGAATCTCTATTCTGGTGAACTGAAAATTTAAGTTTGAGGAAGTGCTATAAAGACTCTTAACGTGAAAAGGAGTTGATTTGATGTAGATGTTATCTACTGAGTTGTTCCAAAGAGGTGTTGCTAATTCATGATAAGTAATGAGTTCTTTCAAAGGTTTCAGTTCTTAAATTTTAGCTATTAATACCTATATATAAAGGGACATAAGGCGATCCTTTGAATTAGAAAACTCAGCTATCAATTGGAAAATTCATTGAGTCAATTCTTAATTAATTAATAGTTAACTCGGTTATTTCTCATCTCATACATCGCCTCTTCCCCTTCCCCGCTCTTCCATCTCATCAATTAACCCTTATTCGATTCCTTTTTGATTTATTTTCCTTTTTCGAATTTTCTATTATTTTCGTCCTTTGGTTTCAATTATCAGATATCTTTAAACTCCATTATCACAAACATAGAAGTCCCAAATCAGTAGATCCTCATCAACTAGATTAAGAAATATGTGAGATGGAACCAGGGACAAGTTGGAGGAACAAAAGGGATCAACAATGTTGCCATCGCCTTCAAGATTGTCGAAGAAGATACACTGCGTTAAATGTTACTCAAAACATGTCATGCTTAGTTGATGGGTGCACTTCAGACCTTAGTATCTGTAGGGAGTATCATCAGCGCCATAGGGTTTGCGAGCGTCACTCAAAGACCACTATTGTGATTATTGGTGGAAGAGAGCAAAGGCCTTGCAGAACCCTCATGTATTTGTTTTCCTCTCTTATGAATCAACTAGATATGTATATGATGTTTAAAAGTGGGGGCTTTTACTTTATGGGACTCTTTTAAAAATGCATAAATCTATTAGTGTCCACTTATCGAAGCCCATTTGAGCTTGGAGTATTCATCATACTGTAATTTCTTTGCCAATGGTCAGATAAGACTTTGTGATATATGATTCATTCATGAAATATATTTGCCTTAGATACATTTGTGTGTTTTGTATTTCAATTGTATGTTTACTTTCTTCCGCTACGTTTCTTTTTGTGCCAAGTATCAGTTTAATGAATATTGAAGGAAGAATTACTACCCTATTCAGCTGTTCGACATGATTGGTGTGTTCGTTTGAACAAATATTGGATTTTGACACATTGTAGCCACTTTCTTAAAAAGCATGCGACACTTAATTTTTAATTTTCTTATAGTATATTGTTGAACCGTTTCGGTGTTAACAAAACGGGCACAAACGCGTGCAAACATACACGGTCAACAAGTAATAATTGTGATAAGTAAAGATCGTTCCCACGGAGAAAAGAAATTAGATTTAAACTATCATGCATCAATTCTATAATTATCTTCAACTTCTCAAACGAGTATCAAAGTGTGAATTAATAACTAAACTGATTTTAAAGCTAAATTAACTAATTAACAGACGAGGGATTCAAATTAGAGAAATATGGGATCCTAACTTCACCTATTGCATCGTCCAGATTACACACCTCATGTCAAGTATAATTGATTAATTAGGAATGCTAGTCGAGAGCACGAATGTGAGAAATGGCTATCTTTTAATAAACCAAGTCCATATCATATAAAATCCACAAAAGAGATAGAATTCACATGAACATCAATAAAACCTAAATCACTATATGTCTATGTGATTTACAAGCAATATCGATTTAAGTACAAGCTCCCTATTGGCTACATATGGTAAGCCGGTATATTTCTGTCCGAATTACGAATCATAAAATTCATCCAATGCAAATTTCACGAACATATGCTAGCATGGCAAAATCTAAGTTTATACTTCCTCTTTCAATTTCATATAAACTATTACAGTAGATGGTGATCAAGCATCTATATATTCAATACAACCATGCTAGGCAAACCATACAAAATCAAGCGTACATATTAATGAGGCATATAAAGCTAGACTAAGCAATAAGATTCATTAGAATCCCATAATGGTAGTTAGTTCATCTCTGAACCACTAACCATTATGGGATTTGAACAAAGCATGAGAAGCAAATATGGAAGTAAGAGATTAAGAGAGATAGAAAATGCAAATCTGAGTATCCCCTTTCAATAGAAGCATTTAATGCCAAGTTCAGATCACAAACAAACCCAAAGTGAAACCCTAGAATGGAAATCTACTAGAACTAGAAGAGGAGAAGAGTTAGTCTCTCAAGCTCTCTAGCTCTCTAACCCTAGACAAATAGGAAAACTTCAATGCTTGTAATAATTGTTAAGTCTGAATGATAAGTCCTTCCATTCATTGCAACTACACCAATATATAGAATATACACTCAGAAGAAAACAATAAGTAAAAAGGTCAATTTCTTGACCGGCGCGGCCGCGCGACCTCCCTTTGTTCTCCCGGCGCTAGCGCACCCTTGTCCAGAGCAGCCTCTGGCCCTGCCACTCGACGCAGGCGGCGCTGCTCTTCCTTTCAATCCCGGCGCAGCTGCGCAGGGCTACTGAATCTTGCTGGTGCAATCTAGTGCAATGCCGTTTCCTTGTGCTTTCTTATTGCTTTCTCCATTGCTTCTTTTTCCTTCACCTTGCTACCTTTAGACCATCATCACATCATACCAACTCCACCTTTTGATCATCATAGGCTCTCTATGAAGTTTTTAGCCATCTCCATGCCAGTTCCAAGCCTTCTCTTGCCAAGCCATCTTGCCTTTGTCAATTCCATGCCAGTTGAGCTTCCTGCCTGAAAGATACAAAAAAAAGATAAAACATATCAAAAGACACTAAAATGCTTGAGTTTAAGCCATAATCAGAGCAAGTTGATATTCAATAAGTAGGTATAAAACCTACTTATCATATATAAATACTATGTTTTTTGTGCTGACAACATGCCCAACACATATTTGAGATTTCTCTTACTTTGTCCAAGGAAGCACTGTCCCTTCAACATGAATTGTGTGTTTGTTCTGGCAAATGACAAGGAGTTTACGTGGGATAAATTGATGGAATACCTTTGTTTGAGGTGATCAAATTAGCTTTTTACCGAGCATCGCGGGCATCAACAACTCTGGTGGGAGATTTCACTAACCGCAAAAAAGGAAAAATACTATCACGGGTAAGTTTGTATTTTTCCTATATTACAAATTTCTTTCTTTTGGATTTTGATATTGTGCATGAGATGTTTGATAAAATGTCACGTGCATACCTACTTCTTACAATCTTACTCATTCATCTATCTAATGCAGTTGTAATAGTGTGTAGAAATAAATATATGTATTTTTGTTGTAGTCTGATGACACATTAGTATGACTAAGACCTTTTTCCTGGGTTTGATGGTGAGAAGATGTGAGGCCCCCAAATCCGGGTTCTCTAACCTCGAGTTTGGTGCTCACGATACAACATCATCATAAGTATTCTATAAACTATTGCGCACTAATAAACATACATTGTTCATTACAATAAAGTCTTATATCAATATCCCAAGGCCTATAACCTAACTTAAACATACCTTTCTTAAGTTACACATAGTAACACAAAAGATTTAAAATATCATTAAACATAATGTAACATGTTACATAAACTTTCACACTATCTATTCCTGAATTTTTCCTTTGCCTTTGTCCTTCTTGGACGTCTCCGACTTAGCTGAAATAAATGACATGATATAGCAAGAGTAAGCAACTAATTTGCTTAGCAAGTTTAAATACAAAGGAGATATATCATGATTAGAAAAGAATTTAGCTTTTAATGTTCAACCATAGAAATCGATTGTGAAAGAACATGAATTATGTTTCAATATTTGATTATTCGAATAATTGAATAATAGATGCTGAGTGGTTTGAAATAATCATGAACATATACTAAGGTTGTCAGTATTTAAACTGGTCCTTTTAATAAGTTTTGATAATCAAGGGGATCAGCCTTTCATACCCGATGTATTATGCATAAACACTCAATATACGAGCAACAATTATTTCCTAATAATGCTTTAATCAAATTGTTCTTTTTCTCAGTCTCGAGTTCTTAACAAATCAATTGTTTAAGAACAACTTTTAAAACATATTTGATTTAACAAATTTAAACATGCTTGATCTAGCTGATACAATTAGCATAGATCCATATCATAAACAATTCATGAATAAAAAACTTTAATCAATTCACAGTTCAATAATGATAGAACATGAATTCAATTGCACAAAGTGCGAATATCAATAATCAGTTTAGATGTGAATAATCAATAATAATTATTCACTAACATGCTTCGAAAGTAATAACTCAAGTTGAGTTAGAGAATTTTCCTGTTCGACGAGCTACATCTAACTAGCTTTAATTAGAACTCTTTGAACGACCTAACATTGACAATGTTGATCTATTAATTAGTACTGCGTATAATTATATGTCTATACGCTTACTTATGTTATTATCTAGCAAATAATTCAATCACAAAGTACACATAATATAATGTACTATCATTAATCCTATAATACATTTAATTGATCTAGGTTAATGAATTAATTAATAATATTTTTCTTAAGAGATAAAAACTTATTAGATCCTTAAATAATTTATTATATTTTTTAATTACTGAGTTATTTAAATTCTTTTCATTTATTTACTCTATCTTCATTTAATTACTATTTAATATTAGTTAAAAAGTAATTAATTAATTACCTTTAGTTATTATTTGATAATAAATAATAGCTAATTACATCTACTTATTATTTAATGTTAATTAAATAATAAATAATTAAATTATTAATATTATTTATCATTAATTATTATTTAATATTAATTAAATATTAATTATTTATTTATTTATCCTTGAATAATATCTAATTAATTCACTTCATAAATCTTTAATTATTCTTTCTTATTAATTTAAGGATAATTAATTATTATTCGTTCTTCTTTATTATTTAATATTAATTAAATAATAAATAATTATTTTATAAATTTTTTATGTCAATGTAAGTAAGTAATTATATTATTATTACTTAATCTTACTTAAATATTCTTTAATTATTATTTAATATTAATTAAATAATAATTAATTAATAGTTTAACTCTATTTATTATTTAATCTTAATTAAATAACCAATAGTTAGTTTATTAACACTTACTCTACTTAATTATCACTTAAAGAATATTTAAATATTTAATTACATTTAAATTATATGTAATTAGTTTGAAAAATCATTTAGTGGCATTAATAATTATTAATTAGTAAATTTTAAATGAGTTTAGACCATTAATTACATAATAATTACATAACTGTCTATATAAATTATAAATTAAATATTATAATATTCCTCACAATTTTAGAAAATATTTGGTCCCAGACCCACCACCAGAACCTGCCGGAAAGTGGGTGAACCGGCCGCAGGAAAATTCCGACGGTTCACCGGTTTTGCTGAACCAGTCAAAATCTTTATTTATTTATTTTCAATTTTTAGCTTTTGTTTTCAGTTTTGGGGTCCTTCACTAAAACTTTTATAAAACAAAATGTACAACTCCGATTTAGGTCCAGTTTGTCTCGTTGGATTCGTATCTTCCCGAACTTCAATTTTCATTTATCAAACATCAAATTTGGATCTGGTTTGGTCACGAAAAACAGCCCTGAAGTGGCTGGTCAGGGACATGCTCCAACAGTTGGAGTGTTTTTGTAATAAATCCATATCCTGCTCATTTTTCAACATTTTTACATGATTCCAAAAAGGTTTTACCCTTAACTCATAGATCTAGCATACCAAAAATTAAAATCACAAGAACCCTTCATAGATTTCAAAATGACAAGCATAGATCACCTTTTTTAAAATAAATTTTTCGAAAAAACTCTTTTAGCTTTCTTTTTTCCAAAATTTCCAACATAAACTCATATGAATCATCAAGCATCAAGTTAAACACATCATATACAAGATGTAACATTCTAATAAGGTTCTAACCATTTAAAACACAATACTTCAAGGATGTAACATAAGAGTACATAAAACATACAAAACTTTAACTAAAGTTTGATTTTTTTTTTCTTTTCTTTACCTTGATCTTGTTGCTATTTTCATTATCTTTCCAAAGTAGAAAATGAACTTGGGGTGTATGAGCTTGCTTCTCTTCTTCCTCCTATCTCTTGTCCAAAATTTTCTCTCTCTTCTTTGCCTTTCTCTTTCTTTTGTTTTGTTTGATAATTTAAGAATGAGATGAAAGAGAAAGGAAGTAGGGTTTTGTTTGGGAAATTGTATAGATCTAAAACATGTAAGTATACAAGTTGTCTAATACTTTCCCCATCTCTTCCCTCTCCATATTACTTGTAATCTTTGATAAAATGTGTGGCTAACTTCTTAAGATGACACCTAGATTGTGACGCCCCCAAATTCAAGTACTTGAAACCCGAACTTGGTGCTACACGATATCATTTCTTTGAGCGGAATAATATATTTAACAAACTTAATATACATATAAGAGTTGTCTAATCCCAGGTACACGACCTTTAAAGTACTTCATTACATGATAGATAATAAATATTATCGTCTTAATAAAGTCTAACTATTACACAAGATACCATAAACTTATTCCATCAGCTTTTCATTCCCTTTGTTTTTGTCAGAGCCTTCTGGTTGATCACGTTTAACTGCAAAACATTTAATTTAAAGCAAGAATGAGCATTCAATTGCTCAGCAAGTAATAGCAGATAATAAACATCAGCTGAAAGAAATAAATATTTTCTTTAAGGACCACTTCTACAACGAATCAATATTTGTGAAGTCATTTGAAACAATTCTTAATAACATATCAAATCGTTTAAAATTTTGAAACGACGTAGTGACTATAAATGCTGAGTGGTCAATGGACCATGAACTTTTATTTTTTATTTTTGAAAAGATTTAAACAGAAATTCATCTGCAAACCGCTCTGGTCTTACGGACATGTAGGGTGATTAGCCCCGTTATGTCCTGTATTGATCAATACTATCTGTTTGAACGATAATTTTGTTCACTCTGTTCGCCTTGGGCACATAAACAAGTTCCCCATTTCGGGTTGTTCATACTCAGTCTGGAGTTCTAACTAAACAATTCAGTTGGACGATTTTATCATAACAATAATATTCAACCTATGTCTAGCCAAGTCAGATAGCTTAGACAGTCTTTAAACCATAAATACATACCGAAGTTTAATAGTATGTAACAGAATTTGTCATATCAAAGAATTTCAAGTTCAAGAGTTCTTACATAAATACAACAGTTCATATAAATGGGGACACTGGTATAATAAAAGATAATAGTGAGATATTAATAAACAATAAACGAATTGAATAAAATTCCACAATATAAAAATAATTTCATAGACGAGTCATGGATATCATTACGGATATGAATAATTGACAATAATTATTCATGAACATGCTTTTCGCTTACTGGGATCCTTCGCATAAAGTAAATACAAAGAGTAGAAATACTTGCTCAATAAGAAATTGAGTTAAGAAACTTCTTACTAGGATCCATTACATAAAGTAAATGCAAAGGTTAAGATACTTGCCTTGATAGCTGATTACAGCTACATAGTATAGCTTAAGCTTTTATCTTTAATATGAAGTTATATCATCAATAGAATTATTCTTTTAATTAGAATAATAAAACTTAACACATAATATTGCTTAAATCCGTTGTCACATATTCATATCAGTCATGAAAATACATAAGAATGTATACCTAGTCAAACTATGTCGATTTGGTTTGAGTTCGGTATCGTTTCGGTATCTCGATTGTATTATCAGATAATTAACGAATTTATTTTTAATAAAACTTTGTTCAAGAACTTAAATATTATATTAAATAATTTAATTATCATTTATAATATTTTTCCAAACATTAAAATTATTTATAATAATTTTTCAAACACTGATATCATTTTTAATGATTTAATTGCTAAATAATTTTATTATCATTAATATTTAAATAATTTAAAATATTAATGAACTTCATGTCAACTCAGTTAAAAAAGTTATTTATTATAAACTGAACACATTTTTAAAACCTTAATATTACCTTTAAATAATTTTTAAAATATTAAAAGTTATTTATTATAACTTAAAATAGTTTTAAAACATTTATGTCACCTTTAAATGATTTATAAAACATTAAAATCATTTTTAAATAATTTATTTAATATAATTATTAAATAAATTTATTATCATTAATATTAAAATATTAATAAAATTCTTATCAAAATATTATAAGTTAAAAGACTTTTTAAAACTTTAATATCATTTTTAAATATTAAAACCATTTTTAACTAATTTATTTAATATAATTATTAAATAAATTTAATATCATTAATATTAATTATTAATAAAATTTATCTCAAAATATTAAAAGTCATTTATTATAACTTAAAATATTTTTAACACTTTAATATCATTTAAAATGATTTTTTAATATATTAAAATCATTTTTAAATAATTTATTTAATATAATTATTAAATAAATTTAATATCATTAATATTTAATTAAATTAAAATATTAATAAAATTTGTGTTAAAATATTAAAAGTTAATTTTTATAACTTAAAATAATATTTAAAATTATTTTATGAATTTTTAATAATTAATTTCTATTTATTTCTATTTATTTTAATTATTTTAATTAATATAATTATTTTTCAAAAATCAGTCTATCGCTAAAGGACTATCGCGATAGGAAGTGTCGCCTTAGGTGTTCTTGAGCACTCAAGAACAGTCCGGTCAACGTGTAGGGGCTCCGTTTGACCTGATTTTTCTGGCGATCTGATCGATTTCTAGGCAAGCAAGTGTAATGAGATTGTAGTGTTAGTGTAGTACTACACTCTTAAGGTCATAGCCTTGCCTAATAACATCTATACAGGATTCAGTGGCCGGTCAAACCACCTACCCAACGACTGTTCTTCATTTCTAGGTTTTTCCAGAAATGAAAAGTCATTGCCGGTTAACGCTCTTGTTGGCCTTATATCTTTTAATCGGTTCATGCTATAGGTGTTTTAGACGTCGGGCCTTGTAGAGCAACTAACAGGGTACAAGATTCGAGCACTTAGAATGTCTAGAAATCATCAAGCTGCAAGATCTAAGTCCCTAAAGAACTTGTCAGACTGCTGTCACGAATTTCTGGGTTACCCAGAAAACGAAACTGAATGGTCAACGACTTTTGACCGACTACAACTTCCGATCAGTGTATTTTTAAGGTTCGAGAGTGCTCTGGACTTGTAGTCCTTATGTCAGAGTACAACCTAAACATAACTTTACATCATAACAGTCTGTCAGTAACGAGATCAAGGCCGGTCAAACGGGCCTGTCCGGCTTGTTCATGAGTTTTCTGGGTTACCCAGAAAACGTTTGGTCATGCCTGGTCAACGGGTTTTGACCGTGAATAACTTTCGATCTATACATGATATAAGCATGATTCCATTTGCAGTATACTAACATCATTACATAAAACACATACAAATACTTAAACACAACATATCATTAACAGGGTGAGATTTATAGGCCCCGACTTTGACTGTCAGACAACATTTTTAGGGTTTTTACAGTTTTCAAAAATTCTTATTTTCGAGGCTTTTGATGTTATGAAAATATTATTTCTCAACCCAGATCACTTATTAACATAACATAGCACATAAATAAACACTTAATCATAAAATCTAATGAAGATTTAAAGATTTAGCATTAGGGTTTGAGTTTTATACCTTTCTTGAAAAGTTTTGATTTCTGATCTGTTCTTGGATTGTGTATGGGATGTTCTTGTCTTTTTAGAAACTGATGTTGAGAGTAATTTTCGTGGGTTTAGAGAGAGAAAGAGACTTGGCTTGTGTGTGTGAAAAATAATTGAAGTAAAGCTTTCTTTTTCTTTCTTTAGTTCCTATCCAATTGATTCAATGAATCAAGACTGATGCAAGGTGTCGATTGTTGGCTGATGAGAGAAGATTTGGCCATGTGATAATATCCTAGCATTAATGTGGCCTATATCTTGGCAAGATTTGCAAGCAAACTAAATTAAATAATTCCAAAAATGCCATTTTAGTAAACTAACAAAAGTTTTTAGGGTATTCTTGTCCATAATGCATAATTCTAGGGTTTAATCCTTAGATTTTAACCCTTAAGGTTTCCCAAATAATTTATAGGGTTTGAAAAATTAAGTTTGAGGTTTAATAAAAATTTAATTAGAACACACTAATTAAAAATTAGGGTTTTCAATAGAACATTAGGGTTTTATAAAAATTAGGATTTCTTGCTATAATTAGGGTTCCTAAATTATGAATTAGGGTTTCCTAATTATTTTTCTTAAGCACATAATATACACACTTTCATTTAAATACAAACATAATCAATTACCATGTTTAATATTTAAATAAAAAATAAATAAATTCTTAACATGTATTCATATAATTATGTTAATAATCATAATTATAATTAAAATCCATAATCATAACTTGTATTAATATACTTACATATATATGAATACAACTATAGTTAATAATCATATTTAATATTCAAATTTTTTAAGAAAATAATTTTTTTATTATTCCTAACACAAATATACTTTCCTTTTAAATACAATTATACAATAATTATATTAATCATGAAATTCCATAACATAGATCAAAATTTAGGATTTTGATCTATAATCACACTTTATCTTATATCCCATTATTAATTAAGTTAAAATAATTAACTTAACTAATCTTGATAAATTCATATACTAAAATAATAATAATTATAATTCTAAGAATTATTTCATATATTATTTAAATAATAAATTAATCATATTTTTATGGAAAATAAATAATAAAATATTTTTACTACAAAATTAATTTATTATAAGAATATAATTTATAATAATCAACAATTCCTTTTTCAAAAAATGTATTCGAAATCATTCATGCAATAAATAATCACATATACACATATACTTTACCTTGCACATATTTCCACCTTTATTTTGATAGAAATAATATTAATAATAATAAAAAATTTATACGCAATTTTTTTTATTTAATTATATAAAAATCTTGGGTTATTACATAGATGGAGTGGTTGGCTAAACTTTAACAAAATGAGAAGTGTAATGATTTAACCCAAATGCTCATTTCTCTCCTGTTGTGGCCAGGTTCTTCCCCCTTTCTTTTCCCATTTGAGATTTATTTTTAATGCCCAATTTTTACTTTATCAAATGATCATAATGCCCCTCTTCAATTGGGGCTAAAATTGGGCCACACCTTTAATTCTTTTTGTGCTTCCTAACTAATTGTTTGGGCTATGTAAACTAACATGGCCCAATGCCTTAATTTTATCTTACCCTAATCATCTAATTAGGATTTTCATTACACACATTTGTAAATCAATTTCTTATACATGTACATTTAATTTTATAACCCAATTAGACTTGCTTTACTTAGGTTATAAAATTAATTAATTGAGATGTATAAAATAAATCTCTTAGGGTTAGTATATATCTTTAATACTAATATTCTCCCATACCATAACCCTTAGGTTATCCATTCTCATACTTAATGTATAATTAGGTTATGTAACCTTCCTTTTTAATTTACTTAATAAAATGAATAGACACATATACATATTTACAGTACACATTTATTTTACTACCTAATCATTCCACACATGTCACAACGTTTTCACTATCATTAATATTTAATTATTATATCTATTTACAAAGTGACTTAGAAATTCTTGATTATTACATTCTCCCCTCTTTATAGGAATTCTGTCCACGGAATTTCACATAAGGTTACTCAAAAAGATTCGGATAATTCCTCCTCATTTTTTCCTCGAGTTCCCATATAGCTTCCTCAGCGTTGTGGTTCCTCCACAAAACTTAGGGATCTAATAAGCGTATGTCTTAATAAAAAGATGCCTCCTAGAAGAAGACCATCATGTCAACAAGAGGGTTCTACAAACAATAACAACGATGAGTCGAATACCAATCCAGTTCAGCAACTGGTGAATTTACTAACGGGAGCACTTGCGAATCAGCCGCAAGTTCAAGCTGCAACATTCAAGGAGTTCAAAGCAGTAGGACCTCCAGATTTCAAAGGATCCGTGAATTCGATCGAGGCCCAAATGTGGGTAATGGAGATGAAAAAGGTCTTCGATGTTGCCAGGGTCAATGATGATTAGAAGACTGGCTTTTGCTACGTTTATGCTGAATTCGAAAGCTAGCTACTGGTGGCAAGCTAACAAGGCTCGAGAAGGAGAAGGCATTATAGCGTGGGACAGATTCAAAGATATGTTTTTCGAGATGTACTTTCCAGTAAGCTCGCAAAACCAGATGGAGGTTCAATTTTTGGAGCTGAAGCAGGGAACGATGTCTATGAAGGAGTACGCCGCAAAGTTCAATGAGCTGGCAAGGTTTGCGACGTACCAAGTCAGCATTGATGAGAGGAAGGCAAGAAGGTTTGAGCAAGGGTTGAAGCCCTGGTTGTACAACAAAGTCTCCATGTTTCAGCTGAACACATTTACAGCTGTGTTGGAAAAGGCGATCATTGCGAAAGGTGGAAGCGATGCCTTGACTAAGTACAACTAAGATCAGAAGAAGAAGAATGAGACTGAGAATAAAGCTGGTGGTAGTGGTACCAACAAGAAGAGGAAGTGGAATGATAGCGGTTCTGCTGGGAGTCAACACGGAAGTCAGCAGAAGAGAAGGTTTGAAGCTTGTGCTAATTGTGGGATGAATCACACTGGAATGTGCTTGAGAGGTAAGCGGATATGTTTCAACTGTGATCAGGAAAGCCACATAGCACCGAATTGTCCTAACCCTGAAAAAGGGAGCTTGCTATACATGCGGATCAAAGGATCACATGGCTCGTGATTGCTCAAAGAATCCAGCTGGAGGGTCGAATGGAGGAAGAGGAACCAACAGCGGCAGCACTTTGACTATCGCTGGACCACCGCAGACAAGCCGACCCACCGCAAGAACATTCAACATGACCGTGCAGAATGTTGTGCAGTCAAAGGATGTGGTGTCAGGTATCATTTCGGTTAATAGTATTAATGCTTATTTATTATTTGATTCAGGTGCTACTTGTTCATTTATATCCGATGACTTTGCTAAGAATTTAGATTTGCCTAAGGAGGAATTAATTTACCCTTTGAACATAGAGATTGTGAATAGGGAGGTTACTCCTATTAGGTTTGTACACAAGAACTATAGGTTGGACATTAAGGGTCACGAGTTGATGGTAGATTTAATTTCGATAAATCTTGGGGAATTCGATGTTATATTGGGAATGGATTGGTTATTCAACCATGGGGCGGTAATTGATTGCCAGAGGAAATCTGTGAACCTTACGACTCCGTCGATGGTAGTGTTTTATGGCAGCAAGTCGCCTAGACAAGAGAGTTGTCTGATGATTATGCAGGCCAAGAAGTTATTAAAACAAGGTTGTGTAGGGTACTTAGCCTACATAGTGGATACTCGGAAGGAGAGTCCAAAGTTGGAAGAGATATCAGTTGTTAAGGAGTTTGTGGATGTGTTTCCGAGCGATTTGCCAGGACTTCTGTAGGATAGAGAAATAGAGTTCGTGATTGACTTAGCGTCGGGGTCTGATCTGATATCGAAAGCCCCGTACAGAATGGATCCGGTAGAGATAAAGGAGTTGATGGTTCAACTGCAGGAATTGCTGGACAAGAAGTATATTTAGCCGAGCGTATCGCTGTGGGGAGCACCGGTGTTGTTCGTCAAGAAGATGGATGGATCAATGCGGCTTTGCATTGATTATAGGGAATTGAACAAAGTCACGATTAAGGATAAATATCCTTTGCCAAGAATCGATGATTTGTTCGATCAGCTGAAGGGAGCAAGGTACTTCTCGAAAATAGATTTGAGAAGTGGATATCATCAGTTGAAGGTAAGGAGAGAGGATATACTGAAGACGATATTTAGAACTCGATATGGGCATTACGAGTTCTTAGTGATGTCATTTGGTCTAACAAATGCACCTGCGACATTTATGGACCTAATGAATAGGGTGTTTAAGCTATTTCTAAACAAGTTCGTAGTGGTGTTCATTGATGACATTTTGGTCTATTCCAAAACTAAGAAGGAACACACTGAACATTTGAGGCTGATGTTAGAATTGCTAAGATGGGAGAAGTTATATGCAAAATTCTCGAAATGCGAATTCTGGTTAGAGCGTGTGCAATTTCTTGGCCACGTGATTGACAAAGACGGGATTTCAGTAGATCTGTCGAAGGTTAAAGTTGTGAAAAATTGGGATCAGCCGAAGACACCATTAGAAGTTAGGAGTTTATTGGGTTTTGTAGGTTACTACAGGAGATTCATTCAAGATTTTTCCAAAATCGCAACTCCGTTGACAAATTTGACTCGAAAAATGGTGAAGTTTGTTTGGACAAAAAAGTGTGAGGAAAGTTTTTAGGAATTGAAGAAGAGGTTGAGTACTACGCCTGTGTTGTCTTTGCCTGATAGTACATGAAATTTCTTAGTATATAATGATGCGTCACATAAAGGACTAGGCTGTGTGCTGATGCAGAACGGCAAAGTCATTGCTTATGCATCACGTCAGCTGAAGGACTATGAGAAAGGGTATCCGACCCATGATTTGGAATTGGCGGCAGTAGTGTTTGCTTTGAAGATATGGAGACACTATCTATATGGGGAGAAGTGTGAGATATATATAGACCATAAGAGTCTGAAGTATATCTTTACACAAAAAGATTTGAATATGCGCCAAAGAAGATGGTTGGAGCTTATCAAAGATTACGATTGCGAGATTCTATACCATCCGGGTAAAGCAAATGTCATTGCCGATGCCTTAAGTAGAAAGGGTCGGGAGAAGTTAATGTTGTTAACTGCTCAGGAGCAGCTAGTAGATAAAATGCCAAAGCTGGAACTGGAAGTTAAGTATCCGAAGGAGTCGGATGAAAAACTATTTTAAATAAGTACTGGTCCAACCTTGGTGGATAAGGTGAAAGAAGCACAAGTACATAATGAGGAGTGTGAGAAGATCAGGAAGAGAATAACCGAAGGGGAAGAGATAAAGTTCAAGATTGATACTGACTGACTATTGCGATTTGAAGGGAGAATCTGGGTTCCGCCAGTACCAGAAGTCAAAAAAGAAATTTTGAGTGAAGCTTATAGTTCGAGGTATTCGATTCACCCTGGGAGTTCGAAGATGTACCAGGATCTCAGATAGCATTTCTGGTGGTCGAATATGAAGAGAGGCGTTGCTGAATGTTTTGCGAAATGCCTAACATATCAAAAAGTCAAGGCAGAACATCAGAAACCAAGTGGATTATTACAACCATTGGAGATTCCATAATGGAAGTGGGAGCATATCACAATGGATTTCGTGGTTGGTCTTCCAGCGACTCAGAGAGGTTTTGATGCAGTATGGGTTATCATGGATCGACTAACGAAGTCAGTGCACTTCTTACCAATCAAGATTAGATTAAATTTGGATCAATTAGTGAAGTTATTTGTTAAGGAAATTATTTCTAGACACAGTGTTCCGAAGTCAATTGTATCAGACAGAGATACGCGTTTCACGTCAAATTTCTGGAAGAGATTACATGAATATTTGGGAACGCAGTTGCGAATGAGTACGGCATATCATCCTCAAATTGATAGGCAGAGCAAGAGAACGATTCATACTTTAGAGGATATGCTAAGAGCTTGTGTTATGGACTTCAAGAAAAGTTGGGATGATCATCTACTGTTGGTGGAATTCGCTTACAACAACAGTTACCATGCAAGTATTGGCATGCCGCCTTACGGAACATTGTACGGCAGGAAATGCAGGACTCCATTGTGCTGGGATGAGGTTGGTGAGCAACAACTGTTAGGATCGAAACTAGTACAACAAACTGCTGAGATCGTCAAGCTGATCAGAGCGAGATTGGTAGCTGCTCAAGACAGACATGAGAAATATGCTGATTATCACCGTCAGAATCGAGAGTTTGAAGTGGGAAGCTTCGTTTTTTTGAAGGTATCTCCTTGGAAGGGGAAGATTCGATTTGACAAAAAGGGGAAACTGAGTCCCAGATTCATTGGACCCTTTGAGATACTGCGAAGGGTTGGTGAGGTTGAAAGTAGTATGCATACAAGCCAATCATGCATGATGATAAAGCATATACTTTGGAGACAATCTTATTTATTTATTAATAAAAATATTCATTTATTAAAGGCATTTAATTATCTACATGGTGTTGTTTTTATAATATGTAAATAACTCATAGTTTTAAGCAATGCTTTTAGAATCATGATGTTGATCATGCTAATGAGATTTAAATTCTTAGAAAGCTTAAAACTAAAATAGTACCCAATCGTGGGATTACTAAAAATGGGGATTAGTAAATCCGGATAGATTGGTACATATGTTGCTTGCTCATTGGATGAGGATGATTGATCTCATGATCATTTGTGTGGAGACACTAAAGCAAGTATGTAGGTGCTTATTGGAGAATAAGTTCACTGAACGTGACTCGCTATGGAATACCTAATGGAGTTTTACTCGCCTGTCAATAGAAATTCCTAATGTGATAGTAGTACAAGTGATCTTTGGACTTGAGATCATCATAGTATCTTGTATGTAATGAATTATACTTTAACTTATTCCTTAAATCCCTTTAGGGTATATAAAATGGTATGCTTGGGTATAATGAGTTACATATGGAGATAATGAATGATCAATAAAGAATCTACCACCTCTAGTAAAAGAAGAGATATGTCCTATGTGATTCGTTAAATGACAACCCAGGAATCCTTGGCCAAGGTGGAATGAAATTAGAAAGGAGTTTCTAATTTGCATTATTTGGAGTTGTGCATTTTCTAATCGAAATACATATAATTAAATAAAATAAGACTTGACAGTAAATCCATGTCTTATATTTAATTGGGATATTGTTTGGTGGAAGGTTTGAATTGTATGGTAACTACTTACTCACAGGTTCTTTTATGATTAATGTTGAAATCTATATTATCTGGAAAGTCATTGATCGCTAGAGAAGCTTATCCCTATTGTAGAATAAATATTATTTATTTAAATAGATTATTAGTTTAATTTATTTATTTAAATAAGATTAGAATTGTTCTAATTGATTTATTCACAACTGATTTAATATGGAGAACCTAAAGGGTCACACCATAAAAGGAAGAATAATTATTTAAGAAGGTAATGACATAATCGTAATAATGCATTAAGAGTAATTAATTTAATCTATGGTGATAGAATAAATTAAATAGCTTAATGTTTATTATTTAATATTTTGAAAATATTAAATATAAATTAATAAGAGATGTCTTATTAATATTATTACAATTATTATTATTTTAATTTCTAAAGGAGTTTAGTAATTAATTTAATATTAGTACTCTCATTTATTCTTAATAAGATTAGGAGATAAATTAATTAAATAAATTTAATTAATTATTCCAAATGTGGTGGGAAGCCTAAATTAATTAAAAGAGTTTAATTAATTAAATGAAATCCCATGTCTAATAGGATTAGAAGGGTTGACCAATATCTATATAAGAGGAGTCTTATAATAGATATCAGTTGTTGCAATTCTAATTGTTGGAGAGTACTCATTTTCTATAGAGGATAGAAAACTAAGCCAACCACCCTCCTTCTTGATAATTCCTCTTCCTTGGTGGATCACCTCTAGAGGCCAAACACTTGGGTGGCTAACGTTGATCAAAGGAAGGAATCTAACCCGGAAATTCAAGGAGATTACGAAGAACAAGGAGTTGAACTCGTACTTGTGGAAGCTTCGTTCTACAAGGGTATGATTCCATAACTTCTTATTTATCATTTTAAATTAATAATTTGTATAAAGGATGATCCGGGTAATGGTTTTATAGAATTTTTTTAAACTCTGATATACTATGCTTCCGCTAATTTTTGCAATTTAATTGCTTCACGATTTCGTACAAACCCAACAATAACCACAGGAATGAGGATAAGAAATAAACTCAAATAGAGTTTAAGTTTTAAGTGATGAATTTGGGCAAGGTATTAATAAGTCAATAAGATTCAAAGAAGAATAATGACAAGTAATAAAGATTCAGAGTTACCTAACTCTGATAATAAAGATGAACATTAGTAATGAATAGATAGAGTCCAAAGACTAAAAGTATAAAGGGAAAGAAGATATTAAAACAAAACGATCATAACATAGAAAAGAATCGTAATATAATACGATTATAATATGAGATCACAACGTGATCTGATGAGGTCATAAAAGGTTAGATGATCAATAAAATGTTTGAAAACTTTACAGCAGAATTGCTGTATGACAGTTTTACTATGAAATTATACTATTAAAACTCAGGAAAGAGTTGTGAATTGTAGATACGGATTAAATGAAATTCGTATCGAGTATTGAGGGAGCTAAGATTATGTGGGATTTCAATTGAGGATCTATGTGATAGCTGAGTTGTATAAACCTTTGTATGGGCGGGAGTTTTGTGCTTGGTCTAACGACTACTTAGTTTATCACATTGATAATCATTTAAATATCGGTGTCGCGCTATTTGCTATATGTATGATGAGAAGGTGGTTCTTTTCTCATGTGTATAACGGATAGGTAGAAAATATAAGATCAGGTACGAGTTCTTAAAACTCACACTTATGATAAGTTCGTGACACATAATCGTATGGTGGAACCCCTCAACGAATGGACGACTTTGGTCTGCTAGGATAAGTTCCTAAACCATATTATTGTGATAAGTTCCTGAACTCATAACGTGTGGTATGTTTGATGAACTATACGGGGATATAGGAAAATTGTGAATGAAGGATTGAGGATAATAGAAATAGATAGAATTATTAAGCAATTGATCATTAGAAAAATTAAAGTTGAGGGTGGAAGCATAGATATTCCAAATCTTCTAGCTGTGCTAGACTTTGAAATTTTGAAATCAAGCTAAATTCGCACTGATGTGCCTTTAAAAATATAAATGAGTTGTTATTATCAGCAACACATGGTTATAATTGTGTAGAAGTGGTCTTCGTACCACTAACACATCGTTACTAGTTGCGGCAAGATAACATCAAAAATAATTTTCAATGATTTTGAGATATTTAAAGAAGAGTCTACGCTAATTGTTTCAACTAGACAATGATTATTTAAAATATCAAAATGTATTTTTATATCATCAATGCATCATGTAACCTGGTGCAAAGATGATAAAAATGATGGAGTTATCAATGTAGAATTACTTAGTGTCGGATGTGATCTAAAGATCGTCAGCCCACTATAGTATGATGTAGTATGACAAAGTCATACAATGACGGAATCCTCAAATGGACTGTAAATACAGTGCGGTATTATGACGTCATAAATTATTTCAGAATTTTAAAGATAATTTACTGCCAATTAATTTGGCTAGACATATGTTTCGATTGAAATTTGAATTTTTGGTATGAGTCTAAGCTATTTGATTCAGCTAGACAAATGTTTATGAAAATTCAAAGTATTCTTTGAAAGCTTATGCCGAACCAAATTGTTTAGGTGCGGAATCCTATGATAAGACTGAGGTGAACTATGTCGATTGAATAAATTAATCCAATTTAGTAGCGAAAATATTCGATAGACATGATTGATATGTTATGCATGACGTAAGCGTACGATAGGCTAATCACCTAAAGTACTAGTAGTTGTAGTTTACTTTCTTTGTGATTGTAAACATACCTAGTAATTTACTGTTTTGCGATATAAATAACGTTAAAACTATGTGTTCATGGTCTATATGACCCCTCAGCATGATATGAAAATTTTTAACTTCTTAGAGAAAAGTCTGGGTAGAATGTGATGATGGAATAGTTCCTCATAGAAGGAAGCAATATGTACTCATTAAATGAGAATGAAATCAGGTAAAGATTAACTTGCAAACCTAGTCTTGGTGAATAAAAGGAGTAGGAAATAGTAGACTGTAATTTCGAGGACGAAATTCTTAGAAGAAGGGGTGAATGTGACAACCCGAGAATTTATAAAATCTTAAATGATTAAAATAAAGGTTAAAGGAATAAAGCCTAGATGGAAATTTGAAGATTTAGTTAAAAATTTTAAAGAACCTATATGGTTTGATTTGAATTCTTAAAATGTGTATATGTATAGGTATATATATATATATATATATATATATATATATATATATATTTAGTGATGTGATATATATGTTTGTACAAGAGGAATGATAAGAATAAAGATAATATGAGATTTGTGGGACATTTCTCAAAGTATTAAATTATTTGGTATGAGTATGTATATTATTTGATTTCTTATATTTGTTTATTATATAATAAGCAAATAAAAAAGAAACTAATATAACCTAATATATATTAGGTATGAAATTAAATAACCTAAGGGTTATAATATGTAAGGATGTTAGTATTTAAATTTTTTACTAACCTAAGAGATTAAGTTTATTATCTCAATTTATTAATTTTATTAAAGCAAGTCTAATTGGGTTAAGTAATTAAATGTGCATGAGTAAGGATTTGATTTATAAATTTAGTATAATAAAAATCCTAATTAAATGATTAGGGTAGGATAGAATTAAAAGTAGTGGACTATGTTAATTTACATAGCCTATTTATTTTATTATCAAGCCCAAAAGAATTATTAGGTAGCCCAATGAGGATTTATTTAGTAACCCAAAATAATGGGATATGTGCTAGCAGAATAACTATGGTTAGGAACTAACTATACTCGAGTTAAATATAAGAAAAGTGTTGGTATATGTCCCACTAGTAATGATGGGTGATGATTGTTAAGAAATTTCCTAAGAAATTTCCTTGAAGTGGCAAAAGACTATTTTGCCCTAACAGAAAATTATTAATGACTTTTGTGTCCTAAGAAAGAAATTGCTAGGAAGTTTCCTAGTAATAGGGGAATGACAATTTTGCCCCAAGAGAAATTTGTTAATGACCATGGAATCCTTGAAGGAAATTTCTAAATTATAGTAAGATGACATTTTTGTCCTTAAAGAAAATTGATTATGACCAATATGTCCTATGTGAAAATTTTCAGAAAATTTTCTTGAGATGACTTAAAGACCATTTTGCCCTTTCCTAGTGATGGTTAAAGACTACTTTACCCTTGGTCTTAATTTTATATACTAACTTAACAAAGAAAAAGAAAGAAAGAAAAAGAAAGATAAGAAGATAAGGAAAAAGGGAAAGAAAGAGGGAGAAATAGAAATGAAAGAAGAAAAGAAAGAAACGTGAGAGAGAGAGAAGGAAGTTTGATCTTTCTTCTCCCCTAAATCATCATCTATTTGGATAGATCAAGAAAGAATATTTACAAAGCAAAGGTATAAGCTTTAAACTAGTTCATGAAATTTGTGTTTTATTGTTCTAGATCAAAACATGGATCTATCATTCAAAACTCCAAAATCTTAGATCTATATGTTTATAAGTGTTATATGTTTGGATCTATCAGTTTTAAGTTTCAAAAGTTAGATCAAAAGCAAGAAAAAGGAAACTATGTTTTAAAAAGTTAGAAAACTTAATTTTCTTAGCTTTGATTGTGTTAATCTTTTGTTTGGTGGTTATTTGATGGAATAGATCATGGATCATGGTAGATCCATGGGTATATGAGATATTAGTATGTGTTATGATGTTTTAATGATGGCTTATGTGGATGAATAGGTGAGGATATGGAAGATTTCTTAGAAATCATAAAAACTGGAAAATTAGATTTTGAGAAAACGTAAACTAAAATTCAAAAGACCATATCTCCTATTGTATTTCGAATTTTTGAGTGTGGTCAATTTTTAGAGTTAGATATATGGGTCTTCTAACAGATCCAAGTGTAATCACTGAAAAATTTCATGTAGATTTCTGTGTGGACTGTTTTTAGCAAAGGACGCCAAAACTAAAAATGACAAAAAGTAGGTTGTCCGGAAATTTAAGGGACTGTTTCGTCCACTTAATTTGTGTAATAAATTCCAATATTTTGGGACACGAAAATATATGGGATAAAGTAGCTTGTGCCCAAAAATAAGCTCATTCTGACTTAAATTGAGCAATTTATGACTATTTTAATATTTGCGTTTTTCTGAGGAAAATCGCTATAACCGGAGTTGTATAACTCCGATGGCCACGAAATTTAAACTGGAGGCTCAAGATAACATGTGTAAGATCTCACCAAGAGTTGGGAATTTTTGTGGTTAAGCGTGGGGTAGTTATTTTCTTAAGGAATTAACTAAAAATGGATTTTTTAAAAATACTTAAGGAAATTGAAAATTTCTTAAAAAATTATTTTTATGTATGGAATACATATATTTATGTGTGTACAAAAGATAAAAAAATAATAAGATGATTAGGTTAAAAAAGGGGAATCCAGGTTGCTGGATTAGAATCCAGTTTGCTGGATTGCAATCTTGTTTGCTGGATTGGCCACCAGGCTTGCTGGATTGGAGGTTAGTTGAATCCAGTCTGCTGGATTGAAAAAGAGTTTCTTAAATTGAAATTCAGTCTGAATCCAGATTGCTGGATTAGGTATTTGACTTACTAAATTATAAAGGACTTATAAGATGAAAGATTAAGTGTTAATTCACAAGTTATATGATACAGTAGTGTTAAGTCTAAGGTAGTACAATCGTACTCTGTAATGGTTGATATATAGTAGCTGGGCTAAACGACTCCTTCATATGGGGAAGGGATCTACGAATTAGTAACTGATCTAACTCACTGTGAAAATAGTGTAGACTCGACGGAAACTAATTTGTTAGTTGTTTGTGGGAAACCACTCAGTATACTATATTGAATATTATTAAAGACTCGATGTGTGCTAGGTTTAGACTTGTGTATATGTATAGTATTAAAGTTATCTAATATTTGACTATATGTTTAAATGTTAGATAGTTAACTGATAAGGTATGTTATGCTAATTGAAAGATCAATCTTATAACTGATATGTCTTTTCAATAAAGCGATTAAATAAGATTGTGTAGCAGTAATCAACGATACAGACAAGTTTTCTTTAACTCAACTTGAGTTATATTTTCAAATCATGTTCGTGAATAATGATTGTTGATTATTCACATCTAAATTGATTATTGATTCGCACTTAGTGCTTGTTGCATATATTCATCAGGTATGAAAGGCTGATCACCTTAATTATCCTAAAGTTCAGATAAATTTGTTCATGTTCATTATTGGCCATTCTTCATTATTGATTCGGTCATTTAGTTATGAAAATTGATTCATGTTCTTTCACCAATATTATATTGTTGAAAGTTTGTCAGCTTATTATTATTTTCAATCATGATATATCTTCATTTGAACTTAAACTTGCTGGGCAAACCTGTTGCTCACCGTTACTATATCATGATAAACATTTCAGATTAAGACGAAACTTTGGACACAGGCAAATGCAAAGGCAAGTTCCAGGATTGGATTATTGTACGGTTAAATTGTAATAGTATTGAATGCAAATAACATTGTATGTAGTGTAGGATATTGAATGCAGGTATTAAGTTAAGGTTACAGACCTTGGGAATTATGTGTAAAGGTTATTGTATAAACAATTTATATTTATATCTTCCGCAATAGTTATAGAAATGTTGTATCGTAATGTACCAGGTCCGAGGTTCTGGGGACCCAAATTTGGGGGCGCTACAGTTGGTATCAGAGCTGTAGATTATAAACCTTACGTAGGGGTACCTTAGGCTATAACTACAGGGATGAGGATAAGGAATAAACTCAAATAGAGTTTAAGTTTTAAGCGATGAATTTGGGCAAGATATTAATAAGTCAATAAGATTCAAAGAAGAATCATGACAAGTAATAAAGATTCAGAGTTACCTAACCCTGATAATAAAGATGAACATTAGTAATAAATAGATACAGTCTAAAAGACTAAAAGTATAAAGGGAAAGAAGATCGTAAAACAAAACGATCATAACATAGAAAAGAATCGTAATATAATACGATTATAATATGAGATCACAACGTGATTTGATGAGGTCATAAAAGGATAGATGATCAATTAAATGTTTGAAAACTTTACAGCAGAATTGCTGTATGACAGTTGTACTATGAAATTGTACTATTAAAACTCAAGAAAGAGTTGTGAATTGTAGATACGGATTAAATGAAATTCGTATCGATTATTGAGGGAGCTAAGATTATGTGGGATTTTAATTGAGGATTCATGTGATAGCTGAGTTGTACAAACCTTTGTATGGGCGGGGGTTTTGAGCTTGCTCTAACGACTACTTAGTTTATCACATTGATAATCATTAAATGTCGGTGTCGCGCTATTCGCTATATGTATAATGAGAAGGTGGTTCTTTTCTCATGTGTATAATGGATAGGTAGAGAATATAAGATTAGGTACGAGTTCTTAAAACTCACACTTATGGTAAGTTCGTGACTCAAAATCGTATGGTGGAACCCATCAGCGAATGGACGACTTTGGTCTGCTAGGATAAGTTCCTAAACCATATTATTGTGGTAAGTTCCTGAACTCATAACGTGTGGTATGTTTGATGAACTATACGGGGATATAGGAAAATTATGAATGAAGGATTGAGGATAATAGAAATAGATAGAATTATTAAGCAATTGATCATTAGAAAAATTGAAGTTGAGGGTGGAAGCATAGATATTCCAAATCTTCTAGCTATGCTAGACTTTGAAATTTTGAAATCAAGCTAAATTCGCACTGATGTGCCTTTAAAAATATAAATGAGTTGTTATTATCAGCAACACATGGTTATAATTGTGTAGAAGTGGTCTTCGTACCACTAACACATCGTTACTAGTTGCGGCAAGATAACATCAAAAATAATTTTCAATGATTTTGAGCTATTTAAAGAAGAGTCTACGCTAATTGTTTCAACTAGACAATGATTATTTAAAATATCAAAATGTATTTTTATATCATCAATGCATCATGTAACCTGGTGCAAAGATGATAAAAATGATGGAGTTATCA
This sequence comes from Panax stipuleanatus, assembly GCA_020205555.1. NCBI lineage: Eukaryota > Viridiplantae > Streptophyta > Magnoliopsida > Apiales > Araliaceae > Panax > Panax stipuleanatus. The sequence goes on along the minus strand of CM035124.1, from coordinate 60,637,649 downwards.
ATGTAGAATTACTTAGTGTCGGATGTGATCTAAAGATCGTCAGCCCACTATAGTATGATGTAGTATGACAAAGTCATACAATGACGGAATCCTCAAACGGACTGTAAATATAGTGCGGTATCATGACGTCATAAAATGATTTCAGAATTTTAAAGATAATTTGCTGCCAATTAGTTTGGCTAGACATATGTTTCGATTGAAATTTGAATTTTTGGTATGAGTCTAAGCTATTTGATTCAGCTAGACAAATGTTTATGAAAATTCAAAGTATTCTTTGAAAGCTTATGCCGAACCAAATTGTTTAGGTGTGGAATCCTATGATAAGACTGAGGTGAACTATGTCGATTGAATAAATTAATCCAATTTAGTAGCGAAAATATTCTCTAGACATGATTGATACGTTATGCACGACGTAAGCGTACGACAGGCTAATCACCTAAAGTACTAGTAGTTGTAGTTTACTTTCTTTGTGATTGTAAACATACCTAGTAATTTACTATTTTGCGATATAAATATCGTTAAAACTATGTGTTCATGATCTATATGACCCCTCAGCATGATATAAAATTTTTTAACTTCTTAGAGAGAAGTCTGGGTGGAATGTGATGATGGAATAGTTCCTCATAGAAGGAAACAATATGTACTCATTAAATGAGAATGAGTACAGGTAAAGGTTATAAATTGAGTAAAGCAAAATATATATATAATTATATATATAAAATCTATAAAAGGGCGATGGGTTTTCACTCGCAAGCCTGAACTAGAATTGAAATATATATTTATAAAAAAACTGTCAATAGCCACGAAATAATCCAGGCTGTAACAGAAATGAAATATATATATATATATATATATATAGAAAAATAGTAATAAGGGCGATGGGTTTTCACGCCGGTGCCGATACTAGAATTGAAATTGACAGAAAAGTAGTCAACCAGTGACTAGGGAGAGCACCCAGTATGGCGAAGTGTACAAAAGCAGTAAAATGGCCACGAAATAATTCAGGCCGGACTGAAAATATATATATATATATATATATTGACAGAAATGTAGCCAACCAGGACTGATATGAGTACCAGTGATGGTGAAATTCTCTTATATATGCGTAGATATATATAAAAGCGATAAACTACCACAAATTTGACACCCGGGCTTGACAGAATTGAAATGTTAGTATATTTGTTGGTAAATATATACAAAAAAGGGCCAAACTCAGACTGGGAAGACAACCCAGTCCGGCAGAGTTGCCAAAAATGTGTGTGCTAGTGCATTGAAGTTGTTGGAACTGATAGATCGTCAATCCGAGTTGCAAAAATGCAAAAAACTGCGTTTATGTACAGAAATGTACCAAATTTTGATGAAAACAGCCACAGAATTATGTTCTGGGCATATTTAGAAGATTAAACTTCGCGTGCAAGTGGAAAACAATGCAAAGTAGTAGTATTGACTTTCTGATCGTAAAAATACTTACAATGGACTGCAATACGGGCTTTTTGCAAAATCGTAGGCTCTATACATCCAAATCTACCGATTATTTTTTGATATGTGGTAGTATATAGGTATATCTACGTGTTGTAGTGAAAATATTTGGGTTTGGAAGAGGTGTAAAAGTCGAACAATTAGACGGGTAGAGCTTCGCGGTGTTTTGAAACTTGAAAATGAAAAGGGGGTGCACGTTTATTTATAGGCCATGGAGCCTTAGCTATACATGCGGCTACGGTAGGTAGAGGTGCGGGCTCCCCAGGTGGGGCCTACGGTGTCGGGTTCTATCATCTCAAAGTACGTGTGCTTTGAACAATACATAGTCGAAGTCAGAACTTTCAAACTTTTGATCGGAGTGTCCGTTTGAGGCGTGCGATACCTTTTCGGAAAGCCCTCGCCGAGAGTGTCGCAATGACATAGGATAAAACATTTTTTGGGTTCGAGAAGATGGGTTCATAACTAGGTCTTTGATTCCCCGTAGTTTGTCCATTGAGCAGTCTTGCGTTGTGGAACTCGAGATCGTTGTTGTGGTTCATTCTGACTTTGATGGCATCAATTCAGCTTGAGTTTGACCGAATCAGTTGAGAGTTGGATAAAATGATTGTTTTTCCCCTCCTGGGGTTGCTTGTGGTGTCGGCACGACCTTTGATGGATCAGGCTTCCCAGGGTTGTCTCTGGGGCTGAACTGCACTTCCCGGCTTGACGTCGAGGCTGATCTGTAATTCTCAGGCTGAGATCGGGGATGATTTGACATGTCTTGAGTTGATGTCGAGGTTGACTTGACTTTTTAGGTTAAGACCGGGGCTGATTTGACGGCCCAATGTGAAGATCGGGGTTGATTGGTATCTCCCAAGTTGCTGTCGGGGCTGATTTGAATCTCTCGGGTTGCTGTCGAGGTTGATTTAAAGACCCGATATTGAGATCAGGGTTTGACCTGACAACCCGATTGGAGATCGGGATTGATCTGATGGCCTAATATTGAGATCAAGATTGATCTGTCAGTCCGATTGACTATCAAAGCAGGATAGATGGTCCGATTAAAGATCGGAGCTGGATAGACGATCCGATTGGAGATCGAAGATGGATAGACAGCCCGATTGGAGATCAGAGATGGATAGACGGTTCGATTAGAGATTGGAGCTGGATTGATGGTCTTATTAGAGATCGAAGCTGGATTAACGGTTCGATTGACTATCAGAGCTGGATAGATGGTTTGATTGACTATCGAAGCTGGATTGAAGGTCCGATTAGAGATCAGAGCTAGATTGACGGTCTGATTGGAGATTAGAGATGGCTAGACGGTCCGATTGAAGATCAGAGCTGGATTGACGGTCCGATTAACTATCGGAGCTGGATAGATGGTCCGATTGACTATCGGAGCTGGATAGATGATCCGATTAACTATAGGAACTGGATTGATGGTACGATTGGAGATCAGGGCTGGATTGACGGTCCAATTGGAGATCAGAGAAGGATAGATAATCTAATTGGAGATCGGAGCTGGTTTGACAGTCCGATTGGAGATCGGAGCTGGATTGACTGCCCGATTGGAGATCGGAGCTGGATTGACTACTGACATTGGTGATCGAATTTGGCTGGAGGACCGATATTGGTGATAGAATTTAGGTTACCAATATTGGGGATTGGATTTAGGTTTAAGGACCGGTATTGGAGGCTGATTTCGAGTTAAAGGACCGGCATTGGCTGTCGGATTTGAATTAAAGGACCAGCATTGGTGGCCGAATTTGAATTGATTGACGATTTTGCCTTCCTACAGTGTTAATATTGTGGCAAGGAAAATTTTGAGTATCTATAGATGCCCCTCTTTATCATGTCCATGCAATGTAATGGAATGGATAGGATAAAGATTAGTAGACACTGGAAATAAAAAGTGCCAGAGCTACCTCGAAGGCTGGGCATCTTTGAGTGGAATGGGGCTTCTGTTAGCTGCATACGTTATCACTCTGCTGGGGATAAAGTTATCATGTGCAGCCATTGATGTTGTTGGGAAGTTACCGCGAACTAATTTTTGTCACTTCCTGCTAGGGATGACATCATTCACGATAACCTATTTGATTCTGATGGGGATGAGATTGTCGAAAGATGAGATATCACAGATTGTCCACATTTGGATCTGCTGGGGATGACGTTCTCCACGATAGCTTTGTAGATTCTGATTGAGGTTGATCTGATTGATACTACCTCAATGATCCCTTTGAGGATGTGTATAACAGATTCCATCCTTTGTGATGGATTATTATAATTGCTTCCATCACCGAATCCCTTTTGTTGCTTGGCTGGGGTTGAGCCAATAGTTAAAATGTCATTGGGGTTGAGCCAATGGTTGGACTATATTTTGATCTGTACCCGAAATTCGCTGGGGCTGAGCCAATGGCTGAAAACTGCATCGGTCAGTATGAGAACTTCGCGGCTGAGCCAACGGTTGAAACTGCTTTATTCTGTACCCGAACTTCGCTGGGGCTGAGCCAATGGTTGAAACTGCTTCGGTCAGTACCCAAACTTCGTTGGGGCTGAGCCAACTGCTGAAACTACTTCGGTCAGTACTCGAACTTTTCTAGGGCTGAGCCAGCTGCTGAAACTGCTTCAGTTAGTACCTAAACTTTGCTGGGGCTGAGCCAACGGCTGAAACTGCTTCGATCAGTACCCGAACTTCGCTGGGGCTGAGCCAATGGCTGAAACTAATTCGGTCAGTACTCGAACTTCGCTGAGCTAACGGCTGAAACTTCTTCGGTCAGTACCCAAACTTCGAAAAATGACAATTTTTGGCAGTTTTGAGCAATTCTTGCACAGTTTTTCTGCAGTTTGATTTGTTGATCCCCGGACAAGGCTCCGGGATGAATACCATGGGTCTTCGTGGAATTTCCCTTTCCATCAGGATTACGCTGCTTAAACGCAAGATTTCTGGCCAAACCGCTTAATCGCGTAAAGATTTCTATTCAAATTTGACTTGGCAGCCCGTTTAAACCCTGTTTTGACTCGAACCGAACAGGGCCCAAGGGGAGTGGGACCCACCTGGACAGCTATTGTCCGATTTATGTAATGACAATTAACGCGCAAGTATACGCGGTTAACAAGTAATATAAGATAAGTGGAGTGTCGTACCCACGAGGACGAAGTCTTAAGTGCAAATCAAATACTAATGTAAGTTCTATACTGTCTTATCTAAACAAGTGATTAAAGATGGTATGTTAAACTATGTGATTACAACTAAAGGAGGTGAGAGAAGTAGATGTACTAGGGAGACAAGTTAGGATTACAATTCCCCTAATGCGTTGCCTAATCTTCTAACTCTCCACAATACAAACGAATCAAGGAATGGTCAGCCGAGAATAAAACTATGCATATGCTTCTGTCGAAGGCCAAATGCACATCCCTAGCTAGATGAATCACAATATGTCTATTGATGAAAATAACTAGACTAGGGTCATTAAGCTTAGTCTTAAGGTTACACAAGGCAAATAGAGATTTGTCTATCCTATTAAGCAGTTCATGCACACATTCCCTTAGGCAAGGGCATAACAAGTGTTATTGTATTTTAAAAGCCAGATATTAATGTCCAATTTTCAATATCCATTAATATGAATACCAAAAACTCTGTCAAGCAATCAGTCAATAAGCAAGAAATACAACAACCCATTCCCAAAATGATTCATTAATATAAATAGGAGAGAAAGTTAATTAGGCTAAACACTAGGTTACATTGCAATCCTAAAAAAGAATTAGTTCATAACCATGGTTCTAATACACATTTCTATAACATTCAACATTGCTCAGTAATACACAAATAACTAAGAGATTTAGAATAAGAAAACTCCTGTTGTGAGGTTTTCTGTTTCCAAGTCTTCTCTTCTTCGCGTAACTCCTGAGCAGTGTAGAATGCAATAACTATTCTCCCCTAAAGCACAGCTTCTTTCCGTTCTAGAAAACTCACTAAAAGTACTCTGTTATGTAATCAATATCCTAGCCGCCGTACTTTTTTCTATATCTTTTTCTCGCTCTCCTTTCTCCTTTTTTCATTAGGTTATTAAAAGCAAGTCACTGGCTAGGCACCGGAGGTGGCACTGTGGCGCGGAGACTATAAGTGTTGGGTGGCGCTGCGGCGCCACTCACGCTGCAGTGCGAGTTCAAAAGGGACCAGGGTCGCTATAGCGCCAGATGACATCAGCATGGACAAGGAGGCAGCGCTGCGGTGCGAGGAGAAGGCTAGGCTCTGGCGCTGCAGCGCCAGAGTGTAGAAAATGACAACTTTGCCCCCTATAAGCTGGAAATGACCTAAACAGCCCTGCATCATACACGATAAGCATAATAACAACAAAATATATATAAAAGCAAGACAAATAACATAAAACAAGCAGCGTCTTAAGCTTCAGAGAATCTAATTAGCGATATAAATACCACTTATCAAATACCCCCAAACTTAGGCTTTTGCTTGCCCTCAAGCAAACAAACTAATATCCACACCAAAATTACTGAAAGACGTGAATGAAAATTACTACTATAGAATACTACCATGGCTTCTAAGCGTAGTTATAGAGCCCCTCCGAGAATAGGACAAACACCGACATGAATGGGGGCTTAAAATCAAATTTGCAAGCATGAGACTGTACTCGATCCATTCTATGCGTGTGTGTAGACCAACCATCCTAACTAATCATAGCTAAAAAAAAACTCGCACAGTCGATTGTTGAAACCAATATGCACACTTCGCAACTTAAACATTCAACAAGCATTAAGACTAAGATGCAAGCGCAGGAAGAGATCAAAAGGCTCTAGCATAAAGATAGTAAATCTAACTCGGACAGTCCTTAATTACCTTAGGCTAAACAGAGCTACCCATTAATGAGCTTTTGATCAATGACTCCCAAGTCAGATGACTTTAGGGCACTAGGTGTGGAACACCCCTATGAATCTAATAACTCGAGCAGCAAAGGCCACGTAATCAATATAAGCCAAATTAGACTTTACGAAATCTAAAGATTATTTGGCGAGTGCATTTTATGCTCCATCTCAACATCGGTCCTGCGTTTATGGGTGAGTGCGTTTTACGCTCCATCTCGACCCACTGCAAGACTTTCGATAATCAATCTTCTTTTTAATTTTTTTTATAACATGCCAGAGTCCAAGATCCAAAACTGTATAAGCGCCTAAGTACTTTATTACCTTGTAGAAATGAAAGATTATAAGAGTGAACATACTCTCAAAGCAATAAACGCGCGAACTAAAATCGAAAAATAACTAGTTAACATAGTTGGACGGTGCTTGCTAAGAAGGACGGATCAATAACAGTCTCAACTTATCGATTTAACAACCCCTAACTCATACATGCTTGACACGACTCTAAGAGACAGACATAACTACTTGGTGCCTGTCATTAGCCACGATCAAAAATTAACAGCTATAACACCCTCACCCAGCATATATACAGTTACAGAACGGGGTAAAAGGGGTAATCAAAACATTTTAGGCATAAAGTAACAAAAGAAACAGCACCCTGCCCAAATAAGGAAAAGCCATAACACATGGCATCAAGTAAACCAATTATCTGCACAATCCCCAAAAAATAGCTATAAACACAACAACCAAAAATGACAAGATAGCTATCGTGAACGCAAAAAACTATATACAAAATAAAGCAAAAGTATTTATATATTATAAACCAAAACATTCATATATTTATTTAATAAAACCAACGTACCAATGCATCTTAACATACATCCCATAATAAACCAAAAACATCCACAAACACATCATAAAATAAAATATAGTCTGGGGCTATACCGCCCAAAAGAAACATAACAACAATTCATATATAATAATACTTAAAAAGGAATCTCCCCCAAGCTTGAAATCTGCCAATTTCCTCACTGGCCTTCACCCTCTGCAGCATCATCATCACCGCCATTATCATCGCCATCATCATCGGCACCCGCTGGCTCCTCCTCGTGATCCTCCCCTCTGGCCGGAAATGGTGGTGGATAAGGCGCAAAAATTGGAGGCTCTGGAAGTTGAAAGGGTATGGACTCTGCTTCATCTCCTCCCTGGGCAAAATAGATATTGGAAACTGTATTCGTGAACTCCGCATGATAGTGATTGAATTGGCTCTGCAATTGAGCCACCGTATCAACCTTGCAGTGGAGAAAGTTAAGGCTGCTCAAAATCTCTGCTAGGGCCCCGGGTGGCATAGCCTCAGAAGATGGGGGCTCAGGCGCTTGAGCGGAGGTACCAGCCTCAGAGGAGGGAGGCGGCAGAGGTCCTGGTAAATAGCCCTGACCCTTTGGGTGCGACGGAGGTCCCCCATCCCATACTCCATATCGGGCTATAACGTGATGATCAATGACAGCCATAGGCGGCTGAGTGATATCGTCTTTCTCCCATACCACACCAGCCCTTTTGCATAGACCTGTGATCAAAGACGAGTGAGGGAGTCCAAAATTGACATTGCTCCTAACGACCTTTTTAATTGAATCCTGGATAAGAACCCCCACATCTACCTTTAGCTCTATAATAATTGCATATAGCAGAACTGCCCTCTCTCTTGTTACATCGCTCAGGTGGCGTGTTGGCATGATATTGGCATAAATGAAGGAGTACCACGCCTTACCATAATGACTTAAGGCTTGATGGGGGAAAGAGGTCTTTTCACCGTGGAATTCGTTGGTTTTCCAAATGGTACCAGGCTTACAGAGCTTGGTTATAATCTCATCTGTACTGTAACTCCGCATCCCTGACTCCAGATAGTCCTTACCATCGTAGTTTGGAGTCCCATACACCGTATTGATGGTACGACTGTCAAATTTGATTAACTTAACCCGAACCGGCACCATTGCAGGACCATCAGCATTAGCATTTGCGTAGAATTCCTTTACGATCGAAATTACTGTAGATTCGGGCGGCTTGGTGAAGTGAATCCATTTCATAGTCATAATAATGGAATTCATATCGCCGTCCGTCTTGTCATCTGGCCTTAGCCCTCTTTCAGGCACCAAACTCCTCTTTAAAAAATTTTGAGCATAGCGCTTCCAGGCTTCCTCACTTGGGAATTTTACAGCATCCCAAAGGGGAGGAGGGGTTCTGGATGTCGGAGGAAGACCTATACTAGTGCGAGGCCGCTTTGAACCCATTGCCAACAAAACTCCAAGGACAACAACAAATTTTTTTTTTAACAAACGAAACCCAAACTCTAGCACTATGAAGAATTCCTTACCTCATACTGCTTATAAATAGGATGAAGGAGAGTAACTGCACGACGGTTGATGACCCCGAACGGTCAGAAACTGAAAGGGGTGACGGTTGATTTGCCGAACTCTTTGGAAGAACGGAGATGTGTCTGAGAGAAAAGAGGGGAGTAAGATGAACTGCTGCAAACTGAATCCCAAAAGCCTTCTTTAAACTCAAAAACACGCTACTGGCGCTGCGGTGTGAAGAATTAGTAAGACCTCAACGCTGCAGCGCAACTCTCCAGTAGCTTTCACCTTATACCAGCGCTGCGGCGGGAGCTTTCTAAAGGGAATGGCGCTGCGGCGCGATAGTGGATTTTGGGAAAATAAGCATGGCGCTGCGGCACAAAATTTAGCTCATCCTCTGGCGCTGCGGCGCGAGCGATTTGATTTCCTGCATTCCTGCAGCAAATATCCAAAACACTTAATCAAAACAAACTAATCATACTAACAATTATACTAACCATTAACCTACATACTAACATACTAATTCAGCATCTACAATTATTATAAGGAAAACCAAGTACACTAATGATAACTAAAGAAAACAACACTGAAGGAAAATAGTAAGGATATTTTTGATACTGAGATGGGGTTGCCTCCCCATCAAGCGCTTGATTTAGAGTCGTCAGCTTAACTTTCACCCCGCCTTACACCGGGTCTCCCAAGGTGATGAAGGTGTTTTGCCGGTCGACCTCGCCGCCCCAATAGTGTTTCAAACGTTGTCCATTAACTTTGAAGATTTTATCTGAGTGAGGGTCTTCGACCTCAATAGCCCCATGGGGATACACCTTAGCAATTATGAACGGCCCCGACCATCGAGACTTCAACTTCCCTGGGAATAATTTCAGCCGGGAGTTAAAAAGAAGCACCTTCTGGCCTTGTTCGAAGTTCCTTTCGACAATTTTCTTTTCATGCCACCGCTTTGTCTTTTCCTTATATAACTTAGCGTTTTCATACGCGTGCAGACGAAACTCGTCTGATTCATTGAGTTGTAATAGTCTTCGTCCACCCACTGCATCCATATCGAAATTGAGCTTTTGGATAGCCCAATATGCGTTGTGCTCTAGCTCCACAGGAAGATGACAAGCCTTGCCATAAACAAGCCTATACAGAGACATTCCGATTGGCGTTTTATAAGCAGGTGCGGTATGCCTACAAGGCATCATCAAGCTTCTTTGACCAGTCCTTCCGATTAAGGTTAACAATCTTCTCCAAGATACGCTTAACCTCTCGATTAGAGATCTCTGCTTGGCCACTTGTCTGCGGATGATAATCTGTGGCTATTTTATGGGTCACCCCATACTTAGCAAGAAGGGCTTCGAAATATTTGTTGCAAAAATGTGACCCTTCATCACTGATTATTTCCCGAGGAGTGCCGAAGCGAGTGAAAATATTTTTCCTTAAGAAATTAAGCACCACCTTAGCATCATTAGAAGGCAAGGCGACTGCTTCTACCCATTTGGAGACATAATCAACCGCAACAAGAATATAGAGATTGTTGTAGGAAGACGGGAATGGTCCCATGAAGTTAATACCCCATACATCAAATAACTTTACTTCAAGGATATTCTGCAGAGGCAATTCATGCCTTTTTGAGATGGTTCCTACCCTTTGGCATCTATCGCAGTGCGACACATATAGGTGTGCATCTTTGAATAGGGTAGGCTAGTAAAACCCAGATTGGAGTACTTTAGCAGCAGTTCTTTGTCCCCCAAAATGTCCTCCATAATTTGAGGAATGGCAATGATGGAGCACACCTTCGTTTTTCTCCTCTAGCAAACATCTCCGCATAATTTGATCTGAACACTGCTTGAATAAAAAGGGCTCGTCCCAAAAGTATTATTTTGCATCATTTAGGAATTTCTTCCTCTGTTGATAGCTCAAGATGGGAGGGAGCACTTGACAAGCGAATAAATTAGCAAAGTCCGCATACCACGAGGCTTTGCTTTGGACGCCAAATAGTTGTTCATCCGGGAAGAAATCATTGATGTCTTTGATTGCATCTCCCGAATGAGGAGGGTTTTCCAACCTCGACAAGTGATCTGCTACCTGGTTTTCTGTCCCCTTTTTGTCACGGATCACCAGATCGAACTCCTGTAGAAGAAGGACCCACCTTATCAGCCTAGGCTTTGCATCTTTCTTCTCTATCAGATATTTGATGGCCAAATGGTCTGTATACATGGTCACTTTTGTTCCAATGAGTTAGGAACAGAATTTGTTAAAATCATAAACCACTGCCAGCAGTTCCTTCTCGGTTGTGGTGTAACTTAACTGAGCATCAGTTAATATTTTGCTGGCATAGTAGATCGTGTGGAACACTTTGTCCCTTCTCTGTCCCAACACTACCCCAATTGCAAAATCGCTGGCGTCACACATGAGCTCAAATGGGAAAGTCCAGTCAGGAGCTACCACAATAGGAGTCGAAATGAGTTTTTCCTTCAATAGTTCAAATGCTCTGAGGCAGGCTTCATCAAACTGAAAAGGCATATCCTTTTCCAATAGTGAACATAGTGGTTTGGTTATCCTTGAGAAGTCCTTGATAAACCGCATATAGAATCCGGCATGTCCAAGAAAACTCCTAACCCCTTTCACTGATGTAGGCGGTGGTAGACTATTGATGACATCAATTTTAGCCTTGTCTACCTCGATACCACCATCAGATACTCTGTGGCCCAGAATAATGCCCTCCTTGACCATGAAGTGGCACTTTTCCCAATTCAATACAAGATTAGTTTCAACACATCTTTGGAGAACGACAGTTAAATTCACCAGACAGTTATCAAATGAACTCCCGAATACAGAAAAATTGTCCATGAAAACCTCGAGGGTCTTTTCGACCATGTCAGAGAAGATGGACATCATGCAACGTTGGAATGTTGCAGGAGCGTTACACAACCCAAAGGACATTTTCCGAAAGGCAAAGGTCCCATAGGGACATATGAACGTTGTTTTCTCCAGATCTTCGGGAGCAATAAAAATTTGATTATATCCAGAATAACCATCTAGCAGATAATAGAAAGCATGTCTAGCAAGTCTATCGAGCATCTGATCAATAAATGGCAGAGGGAAGTGATCCTTACAGGTGGACTTGTTCAACTTTCTGTAGTCCATACATACCCTCCATCCAGTCACCGTTTTGGTTGGGATCAACTCGTTATTCTCATTGGCTACTACCGTCATGCCGCCTTTTTTTGGCACGCACTGAATGGGACTAACCCAAGGACTGTCCGAGATAGGGTAGATAATGCCCGCATCTAGCAGCTTAATGATTTCCTTCCGGACCACCTCTTTCATTATTGGGTTCAACCGCCTCTGATGTTCAATGGTCGGCTTGGATCCTTCCTCCAGTAGAATTTTATGCATACAAAGGGATGGACTGATCCCTTTAATGTCTGAAATCGACCACCCTAGTGCCGTTTTATACTGTTTAAGCACTAGCAGTAGCTTCTCTTCCTGGCCTTCATCTAACGATGCAGATATTATAACAGGCAAAGTGGATGATTTCCCCAAGTATGCATACCTCAGATGATTTGGCAAGGGCTTTAACTCGAGGACAGGAGGTTCTACAATTGATGGCTGGGCCTTGGAAGTAGATGCTTCTGGATCATTCAGAGACTCAAGCTGTCTTTGGAACTGTGTAGATCTCTGGGGTGCATCCAGCCAGTTAGCACATTCAACATGGGTGGCCTCTTCCATAGTACTGGTACCTGTTAGTGTAGCTTCTAAAGGGTCTGTCATGCATGTTTCTGAGAATACTTCCCTGACTGTATCATCAATCACTTTAATTTGGAAGCAGTCTTTAGGGGTGTTCGGATATTTCATTGCCCTAAACACATTGAAAGTTACTTCCTGATCATGTACTCTCATAGTCAGCTGCCCTTTCTGTACATCTATAAGGGTTCTCCCCGTTGCTAAAAATGGTCTGCCCAGTATTATCGGGACCTCCCTGTCTTCCTCAAAGTCCAGGACAATAAAGTTCGCTGGGAAGATTAACTTGTCCACCTTGACAAGCACATCCTCTACTATCCCCTTCGGGTAAGTGAGAGATCTATCCGCCAATTGCAAGGTAACACTTGTGGGTTTGGCTTCATTTAGCCCAAGCTTCTTATATACTGACAGAGGCATCAAATTTATACTCGCCCCAAATCACATAAGGCCTTGCCAATGAATTGGTCCCCGATAGTGCATGGAATCGTGAAACTTCCAGGATCTTTAAGTTTTAGCGGGAGCTTGTTCTGTAGAATAGCACTGCATTCCTCGGTCAGAGCCATTAATTCATAATCTCCCATTTTCCTCTTCTTCGACAATATGTCTTTCATGAATTTGACATAGCTCGGCATTTGCTCCAACGCCTCTGCAAACGGGATGTTTATGTGAAGCTTCTTAAACACTTCTAAAAACTTAGAAAATTGCTTATCAAGCTTTTGTTTCTGCATGCGCTGGGGGAATGGCAACTGTGGGATAGGAGGACTAGCTATGTTCACTGTAGGGGTTGGTGATGAAGGGCTATCTTGAGCACTTACCTCACCCCTAGACTTATCATCACGTTGCTCCATAATAGGTTCCTCTATAGTCACTTCTTCTTGCACTATAAGACTCTCTCCACCCTTTTCATTTATAGTTCTCCCACTCCGGAGTGTAACTGCTTTGCAGTGTTCCTTCCCATCCCATTTTGGGTTAACATCAGTGTCACTCGGCAATGTGCCTTGCGGACGACTGTTCAAAGGTGAGGCTAACTGTCCCATTTGGACTTCAAGGTTCCGGATGGAAGCTTCTTGATTACTGCTCCTTGTCTCATTTTGGGCAATATATCATGACAGGAGATCTTCCAAACTAGGTTTTCTTTCCTGTTGAGGTGGTGGATGGTGGAACTAATTATGAGAACTCTGTGGTTGTTGGTTGTACTGATTTTGAGCTTGAAAACCAGGAGGGTTTGAGAAATTAGGCCTGGTGGTCGGAGGTTGTGCTTGATTACTATTTGTGTTGCCCAAGAAAAGTTTGGATGATTCCTCAAGCCCGGATGATAGTGAGTAGGGAGACTTGCATTTTGCTGCCGCCCGTAGTTGGAAACAAATTAAACTGACTCGGGGCTTATGGCACACTGATCAGTTGGGTGGCTCCCTTGACACAATTCACACGACACTGCGACACTTTGAACATTCTGCACAGCTTGCACTCCCATGGTGTTGAGTCTTTTTGTTAGCGCTGCAACCTGAGCCGCAAATTGTGTGACTGGATCAACCTCATATATCCCTGCTGCTCTTCTAGGGGCCTGCCTATCATTTGGCCATTGATAATTATTAGCCGCCATTGTTTCCACCAATTCATACCCCGTTGTGTGATGCTTAGACATGAAAGCTCCTCCAGAAGTGGCATCAATACTCAAACGAGTAGATCCGGATACCCATTGTAGAATGTCTGAATGGGAAGCCATTCTGGTAGTCCATGGTGGGGGCATTTTCTCAGAAGATCCTTGAATCGCTCCCATGAGTCGTACAAAGACTCTGACTCAAACTGGATAAAAGAGGTAATTTCGTGCCTGAGCCTGGCGGTTTTAGCGGGTGGGAAGAATTTCGCCACGAACTTTTGAGCCAAGTCATCCCATGTGGTAATGGAGCCTGACGGAAGTGAATGTAGCCAGCTCTTGGCCTTGTCCTTCAAGGTGAATGAAAACAATCGGAGTCTGATGGCGTTGTCAGACACTCCGTTGCACTTAAACGTATCACAGATCTCCAAGAAGTTCATCAAGTGATCATTGGGGTCATCATTTGGTAACCCCCCAAACTGAATATTGGAGCACATTTGGATGGTGCCCGGCTTGATCTCAAAATTGTTTTCTTGGATTGCGGGCCTGAGAATGCTCGCTTGTAAATCTGCAATGTGAGGCATAGCATGCTCCCTTAAAGATTTCTGAAGTTCCTCAGCCATTATAACAGGAGTATGTATGTCCCGAGCTTTTTCTCTCTGCAGGCATCTGTACGTTCTGTCAACCTCGGGATCGAGAGGTATTATGTTCCGACCCCTTCGAGGTGGCATACGCCGTAGAGATCACCTGAAAAGAAAATTAAACAGATAATATCAGTCTAAATTAAGATCGTATTGACTTAGCTTTAATATTGATAACAAATAGAACTAAGTCCCCGGCAACGGCGCTAAAAACTTGTTGTTCGATTTATGTAACGACAATTAACGCGCAAGTATACGCGGTCAACAAGTAATATAAGATAAGTGGAGTGTCGTACCCACGAGGACGAAGTCTTAAGTGCAAATCAAATACTAATGTAAGTTCTATACTGTCTTATCTAAACAAGTGATTAAAGATGGTATGTTAAACTATGTGATTACAACTAAAGGAGGTGAGAGAAGTGGATGTACTAGGGAGACAAGTTAGGATTACAATTCCCCTAATGCGTCGCCTAATCTCCTAACTCTCCACAATACAAACGAATTAAGGAATGGTCAGCCGAGAATAGAACTATGCATATGCTTCTGTCGAAGGCCAAATGCACATCCCTAGCTAGATGAATCACAATATGTCTATTGATGAAAATAACTAGACTAGGGTCATTAAGCTTAGTCTCAAGGCTACACAAGGCAAATAGAGATATGTCTATCCTATTAAGCAGTTCATGCACACATTCCCTTAGGCAAGGCATAACAAGTGTTATTGTATTTTAAAGGCCAGATATTAATGTCCAATTTTCAATATCCATTAATATCAATACCAAAAACTCTGTCAAGCAATCAGTCAATAAGCAAGAAATACAACAACCCATTCCCAAAATGATTCATTAATATAAATAGGAGAGAAAGTTAATTAGGCTAAACACTAGGTTACATTGCAATCCTAAAAAGGAATTAGTTCATAACCATGGTGCTAATACACATTTCTATAACATTCAACATTGCTCAGTAATACACAAATAAATAAGAGATTTGGAATAAGAAAACTCCTGTTGTGAGGTTTTTTGTTTCCAAGTCTTCTCTTCTCCGCGTAACTCCTGAGCTGTGTAGGATGCAATAACTATTCTCCCCTAAAGCACAGCTTCTTTCCATTCTAGAAAACTCACTAAAAATACTCAGTTATGTAATCAATATCCTAGCCGACGTACTTTTTTCTATATCTTTTTCTCGCTCTCCTCTCTCCTTTTTTCATTAGGTCATTAAAAGCGAGTCACTGGATAGGCACCGGAGGTGGCGCTGCGGCGCGGAGACTATAATTGTTGGGTGGCGCTGCTGCGCCACTCACGCTGCGGCGCGAGTTCAAAAGGGACCAGGGTTGCTGCAGCACCAGATGACATTAGCATGGACAAGGAGGCGGCACTGCGGCGCGAGGAGAAGGCTAGGCTCTGGCGCTGCGGCGCCAGAATGTAGAAAATGATAATTTTTCTCCCTATAAGCTGGAAATGACCTAAACAGCACTGCATCATACAAGATAAGCATAATAACAACAAAATATATATAAAAGCAAGACAAATAACATAAAATAAGCAGCGTCTTAAGCTTCAGAGAATCTGATTAGCGATATAAATACCACTTATCAACAGCCGCAGGTGGAGGTGCGGCTACCTGGCCTATTTAATATGCTGCGGTTTTTTCATTTTGCAAGTTTCCCGTTTTGAGTTTTGAAAGGATTTCGATCTTCTTTTTCAGATCTACGGAGCATGGATAACTATTTTATGAATCAGTTAGTTCCTACGCATTCAGCGCAGCGCAGGTAATGTTTTACATGCTTTTTTCATAGTTTTTGACCGTTAAAAGCATGCGAACCGCCTAGGATGCTTTTAGACGCAATGTATAAAAAATGTATGCCAATATGAGCTGTACAAAATTTTCTGACTACATATGTATGCATATCTTACTGTAATGCACGTTTGGATGTAAGAAAATTCAGGTTCTGAGACAGTCAATTTTTGTACTTTTTGATCAGTTTAGTCATCCTTTTTGAGGCCTAGTGAGCCTGGATTTTTAACTAAAAATGCTTATAGTAATTTGGCTACCATGTGAGTTTGATTTTTGATTTTTTTTCAAGTAAATATGAAGTGTTTCTATTTTTGGGTAGGTGTGCTACTGAATGGCCACCTAGACATGCCTGTGTGCATGTGGACAGTCCATTTTACAAAGGAGACTCTGGAAATTTTTTTCCAACATCTTAGGCTTTGAAAAAACATGCATTTTTGACTATGTAGGGAATTTTTTATTGACCCATGCAGGTTTTGAGTTTCTAGGTTTTGAAAACATGCAGTTTTGACTTTATTGGGTACTTTTTACTGACCCATGCATGTATTAGGACCTAGAGATATATGTTGTACTGATTGAAAATGATACGCCACAGGTTTTAGATTTACCGCACCCTTTCTGAGGTGATTTGGAGACTTGTTACTGTAGATGGATCGTGATAGACCTGACAGTTCCAGTAGGGCGGGTATTAGACGTAGGAGGGCTTCTGATGTGCCATAACCACGTCCGGCTAGGACGCCTCGTAGACTGGTAGAGAGCAGGATTTGTCCAGCATAGGATGAGTAACCACTTGATATTGATGATGAGGAGGCTCCTTTTGTTGCTCCTATTCCTGCTCAGGCTCCACGTGTTGAGGTCCCAGGCATTGCTGTGCCTATTCAGGAGCTACTGGGCGACTTGAGTCGCCATCCTTCGAGATATCTTCATGCCAATGAGGTGACTTGAAGTTTTTTCTCTTCTTAGATTCTTTTTCTTCCTTTTTGCCATTCTCGAGGCACAAGTTTTTGACTTGGGTTGGTTTTGTAGGTTCCCGGCTTTACGCAGTCCTCGAGGGAACTGGTTTCGTATGCACTCCCTGTATCACACTTTGCTTGAGGATTACAGGGAGATTGTAGATGGCTGGGTATTTCAGGCCTTTTTCTCGATTCTTCCCCGCCGTTGCCTCTTGGGGTATATGAGGGCTTTGTCTGAGCGCTGGTTCCACCAGACTCAGTCACTTCATTTGCTGGATTACGAGGTTGTAATGACTCCGATGGACTGGAGATTTATCACCAGCATTGAGTTTGAGGGCAAGTCAGTGCCTGTCATGACTGACATTTTGCCCTCTATTGTTCGATCCCTGCTGGGAGTCCCGACGACAACATTCAAGGGTCGGGCAGTCCGATCTGGTCCCTTGAGTATAGATGCCCAGGATGGGACTTTGTAGTTGCATTCGCCTGATTACCAAAGGGCTAGAGATCGCATTCTGAGGCGATTATTTTTGTCAATCATCAGGGGTTGTTTTATGGCGGACAACTCTTCTACTGTGTCCTTCGCTTTGATCAACGCCACATAATAGGTAGAGCGCCTCAGTGACTATGATTGGGGCTCTTATACCTTTGCCTATTTTTTTTCGTGGTATGTGCCTGCTTTTGGAGCGTACGACAGAGGCTTGGTTAGGATTTTACCCATTCTTGCTGTTGAGTATATCTTTCTGTACCTTTTTGATTTCAGCATTTTTGTCAGTCTTGATCACTGAGGACTTTTGGTATTTGGATGGTCAGCTTTGGGCATTTGAGAGGCTTCCTTGCCTACGGCCCGCTAATTGCTTTAGGTCTGGAGACCTATCCTCGAGGACGGAGATGACATCACTCCACTTTGACGGAGGTCCCTGTTGCTGAGGGATTCACTTATGCCTGTCTATAGTTGGAGCTTTTGAGGGCTGATTTGATCACCTAGGACGTCGTACACATCCCAGCACTTGACCGTCAGATTTGAGGGCGGAGTCCCTACTGGCCGGGAGTTTGACTTATCGACCCGCAGGGTATCGTTGTTGATGGAGGAGGGCTGGGAGCTCTATCTTGGAGAGCGTGCTATTAGGAGAATTACGAGAGAGATCCGCATTCCCATTATTCCTCCAGCTTGGCATCATTGGCCATTGACTGTGCCTTTGACATACATCCCTTTGGAGGGCATTGATGGCTTCACCCTATCAAAGGGTCCGTATAGGCTTGAGGCATTTGGCAGATGGTGGAGCTCTCATACTATTGGAGCACAGACTCGGGCTACCCAGTTTATGGAAGATATGGTGCAAGGATCCGTGATGACGATGGATTAGATATCTTGCCATAGGGAGCCGACTCATGCAGACCAGATAGCAGATCTGACCAGGGAGTTGGAGCAGGCTCATTTCTTTATTAGGCACCTTGGTCGAGATCTGTCAGAGACATCTTCTTTTGACCCATCCAGCTCAGGAGCAGGTCCCTCTTCAGGTCCATTTAGCAGCAGTTATACAGGGGTAGATCCTCCCTTATATCGCCTAGATATGCCTGATCCTAGCAGCTTTGTGCAGACAGAGGAGATGGATCAGGTTGATCGATTCGACACTGATGTCTACGACTTCCTCTGATAGCTATTGGAGCTATACTTTTTGGTCAGCCACTGTTTTGGCTATTTGGCATTTATGCCATCATTTTGATAGACCACTGTAGTAATTGGGTGGTGGTGCCCCATTTTCCCTGTATTTTTCCTTTCACTTTGTATCAGGATACAGAGACGTTGTAAGCAATAGATAGCTTATTGTAGATATTCCTGTAATATCTTATCTTCTGCATCATGTTTATATTACTTGCCATCATGCATATATTATGTCAAGTGTATGCATTTAGATAGCTGCGGTTTGACTTGACCTCTAGACTATTTTATGGTACGGTGCTATAGATGACGTTGTCTGCAGTCAGTAGTATTGAGCATTTACCACCATCTACGATGGCAGCATCATTGAGGTCCTGGTATAATAGTCTGCCCTTTTCTGCTAGAGGGGACTGTGGACTAGATGTTGGGGCATTCATTGGCCCTTGCGAATTTTTGGGTTCTGGTCAGATTTGTTGAGGGCCTTCTACCCTTGCTGGATTACCGACAGGCAGGTGTTCCATTTTGGACGGCGTGAGCTGACGCCAACTCTAGAGGAGTACCAGAGATTTACAGGCTTGGATTTAGAGTTGCTGTGCACTCGGACGACGATTAGTGATATGAGGAAGCCGTTTACCAGGCTGTCCGGTCTCCGTTAGAGTGTAGTCATAGGATGAGATCGTTTTGGGGCATGTGATCTCTATGGACTTCTTGATTGAGCGCTTTGGCGAGCTTGACAGCTATGGTCACCACGTTAGAGATTTTATTTGTTTAGCAGAGGCATGGCATGCGGCCAGGATAGACATCCTGCTGATGTGTGTTGTGGCATATGTCTACATGCCGTTGTGATTAGATTATCTAGATGTGCGATTGGTAGTAGTGGTCACAGCCCTTAGACAGGGTAGCACCATCATCCCGATGATATTGGCTGAGACATTTAGATCCGCCACGTATTGTACTACCCATCCGGAGGGGTTCTTTAGGGGCAGCTCGATCATGCTGTATATATGGCTGATGTCCCATATACGACTGATTGGATCCTTTAGGCCTAGGGGGTTTTGCTTTACTCATGAGACATCCAGAGCTTTCTCTTTTCAGCCTGCGGAGTGCATTGATGCACAGTCTTGGTCGGCATTTCTGTCGGATATTCAGTATCTGTTTGTGATTTTGTCATGCTCAAGGCTAGCATCCCCATATAGCTTTATCACTCATGCATCTGGTCTGGATTATTTGCCCCTAGCGGGTTTGAGAGGAGTGACTACCTATCATCATTTGGCAGTCATGTGTCAGTTTGATCAGCTGTAGAGTTTTACGCCATTTTGAAGGGTCTGCTGATCAGAGGATGTCAGCTTCTTCCATGTCATCCGCCGACTTGGTCAGAGTATATGAGTGTTGGACTCATCAGGAGAGGGCTGATTTCTCCAGTAGCCATCCGGGCTGTTCTCCAGAGTATTCTGCGTGGTTGGAGGCAGAGACAGGAGTGGTAGCAGAGGTTTCTTCATCTCCTACTGTGGACTCTGACGAGGAGGAGCCCATGGAGGATCTAGATTCTCCTACCGAGGATGAGCTGTTCACAGGTTTGACCGCTGCTCTGGTTAGTGATTCCCCAACCATTCCTGTGGGGATAGATCCGGCTTTAGCAGACTCACTATTTAGGATAACTTTTGAGCGAGACTCGTCTAGAGCATAGATGTTGGCTGCCTTGTCTAGCAGAGATTTAGCTTTTGCTGAGAGGGATGGTCTCAGGGCTGCTTTGGACGCTAGATTGATTGAGCGGGACGAGCTCCGCTCTGCTCTGGGTACTGGAGTTGTAGAGCGAGACAAGATTCACTCGGCTAGGGATGCAATATATGTTGAGATCGAGGAGACTTTGATTGCTCGAGACGCAGCTTTTGCTGAGAGGGATGAGGATATAGCTTCCCGTGATTTTCACATTGCTAATAGTACTGCTCTTCGATCTTGCACTCATGGTTTGATCACCGAGATGAGTGCTTATATTGATGACCACAGTGCCACCTTGCAGATGAATGTGGATATTCTGAGCTGTATAGAGGCTAAGTGGACTACATTTACGGCTGCTCCACCATCTTCAGAGAGAGATGCTATGCTGGCATTGCTGACCCCCTTGTCTTGGGTCCATAGACTAGCTTTATTTTTCCTGCAGAGACTAGATCAGCCATTTTGTCATGTACAGGGAATTATGTATATAAAGCAATTTTTCTATATCAGAGAAATATATTTTTGATGCACTTCCCTGACTTGAGATATATTATCATTGCTGAGTGATTACCACTTCTTTCATAACTAGCAGTTGTTGATGTATCTTGAGCTTCTCCTTGATGGACTGACAGTTGAGATGTTAGGGAGTATCTCAGAAAGGCCTATTGACCAGGGTTGTTTGATAGAATTTAGCTTCTATTTATCTTTGGTGTCTTGGAACAGGTCCTTTATTATTATTTTTCCTCTTTTTTTTTATTTTTCTTGAAGGTCAAACCGCGCCATAGGGGGCTGCCTACGTACTCCCGGGTTGAGGGAGATTAGGTTATTCGCAGTTCAGGCTAGTGCCGGGATGTATGTTTGAAAAGTATTTATCTTGGATTTTGAATTTGGTTTAATGAGTTTTTGAGCTTTTATTTAGTTTGACAGCGCCAGAAATGGCTGCCTACGTACTATTGGGTTGAGGGAGATCAGGTCATTCGTAGTTCTGGCTAGTGCCGGGATGTAGGTTTGAAAAGTATTTATCTTGGATTTTGAATTTGGTTTGATGAGTTTTTGAGCTTTTATTTGGTTTGACCGCACCAGCAATGGCTGCCTACGTACTTTTGGGTTGAGGGAGATAAGGTCATTCGTAGTTTTGGCTTTCTAGTGAAAAATAGAACCTGATTTGACTTGTAAGACCCAAATGCGGGTATGCATATGCTTCAGACGTAATACCTTTTTACGGTATCTGAATTGATGATTTGGGGAAACTTGGTCCCATCCATCTCTTGTAGTTTGATAGCACCCCCAGTCAACACTTCTTTGACAATGAAAGGGACTTCCCAGTTTGGGGCAAATTTTCCTTTGGCTTCATCCTGATTGGCCAGGATTTTCTTTACCACCAAGTCATTTTCTCTGAATTATCGAATTCAGACATTTTTATTGTAGGATCTGGCGATCCTTTGTTGGTATAACTGTCCAGTGGAAAATGGCCATAGCTCTGTTTTCATCTATCAGAGACAGTTGATGATACCGATCTTGCAACCATTGATCTTCATCTATTTGAGCGTTGATCAACACTCGCAAAGATTCCATCTCTACTTCTATGGGAAGGACTGCTTCCATGCCATAGACCAATGAGTAGGGGGTAGCCTCAATAGAGGAGCGCATTGAAGTCTTGTATGCTAACAGGGTGAGAGGCAGCAGGTCAGGCTAGTCCTTGTGATTGGCGGACATTTTCTGCATGATTTTTTGATGTTTTTATTGGCTGCTTCAACAGCACCATTCATCTTGGGCTGATAGATGACAGAATTAAGATGCTTGATGTGGAACTTACTGCACAGATCCATCATCATTTGATTGTTCAGGTTTTTAGTGTTGTCTGATACGATCACCTCCGGTTGTCTATATTGACGGACGACATTATTTTTGATGAAATTGATGATGACCTCTTTTGTGACTTTGGGAAATGAGGCTTCTTCGACCCATTTGGTGAAGTAATCGATCATAATAAAGATGAATTGATGACCATTGCTGGCTTTGGGTTACACTGGACCTATTACGTCCATTCCCCACATAGAGAAAGGCCATTGTGAACTCATGTCATGCAGCTCATTTGGAGGAGCGTGAATGGCATTTCCATGTATTTGGCATCGAAAGCATCTCTTGACGTGATCATCGCAATCAGTTTTGAGCGAGATCCAGTAATTTTCTGTTCTGATTATCTTCTTGGCCAGCAGATGGCCGCTCATGTGTGAACCACAGACTCCGCCATGGACTTCATCCATTAGTCTTTGGGCTTGCTCCTTGTCGAGGCATCTTAACAAGCATATTCCAGCATCCCTTTTATAAAGTGCATCTCTGCTCAGACAGAACTTCATGGCCATTATGAGAATCCGTTTTTGCTCTGATTGGCTTACACCAGCGGGTGTGGATCCATTACAGAGATATTCTTTGATGTCTTGAAACCAAGGCCGATTGACAGGAGGTATTTCATCTGATACTTCTCCCACATAATTCCCATATGTCGGGGCTTTTTGAATCGTGAACTGAATGTTGGGAAATCCACTCTTATCGGACATGCGGATTAATGAATCCAACATCGCTAATACATCAACAAAGTTATTCCGACCCCGAGGAATGTGAACAAAGGTTATTGCTTTGAATTCCTGAGATATTTTGAGGACTTGCCGATGGTGGGGCAGCAAATGAAGTTCTTTGGTGAGATACGCGCTGGTAGTCTGTATAATGACTAGCTCGGAATCTCCGAAGATGAGTAAGTGTTTGATAGACATGGATTGGGCTAGCTTCAACACCATGATACAGCCTTCATACTCGGCCGTGTTGTTGGTGTTGCCAAATTAAAGTTTGGTAGCCACAGGATATTGATCACCTATACTAGAGATGAGGACTGCCCCAGCTCCAGCACCTTTCATGTTTATCGCTCCGTCGAAATACATTTTCCATGGTTGGATTGTATTCTCAGACTGGAGTTGTTGGATTGTCATGATCCCATTGTCTTGGAAATATATCTCTAGGGATTCGAACCCTCCTAAAGGTGCTTCTGCTAATTAATTTGCAATGTCTTGACCCTTGATTGACTTTTGAGTCACATAGAAAATGTCAAATTACTGTAGGATCAACTGCCATTTGGACAGTCGATAATTCAGCATTGGTTTATTCAATGCATATTTGAGCGGATCCATGTGGGATATGAGGTAGGTCGTGTGCCCATGCAAATAGTGTTGCAACCTCATGGCGGCCCATGCTAATGCACATCATGTCTTTTCGATCAGGGTGTATTTCTATTCCCCACTGTTGAATCTTTTAATGATGTAGTAGATGGCTCTTTCCTTGCTACTATCATCCTTCTGTCCTAACATGCATCCCATTACATTGGCATTGACAGACAGGTACATGAACAAAGGGACTCCCTCCCTTGGGGGTATCAGAATAAGAGCTTCAGTCAGCTATTTCTTGATAGCAAGGAAGGCTTGTTGACAATTCTCATTCCACGTGGTGGAGGAATTCTTCCTTAACAGCTTGAAGATGGGCTCACAGGTTGCTGTGAGCTGGGAAATGAATCTGCTTATGAAGTTGATCCTTCCCAGGAATCCACGTATCTCCTTCTCTGTATGAGGTACGGGCATCTCAGTAATGGCTTTGATTTTGGCGGGGTCGAGTTCAATGCCCCGATTGCTCACCAGAAATCCTAGCAGTTTGCCTGCTTTGACGCCAAAAGCACATTTGGCGGGATTTAGCTTGAGGTTGTATTTACGTAACCTATTGAAGAAGTTCCTGAGATGGTCTATGAGATCATCCTCCCTCCAGGATTTGATAATGGTGTCGTCCACATAAACTTCTATTTCTTTGTGCATCATATCATGAAAGAGGGCCATCATGGCTCGCTGATACGTTGCTCCGGCATTGATGAGGCCGAAGGATAGTTGTTGGTAGCAGAAAGTTCCCCAGGGAGTGATAAAGGCTGTCTTCCCCTGGTCTTCTTCAGCAACCATAATTTGATGGTAACCAGTAAAGCAATCCACGAAGGAATACATGCCATACTGCGTAGTATTATCGATTAGAATGTGGATGAAAGGCACTTGGAAGTTGTCCTTGAAGCAGGCTTTGTTCAAATCCAGGTAATCCACGCATACTCGTACATTCCCTCCCTGTTTAGGTACGGGGACTATGTTTGATAGCCATTCGGGGTATGTTGATACCATGATGATCCCGACTTTGAATTGCTTAACGACTTCTTCTTTGACTTTGAGACTCCACTCAGGTTTCAATCGCCTGAGTTTTTATTTGACCGGTTTGAACCCTTCTTTGATGGGCATTCAATGGATGACAATGTCTGTGGATAGACCGATCATGTCTTCATGTGACCATGCAAACACATCCTGGTACTGTGTTATGAGTTCGATCAGGTCGGCTTTTTTATTTGGTGTAAGGTCTGAACCTATTTGGATTTCTTTGATGTTTTCAGAGGTTCCTATATTGATGGTGGAGGTTTGGTCGAGGTTTGGTCGAGGTTTGTCTTCGACCCATTCCTGGATCTCCTCTGGCACCTCATAGTCATCTTCCTCCTCTTGATCAATATCCATCAAGTCGAAGTTCAATTCTACATCCAAGTCGGAGTCATCTTGATAGGTTGGTATCTCATCAGCAGAGACACACATCCCCAATGCTTGGGTCCTGAAAACAAAAATGCTTTCATTAATATATACAACTGCTTAAACATACAGAGCATTTGTAAAGCATGATAAAAGTTACTGCTATAGCTGTGCAAGCAAAAATAAGCAGTAAATGCAAGCATGATTAAGGGCAGATTGACTCTCTGCCCCTTTACCCTTTTCTACCGAGGCAAGGGACACTACTCCAGTTGTCCAAGGTCAGATCCTCATGAACTGGGGGGGATCAGGAATTTGTGATTATCGATCTTGGATGACGACTGAGATATTTTTTATAATAGGGCCAAGGCTTTTCTGTAGATCATTCCTCTTCTTGATGTGAGGAATTTAGACATGGTCGTCGTCACTGTCGGGGAGTTCGTCATTCATACCCTCGTAGTTGAGAATGACTCTCATGTTAGTGAATGGGTCTCATCCTTCGTACAGGATCTTTTCTTTTCCCTTTTCGCTGTTTGCCTTAAGCTTGAGGGTTTTTCTTTCATGGACAGGTATGATCGAAGGAAATAGTATGATTGATACCACCGTAGGGATCTTCCTTGAAGGTTTCATCCATCTGGCATTTGTGAGGTTTAGGAGCAGAATTGTAGAGGCATGAGCCTTGGGATGTTTGTGTGGATTCCAATGGCTTGATCAGGATGAATATCCCATTCTTTCTCTTCCCATCTGACTTAGGATTTGGACTGGCATCTTGATACCTTGCTTATCCTTTCCCAACCATTCTCCAGGTTGGAAACCCGAAGATACCATCTCTTGGCCTAAGGTCATTACTTCAATGGACACTTTAGGTTTTAGGGCTAGTGCCCCGATTGGTAGATATTGAATATCACTCACCTCGAAAGCTTGAAAACTTGTAGGCTTAATCCCGGCGTCCAGGTTAATCACTGGCATGTCCCCATGTATGTAGGTAGGGTATTCTGGCTTGGCATTGACCGTGATGAGGCTACCATTAATGATTTACTTGAGTTGCTGATGGAGGGTGGATGACACTGCTCCTGCCATGTGGATCCATTGTCTGTCCAACAATAAATTGTATCCAGTGGCAATATTGAGCACTTGGAAGGATACGTAGTAGGTGTGTGAACTAATTTCTAGGGAAAACTCGATTTCCCCCATAGCCTAGCAGTGAGATCCATCAAAAGCCCGAATGACCATATGATTGGTTTTGATCCAATTTGGATTGATCTTCATTCTTTCCAACGTGTCGTATGAACAAATGTTGGGGGAAGATCCTCCGTCAATAAGTACTCCTTTGATC
The DNA here is from genome assembly GCA_020205555.1 of Panax stipuleanatus. Lineage (NCBI taxonomy): Eukaryota > Viridiplantae > Streptophyta > Magnoliopsida > Apiales > Araliaceae > Panax > Panax stipuleanatus. Next base: position 60,610,929 of record CM035124.1, on the reverse strand, counting down.
ACGTATCCGGAGGACACTACGACTATATGCAGGGATTTGTGGTGGTCCCTTTCCCTCAGCCAGGATATCATCGTCTATGAAGGATATCACATTGTTGTTGAAAATGTGTTCTATCACGTAACGGAATTTCTCTGTGTCTACCGTGTGTAGCAGATGGGCTTCCTCTAGTACCTTCACTAGAATGTTGCGATGGTCTTCTGATGATAAGACCAGGTCGAGGATAGACACTTTCTTGGGGGCGTCTTTTAAGCTTTGCACTATCTTGATTTCAATGTGTCCCTATTTTGTTGAGGAACTCTTTGATCTTTTCTTCAGCCACCGTTTCTTTTGCTTTGGTAACTGGTTTAATCACCCGCTGAGGTAGGTATAATGGATTATCCTTTTATAGGATGGAAATGTTGTTTAAAGTAGAGCTTTTAATGTCCCCGTAGTTCCATGGGACCTTCTTCAGATTGCTGATTGGATATTGAGGTCTGAAGGCCAAGATTAGAGGCTGAGGTGCAGCCACCTTCACATGATTTTGGACTTCTTGGACCCATTTCCCTATCAGTACCAAGGGTGTGAGGATTGATTTCTTATCGCAGGATACGGTAGCCACTGTGCCGTGGTACCATGCATTGAGGATCCAGAGGCTATCTTTATCTGAAATGTCAAGGATTTGATCTCCTCTTATTAGGTCACCTTTCTCAATCAGGTCTTGAATTAGATTATGAAGTGCCCAGCATTCTTCCGTATCATGGCCGGGAGAGTTGGAATGGTACTGACATATTTGGTCAGGTTTGAATTTTCTGGATTGAGGGTTTAATGGGGGTAATAGATCTGCAACCATCCCCTCGTTGATCATCATTTGGAGGATTTCTTCCATTGACTGGTTCAGATTGGTGAAATTCCTTTGAAACAGGAATTTTCTACCTTCTTGGGTATACTCATTTTTTACCATTGGTTGTTCGTGCAACTGGCAATGATCCCTATTGGGGATGGAATTGATTTTTAGCGGAGGAGAATACTGTCAATGGATTGATAAATTTGCTTCAGTATGTTCCTGGTGAGTTGATGCTGGTAGACGACCAGTTCAGCCAACTGCTCAATTTGTTCCTTGAGAGACTTAACTTCTTGCTCCATCAGGAATCACTTCTCAAAAGTTTCCCAACTCTCTTGACTACTGAGATTGGATTGACTTGGTTCCCCAACATAGCGGAGGTGCTTAGATCCTTCTCCATTTGAGGTATTGATCATGTTGACGTTTTCCTCTTTGTGCTGTGGGAGAGGATTGTCTTGGACATGGGGTTGGTCAAGCTTTGTTACCATAATTTCCCCGCTGTCAATCAAGTCTTGAATTTTTTGTTTGAGATACCAACAGTCTTGAGTATCATGGCCTGGAGATCCAGAATGATAAGCAAATTTCTTGTTAGGATCAAAGTTCCTTCCGTTAGTGTTGGTTGGTGGAAGAAGTTGAACAATCTTCTTCTGATCTGTCAGAAGTTTGAGCACATTCTCGAGGGAATCCCCTAGTGGGGTGAAATTTCTTCGACGCCTGACTTCCATGTTTTTCTGGAATTGAGGGTTTGCAGGCTGTGCTGAAGCTTGGAAAGGGGTATAGTTCCTCCTTTGAATGGGCATGTGGTTTGACTCGCCCCTTGAATTTTGTCCTTTTAAAACCAAGGAGACTTATTCGTCTTTCTTTTTATGGACAATCCAGGGATTACTCCTGTAATTTCTGGATTGGATATATTCGGCGACAGCTTCGAGGGCAGTTAGATCTTTTATCTTCCTGGATTTGAGCCCCATTTCTGCCATCTCACCATGCTTGATCATTTTAGAGAATGGTTTTCCTATTCCTGCTAGGACCCTCTCATAATAAGGCGCTTCTTGGATATCGACGAAGGTCATGACTATTTCAGATTCAGTCATGGAAGGGGTAACTTGTGCTGCGACCCTTCTGCATCGCTGGGCATATTCTTTGAATGGTTTAGTGTTTTTTTTCTTGATTTTGGTTATTTGATATTTGTCTGGAGCCAGCTGTGATTAGAAACCTGTACTGACTGAGGAAGGCATGGGCCAGCTCTTCCCAACTATGAATTTTGGAGTTGTCCAAGCGGGCATACCAAGCTCTGGCTTCTCCAGTTAGACTCTTTTGGAATAGTTGCATTCGAAGTTTCTCATCCTCAGCATAGGATCCGAGTTCTCCGATGAAGACTTTCAGGTGTGTGTAAGGATCCCCTATTTCGTCATATTTCTCGAAATCAGGTACTTAAAATTTTTTGAGATAACGAGCCCCGGGGAATAAACAGAGGTCAGAGTAAGTAACACTGCCAAACGCCCCAGTCCCTTTGATAGACCGGAGGGTTTCTTCCATCTGCTGTATTTTCTTGAAATGTCACCAGCTTTCTGTTCTTTGACGAGGGGGGGGGGTGATCTCAGAAGTCTTGTTGGTGGTGTCATGGTTTTGTGGTCCAGGAATATGAGTTTCGGCCTTTTCTACATCTTGACCGCCAGCACCACTACCAGATGTTCCTGGTTCTGGATGAGCTTGGGATTGTTTCTCTTTAAAGGCCTTACTTTGTTCTCGCAGAAAATCGGCTAGCTCGGTTATCTGATTTTTCAGTCCTTGAATTCTTCCCTAAACAGGGGTGGATTCAGGTGGAGCATTTGAAGCCATGCCCGCGGATGGACTGAGTGCTTTCTTGAATTTAGATCTGGTGACAGGACCAATTTTTACACCTACAATAAAACGTAGGCGTGTTAATTTCCTGAGGTAGGTAAGGGTTGGATGCATGATGTGTTTTTTAGTGTTTATCCTGCAAAACCGAGGTTAGTTGTTTTTATGGTAGGATGACATGTATTTGACAGGGAAAGTAAATATTTCATTATTGATATTTACATTGTGCTCCTCAGTAATTGGAGACTTGACATGGAATTGAAAGAGGAAGGTATGAAGAGGCTTCCCTTCGAATTTGGTTAATCAGAGGCCGACCTATCTTAGGTTGCTCTCGCGGCTTTTGTTTTGGCATGAAGGCTCCCAGATCATCACAATCTACTAGAAGGGAAGTTAATCCGATCGTTCAACTGGAGCAAATCTGAGTGGTGTATTTTCATGAGGCACCCCCAGAGACTTAATCGTCCCCAGAGTCATTACTTAACACTGACCAGGTTATCCTCCTTATGAGAGGGACAAACAACATACATTCTCATACATAGTACCTTACCGTTTATGCATGCAATGACAATTGGGTGCAAAGCACTAATAAGGGTGCGAAGCACTAAAGCAATAAAGCATTCATTCACATTAATTCAATGTAAAGACGCAACATTTACTCATCCATTGACTGTGGAGACACAGGATTTCACGCATTCAATAGTTTTGAAATGGAAATGTTTGAATAGATTAGAAAGCAGCCTAAGCCCTTTACTGTCCCCAGCAGAGTCGCCACCTGTCGACGTTAGAAAATTTAAGAACCCTGCGGATTGGTTCGTAACCCGAGTTTCCTCAAATCGATCTTCCTAAGTTATCTCTACCCCAACTCTTTTTATTTAGGAAAAAGGTTTTGAAGGGATTTTTAGGAAATAGGTCAACATGTGTTTATGTCGATGATTTGAACGTTTAGAGTCGCCTGTTGGTAGATTGGAAAATGGTTGTACCAACTCAAGCGAGTTTGATTTGAAAAGAAGCCTAATTACTGGACACTGTCGAAACTTGATCTTTAAAATCAGAGTTTTGAGTTCGGGGGCTTGGTTAAGTGTGGGGAAGGTGTTAGGCACCCCATGACTCCCTTGTAAACACGGTACCGCATCTTTTCAATATTTCCCTTAAAACTGTGAATGCGTGAGTGAATGCTGTTTGAAAATTGGACCTATTGATTTGATTAATTAAAATTCGTTGAGCCTATATACGAAGAGTTTGATTTGATTTGAAAATCAGTATTTGATTTGATTTGCAAAAGCATTTAATTTGATTTATAAAAGCTTTTCTTTTGATTGAAAATGATGTTTTGAAAGCTGGTTTATCAAACCCTTACGCTGCTATAGAAATTGAAGCGTATTGCTGCTTTCAATTCTTATATCTTTATAGCCTTAAGGCTGCATGTGAATGGTGATTTGTCGGGCTACGAAGCATCCTCGACCACAGAAATAGACAATTGTCGGTCTCCTCATGGGTATGAAAACCATCAGAGGGACTTTGACACTATAATTGACATTTCATTATGATGAGACCTTAAATTCGGATAGCTATTTTAAGGTCTACATTTTATATAAAAAACTAGCAGGGTACATCTGTAAACTGGAGTTTGTCCATCATGGGAATCAGATCCCGATCGATTTGATCGTGAATCCCATGTTTCCTAGACTCACATATGAGTAGCCCATAAGCCTGCACAGTTCAAATTTGCACAAAAATGGATATATATACATCATCACGTCGCAATGGAACCAAGGATTCATCAATAAATCCTGGTTGCGAATGGCCAAAGCGTCTCGTTCCCACTAGATAGCGATCTAAGGGACACGAGTTTGCTTTCAAAGCTGAAACTATAAAAATAACTAGATTTAAAGGAATCTCAGCCATTATAGCTTCCAGGTTTTATCGGGACCTGTTTGAATCGTTGAAAGCTAGGAATTGGTGAGATTTGGATAAATCTAGTCCGCCTGCAGATATGTTAGTGCAGATTCATAAACAAATGAATGCTAAATGCAGCAGTTGGATAAATTGAGTAAAGAAATATATATATATATATATATATATATATATATATATATAATTATATATACAAAAGCTATAAAAGGGCGATGGGTTTTCACTCGCAAGCCCGGACTAGAATTGAAATATATATATATTTATATAAAAAAATGTAAATAACCACGAAATAATCCAGGTTGTGAAATAAATGATATATATATATATATATATATATATATATATATAGAAAAATAGTAATAAGGGGGATGGGTTTTCACGCCGGTGCTAGTACTGGAATTAAAATTGACAGAAAAATAGTCAACCAGTGACTGGGGAGAGCACCCAGTATGGCGAAGAGTGCAAAAGCAGTAAAATGGCCACGAAGTAATCTAGGCCGGACTGAAAATATATAAATATATATATATATATATATATATATATATATATATATATTGACAGAAATGTAGTTAACCAGGACTGATATGAGTACCAGTGATGGTGAAATTCGCTTATATATGCGTAGATATATATAAAAATGATAAACTACCATATATTTGACACCGGGCTTGACAGAATTGAAATGTTAGTACATTTGCAGTTAAATATAAGCAGTGGCTGAGGAGAGCACCTAGTATGGCGAAGTGTGCAAAAGCAGTAAAATGGCCACGAAGTAATCCAGGCCGGACTGAAAATATATAAATATATATATATATATATATATATATATATTGACAGAAATATAGTCAACCAGGACTGATATGAGTACTAGTGATGGTGAAATTCGCTTATATATGCGTAGATATATATAAAAATGATAAACTACCACATATTTGACACCGGGCTTAACAGAATTGAAATGTTAGTACATTTGCAGTTAAATATATACAAACAAGGGCTAAACCCAGACTGGGAAGACAACCCAGTCCGACGGAGTTGTTAAAAATGTGTGTGCTAGTGCATTGAAGCTGCTGGAACTGACAGATCGTCAATCCGAGTTGTAAAAAATGCAAAAAACATCGTTTATGTATAGAAATGTACCAAATTTTGAGGAAAACAGCGACGGAACTAGTTCCGAGCATATTTAGAAGATGAAACTTCGTGTGCAAGAGGAGTACAGTGCAAATTAGTAGTATTGACTTTCTGATCGTAAAAATACTTACAATGGACTACAATACGGGCTTTTTGCCAAATTGTAGGCTCTATACGTCCAAATCTACTGGTTATTTTCTGATATGTGATAGTATATGGGTATATCTACGTGTTGGAGTGAAAATATTTGGGTTTGGAAGAGGTGTAAAAGTCAAAAAATCAGACTGGACAGAGCTTCGCTGTGTTTCAAAACTTGAAAATAAAGGGGTGGGGGGTGGGGGGGGGGGGGGTGCATGTGACGCCCCCAAATTCGACCGCCACTGGTCTCTAGAATTCGGTTCGTCACTTTCTCACGATAATACAATAATAACTAAAATCATACAATCACAACAGAAGATCTAGAATAATATACAATGATTTATTATATTTATTCCCTCAAGTCTCGCAACCTACAATACTTAATAGATTACATAATAATATCAAATAAAGACTTAATACATAACCTACTTAAGCTTAAACATGGTTCTAAATCAGTCTTAATACATCATCTTAATGGACTTAATACAACATCATAATATTTAGAACATAAAAGGGGCTAGCTAGTCGGTAGCCTTGCCCTTGCCCTTATCGACTCCCGAAGGTCCACCCTGCTCTGCCTTAACTGAAAATATTTTTAGAGAAAGTAAGAATGAGCAACAAGTTTTCTCAGGAAGTAATATAACAATAAGGGTGAGTAATATAGTTCTCGAACCTCAAAAGGTATAATAGGATATGATAGTTTAAGGATAACAAGAATATCAACAATTCTCAATAGCAGTCGCTAAGGACAGAATAATATCAATATGATTCAATGCTAAATCAATTCAAGATTTCAAGATAATTGAATACTAAGTAGTCACTAAGAAATATGAACTTCTACTAGAATTAACAGTAATATACTGATAATCCAACAAAAGCAAGTACAACAGGTGATCAGCCTAAAGTACTCTACGTTATGCATAACATTTAATCGTACTCATATGCGCACGTCGGTCTCTCAACAAATTATATTTTCCCTTCAAAGAAGGTTGTTCATCTCAGTCAATATAAGACTCCGCACCAATTAATTGGTTTGGATTAGCTTTCTAATCATGATATAAGTCTAGCCGAATCAAATGGCATAGGCCACTCTTTATAAGTTCAACACTTGACATTAGAGTTCGAAGAATATAATCGACTTTATCGTAACTATGATGCAATAAGTCATAATTTAAATAACTCATTTGCACAACAATAAACTTAATACGTATTCAATAAGAATAGAGTTCAAGTACTTGCTTACAATATCCATTGAATAAAGTAATGCAGGGGTCTAGGATACTTGCCTTATGCGTAGTCTATCCACGTAAAGCTAATCAACACTTTCGAATCCTATTTATAATATATTTACATGTAGGATATTCATTAGCTAAGCACAGTTCGGTACTCAAGTTCGATATGTAAGTTAACTATACACATAGGGTTCCTCTTTAGTTATATACTCCTTATACGTATGTCATTACTTACTTGGACATAAAATCAGTATATTTGTTATTACGAAATCAAGCATACAGTTATACCACATATGGTACCATAACACTTTAATTAACATTGTCTTTACTAACTTTGGAATCCCTTTTATAAGTTTATTGTTATCATATTACTCCATCACCCCTTGTAAACATATATCAATAGGGTGCAGGCCATAATTAGTAGTTCAAGCATCAATATAAGCTAACTATCATAATCAAAAACCCAACAGAATAATCAATTCTGTTTCCAGACTGGCGCAGCTGCGCCATGGCTAAGCCTAGGGGCGGCGCAGCTGCGCTGTCCCCTGGCCAGGCCAAGGTTGGGCTGCTGCCTGCAGATTCTGTCCGGCACGTACGCAAACATCTACACATAGTATATACTCATGTCTAAGGGTCTTTTCATGCTTACCAAGTCAATCAAAGTTCCATCTTTCATGTAATTGGTTCTAAGTTTAATACCTTTAATAACTTAAGGTCATTTATGGTCACGAAATCACATAGTCCATCATGCTGGTTATTTAAACATATGAGGTGATCACATAGCTTGTTTTAGGCATGTTTACAAGTATCTATATCATACACATATAACTAGCATTGTTACAAGCTTAAATCATGCCTCCTTCGTGCTTAACTAGTTTTCATGGCATCTATCATAGTATACATACATGTATGATATATTAGTGAGGTTAAGAGCACTATCAAATATGTCTATAATTATTAGAATCTCAATCTCATTGTAATATGTCAAGTCCACTTTCAAAACTAATATTTTCGTTAGCACACGTTCACTAATGAGGTCCAATATGTGCATGCTATATCATGAAACATAGATACACATGTCATCACGTTCTTCATGCATTTCTAGGCCATACAAACATACTCAAATTCAGCTTATAAACATTGTTCGTATACGTCAAAGTTTGTTTATAAAACTTTAAGTTTATTTTCAAGTCATAAGCCTTTTCATCAAAAATGTTTATCATCATGGTCAAACATACTCATGCTATGTTAATATACTCATTTATATATGTTACTCATGCTTGTAACGATTGAGATTTTACATATTAAATTTTAAATATTTATTGAGTAAATAAATATTTTATGTGATTTATTTATTGAATTAAATAAATAAATTATGTGATTTTGTGGAGTGATTTAATTAAGAGTTATATATTAATTAAATGAATATTTAATATTTAATTTAATAGATGTATATTGATTTTATAGTATAATTTAATTTAATTGAGATAATTAAATTAGATGATTTATGTGGTGATTGTTGCATGAAATTATAATTAGCGAGTAATTATAATTGTCATGTGATTAATTGATGTTAGATTTTTATTAATTAAATTAGAATGTAAAAATTTAATTAATTAAAGTGTAACATTAAAGTATGTGTTAAAAGGAATTTATTAAATAAAGAAAAGAGTTTTAAAAGATCTTTACCAAACGAGGCCTTTGCACACCTCTTTTAATCTTATTTTTCCAAACAAGGTCTTAAGCTCAAAAAGTTAGTTGTTTAAAATAATGTGGTTTTACCCAAACATGGCCTTATGGCTATTCAAATTCAAATTTTTGTAACTTATGTAATTATTAGTAATTAATATAGTAATTAATATAATACTTATTAATATTATAGGTTACATATATATGATATATGTATATGTATACGTATATTATATCTATAATATAATACACGTTAAAAGATTAGTAAGTTAGTTTTAGAAGAACAAAGAAAGAAAAATAGAGAAGAGAGTTGGAGAGAACACTCAGAGAAGAAGGAGAGGAAGAAGAGAAAAGAAGAAGAAGCTTTGAGAAAGCAAAAAGGAAGCAAGCCCCATCATCATCTCCATCTCTTCTCCTAATCCAAACTAGAAAGAGTATAATCCTAGAACTCCATGAATTTTATTATGAATTTTAAAACTTCACTGTAAAAGCTTTTTGAGTAAATTATTTGATCATGATGTATATATGTGATGTATATATATATATTGATGATTATATATGAGTTATATTGTTGTTTCAGCAATTCAATCCATGTAATTTCGTTAAACAAGAAGAAATCATGTATACAGTACTTTACTGAGAACTAATTTTGAAGAATAGCCTTTTAAACTGTCAAAATTGGTATGTGTTTGTCAATTATTGTTTAAATTGATCATGGGATATGTTAATATGTTAAAATTAGAGTTATTGCAATTGGAATTACAAGAATTGATTGAAAAACGAATTCATAATAACAATTTTTGTCAAGAACGTTTGATATTGTAGTTTTCTTCAAAAATCATGAAAAACTTGGTTTTGATTATGTGTTGTAAGAGTCCAAAATATTGTTGTTATCAAGTTTCATGTTAATCATGTTGAGAAAAATCGAATTCGGTGTGAAGAAATAAGACAAATTGGCTTATTTCTCTGCCAATTCGCGAACTGGCACTTCCACCAGAAGTGGAACTCACCCCAGCGGGGCTTATTGCCTTGGGGGACCCGCCCCAGCAGGTTAACCTGCTGTTCGGGTTTTTGTTTTGTGTTTCGTTGAGTTTTCGTGCGATGTTTGTTTAGCTAACGTATTTTCATGACTTGTTAAGTGTAATAGGTAATGAGATAACCTACTTTTGATGTGTTAAGATAATTTGAAGCCTTATATGAATGTGTTACATGTGTATGGGTGTATTACTTTCATAAGGTACACATAATGATCTAAAGCGTTATAAGCTTGTGAAATGTATGCCGTGAATATAGACTCACGTATGTGACTTGTTAGCAACCTATATTGTAAACAATGTTGTGAGTTGAACTTGAGTATGAAGTTCAACGGTTGGAACGTTATAGTTAGGTACTGATAGATGTTTTGAACATAATATAATGTGTAGGGTAATTGTGGAAGTGATTATAATTATTAAAGTGTAGATTGCGCTCGAGGTAAGTTCTTTAATCCTTATTCTTTTACGTTAAGCAAGTTTCTATTTCTAAACTTGTTATTTATTTTGTGCAAGCTTTGTAAACCATTTTTGTACGCTATGCAAGCTTTATCATTGTATCTTTTCATTGTGCAAGTTCTCTAACCCTTGCTCAATATGTCATGAAAGTTCATTTCCGTTTCTTAACTTGTTATGTATTGTACAAGTTATAATGTATTAAAATATTCGCAAAGCATAAGTATTGAAGTATTATTTAAGTAATGTGATATTGACTTAGTTGTTCAAGCAAGATCTACATGATCTATCGAATGCTTTAAGTTATTTCCAAAGCATGCCTAGTTATCATGAAATCTGTTGTTGTATCTTATATTTGATTCATAATTCTTATATTATCGAACTGTTAAAGCATTGTGAGTCGATTCAACTACTCCTAGTTGATGATAGTTGAAATTCCAAAGTTCCTTTATCTATCCAAACCAAACTTTCTTTGGTGCGGACTTGTATTCAAATTCTGAGAATGAACAACTCTATTTATTAGGGGACATTTATGCGAAAGCGTTAAGATGGTTGTGCACAATATATGGTACGAAGGGCTGATCCCCCTAAGTACGAGCTAAAGGTTAATAGTCTCAATGACTGTTAAAGGTTTTAAATAGAAATATTTGTAACCTAGGACATAGTTCAAGGTCGTATGACCCTCAGATAAATTCTATACTCGAATTTTAAATATGATGAAATAATTATTATTCAATTCTTTATTTTGATGAAAGTAAAGTCATTCAAACCTTTTGAAGTTATTCAGTTATGTCATATCACTGTTGTATTTCAATTGAGCCTTTGTTTCCTCACTCTTGCATATTTTATAAACCCTTGCAGTTAAGGCCGCCGTCAACAAGTAAAGGAAAAGGAAAGATGAGCAAGTGAAGACTTGTTGTCTTCAATATCTGACTGTAATAAGACTTAGTTAATGGTGTTTTATTTTCGCATTTATTTGATTGATGTTAATGTTAGGTTTGTACGAAATCGTGACGCAATTAAATTGCAAAAATTAGCAGAAGCATAGTATATCAGAGTTTAAAATTTCTACAAAACCATTACCCGGATCATCCTTTATGCAAATTATTAATTTAAAACGATAAATAAGAAGTTATGGAATCATACCCTTGTAGAACGAAGCTTCCACAGGTACGAGTTTAACTCCTTGTTTTTCGTGATCTCCTTGAATTTTCGGGTTAGATTCCTTCTTTTGATCAACGTTAGCCACCCAAGTGTTTGGCCTCTAGAGGTGATCCACCAAGGAAGATGAATTATCAAGAAGGAGGGTGGTTGGCTTAGTTTTCTATCCTCTATAGAAAAGGAGTACTCTCCAACAATTGGAATTGCATCAAGTAATATCTATTATAAGACTCCTCTTATATAGATATTGGTCAACCTTTCTAATCCTATTAGATATGGGATTTCATTTAATTAATTAAACTCCTTTAATTAATTTAGGCTTCCCACCACATGGAAATAATTAATTAAATTCACTTAATTAATTTGTCTCCTAATCTTATTAGGAATAAATGAGAGTACTAATATTAAATTAATTACTAAACTCCTTTAGAAATTAAAATAATAATAATTGTAATAATATTAATAAGACTCCTCTTATTAATTTATATTTAATATTTTCAAAATATTAAATAATAAACATTAAGCTATTTAATTTATTCTATCACCATAGATTAAATTAATTACACTTAATGCATTATTACGATTATGCCATTACGTTCTTAAATAATTATTCTTTCTTTTATGGTGTGACCCTTTAGGTTCTCCATATTAAACCGGTTGTGAATAAATTAATTAAAATAATTTTAATCTTATTTAAATAAATAAATTAAACTAATAATCTATTTAAATAAATAATATTTATTCTACAATAGGGATAAGTCTCCCTAGCAATCAACGACTTTTTAGATAATATAGATTTCAACATTAATCATAAAAGAATCTGTGAGTAAATAGTTACCATACAATTCAATCCTTCCACCATATAATGTCCCAATTAAATATAAGACACGGATTTACTATCAAGTCTTATTTTATTTAATCATATGTGTTTCGATTAGAAAATGCACAACTCCGATTAATGCAAATTAGAAACCTCTTTCTAAATTCATTCCACCTTGGCCAAGGATTCCTGGGTTGTCATTTAACGAATCACATAGGACATATATCCTCTTTTACTAGAGGTGATAGATTCTTTATTGATCATTCATTATCTCCATATGTAACTCATTATACCCAAGCATACCCTATATATGTCTTAAAAGGTTTTAAGGAATAAGTCAAAGTATAATTTGTTACATACAAGATATTATGATGATCTCAAGTCCAAGGATCACTTATACTACTATCACATTAGGAATTCCTATTGACAGGCGAGTAAAACTCCATTAGGTATTCCATTGCGAGTCATGTTCAGTGAACTTATTCTCCAATAAGCACCTACATACTTGCTTTAGTGTCTCCACACAAATGATCATGAGATCAATCATCCTCTTCCAATGAGCAAGCAACATATGTACCAATCTATCCGAATTTACTAATCTCCTTTTTAGTAATCCCACGATTGGGAACTATTTTAGTTTTAGAGCTTTCTATGAATTTAGATCTCATTAGCATCATCATCATCATGATTCTAAAAGCATTGCTTAAAACTATGGGTTATTTATATATTATAAAAACAGCACCATATAGATAATTAAATGCTTTTAATAAATGAATATTTTATTAATAAATAAATAAGATTGTTTACAAAGTATGTACTTTATCATCATACATGATTGACTTGTATGCACACTACTACCAGTTAACTAAACCTTAACTGATAGTAGTGTGCATACAAGCCAATCATGTATGATGATAAAGCACATACTTTGTAAACAATATTATTTATTTATTAATAAAATATTCATTTATTAAAGGCATTTAATTATCTACATGGTGCTGTTTTTATAATATGTAAATAACTCATAGTTTTAAGCAATGCTTTTAGAATCATGATGATGATCATGCTAATGAGATCTAAATTCATAAAAAGCTCTAAAACTAAAATAGTTCCCAATCGTGGGACTACTAAAAAGGGGATTAGTAAATTCGGATAGATTGGTAAATATGTTGCTTGCTCATTGGATGAGGATGATTGATCTCATGATCATTTGTGTGGAGACACTAAAGCAAGTATGTAGGTGCTTATTGGAGAATAAGTTCACTGAACGTGACTCGCAATGGAATACCTAATGGAGTTTTACTCGCCTGTCAATAGGAATTCCTAATGTGATAGTAGTACAAGTGATCCTTGGACTTGAGATCATCATAGTATCTTGTATGTAACAAATTATACTTTGACTTATTCTTTAAAACCTCTTAAGGCATATATAGGGTATGCTTGGGTATAATGAGTTACATATGGAGATAATGAATGATCAATAAAGAATCTACCACCTCTAGTAAAGATGAGATATATCCTATGTGATTCGTTAAATGACAACCCAGGAATCCTTGGCCAAGGTGGAATGAAATTAGAAAGAGGTTTCTAATTTGCATTAATCGGAGTTGTGCATTTTCTAATCGAAATACATATGATTAAATAAAATAAGACTTGATAGTAAATCCGTGTCTTATATTTAATTGGGATATTGTATTGTGAAATGATTGAATTGTACGGTAACTATTTACTCACAGGTTCTTTTATGATTAATGTTGAAATCTATATTATCTGAAAAGTCGTTGATCGCTAGGGAGGCTTATCCCTATTGTAGAATAAATATTATTTATTTAAATAGATTATTAGTTTAATTTATTTATTTAAATAAGATTAGAATTGTTCTAATTGATTTATTCATAACCGGTTTAATATGGAGAACCTAAAGGGCCACACCATAAAAAGAAGAATAAATATTTAAGAAGGTAATGAGATAATCGTAATAATGCATTAAGTGTAATTAATTTAATCTATGGTGATATAATAAATTAAATTGCTTAATGTTTATTATTTAATATTTTGGCAATATTAAATATAAATTAATAAGAGGAGTCTTATTAATATTATTAATATTATTATTATTTTAATTTTTAAAGGGGTTTAGTAATTAATTTAATATTTGTACTCTCATTTATTTCTAATAAGATTAGGAGACAAATTAATTAAATGAATTTAATTAATTATTCCCAATGTGGTGGGAAGCCTAAATTAATTAAATGAGTTTAATTAATTAAATGAAATTCCATGTCTAATAGGATTAGAAGAGTTGACCAATATCTATATAAGAGGAGTCTTATAATAGATATCGATTGATGCAATTCCGATTGTTGGAGAGTACTCCTTTTTTATAGAGGATAAAAAATTAAGTCAACCACCCTCCTTCTTGATAATTCATCTTCCTTGGTGGATCACCTCTAGAGGCCAAACACTTGGGTGGCTAACGTTGATCAAAGAAAGGAATCTAACCATAAAATTCAAGGAGATCACGAAGAACAAGGAGTTGAACTCGTACCTGTGGAAGCTTCGTTCTACAAGGGTATGATTCCATAACTTCTTATTTATCATTTTAAATTAATAATTTGCATAAAGGATGATCCGGGTGATGGTTTTGTAGAAATTTTTAAACTCTAATATACCATGCTTCCGCTAATTTTTGAAATTTGATTGCGTCACGATTTCGTACAAACCCAACAATAAGTCTCTCGTATAGGCAAGAAATGAGCAGACTTGGTTAATCTATCAACAATAACCCAAATCGCATCTATGCCTTGAGAAACCTTGGGAAGACCCGTAACGAAATTCATGGTAATGTGTTCCCACTTCCACTTTGGAATCTCAAGTGGTTGCAATGGACCCTTCCGCACTTGATGCTCTGCCTTGACACGTTGACAAGTCAAACACCTCGAGATGAACTCCGCGATCTCTCTCTTCATATTGCTCCACCAAAATGTATGTCGAAGATCACGATACATTTTGGTACTCCCAGGATGGATTGCAAACGGTGTGTTGTGTGCCTCCAACATGGTTCTATACTTCAAATCAGAATCGTTGGGAACACAAAGTCTGGAGTTGACTCGAAGTATTCCTTCTTCATCTATTCTTGCTTCTGGAATAGCACCTTCTTGCACTTTCTTCTTCATCTTCATCAGCTCCGGGTCTGTAGCTTGAGCAGCTTTAACTTTATCAATCAAAGCTGGTTCTACGTGTATACTTGACATCATCACGTGGGTCACCGGAGTCTTGAACTCTATCTCCATCCTTTGTAAGTCACACAAAATGGGCCTTTGTGTTAACAGCATCGCACTCATTCCCACATATGATCTTTTACTTAACGCGTCTGCTACCACGTTCGCTTTTCCAGGATGATATTGGATGGTATGGTCGTAATCTTTCAATAGCTCAAGCCAACGTCGTTGTCGCATGTTGAGTTCCTTTTGAGTGAAGAAATATTTAAGGCTCTTATGATCCGTATAAATCTCCACTTTCTCTCTATACAGGTAGTGTCTCCAGATCTTCAACGCGAAAAAGACTACTGCCAACTCTAGATTGTGACACCCCCAAATTTGGACTGCCACTTGGTCACTCGAATTTGGTTCATCACGTGCTCATAGTAATACAACAATAACTAAAATCACACATTCACAGCGGAAGATCTAATCTTGAATAATTTACAATGATTTATTATAATTATTTCCCCAAGTCTCGCAATATACAGTACTTAATAGATTACATAATAATATCGAATAAAGACTTATTACATAATCCTTCTTAAGATTAAACATAGTCTGAAGACAGTCTTAATACAACATAACAATTTTAAACATAAAAGAACAAGCTAGTTAGTAGCCTTGCCCTTGCCCTTATCCTTCCCAAAGACACCTCCCTGTTCTGCCTTAACTAAAAGATTTTAAATAAGCAAGAATAAGCACAAATTGCCCAACAAGTAATATACAACAAGGGTAAAGAGTTTTATAACACAAGTTTGAAATATCGAAGTATAATCTCTCAGATAGTTCAGGGTTTCAGAATAATATCATGAATAACGAGTCTCAACAATGCTCGAATCAAATCTTTGGAGTATGAAATGATAGTTCAATATAGATCAACAAATATATATGAATTCAAAGGATATCAACGTATCCAACTGGATAAAACAAATTATATACTGAGCAGTCACTAAGGACTATTGAACATCTACTAGAATTATCAATATTAAACTGATAACCAAAAAGAAACAAGTACGATAGATGATCAGTCTACAATACTCTATGTTACGCATAACACCACAGTAATAATCACGCGTATGTTGGGGCTTCCAACAATAAACACTCCCCTTACCATAAGGGTTGTTCAACTCAGTTTTTAGATTACCGCAACAATAAAAAGGTTTGGATAGTTTTATAAACATGCATATAGTCTAGCCGAATTAAATGGCATAGACACTTTCACAATATTCAAGAACAATACCAAGTTCAACATGAATAATAGCTTTTACAGGAGTTTTAAACGTACTAGTTCCATGAACGAGTAAGTAAGATAACTTGCATTGTACAAGGATAGAATACTTGCACCGTAAAAGAGTATAAGTTAAGAAACTTGCCTTTAGCGTAGTTTATCCACGTAATTTAATCAACACTTTCAAATCCCTATCATAATATAATTACGTATATATATATATATATGATATCCATTAGTCATATATTATATCTTAGTATCTTATCTTGGACATACGATCAATACACAAGCTAGTCTTAGCCTAGCTATACAGTTATATATTAATATAACTTCTATTCTTAACGTTCCTCTTTTTGAGTTTAAACTTATTCTCATATCATTAATATCGCATAAGAATCACAACAATTAGCAACATACTCTATTTAGCAAGTTATAACATTATAGCATGTCAACCGTCAAAATTGGATTCAAGTAACAACATATGATATCACATAGCATATATACATGCTAAAGAGTCTGTCCATGTTTGTTCAACCTTTCCAAGTTCAATCATACATGCTATCATGATTTCTAACGACTTAGGGTCAAGCAACGCCATGAGTTCCTGTAAGTTATCATGCTTGTCATGTAAACATGTAAAGTGGTCATATTTTAGACATGCTTACAAGTTTCTACTTCATATATACATGTCTAGTATTGCTACTTAGCTTAATTCATGCTTTACTTTTATTTAACTATCAAGGCACCTAACATGGTATGTACACATGTATATATGTATGACACATTAGTGAGGTTCGAAGGCACTATCAAACATGTCCACGATTTTTAGAATCTAGGCTTCGATATAATATGTCAAGATTTACGTTTCAAACTTACACTTTCATTTAGGAAAGTTCACAAATGAAGTCCACATGCTCATGTCATACTATAAAACATATATAAGCAAGTCAACATGCCTTCCATGCATTTCAAAGTCATCTAAAGATGCTCATAACATCAGAATGTATATATGGCATTTATATGTCTATATCCACTTTCAAAACTTATATCTTCGTTAGGAAGGCGCACTAGTTAGGTTCACTTGTTCATATTATATCACGGAACCTATATAGATAAGCTAACATGCACTTCATGTGTTTCTAGGTCAGGCTAACATGTCTCAAAAGTTTGAATACTATTATGGTATTTATATATCAACGTCCTTTTTTAAAAACTCTAAGTTCATTTCGGAAACCATATACTTTTCGTTAACCATGCATGCTAATATAATAAAACATGCTTACATTGCCTCATTATATTCATATATATATATGTTACACAAGCTAGCATGCTGTTTTAAGCCATACCAATAGACTAACACATAGCAGAAAACAAGTAGGATGCAAAATCTGCAGCAGGCTGCTGGTGCAGCTGCGCAGCTGCCCAGTACAAAACTGGCGCAGTTGCGCCGGCTCGCGGCTAGCGGCAGACTGTTCCAGCCTCGGTAGATTTCCATCCCAAACACAAAACTACTTCACGAAATTGATTACAGTTATGCCACATTCCAGTTTAAACTTACTACTAAGACTACATAACAATCAAACAATCATTCTAACATCCAATTGTCATCTAATTTCACATAATTAAGAATTTGAATTTGACAGAGAATGAAAATTTGACAGAGCAACAAAATGAAGAACAAAGCATTGTCGTATGATTTTGATTGTTAGTAAGCCACATTGTATACTCATGTGATTGTAAGTCTTATACAACAACCCACAAACATTATCCAAGTACAACTTCATGAATTTCAAGCTAGATTCACGAAGTTGAAAACTTCAGTGAACAAAAAAATGGAGAACAAGGGAGAGATTTTATACCTCTGATATATGAATTAAGTTGGCTGTAGCTTGATTCCTCTCTTAACTGACTCTCTATCTATATGTATTTCAGTGAACTAGCAATACTTCACTTCATAGGATTCTTAGCAAGATGAAA
The DNA here is from genome assembly GCA_020205555.1 of Panax stipuleanatus. Lineage (NCBI taxonomy): Eukaryota > Viridiplantae > Streptophyta > Magnoliopsida > Apiales > Araliaceae > Panax > Panax stipuleanatus. The sequence goes on along the minus strand of CM035124.1, from coordinate 60,592,230 downwards.
TGTGAAGGAGATGGGGTGTATTTATAGAGGGAATGATATCTAGATATTGCATTTACCCAATAAATTGAACCACTAGATTTATGAATTGCATGAAGATTAATAGAGGGTTGGTAATTTAGTTGGTGAGCTTCATCATTTTTCCCACTCCGTTGCTCATCATGAGCTATGAAGCTAAGGAAATGATGAGTTTAAGAAAAAAATAGGGAGTAGACTAGCTTGTATGCTATACGCGAGAAAGAGGAATGTGACCATTAATATGGGACAATGCTTAAATCTCAGCATTTGAAAGGAGTATTAGTTCAATGTAGTTCTCTTTAATTCCCCTTTTTGGTTCCCTCATGTAATTCCAATGCATATCATTACTATAAATGGAAGGTTTAGGAATTATATATGTCTTTATATCATATAACCCATGATGTACTATTTTAAATGTATACTCACATTGTCACATAGGCATTCTATGTAATTCATAACATATAGCTTCCATATGCCCAATCACATTGCTTCATATAATTTAGTTTAATAAATCTTAATATATGATTTCTATACAATATAGTCACACCACACTTTACACTTTGCATACTATATAGTTAACTACCATACGTTATACTTTTAATATCGCATGTTTGTACATAGAAGTTAATAATTTACTTATCTTATCAATTAATTAATCCATTTCTCATTAATGAAATATAATTTCCACAATAGTTGATTAACACTCACATGATTTAATTATCACAGTGAATAAATATAAATCTTATAATATTTATAATCACGTCGATTATTATTATTATATTTCTTTTGCAATAATAATAATCACATATCATAATTAATCATCATAAATATTCTATAAAAATTAATTAATATTCTACAATAACAATTAATAATAATTAACAATTAATATAGATTAATCGTTCACTCAATAATTCTTTGTCAATTAGTATAATCATTAATATTTCTCATCACTGTGCCACACAAGGCATTCACGAGTTTATTATAAACTTCACATTTCCTCAATTATTATAATCATTTAATTCAATATAATTGGGCTAACTTATCTCATAACACAAAATCATTAATATTCACATAAATTCTCCTTTCCATTAATATATTTATTTCATAATATTAAGAAATTCTCGGGTATTACATCCTCCCCCCCTTATAAAAATTACGTCCCGGAATTGCTACAAGGTTACACAAATAGATGGGGATAGTCCCTCATCATCCTATATTCTAACTCCCACGTTGCCTCTTCGACATCGTGGTTACGCCAAAGTACTTTTACAGAAGATATAATTTTATTTCTCAATGTCTACTCTTTCCTATCTAGTATCTGGACAGGAATTTCTTCATACGCCAAGTTCTTCTCCACTTGAATGGGCTCGTAAGAAATGACGTGCTTGTAGTCTGCCTTGTACGGTCGCAAGCACGAAAATGTGGAACACGTTGTGGATGTGCTCCAACTCGGGTGGTAATGCAACTTTGTACGCCACTTCGCCCACTCGCTTCAGTATCTCGAACGGTCCTATGAATCTTGGACTCAATTTTCCTTTCTTGCCTAAACGGATCTTTCCCTTCCATGGAGATACCTTCAAGAAAACAAAACTGTCGACTTTATAGTCTCGGTCCTGCCGATGCAAATATGCGTATTTCTTCTGGCGATCTTGAGCTGCTACTAGTCTGGCTCTTATCACCGTCACCACATCTGCGATTTGTTGTACTAACTCTGGTCCGAGTATTCGTCGCTCTCCGACTTCGTCCCAATATAATGGCATTTTGCACTTTCTCCTGTAAAGAGCTTCGTACTGTGGCATGCCGATACTCGCATGGTAACTATTATTATACGCAAATTCGACTAAGAGTAGGTGGTCGTCCCAATTTCCCTTGAAGTCCATCACGCAAGTCCTAAGAATGTCCTCCAGCGTTTGTATTGTTTGCTCACTTTTTCCGTCTGTCTGAGGATGATAAGCGGTACTCAACCTCAACTGTGTTCCCATTCTCTCTTGCAGGCTCTTCCAAAAAGCTGATGTGAAGCGCGGATCTCGATGAGAGATAATTGACACCGGCACTCCATGTCGTGAAACAACACGTACAGACTCGCTAACTGGTTCAAACTGTATCGAATCTTGATCGGTAGAAAATGTGTGGTCTTCGTTAGTCAATCCACGATAACCCAAATGGCATCATAATCTTTTTGTGTAACTGGAAGTCCTACCACGAAGTCCATCGTAATATGCTCCCATTTCCAGTCTGGTATTTCCAATGGCTGTAGTAACCCACTCGGCCGCTGGTGCTCTGCTTTAACGTGTTGGAAAGTCAAACATCTACTAACGCACTCTGCGACTTCCCTTTTCAGATTGGGCCACCAAAAGTGTTGCCTCAAATCTCGGTACATCTTTGTGCCTCCCGGATGAACGGAATACGTCGTATTGTGTGCCTCGTGCAAAATCTCTTCTCTCAACTCGATTACTGCTAGTACCCACACTCTTCCTTCAAATCTCAAAATACCGTCTTTGTCCATTCAAAATCTTTCTTCTTCTTTTTCTGCGATCCTTTTTTTGATCTTCTCACACTCTCCATCTTTCTCCTGTGCTTCCTTTACTCTATCCAACAAGGTTGGACAAGCTTCCATTACGAACCATTTCACTTCCGACCCTTCCGGTCCTTTCATTTCTATTCCCAATTTTTCCATCTCTCGTATCAACTCATCCTGAGTCGTTAATTTAAACAATTTCTCCCTTCCTTTCTGCTCAGAGCATCGGCAACCACGTTTGCCTTACCCGGGTGATAAAGAATATCGCAGTCATAATCTTTGATCAATTCTAACCACCTCCTCTGAGGCATATTCAACTCCTTCTGTGTGAAGATATATTTCAGACTTTTGTGGTCCGTGTATATCTCACATTTTTTCCCGTACAAATAATGCCACCAAATCTTTAACGCAAAAACTACTGCCGCTAACTCTAAGTCGTGAGTAGGGTATCGTTTTTCGTAATCCTTCAATTGTCGTGATGCATACACAATGACCTTGCCGTGCTGCATAAGCACACAACCAAGTCCCTAGTGCGATGCGTCACTATACAGCACAAAATTTTCGGCATCATCTAGTAGTAATAACACAGGCGCTTCGCTCAATCTCTTTTTCAGTTCTTGGAAACGCTCTTCACATTTGTCTATCCATATAAATTTCACCGTCTTCCTCGTCAGATTGGTCAATGGGGTTGCTATCTTAGAAAAATCCTAGATGAATCTTCGATAGTACCCAGCTAACCTTAAGAAACTTCTCACCTCTGTTGGTGTTCTCGGTTGTTCCCAATTACTTACTGCCTCGACCTTTGCAGGGTCTACTGAGATTCCATTCTTATCCACTACAGTGGCCTAAGAATTGAACCTTCTCCATCCAAAATTCACATTTAGAAAGTTTCGCATACATCTTCTCTTTCCTTAGTGCCTCCAAATCAATCTTCAGATGTTCGGCGTGTTCTTCCTCTGTCTTCGAGTAAATTAAGATGTCGTCGATGAAAACTACTACGAATTTATCCAAGTACGACTTGAAAACTCGGTTCATCAAGTCCATAAATGCTGTCGGAGCATTAGTCAAACCAAATGACATTACCAAAAACTCGTAGTGTCCATAACGGGTTCGAAACGCAGTCTTTGGTATGTCCTCATCCCGTACCTTTAATTGGTGATAAGCTGTCCGTAGGTCGATCTTCAAGAAACACTTTGATCCCTTCAGTTAATAAAATAAGTCGTCTATCCTCGGTAGCGGATATCTGTTCTTGATCGTTACTCTGTTCAATTCTCGATAATCGATACAGAGCCTCATCGATCCGTCCTTTTTCTTAACGAATAACATTGGTGCTCCCCAAAGAGACAAACTCGGTCGTATGTAACTCTTATCTAATAATTGTTGCAATTGTATCATCAATTCCTTTATTTCTACCGGCGCCATACGATATGGAGCTTTCAAAATCGGTGCCGTTCCCGGTGCTAAGTCTATTACGAATTCAATTTCTCTATCTGGCGGAAAACCAGGCAAATCGTCCGAAAACACGTCTTGAAATTCATTCACTATAGATATATCCTTAATTTCTACTCCCTTTTTCCGAGTATCAAAGATGTAAGCTAAATAACCTACACATCATTTCCTTAACAATTTCTTGGCCTGCATCATTGTAAAAAAACACGATTGTTTAAGCGATGAGCTACCATAAAACACTACCTTAGACTTGGAGTCTGAAGGTTCACACACTTATTTTGATAGTCAATTATCGCAGCATGGTTATACAACCAATACATTCCCAGTATCACATCAAATTCTCCCAGTCTAATAGGAATCAAGTCTATGCTTAATTCATGTTCTCTAATGTTTGCGCGATAATTTCGATAGACGTATTCTACAGGGATAACTTCCTTATTCGCAACTTCTATGTTCAAGGGATTTTCTAATTGTTCTCGGGGTGTACTAAGTTTACTAGAAAATTCTTCAGATACAAAAGAACAGGTGGCACCCGAATCAAATAATACATAAGCATTTATATCATTGATTGGGATTATACCTGACACCACGTCCTTCGCAGCCACTGCGTCATGGACGGTCATGTTAAAGGTCTTAGCAGTTGGGCGGTTGGATTGTGCTGGTCCGCCGATCATTAGATTGTTACCTCCACCCTGACCTCCGCTAGTTCCACCACTTCCTTTCTTTGGGAAATCCTTTATCTGGTGCTCCGTTGATACACAAACAAAACATCCCCTGATTTTTTTTTGTTTTGGGTAATTTGGCGATATGTGCCCCTCTTGGCCGCAATTATAGCATGTGCTCTTTCCTTTCCAGCATTCTCCCTAATGACTTCTCCCACACTTGTTACAAACTTCACTTCTTTTCTTAAAACTCCCTTGGTGACTTCCACCTTGATTATTATTTCTGTTGTTGTTGTTCCATTTTCTCTTCCCGGAGTTACTCCCTCCGCCGCTGCTTCCTCCACGATACTCACTACCAGTGTTATTATTTTTCTTCTCCTTGTTATACAAGCACAAAGCTTCACTTCCAACCTCGGCGTTAATAGCCTTCTCCAGTAGTGTTGCAAAAGAATCGATCTGAAGAACTGACACCTTATTGAATAGCCAAGGCTTCAGTCCTTGTTCGAATTGTCTAGCCTTCCTCTCTTCATCACCAACATGGTGCTCCATAAATCGCGCGAGTTCGTTAAACTTAGTTGCGTATTGCACCACCGTCATCTCACCTTGTTCTAACTCTAAGAATTTCACCTTCATTCGATTCTTCATGCTTTTCGGGAAGTAATTCTCGGAGAATAACGTCTTAAACCTATCCCAAGTTATTGTCCCTTCTCCAGCTCTCTGCTGATTAGCCTCCCACCAATAGTTTGCTTCTCCCCTCATCATATACGTAGCAAACACCGTCTTCTGATCTTCGCCCACGCGAGCTATAGCGAAAGCCTTCTCGATCTCCTTGATCCAAGTTTGTACGACGATTGGGTAGGTAGTACCCTCGAACTCTGGGGGTCCTACACTTCTAAAGTCTTTGAAGGTTGTTACAGGCACAGTCTGAGGGTTTGGGTGAACAGGTTCGTTGTTCCTTCCCCTAAAAGCCTCTCCTAACATATCAGCTAGCTTTTGGATGGGATCTACTTGTTCCCTCTCGTTGTTTACTGACTCTTCGGGTGCAGTCAATCTATGTCTTGGTGCCATGATCTGCATCACAAATTTTCATTTTATTATTATTCAGTTATATCACTTAAGTATTTTCTTTTAATACAAAAAGAATAATTTACAACACGTTTTTGAAATAAACTTCATTTATATTCATATGCCAAATCATTTCATTACATGATTTTCCTAACATATTTCTATAAATGTTATCACATGTATCCCCTAATATCACAAAAGACGGGGAAAATACTAACATACTACCATAATACGCCTCTAACAAAAGCTTACTCGGGGTTCACATCACTATCTATACTTTACACAAAAAGTTGGGATTACAACATAGTATATACATCACATAAGATAAATACTACTACTAAACTGTCTAAGGGTCTCATCCCATCATGCCACGCTCCACAGCGCTCTTATACTCGATTTGGGCTATATACACAACCAACTCTCAGCTCAAAGTATGTAGGGTCTGTCCCTACTCCGCTGGGTAGTGGTACACACCGTCAAGCACTCTCTCAAATGCCGAACGGAACACGTACCCCATCTTGTTTATTTTCCTCTTCTTGCATCTGACGTCATCTTCCAGGTCATCTGCTCTCTCATGGGCAGCCTCCAACTTCTCCTCGAAGTGTATCCTATCCATTACCTCTAATTCTAACTGAGTACGGAGTGCTTCCTTCTCAATCTTCTCGCTCAATTCCCTCTGTTCTACCTCTTCTAGCTTTCCTGCCAAATCTACGTTTCTCGCCACTGACTTGTGAAATAAAGTCCCCATCTGAATTCCAGCCTCCTTACGATAAGCAATCTACACCTCAAACTTCTGCATGGCTAACTTCCTCTGGTGGTCTTCGTCTCGTAGTTTCAGGAACTCCGACTCTCTCTCTAGGGCCTCTGCCTCTAACTCCTGGACTCTGTAGTCCAACTCTAGGATCCGCTCCTCATACTCGCCTAGCATCTGCTCCTTTACAATAGCCTCATCAGAGTCCACCACTGGCTCATCCTCCATCGGCTCGTCCTCCATTGGCTCGTCCTCCATTAGCTCCTCCTCTGGATCGGACTCCACCTCAATCTCATCCTCGTCATCAGACTCGGATGGTGCCAAAGCTTGCACTGGCACAGCCTCTAAGGGTGCCTCGTACACTACATGAATATCCCTGGGCTCCTCCTCAGCCACTCCACTAGGTACTCCTATATCTGCCATCCTACAATCACTAACACAAGACAAACAACAGTAACTCCATTAGAATGTTAAATAAAACATAAGTTCATTGTATAGAATGAGGTTACATTTCACAACAGACTAAGTCTCTCAAGGAAAACTCTACATGAGTTTTATCTCCTTCCTAACTTCTAACTTCTCCTAAGTTATAGTCTAAGGACACTCGTTCCTAAGGTTTATAACTACAGCTTTGATACCAACCTGTGACGCCCCAAATTCGGACCGCCACTTGGTCACTTGAATTCGGTTCATCACGTGCTCATGGTAATACAATAATAACTAAAATCACACATTCACAGCGGAAGATCTAATCTAGAATAATTTACAATGATTTATTATAATTATTTCCCCAAGTCTCGCAACCTACAGTACTTAATAAATTACATAATAATATCAAATAAAGACTTATTACATAATCCTTCTTAAGCTTAAACATAGTCTAAAGACAGTCTTAATACAATATAACAATTTTAAACATAAAGGAACAAGCTAGTCAGTAGCCTTGCCCTTGCCCTTATCCTTCCCAGAGATACCTCCCTGTTCCGCCTTAACTGAAAGGTTTTAAATAAGCAAGAATGAGCACAAATTGCCCAACAAGTAATATACAACAAGGGTAAAGAGTTTTATAACACGAGTTTGAAATATCGAAGTATAATCTCTAAATAGTTCAGGGTTTCAGAATAATATCATGAATAACGAGTCTCAACAATGCTCGACATAAATCTTTGGAGTATGAAATGATAGTTCAATATAGATCAACAGATATATATGAATTCAAAAGCTATCAACGTATCCAACTGGATAAAATAAATTAAATACTGAGCAGTCACTAAGGACTATTGAACATCTACTAAAATTATTATTATTAAACTGATAACCCAAAAGAAATAAGTACGATAGATGATCAGTCTACAATACTCTATGTTATGCATAACACCACAGTAATAATCACGCGTGTGTTGGGGCTTTCAACAATAAACACTCCCCTTACCATAAGGGTTGTTCAACTCAGATTTCAGATTTTCGCACCAATAAAAAGGTTTGGACAGTTTTATAAACATGCATATAGTCTAGCCGAATCGAATGGCATAGACACTTTCACAATATTCAAGAACAATACCAAGTTCAACATGAATAATAGCTTTCACAAGAGTTTTAACCGTACTAGTTCAATGAACGAGTAAGTAAGATAACTTGCATTGTACAAGGATAGAATACTTGCACCGTAAAAGAGTGTAAGTTAGGAAACTTTCCTTTTGTAAGACCCCAACTTTTATGAATAAAGATTTAATTTTCTTTATATATTATTTCGAAATAGTAAGGTGTTGATTTGATAAATGTAAAAAATTATGGTTGAAATGTGCAAATATTTCAAAATAAGCAAGTGGTTATAAAATATTCATTGTTGTCGGGGAATATTCGTTTGGTCGTGGAATATTCTGGTCGTCGGGGAATATTCATACGACGGCGCAGCTATTTGTGGGCCCCACAACGGAATAACTGTCGGATATAGAAAGCGATAGAAATAACCTTTTTATAAAATAACGACGTAGTTGTTACCGTTAGTACTGTTGAAATACCCGGTGGTTAAAATACAGTAATACGCGGTGTTGCACAGTAGCACACGGTATTGCACAGTATGTTGAATTATTGGTTCTTACGTAAGAAGTCACTACTCAATTATTGTTACAGTAATTACTGTTCAATATTTTATATTATTGATTCAATAATTGCATGATATTTTATTGATTCAATAATTGCTACGTTGATGTTTTATATCAATAATTGCTACGTTGATATTTTATATTATTGACTCAATAATTGTTACATTGATATTTTATTGACTCAATAATTGCTACGTTGCTATTTTATATGATTGATTCAATAATTGCTACAGTTGATATTTTGTATTATTGATTCAATAATTGTCACTGCACAGTATTTCATATTATCAACTCAATAATTCATATTATTTGAATAATATTATTAGATAGCATTATTGACAATGTCTAAGGAAGTTCTGTCTAGGAGGGGTTATTTAATTGCGCGCTAGTAAGAAGAAGTCCTTATCGGAAGGCCCCCTCTTTCCTAGGAACGACCTGATTATCAATATTGTAGGTCTGTAATATTATTTGTGAATAATTAATTATTGATTTATATGATAAGAAAATATTTATTTTGTGAATATAAAAGAAGGAATTAGTGCTGATGTGTTTTTATCAGTATTTTAGTGTGGAAAATCATCAGTTTATGGATTTCGGATAATTTATGTTTGGAATTTGAAAAAACTTCCTTCTACAAAGTTGTAAAGAATTAAATTTCCTATGAAAAAGACATAGAATTTGTATTTTTCCTGACAAAGGGGCTATTTATTATGAATTATTGAAGTTTCGGAAAATAAATATTTTTTTTATAAAAGGGTGGGCCCCACTTTTGTTGTTTTGTTGAAAAATTCTGATTTCTTAGCAGCCAGGCGGCGAAATTTTTTTATAAAAAAAATATTATTTTATTAAAAAGTCTACTTTGGCATTCTAAGCTTTTCCTATAAATAGGGTGCTTAGGTTAGAATTGAAAATCACACCAGAATCTTAAGTTTTCTCTCTCTATAATATCGAGCGTATTTTTGTGAGTATTTATAGACTTTGAGTGTTACTATTCAGTGCAAGTTTCCTTCGGTATTATATCCGATATTCCAGTCAGAAGTACTATTCTTTTGAGGTAAGGGATGTTATTTTTTTTCGTAAATGATGCTTATTCTTTTCAATATCATTATACCAAAATATTATCATGAATTTTATTATGACATTTTTACTTTTTTCGTCGGGGTTACTATTCACGTATACGGCACTATTCACTAAAAAACTAAATTTTCTTCTATTTGTCCAAATTGTCTATTATAGTTACTATCTTTGATTGGATCTAAGTTTTGGGCTTCATTCTTGAATTTTGCTCCACAAAATATTATTATGGAATATTCTTGAACTTGAATAAACTAAAATACGAATCCTTAATCTTGTCCTTTATTTCACTGGATTCGTTATTTATATTGTTTTTCATCATCCTCAGTCCTAAAAGGTGATATAACTAAATATCTTTGGCCTGTAGAGCAAAGATGAATGATTACCTGATGAATATCTTTGGCCGTAGTGCAAAGATGGACAGGTGTTGAGGTGAACATGACCACTGATGATACAAATGAATATCTTTGGCCTGTAGTGCAAAGATGAATATTTGATTCGAGATGTATATTGATTGATGTTACAGGGATAAAATATTGATGATGGACTTTTAAATCATAGAAGATAGTAGACTTCATTCTCTACTTAACTCTTATAATGCATGGTTATTTCCGCTGCGAATATTGATTTAAAACTTGTTGTCAATAATATTTTATCTGAATTGTTGAAGACTAACGATACTTTATTTTTCATTATCTTAGTCATAATATTCTTTACTGGGCTAGTTGAGCTCACCCTTTTCATCTATTGTCCTCTTCAGGAAATGAGAATGTCGCAGGATCTAGTCGGGGGACAGAGTGATGGTCCGAGTTAGAGCAATAGTAGTCCTCACTATTTCTAATAAATAGTGTGATAATAATTGTAATGAGGACTTAGTTTGAATATTAATATTTTTTACTTATTTGTATTGACACTCACAGTTGTGTGGTCGTATTTTGCACGACCGTGTGATATGAAATTTGTATTTGAATTCTGTACCATGTAATTTGGCGACTCAGAATGGGTTGGGTTGACTGGACCTATTCTGGGGGGCGTCACACTTTTAGCGTAGTTTATCCACAGTAATTTAATCAACACTTTCAAATCACTATCGTAATATAATTACGTATATATATATATATATGATATCCATTAGTCATACATTATATCTTAATATCTTATCTTGGACATACGATCAATACACAAGCTAAGTCTTAACCTAGCTATATAGTTATATATTAATATAACTTCTATTCTTAACAGTTCCTCTTTTTGAGTTTAAACTTATTCTCATAACATTAATATCGCATAAGAATCACAACAATTAGCAACATACTCTATTTAGCAAGTTATAGCATTATAGCATGTCAACCGTCAAAATTGGATTCAAGTAAGAACATATGATATCACATAGCATATATACGTGTTAAAGAGTCTTTCCATGTTTGTTAAACCTTTCCAAGTTCAATCATACATGCTATCATGATTTATAACGATTTAGGGTCAGCAACGCCATGAGTTCCCGTAAGTTATCATGCTTGTCATGTAAACATGTAAAGTGATCACATTTTAGACATGCTTGCAAGTTTCTACTTCATATATACATGTATAGTATTGCTACTTAGCTTAATTCATGCTTTACTTTTATTTAACTATCAAGGCACCTAACATGGTATGTACACATGTATATATATATGACACATTAGTGAGGTTCGAAGGCACTATCAAACATGTCCACGATTTTCAGAATCTAGGCTTCGATATAATATGTCAGGATTTACGTTTCAAACTTACACTTTCATTTAGTAAAGTTACAAATGAAGTCTACATGCTCATGTTATACTATAAAATATATATAAGCAAGTCAACATGCCAGCCATGCATTTCAAAGTAATCTAAAGATGCTCATAACATCAGAATGTATATATGGCATTTACATGTCCATATCCACTTTCAAAACTTATATTTTCGTTAGGAAGGCGCACTAGTTAGGTTTACATGTTCATATTATATCACGGAACCTATATAGATAAGCTAACATGCACTTCATGTGTTTCTAGGTCAGGCTAATGTGTCTCAAAAGTCAGAATACTATTATGGTATTTATATATCAACGTCCCTTTTTAAAAATTCTAAGTTCAGTTCGGAAACCATATACTTTTCATTAACCATGCATGCTAATATAATAAAACATGCTTACATTGCCTCAATATATATATATATATATATATATATATATATATATATATATATATATGTTACACAAGCTAGAATGTTGTTTTAAGCAATACAAATAGACTAACACATAGCAGAAAACAAGCAGGATGCAAAATCTGCAGCAGGCTGCTGGTGCAGCTGCGCAGCTGCCCAGTACAAAACTGGCGCAGCTGCGCCGGCTCGCGGCCAACGGCAGACTGTTCCAGCCTCGGCAGATTTCCAGCCCAAACACAAAATTACTTCACGAAATTGATTACAGTTTTGCCACATTCCAGTTTAAACTTACTACTAAGACTACATAACAATCAAACAATCATTCTAACATCCAATTGTCATCTAATTTCACATAATTAAGAATTTGAATTTGACAGAGCATGAAAATTTGACAAAGCAACAAAATAAAGAACAAAGAATTATCGTATGATTTTGATTGTTAGTAAGCCACATTGTATACTCATGTGATTGTATGTCTTATACAACAACCCACAAACATTATCCAAGTACAACTTCATGAATTTCAAGCTAGATTCACGAGGTTGAAAACTTCAGTGAACAAAAGAATGGAGAACAAGGGAGAGATTTTATACCTCTGATATATGAATTAAGTTGGCTGTAGCTTGATTCCTCTCTTAACTGACTCTCTATCTATATGTATTTCAGTGAACTAGCAATACTTCACTTAACAGGATTCTCAACAAGATGAAATGTGAAGGAGATGGGTTGTATTTATAGAGGAAAAGAAATCTAGACATTGCATTTGCCCAACAAATTGAACCACGAGATTTATGAATTGCATGGAGATTAATAGAGGGTTGGTAATTTAGTTGCTGAGCTTCATCATTTTTCCCACTCCCTTGCTCATCATGAGCTATGAAGCTAAGGAAATGTTGAGTTTAGGAAAAAAATAGGGAGTAGACTAGCTTGTATGCTATACGCGTGAAAGAGGAATGTGACCATCAATATAGGACAAGGCTTATATCTCAGCATTTGAAAGGAGTATTAGTTCAATGTAGTTCTCTTTAATTCCCCTTTTTGGTTCCCTTATGTAATTCCAATGCATATCATTACTATAAATAGAAGGTTTAGGAATTGTATGTCTTTATATTATATAACCCATGATGTACTATTTTAAATGTATACTGAGATTGTCGCATAGGCATTCCATGTAATTCATAACATATAGCTTCCATATGCCCAATCACATTGCTTCAAGTAATATAGTTTAATAAATCTTAATATATGGTTTCTATACAATATAGTCACACCAAACTTTACACTTTGCATACTATATAGTTCACTACTATACGTTATACTTTTAATATCGCATGCTTGTACATAGAAGTTAATAATTTACTTATCTTATCAATTAATTAATAATTAATTAATCCATTTCTCATTAATGAAAATATAATTTCCACAATAGTTGATTAACACTCACATGATTTAATTATCACAGTGAATAAATGTAAATCTTATAATATTTATAAACACGTCGATTATTATTAATATATTTCTTTTGCAATAATATTAATCACATATCATAATTAATCATCATAAATATTCTATAAAAATTAATTAATATTCTACGATAATAATTAATAATAATTAACAATTAATATAGATTAATCGTTCACTCAATAATTCTTTGTCAATTAATATAATCATTAATATTTTTCATCACTGCTGCCACACAAGGCATTCACGAGTTTATTATAAACTCCACATTTCCTCAATTATTATAATCATTCAATTCAATATAATTGGGCTAACTTATCTCATAACACAAAATCATTAATATTCACATAAATTCTCCTTTCCATTAATATATTTATTTCATAATATTAAGAAATTCTCGGGTATTACATAGATCATGAGTAGGATAATTTCTCTCATATTCTTTGAGTTGCCATGAGGCATAAGCTATTACTTTCCCATGTTGCATAAAAACACATCCTAACCCTTTGCCCGAAGCATCGCTGTAGATGACAAATCCATCTGAACCAGATGGTATCGTCAGAACAGGTGCCGAAATGAGTCTCCTCTTGAGCTCTTGAAAGCTCTTCTCGCATTCCTCGTTCCATACGAATTTTGTATCTTTTCGAGCCAACTAAGTTAATGGAGTAGCGATTCGAGAAAATTCTTCCACGAATCTCCGATAATAACCAGCTAAGCCTAGAAAGCTACGTACTTCGGTCACCGACTTAGGTTGCTCCCAACTTTGTATTGCTTCAATCTTCGTCGGGTCAACAGATACTCCATGTTTTGATACTACGTGCCCAAGGAATGCTACTTCCTTAAGCCAGAACCCGAATTTCTTCAGCTTGGCATATAGCGTATTTTCATGAAGCCTTTGAAGTACCAGCTTCAAGTGGTGCTCATGATCTTCACGACTTTTGGAATAGATGAGGATGTCATCAATAAAGACAATCATAAACTAATCCAAATATTCTATGAATATACGGTTTATCATATCCATGAAAGCAGCAGGAGCATTAGTCAATCCAAAAGACATGACTAAGAATTCACAATGCCCGTATCGAGTTCTGAAAGCAGTCTTTGGAATATCCTCAGTTTTAATCTTTAACTGATGATATCCAGAACGAAGATCGATCTTTGAAAAGAATTGTGCACCTTGCAACTGGTGGTCGAACAGGTCATCAATACGAGGTAATGGATACCTATTCTTGATGGTGACATGGTTCAACTCCCGATAGTCAATACAAAGTCGCATACTCCTGTCTTTCTTTTTTACAAATAAAATGGGTGTGACGCCTCCAAATCCGAAACCGCCACTTGGTCTCTCGAATTCGATTTGTCACGTGCTTCATGGTAATACAATAATAACTAAAATCACACATTCACAGCTGAATACCTAATTTAGAATAATATACAATGATTTATTATAATTATTCCCTCAAGTCTCGCAACCTACAATACTTAATAGATTACATAATAATATCACTTAACGACTTATTACATAATCTATCTTAAGCTTAAACATAATCAAATCCAGTCTTACTACATCATCTTAATACAATATTAAAATATTTAAAAACATAAAAGAGACAAGCTAGTTGGTAGCCTTGCCCTTGTCCTTATCAACGCCTGAAGGTTCTCCATACTCTGCCTTAACTGAAATGTTTTAGGGAAAGCAAGAATGAGCACAAATTGCCCAACAAGTAATATACAATAAGGGTAAGTGATAAAATTCTCAATTCTCGAAAGGGTATGACAAGGTTTGATAGTTCAAGAATAACAAGAATATCAATAATTTTCAATAACAGTAGCTAAGGACAGAATAATATCAATGTGATTCAATAATAAATCAATTCAAGATTTCAAGATAACTGAATACTGAGCAGTCACTAAGGACTATGAACTTCCACAGGAATTGACAGTAATAAACTGGAAATCCAACAAAAACAAGTATAACAGGTGATCAGCCTAAAGTACCCTATGTTATGCATAACACTCAATCATACTAATATACTCACGTCGGTTCTCCGACTAGTTATAGTTTGTTCTTCTCAGTCAAATATAAGATCCTGCACCAATCAATTGGTTTGGGTCGCTTTTTAATAATATCAGTTTAGCCGAATCAAATGGCATCGACACTTTCACAATATTCAAGAACAATACCAAGTTCAACATGGATAATAGCTTTAATGAAATAAGAGTTCAAGTATGCTAATTCAATTCAACGATTAAGTACAGAAACTAGTTCGCAATATACAAGGATATAATACTTACACAGTAAAAGAGTGTAAGTTAGGAAACTCGCCTTAAGCATAGTTTATCCCCGTAATTTAATCAACACTTTTTGAATCCTATCGTAATATAGTTATGTATATATGATATTCATTAGTCATATAGTTTAATATTATATCTCATCTCGTACATACGATAATCACATAAGCTAAGTTTTGTCTTAGCGACACAATTATATAGTATTATATTTATATAATTTCTATCCTGAACTTTACTCTTTTCTCTAGTTAATCATTTTCATACATCATTACTATCATATGAGACTACCACAAATAGTAAATATATTCAAATTAGCGAGTTATAGCATTACTTATAAGTTAACCATCAAAAATCGGATTCAATCATTAACATGTGATATCACCTTAGCTATCATGTTTATTTTAAACATATGAGGCGAGTATATAACTCATTCTAGGCATGCTTATGAGTATTCATGTAACTATCGTAGTTATTAGTTTGAAAACATATTTCATTTACGCTAAACTTGGTTTCACGATATGTAACATAGTAGGCAAACATGAATGATACTTTAACAAGTCTAAAAGTATTATCAAGTATGATCATAACTTTCAGAATACGAATCTTGTAATAACATGTTAAGGTTCACCATCAAAGCTCATATTTTCATTAGTAAGTCTTACTAACATGTTCGTGTTACATCATGAAATCCGTATACATAAGTCAATAGGTCTGACACGCATTTCAAGGTTTTATAAACATGCCCGAAAAATTAGAATATATATATGGTCTTTACATGTCCATATCCACTTTCAAAACTTATATATTCGTTAGGAAGGCGCACTAGCTAGGTTCATATGTTCATATTATATCACGGAACCCTTATAGATAAGCTAACATGCACTTTATAAGTTTCTAATTCATACTAGCATGTCTCAAAAGTCAGAATATATTCATGGTCTATATATGTTAAAGTTTGTTTAAGAAACTTGAGATTTATTTCAACGCTATTAGTCATTCCATTAATCTTGTATGACATTATAGCAACACACGTGTACATCATGTTAATATACTCATGTATAGGTAATACTCATGCTAACATGTTCATTTAAATCAATGCAAGAACTATCACGTAGCAGAAAGCAAGCAGAAAGCAGGGAACTGCTGCAGGCTGCTGGCGCAGCTGCGCCGGCTCCCAGCCAGCTGCAGACAATTCCAGCAAATGGCAAACCCAAAACCCAAACACAGAAAATTCCTACAAAATTACTATCAATCCCACTATATTACCTCATGATCACTTACATTAGCTTATATAACAATCATTTAACATTATTGAATCACCAATTCATGAATTCTAACTTAATTTCAATAATTGAAGTTTTCACAGAGTTTGCAGAATATAAATCGAAAATAAAAATGAAGTACAAGGAACATGTATGCATGTCCATATAACAGTTAATCAAGCTTTCTACAATTCAATTATACTTCAATTTCTCATGATCAAGAACTTGGATTTTGACAGAAACAAGCAATGGAGTTTTGACAGAGAATCAAAATGAAGAACAAGAAGAGGAATTATACCTCTATTAAATTGTGAACTGAACTTGCTGCTATACTCCCACTCACAATGCTGCTATACTATCAATGTATTCTCTCAACTCTACACTTATGCAAACTCACAGCAAATGAAATTGAAGGAGTAGGGGCCATATAAATAGCGAAGCCAAGACCCAGACAATGTATATGTACAACAAATTAAACCAATGAGATTTGTGAATTGCATGGGGGTTAAAGAGTAGTAGGTAAATGGTAGTTGGATTCATCATGAATCCCACTCCCTCCATAATCATGAGCTATGCAATGCTGAGTTTGATGAAGAAATAGGGAGTAGACTAGCTTGAGTATTTCACGTGTGCAAGGATTGTGACTAATTATATGGGACAAGCCAATTAAAAGCTCATCATTCTAGAAACATGCATATATACATTCTTAGGCTATATACATATACATATATCATATACTTAGGTATATATGTATACTTAGGTATATATGTATACTTAGGTAGTAACTTCATTTAGAGTCATAATGTAGTTTTCAATAAGAAAATAATGTTACAATGTAGTGAATGTAATTTATATATAATCCATGTACATTTATTAATACTGGATATAATTACTCGGATATAATCACGTCACATTATCTCCTTTATTAAATTTTATTATTCCATTATATATATAAATAATCATCAATTATTATTTATATTCATGATACACTATTTTAATGTATACTTACATACATATTGTCACATAGGCTATTTTAATGTCACAACACATCTTGCCTTATTCAATGAATGAAGGAACTTTATTAATTATTTATATACTTAAACTATACACACATACTTATATTATACAAGTCCACTTAGATTATATAATATATACTTTTAAGTCACAATGTACTTTTAACATGGCAATGTGGTACAATTAATTTACACATATATAATCGATGTCATATTCTTTTACTGTATACTCACATGTCACATAGGCATTATCATGTAACTCCCATAATTTAATAAGCCTCACCATATAATAGTGTCATATTACACTTCACATAATACATAGTTAGCTAATATATGTTACACATTTAATTCGTATGCTTACACATAGAATTAGTCATCTTATTAATTAAATATTAATTAATAATATACACACATCCTTCATCAATCATTATAATTGTTAATCTCCATAACAATTTAATTAACCCTTATATGATTAATTATCACTTTAATATAAATCTTATTATATTTATAAACACGTTGTTCATTATTATTATTATATATTTCGTGCAATAATAATAGTCACATATTATTAATTAATCATCATTAATATTCTATAATAATAATTAATTAATATTCTATAATTAACAATTAATATAGATTAATTGTTCACTTAATTTAATATAATCATTCTTATATTACGTCACTGTGCCACACAAGGCTATCAACGAGTTTATCGCAAGATCCATAAGTTTCTCAATTGTTATAATTATTCAATTTAATAGAATTGAATTAATCCATATCATGACACAAAATTATTTATATTCAAATAAATTCTCATTCCCATTAATATATTTATTTAATAATATTAGGAAATTCTCGGGTATTACAACGGGAGCACCCCAAGGAGATGTACTAGGACGTATAAAACCGATGTCTAACAACTCCTGTAGTTGGACCTTTAACTCCTGAAGTTCAGTAGGAGCCATTCGATATGGAGTTTTAGAAATGGGTTTTGTACCGGGTTCAAGGTCAATAAAGAATTCAACTTCACGTTCTGGGGGTAGACCGGAAAGTTCTTCGGGAAATACATCTGGAAACTCATTAACAACAGAAATATCATTCAAACCTAACGTATTCTGGTTTAGATCAGTGACATGTGCTAAGAATGCTTGACATCCGTTTTTCAATAAACAAATAGCTTTATGACTTGAAATGACATTGACTGATTTTAGTGGTTTAGTGGTTTGGATTCGCACAATAGGTTGATTAGGAATATGAAAACTAACAACCTTACGAAAATAATCAATTTTGGCATGATAAGTGGTTAACCAGTCAATTCCTAAAATCACTTCAAATGCAAGTATTTTCAAAGATATAAGATCAACAGGTAGGGTGAAGGTATCAATTTGAATCGAGCAAGATTTGTAAACTAGTGGATGTAACAAAGGTTTCTCCCAATGGCGTTTTAACAGATAAGTCAAAGTCTAATTTCTCATAAGTCAAATTCAAACGTTGAGCACAAGCAGGTGAAATAAAAAAATGGGTAACACCGGTATCTAATAAGGTTTAAACTTCGCAAGACTTTATTATCAGCTTACCCATGATCACCTCGTTCGGGTTCCTTGCTTGTTGGGCAGTCACGACAAAAGCTCTTCCAGGAACCACCGAGTTTGACTTGTTCGAAACTGCCTTAAGAATCACCACCCCCGCTGGACTTGGTTTCGCTACAGGACATACTCGAGCTATATGTCCTTCCTTTCCACAGTTATAGCACACCTTGGATTGCTGTGTGCAGTTGGGACTGATGTGTCCCTCTTGCCCGGCATTTATAGCATACGACCGGCGGTCGTTCTCCTCCCCTAGAAACATTTGATGTTGGTGCTGCTGTCGATGTTTTCACGTTCTCATTGTTGTAGCTTCTCTTCTTGAAATCTCCCCCCAACTCACTCCTTCTATTATAACGGCCACGATTACCACCGGAGTGGTTACCGCTTCTGTTCTGATACTTTCCTCCTTGCTGGTTGTCATTGTTCCAATGACTGCTGCCACCGGTACGACCTTGGTTGTTGTCCCTTGGTTGAATATAATCATTATCACGTTCTAACAATTGGGCCCTGTTCACTACATCTGAATATAGAGAAAATTTTTGAGAAATGAGGTATTGACGAATTTTTAGTTTCAAACCTCTCAGAAACATCCGCGTCATACGTTCCTCATTCTCCACCAAATGAGGTGTAAACCGGGATAACTCCGCGAAGCTTAGCCTCGTACTGGGACACCGTCATGTTATTCTGTTCCAGTCTGATAAACTCTACCTCTTTCATGTGATGAATACTTTCTGGAAAGTATTTGTCATTGAATAGTTTCTGGAACGCCTCCCAAGACATCTTGAGTGCGGCAGGCTGGGTACGCTTCACAGATTCCCACTAGTAGTCTGCCTCTCCACGGAACATAAAGGTGGCGAATGGGACCTTCTGTTCCTCCGTGCATCCCAAGACATCAAATATCTTGGTAATTTGCTTAACCCACGTTTCTGCCTTGATTGGATCTGGCTTTCCCTGAAATTCTGGTGGTCCCAACTCTTTGAACTGCTTGGCAGTGACAAGCCGCGAGTTTTTATTATTTCCACCTGTATTATGAACACGAGTCTCCCTCGTCTGGTTTTGCATGAACTGCAAAAAGCTTCTAAACATCCCATCGTTTATCATTTCTTCGGTAGGGTTGCTTACAGGAGGAATATAGCCTTCCTGTTGCACGTTCTCCTGGTTGGTGATTAAAGGTGTCACAAAGGTCTCATTCACTCCATTGTTTAGATTTTCAGCTGCCATTCTCAAATACTGCCAAAAAATAAGAGTTAATCAAACAAATTAACATATCACATATTAACTCTATCTTCCAAATGACCAATTAAATAACAAATAAACTTAGGTAGGACACACTAGCGAAGATTTTATTCGTCTCTCCCCTCTTAGTTCTATTCCCAGATCTTTGCCAGAGATCATATCCTAAGCTCTGATACCAACTGTGACGCCCCCAAAATAGGTTCAATACTCAACCCATTCTGAGTCGCCAAATACATGGTACAAAATTCAAATACAATCTTTTATAACATACGGTCGTGCAAAATACGACCACACAAACTATGAGCTTCAATACAAATCATATATAATACGAAATATAAACATTCAAATTTATTTCTTATTCATTACAATGATTGTCTCACTATTTTATAGAATAGTGAGGACTTCTACAGATCTAACTCTGATCATCACACTGTTCCCCGACCAGTCCCCACAATATTCTCATTTCCTGAAGAGGACAATAGATGAAAAGGGTGAGCTCAACTAGCCCAGTAAAGAATATTATGACTAAGATAATGAAGAATAAATTATCGTTATTCTTCAACAAATCAGATAAAATATTATAGACAACAAGTTTTAGATTAACATTTGCAGCAAAAATATCAATTCATTAGAAGAGTTACGTAGAGAATGAAGTCGACTATCTTCTATGATTTAAAAGTCCATCATCAATATTTTATCCCTGTAACATCAATCAATATATATCTCAAATCAAATATTCATCTTTGCACTACGGGCCAAAGATATTCATCAGGTAATCATTCATTCTTGCTCTACAGGCCAAAGATATTCAATTATATCACCATTTAGGACTGAGGATGATGAAAAATAATATAAATAACGAATCCAGTGAGATAAAGGACAAAGATTAAGTATTCGTAATTTAGTTTATCCAAGTTCAAGAATATTCTATAATAATACTTTGTGGAGCAAAATTCAAGAATAAAGATCAAAACTTGGATCCAATCAACGATAGGACCCATAATAGCCAACTTGGACAAATAGAAGAAAATTTAATTTTTTCGTGAATAGTGTCGTATACGTGAATAGTAACCCCGACGGAAAAAGTAAGAATTTCATAATAAAATCCATGCCAATATTTTGGTATAATGATATTAAAAAGAATAACATCATTTACGAAAGAAAATAACATCCCTTACATTAACAGGAGAGTAGTTTTGGCTAGAATATCAGATATTATGTGGACAAAAACTTACACTGTTATCAACACTCAAAGTATCTAAATACTCACAAGAAATACGCTCGATATTATAGAGAAATTTTTTTCTGATTTTGGTGTGATTTTCATTTCTAACTAAGCACCCTATTTATAGGAAAAGCTTAGGATGCCAGGATTGAGAATTTTACAAACTAAAGAAATTTCTTCAGCACATGTTTTGAAAAGGTTGGCAGGTTGGCAGCCTACCAAGAATGAACAAGGACTTTTCTACCAAAAATCCCACATACTTTATAATATATATATATATATATATATATATATTAAAATATTTATTTTCGAAACTTCAATAATTCATAATAAATAGCCCTTTTTTCAGAAAAATACGAATCTTAATTCCTTTCCATATGAAATTTAATTCTCTACAACTTTGTAGAAGGATGTTTTTCCAAATTTCGAACAGAAAATAGTCGAAATCCACAAACGGATTATTTTTCACACCAAAATACTGATAAAAACACCTCAGCACTAATTTCTTCTTTTATATCCACAAAAATAAATATTTTCTTATCATATAAATCAATAATTAATTATTCATAAATAATATTACAGAACTACAATATTGACAACTAGGTCGTTCCCAGGAAAAAAGGGGGCTTTTCAATAAGGATTTCTCCTTATTGGCGCGCAATTAAATAACCCCTCCTAGACAGAACTTCCTTAGACATTGTCAATAATGCTATCTAATAATATTAGTCAAATAATATGAATTATTAATTTGATAATTTGAAATACTGTGCAATGACAATTATTGAATCAATAATATGAAATATCAACGTAGTAATTCTGCAATTATCAATATAGCAATTATTGAGTCAATATTATAAAATATTGAATAGTAATTACTGTAACAATTATTGAATAAGTGACTTTTTACGTAAGAATCAATAATTCAAAATACTGTGCAATACCGCGTGCTAATGTGCAACAACACGTATTATTGTATTTTTATCACCGGGTATTTAACAGTTTAAAGGTAACAGTTTTACCGTTACTTTTATAAAAAAGTTATTTCTGTCGCTTTCTATATCCGATATTCATTCCGTTATGGGGTACACCAATGACTACGCCGTCGTACGAATATTCTCCGACAAAAAGAATATTTCCCGACACAACGAATATTTTATAACCACTTGCTTACTTTGAAAAATTTGCACGTATCTCCCATAACTCACCACATTTATCAAAAGAACACCTTACTGTTTAAAAACAATATATAAAGAAAATTAAATCTTTATTCAAAAAATTTGGGGTCTTACACCAGGGCTGAGTTGACATCCCGATATTGAGACCGAGGCTGAGTTGACATCCCTATATTGAGACCGGGGCTGAGTTGACAACCCAGTATTGAGATCGGGGCTGAGTTGACATCCCGGTATTGAGACCGAGGCTGAGTTGACATCCCTGTATTGAAACCGGGGCTAAGTTGACATCCTGATATTGAGACCAGGGCTGAGTTGACATCCCGGTATTGAGACCAGGGCTGAGTTAACATCCCGGTATTAATACCGAGGATGAGTTGGCATCCCGGTATTGAGACCGGGGATGAGTTGGCATCCTGGTATTGAGATCGGGGCTGTGTTGGCATCCCGATATTGAGACCGGGGATCAGTTAGCATCTCGGTACTGAGACCGAGGCTGAGTTGGTATCCCAGTATTGAGACCGGGGCTGAGTTGACATCCCGGTACTGAGACTAGGGCTGAGTTGACATCCCGGTATTGAGACCGGGGCTGAGTTGACATCTTAGTATTGAGATGAGTTAACTTCTCGATATTGAGATCGGGGTTGAAAAGACGGTTTTGCCCCCATGCAAGGTAACTGGAATGCAAAATTTTGAGTATCTATAATAGGAATAAAAAATTTCGAGTGTCTACAGATGTCCCTCTTTATCATGTTTATGCAACGCAATGAAATAAACATGATAAAGATTGCTAGACACCGGAAATATGATAAATGCAAATGTAATGCAATGCATAACATGATATGTTATGAATATTAGATACCTTTGAGGAGATGGGGCTATCACTAACTGTTTACGTCATTTTTTGCTGAGGATAACGTTATCTGTGATAACCCTTGGTGCCAGGCTATCATTTTCTGTTTATGCCATTTTCCGCTAGGGATGATGTCATTTAGGTTAGCCTTTGGTGAATTCTTTTGACGCCTACTCGAACGACATCTTGCAAAGTCTCGATCACCACCGAATCTTTCTCGATGCTCCCCCTAGGGATATGTAAAATAGATTCCATCATCTGTCCTCTGTGGGGATAAACTGATATACTGTTTTCGCCACCGGCTCATTCCCGATGCTTCACTGGAGTTGTTGCCAACGGCTGAACTGTCAAAACCTTTGACCTTCGCCGAAGTAGCCTTCAACGGCTGATATTACCGGATCGTTCTTGATGCTTCGTTGGGGATGTCCCCAATGGCTGATAGTGTCAGGAAATCTGACCTTCGCTGAATTGGCCTTCAACGACTGATATCACCGGACTGTTCCCGATGCTTCGCTAGGGTTTTCGCTAGCGGTTGATAACGTCAGGCAATCTGACCCTCGTTGAAGTAGCCTTTAACGTCTGATATCACAGGACCGTTCTGATGCTTCACTGGGGTTGTCGCCTGCGGTTGAAATGTCAGGCAATCTGACTTTCTCTTAAGTGGCCTTCAATGGCTAATATCACCAGATCGTTCCCTATGCTTCGCTAGGGTTGTCGCCAGCGGTTGAAATATCAGGCAATCTGACCTTCACTGAAGTGGCCTTCAATGACTGATATTACCGAATCATTCCCAAAGCTTCGCCGAGGTTGTCGCCAGCTGCTGAAATGTCAGGCAATCTGACCTTCGCTGAAGTAGCCTTCAATGGCTGAGATCACCGGACCGTTCCTGATGCTTCGTTGGGGTTGTGCCAACGGCTGATAGTGTCAAGCAATTTGACCTTCTCTGAAGTAGCCTTCAGTGACTGATGTCACCGGACCGTTCTCGATGCTTTGTTGGGGTTGTGCCAAAGGCTGATAGTGTTAGGCAATCTTACCTTCGCAGAAGTAGCCTTCAATGGCTGATATCACCAAACCATTTCTGATGCTTCGCTGGGGTTGTGTTAACGGCTAATGGTGTCAGGCAATCTGACCTTCGCTGAAGTAGCCTTCAATGACTGATGTCACCAGACCGTTCTTGATGCTTCGCTGGGGTTGTGCCAACAGCTAATGGTGTCAGGCAATCTGACCTTCGCTGAAGTAGCCTTCAACGACTGATATCACCGAACCGTTCCCGATGCTTCGCGGGGGTTGTCGCCAGCGGCTGATAGTGTCAAAAAATTCAACCTTCATTGAAGTAGCCTTTAACGACTGATGTTACTGGACCGTTCCCGATGCTTCTCTGGAGTTGTGCCAAAGGCTGATAGTGTCAGGCAATCTGACCTTTGCTGAAGTAGCCTTCAACGGCTGATGTCACCGGACCATTCCCGATGCTTCGCTGGGGTTGTGCCAATGGCTAATAGTGTCAAATCTGATTAATCTCGATGTGGGGGGGTACTCTTTCAGACAAAACATACCCTCGGATCAATCTAGATGCTTTAAAACAATCAAAACCTTTCGTTCATACCGTCGGATCTACCCGATGCTCTGACAGTGGAGATTTTTAGTAGTTTTTTGAAGTTCTCATCATTAATCCCCGGATATCGCTTCGGGATAATAACCAATGGATTACATGAAGTTCTTCTTTTCGTCAGGAATCCGCCACTCATACGTAGGATTTTAGGCCAATCTGCTCAATCGCGTAGCTGTTTTTTCCCGGATTTAACTTCTCAGCTCATGTAAACTCATTTTCCACTCGAACTGGACTGAGCTGGAGGGGGTGGGGCCCACCCTGTGGAGATGTAGGTAGAGGCGCGACAGCCACATGTGGGTCCGCTCCCTTCTACGAGTTTAAGATAGGCAGCATCACTCTCTCAGATTCATTTCAATTTTGAATCCTAAAGGAAAATCGATTTTCTTTTTCATATGTACGGAGTTCGGGAAGCTTTTTTCAGATTCTATTAGTGCACACACGTTCTGCACATCTTAGGTAACAGTTTAAATTCTTTCTTTTCCAATTTTGATTGTTAGAATGCTATAAACCACGTAGTGTGCTTTTGAATGCAATGTATCAAAAATGTGTGCTTATATGACCTGATAAAAATTTTCAGACTTCATAAGTATGCATATTTTTCTGTGATGCACGTTTTGATGTAAGAAAATTTGAATTTTGAGATAGTCAATTGACGCCCTTTTAGATCAGTTTACTCATCCTTTGTGAGGCCTAGTTAGCCCTGGATTTTTAACTAAAAAATGTCCATGAAAATTTAGCTACCATGTGAAGTTTACTTTTGATTTTTTTTCATAAATATGAACTATTTTTATTTTTGGGTAGGTGTGCTACTAAATGTCCACCTAGTTATGCCTGAGTGCATGATGATAGTCCATTTTACAAAGGAGACTTTGGAGAAATTTTTTCAAAAGCCTGAGTATTTAATAAACATGCAATTTTAACTCTATTGGGGATTTTGACTGACCCATGCATGTTTTAGGACTTAAAAATGCATAAAATAATGCTTTAATTTAATAATTCACATGTTTAGGCTTACCTCATCCTTTCTGAGGTGTTTTGGAGACTTTATCCAGGTTATGGAACCAGATAGACCCGGCAGTGCCAGTAGGGTCGTTCCAAGAGTTAGACGGAGGAGAGTCTTCTATGTTCCTCAGCCGTGGCCAGCCCGGCCGCCTCGTAGATTGGCTGAGTCAGTGATTCGTCCTATCCGGGTTAATCCGTCGGTTGATATGGATGACGAGGATGCACCTTTTGTTGATTATGTCCCAGGTCAGGCTCCACGTGCGGAGCTTCCAGGCATTGTGGTGCCACTTCAGGAGCTGTTGGGAGATTTGAGGTGACATCCATCAAGATTCCTTCACGCCAACGAGGTGACTGAAGTTTTCCTTCTGGATTCTCTTTCTTTCTTTCTTTTGCCATTTCAGTGCACATGTTTGATGTGAGTGAGCTTTTTGATGCAGGTTCCCAGCTTTACACAGCCCAGGGTGACCTGGTTTAATGTGCATTCTTTGTACCACACCCTGCATCCGGAGTACAGGGCCATTGTTGACACCTGGGGGTTTCAGGTGTTCTTTTCTATCCTTCCCCGCCGTTGCCCCTGGGGTTATCTGAGGGTAATATTTGAGCACTGGTTCCACCAGACTCAGACTCTCCATTTACTGGATTGTGAGGTGATGACGCCTATGGACTAGAGGTTCATCACCGGGATAGATTTCGTAGGTGAGCCAGTGCCGGTCGTGGCAGATATTTCACTTACTTTCATTTGGTCCCTCTTGGGAGTTCCTGTGACGGCCATCTAGGGTCGGACGATCCGTTTTGGTCCCTTGAGCGTAGATGCCTAGAGTGGGGCTTTGATTGAGCCTCTGCCTGATGATCAGAGGGTTAGAGATCGCATCCTGTGACGACTATTTTTGGTGATCATCAGGGGTTGTTTCCTTACGGACAACTCTTTGACGGTGTCCTTTGCCCTGGTCAGAGCCACTCGGTACGTGGAGTGCCTCAGTGATTTTGATTGGGGTATCTACACCTTTGCCTATTTTTTTTGAGGGATGCACATGCGCTCGGAGGGTGTGACGGAGGCTTGGTTAGGCTTTTACCCGTTCCTGCTGGTGAGTACATCTCTCTTGTATCTTTTTGATTTCCTCATTTATATTTGTCAGTCTTGATCACTGAGGACTTTTGATATTTGTATGGCCAGTTCTGGGCCTGTGAGAGGCTTCTTTGCCTACGTCATGCCACTACTCTAGGCTTGGAGACCTATCCTCGGGGACGGCATTGGCACCACTCCATATTGACGGAGGTCTATATAGCTGACGGATTTACCCACCATCGCCTGCAGCTTGAGAGATTGATGGTCGGATCGATCTTGTGGGTCCTGTACACCTCAAACTTTTTGACAATTGGGTTTGAGGGCGGCTTTCCCACTGGCCGGGAGTTTGCATTTTCCACCCGTAGAGTCCTATTTTTGACAGAGGGAGGTTGGGAGCTTTATTTAGGAAAGCGTTCTATTAGGAGCATCACGAGGGAGATCCGCATTCCCTTTGTTCCTCCTACTTGGCATCACTGGCCACTAGCTCAGCCCCTCACAGACATTCATATGGTGGGGGTAGATGGCTTCACCCTATCAAAGGGTCCTTACATCTAATAGGCATTTCATATTTGGTGGAGTCCTCGCACTATTGGGGCTCGGACTCTTGTTACCCAGTTCATGGCAGATATGGTGCCGGGGTCTGTGATGATGACAGACTGGATAGCTTGCCTGTGAGATCCAACTCATTTGGACCAGATCACAGGATTGACCGAGAAATTGGAGAGGGCACATTTGTTCATCAGGCACCTTGGCCGAGATCCATCAAAGGCAGCTTCTTTTGATCCTTCTGGCTCCAGAGCGAGCCCTTCCATAGGTCCATTTTCCAGCAGCTTTGCCGGTGCTGATCCTCCCTTGTATCTACCGGGCATTCCCATTGGCCTAGACTTTGTGACTCAGGAGGAGCTGGAGCAGGTTGATAGCCTGGATGCAGATATTATAGATCTCTTTTGATAGCTTTCCTCGCTATATCTTTTGATAGGCCTCTATTTAGCTATTGGGCGGATGTGCCCTCTTTTGATAGGCCTCTGTTAGTAGTTGGGTGGCTGTGCCCCATCTCCCTGTACTTTTTATTTTGGATTGTATGAGCAGACAGAGATGATGCTTGCAGTAGATAGTTTATTCTAGATATGCATAATATTTCCTATCTATTGCACTATGTTTATTATTGTCATTATTTTATATTATTTCATGGATATGCACTTAGACAGATGGGTAACCCCATGGATGGTCTTGTGATACGGTGATGCAGTTGTCTTCATCGATGGTCAGCTGTATTGAGCATTCAGCGCCATCCTTGGTAGCATCCTCACTAAGGTCGTGGAATAATAGCCTGCCCTTCCCAGCCAGAGGGATAACAGATCGAATGTTGGGGCATTCCTTGGCCCTTTTAGATTTCTAGGTTTCATACTGATTTATAGATGGCATTCTATCCTACTAGATACCTGAGCGGCAGGTTTTCCACTTTGGACGGCATGAGTTGACACCGACATTCGAGGAGTATGAGCAGCTTACAGGTTTAGCCAGGCACAGCTATAAGTGACATGAGGAGACCATTCATGCATATGTCGGGTTTGCGACATAGATCATATATAGACAGCCTGGTTATAGATGGCCATAGCAGCACCATACATATGGCAGTAGATGTCCTTGCTTATATGGAGACTGAGGGTATTGCGCTTGCAGTTGCTCCCCCATCTTCAGAGAGAGATGCCATATTGGCACTGCTATCCCGCTTGTCCATTGATCCATAAATTAGCTTTATTTTTCCTGCACATACTAGATCAGCCATTTTTGTCTTGTACATGACACTATGTATATATCAAACATTATTATATATCAGAGAAATAAGTTTTGATTCACTTCCCTGTTGGATATGTATTGTCATTGCTGAGTGATTACCACTTCTTTCATGACTTGCTGTTGTTGATGTATTATGAGCTTTTCCTTGATGGATTGACAGTGAGATGTCGGAGAATATCTCAAATGGGTCTGTTGACCAAGGAGACTTGATAGAATTTGGGTTTTATAGGGTTTAAGTGTCTTGGGACTGATATTTATTAGTTTTTTGTTTTTCTTTAATGGTCAAACCGCACCATGAATGGCTTCCTACGTACTCCTGGGTGGAGGGAGATTAGGTCATTCGTAGTTCAAGTTTTTTATGAGAGGTTTGAGAAATGTCTCTTTTGAGTTTGGTTTGATGAGTTTTTGTTTGGTTGGACTGCACCTGGAATGGCTGCCTACGTACTCCCGGGCTGAGGGAGATCATCAATTGAAAGTGAGGGATGAGGACATACCAAAGACTGCGTTTCGAACCCGTTATGGACACTACGAGTTTTTGGTAATGTCATTCGAATTGACTAATGCTCCGGCAGCATTTATGGACTTGATGAACCGAGTTTTCAAGCCATACTTGGATAAATTTGTAGTGGCTTTTATCGACGACATTTTGATCTACTCAAAGACAGAGGAAGAACACGCCGAACATCTGAAGATTGTTTTGGAGGCACTAAGGAAGGAGAAGATGTATGCAAAATTTTCTAAGTGCGAATTTTGGATAGAGAAGGTTCAATTCTTAGGCCACGTGATGGATAAGAATGGAATCTCAGTAGACCCTGCAAAGGTCGAAGCAGTAAGTAATTGGGAACAACCGAGAACACCGACGGAGGTGAGAAGCTTTCTAGGGTTAGCTGGGTACTATCGAAGATTCATCCAAGATTTTTCTAAGATAGCAACCCCGTTGACCAATTTGGCTAGAAAGACGGTGAAATTTGTATGGACCGACAAATGCGAAGAAAGTTTTCAAGAACTGAAAAGGAGATTGAGCGAAGCACCTGTGTTATCATTACCAGATGATGCGGGAAATTTTGTGGTGTATAGTGATGCATCACACAAGGGGCTTGGCTGTGTGCTCATGCAACATGGCAAGGTTATTGCATATGCATCACGACAATTGAAGGATTACGAAAAACGATACCCCACTCACGACTTAGAGTTAGCGGCAGTAGTTTTTGCGTTAAAGATATGGAGACATTATCTATACGGAGAAAAATGTGAGATATACACGGACCACAAAAGTCTGAAATATATCTTCACACAGAAGGAGTTAAACATGCGGCATAGAAGGTGGTTAGAATTAATCAAAGACTATGACTGCGATATTCTTTATCACCGGGAAAGGCAAATGTGGTTGCCGACGCTCTGAGCAGGAAAGGAAGGGAGAAGTTGTTTAATTTGACGACTCAGGAAGAGTTGATAAGAGAGATGGAGAAATTGGAGATAGAAGTGAAAGGACCAGAAAAGTCTGGTGAGAAGTTAATTGTAATGGAAGCTTGTCCGACGTTGTTGGATAGAGTAAAGGAAGCTCAGGAAAAGGATGAAGAGTGTGAGAAAATCCGAAAGAGGATCACAGAAAATGAGGAAGAAAAATTTCAAATGGATAAAGACGGTATTTTGAGATTTGAAGGGAGAGTGTGGGTACCAGCGGTAACCGAGTTGAGGGAAGAGATTTTGCACGAGGCACACAATACGACATATTCCGTTCATCCGGGAGGCACAAAGATGTACCAAGATCTAAGGAAACATTTTTGGTGGCCCAATTTGAAACGGGAAGTCGCGGAGTGCGTTAGTAGATGCTTGACTTGCCAACGCGTTAAAGCAGAGCATCAGCGGCCGAGTGGTTTACTACAACCGTTAGAAATACCAGAGTGGAAATGGGAGCATATTACCATGGACTTCGTGGTAGGACTTCCAGTTACACAGAAAGATTATGATGCTATTTGGGTTATCGTGGATCGACTAACGAAGGCCGCACACTTTCTAACAATCAAGATCCGCTACAGTTTGAACCAATTAGCAAGCCTATATGTAAAAGAAATTATTTCACGACATGGAGTGCCGGTGTCAATTGTCTCTGATCGAGATCCGCGCTTCACGTCCAATTTTTGGAAGAGTTTGCAAAAAAGAATGGGAACGCAGTTGAGGTTGAGTACAGCTTATCATCCTCAAACAAACGGACAAAGTGAGCGAACAATACAAACGCTAGAAGACATGCTTAGGACTTGCGTGATGGATTTTAAGGGAAATTGGGACGACCACCTACCCTTAGTAGAATTCGCATATAATAATAGCTACCATGCGAGTATCGGCATGCCACCGTACGAAGCTCTTTACAGGAGAAAGTGCAGAACGCCGTTATGTTGGGACGAAGTCGGAGAACGACGAATACTCGGACCAGAGTTAGTTCAACAAACCGCAGACGTGGTGACAGTGCTAAGAGCCAGACTTGTAGCAGCTCAAGATCGCCAGAAGAAATACGCAGATTTGCATCGGCAGGACCGAGACTTCAAAGTCGGCAGTTTCGTATTCTTGAAGGTATCTCCATGGAAGGGAAAAATCCATTTCGGCAAGAAAGGAAAATTGAGTCCAAGATTCATAGGACCGTTCGAGATACTGAAGCGAGTGGGAGAAGTGGCATGCAAAGTTGCATTGCCACCCGAACTGGAGCACATCCACAATGTGTTTCACATTTCCGTATTGCGACCGTACAAGGCCGACTATAAGCACGTGATTTCTTACGAGCCCATTCAAGTTGAGAAGAACTTGGCGTGTGGAGAAATTCCTGTCCAGATATTAGATAGGAAAGAACAAACTTTGAGAAATAAAGTTATTTCATCTGTAAAAGTACTTTGGCGTAACCACGATGTCGAGGAGGCAACGTGGGAGTTAGAAGATAGGATGATGAGGGACTACCCCATCTATTTGTGTAACCTTGTAGCAATTCCGGGACGGAATTTTTATAAGGGGGGAGGATGTAATACCCGAGAATTTACATATATTATTAAATAAATATATTAATGGAAATGAGAATTTATTTGAATATAAATGATTTTGTGTTATGAGATGAATTAATTCAATTATATATAATTGAATAATTATAATAATTGAGAAATTGGTGGAGTTTGTGATAAACTCGTTGATTGCCTTGTGTGGCACAGTGACGTAATATAAGAATGATTATATTAATTTAAGCGAACAATTAATCTATATTAATTGTTAATCGAAGAATATTAATTAACTGTTATAAAATACTAATGAGGATTGATTAATAATATGTGATTATTATTATTGCAAGAAACATAATAATAATGAGCAACGTGTTTATAAATATAATAAGATTTATGTCAAAGTGATGATTAATCATATAAGGGTTAATTAAGTTGTTATGGAGGTTAACAATTATATTGATTGATGTAGGATATGTGTATATTATTAATTAATATTTAATTTATAAGATGAGAAATTATATGTGCAAGCATGCGAATTAAATGTGTAGCATATATTAGCTGACTATGTATTATGTGAAGTGTAATATGACACTATTATATGGTAAGGCTTATTAAACCATGTGAGCTACTTGATTAATAACTTGTGTGACAATAAATATGTGGGTATACATTGTATAATATATCATGAACATATTGTAAACAATTAGTTTTAATAAAGGAGACAGTGTAATGTGTTAACATCTGATTAGATTATATCCGGTATTAACAAAATGTACATGGATTATACGTGTCAATTTACACTTACTACAGTATATGAATTATTGTGACAATTCAATTAAAGACCTAAGTGTCTAAATATGTGTGCGTATATAATCTAAGTATTAACACTAGTTTGTTTACAAATTGGAAATGCTGAGATTTTTATGCCTTGTCCCATATTAATAAGACACAAACCTTGTACACGTAAAACACTCATGAAGCTAGCCTACTCCTACCTTCTTAAACTCAGCAATCTAGCAAATCATGATACGGGGAGTGGGCACAACAGTGTTCTTCAACCACTCTACCAACTCTTCCTTAGCTGATATACAAAGCATCAATCTAGTGGTTCAATTTAATGGACAATTGCATTGTCTGTGTAAGGATTCTTCTATAAATAGCAGCCATGTTTCTTTGTTTTCAATTTGCTGAGAGTTTGCATAAGTGGTGAGTGAAAGCAATATACATATATCAGTAGGAGAAGTTGGATTAGCAGCAAACTATATTTGAATCCTAGTAGAGGTATAATCCCTCTTCCTTTGTTCTTCATTTTCGTTTTTTGTTTCCGAAGTTTCCTTCAAATTTTTGATTATTCCAAATTGGTTCATGATTGGTTTGTAGAACCCTTATATTGTTGTTATATGAACATACATACGTGATGGAACCACTATATAGCTTTCTTGACTTTCCTTTCCATTGTTGCTCTGTAATTTCTGTAAAGAATCGAATTCGTGAAATTAGTTGGAGTTCATGAAATTGGGAATCCTTTGGGCGATTGACTGTTATATAAGCATATATATGTGTTAGTAAGTTAAAAAGGTTAGTCTAATAGCATCTGGGTATGTTGAAATCGATGAAATGGGAAGTTTGGGGACGGTTTTGGCTGCAGCGAACTGAGTCTGCAATGCCGCGCCGCAGCGCCGATGCACAGCGTTAGCTGCGCGCTGCAGCGCCAGAACGCGGCAGTACCAGTGTCTCCCATGCCGCAGCGCCAATCCCAGGGCATTATGCCCGCGCCGCAGCGCCACTCGAGCCGCAGCGCCAGATTGTGGTTGTTGTTGCCGCGCCGCAGCGCCGGCCTCTGTGTTCAGTTTTCTGCATTCTGCACAAAACTGTTATATACCAATTGTTTGATTTTTGTTTAAACAAGCATGGGAGCATGATTAATACATATATATAAACCTAATGAGGCAATGTAAGCATGTTTTAGTATATTAGCATGCATGGTTAACCAAACGACATATAGTTTGAAAACAAACTTAAAGTTTCATAAACGAACGTTAACATGTTAATATTCTGATTTTTTAAGGCATGTCGGTATGAGGTAGAGATGTATGAA
This sequence comes from Panax stipuleanatus, assembly GCA_020205555.1. Lineage (NCBI taxonomy): Eukaryota > Viridiplantae > Streptophyta > Magnoliopsida > Apiales > Araliaceae > Panax > Panax stipuleanatus. The sequence goes on along the minus strand of CM035124.1, from coordinate 60,557,742 downwards.
AGACATATTAAGTTATGTATATATGGTTCATAGTATGACAAGAGCCTGTTAGACCTCACTATTGAACATATCTAACAAAAATACAAGTTTTGAAGGTTGATATTGACATGTAAAGACCATGTATACATTCTGACTTTTCGAGCATGTTTATAGGGCCTTGAAATGCATGAAAAGCATGTTAACTTATATATATAGGTTTCATAAGGAAGCATGAACATGATAGACCTTATTAATGAACTATACTAACAAAGTATAAGCTTTGAACGTGAACGTTGGTATGTTATGACGAGAATTAGAATCTGACATTTATGGACACATGTGATAGTACTCTTAGACTCATTCATGTGTCATGCATGTATATATACCATGATTAGTTGCCGTGATTAAAGTTTAGCATAAACAAAGCATGTTTTCAAGATAATAACAATGCTAGCTACATATATGCAATACGAGTACTCATGAGCATGACTAATACAAGTTATATGAATATCTTATGTGTTTAAAAGCGACCATGTTAGACCATATGAGTTCGTGTCCTTGAATGGCTTTAAGTATTAACTTAAGAACCTATACCATGTACGATTGGATTTGGAAAAGTTATACAAGCATGAAAGTATCCTTTAAATATGAATACATGCTACGTGATATTATATGATGTTACTTGAACCCGATTTTGACGGTTAACTTAAGGAGATGCCGTAACTTGCTAAAATGAAATATATTTAGTATTGATTGTGGCCTTATGTGATAAAAATAATATGCAAGCATGTTTGCTAATTGTTGAGATCTTATATAATATGAGAATGCGTTTAAACTCTAAAGAAGGAACGTTAAGGATAGAAATTATATTCTATATAACTGTGTATCTAGGTAAAACTTACCTTATGTGTTGATCGTATATTCAAAGAGAAAATGTGAAGTTAAATTATATGACTAATGAATATCATATATATACGTAACTGTATTATGATAGGAATTCGAAAGTGTTGATTGCTTTTCGTGGATAAACTACTGCTAAAGGCAAGTTCTCTTACTTACACTCTTTTAAAGTGCAAGTATCCTAACCGACGCATTTACTTTATGCAAGGAAATCTATGATTGTGAAAGTTTCCTAACTTATACTCTTTTACTATGCAAGTATCCTATCTTGTGTATTGCGAACTAGTTTCCTATTTAATCGGTTGAATTGAATTAGCATACTTGAACTCTTATTTCATTAAAGCTATTATTCATGTTGAAATTAGTATTGTTCTTGAATATTGTGAAAGTGTCTATGCCATTTGATTCGACGGGACTTATGTTATTGAAAAGCAACCCAAACTAATTGATTGGTGTGGGATCTTGTATTTGACTGAAAAGAACAACCTTCTTTGAAGGGAATATATAATTGTCGGAGAACCGACGTGCACACTTGAGTATGATTGATTGTTATGCATAACAAGGGTACTTTAGGCTGATCACCTGTTGTACCTGTTTTTGTTGGATTTTCAGTTTATTACTGTCAATTCTAGTAGAAGTTCATAGTCCGTAGTGACTACTCAGTATTCAATTATTTGAAATCTTGAATTGACTTATTATTGAATCATATTGATATTATCCTGTCCTTAGCGACTGTTATTGAGAACTGTTGATATTCTTGTTATTCTTGAGCTATCAAATCTTGCTATACCCTTTTGAGAATTGAGAATCTTATTATTCACCCTTATTGTATATTACTTGCTGGGCAATTTGTGCTCATTCTTGCTTTCCCTAAAACATTTCAGTTAAGGCAGAGCATGGCGAACCTTCGGGCATTGATAAGGGCAAGGGCAAGGCTACCAACTAGCTTATGTCTGTTATGTTTCAAATATATTAATATTGTGTGAAGATGATGTAGTAAGACTGGATTTGTTTATGTTTAAGCTTAAGTTAGATTATGTAACAAGTCGTTAATTGATCTTGCTATGTAATCTATTAAGTACTGTAGGTTGCGAGACTTGGGGGAATAATTATAATAAATCATTGTAAATTATTCTAGAATAGATTTTCCGCTGTGGTTGTGTGATATTTAGTTATCATTATTGCGATGTATTACCATGAGCACGTGATGAACTGAATTCGAGAGACCAAGTGGCGGTCCTGGAATTTGGGGGTGTCACATAACTGCCCGTGGAAAATGGTTGTAGACCTCTTTTTATCTATCAGGGACAGCTGGTGGTACCGCTCTTGTAAACATTAATCTTCTTCCATCTACGCGTCTATTAACACTCTCAAGGACTCCATTTTTACTTCTATGGGAAGGATTGCTTTAATGCCATAGACCAATGAATAGGGGGTAGCCCTAGTAGAGGTACGCATTGAAGTTATGTATACTAACAGAGCCAGTGGAAACAGGTCAGGCCATCCTTTGTGATTGGCGGATATTTTCTGCATAACCTTCTTGATGTTCTTATTGGCCGCTTCGTCAGCACCATTCATCTTTGGTCGGTAGATGACGGAATTGAGATGCTTGATGTGGAACTTACTGCATAAGTCTCTCATCATCTGATTGTTTAGGTTCTTGGCGTTGTCTGATACGATCACCTCCAGTTATCCATATCGACAAACAACTAATGTTTCTGATGAAACTAATGATTACCTTCTGGGTGACTTTGGGAAAAGAGGCAGCTTCAACCCGCTTGGTAAGGTAATCGATCATGGTGAAGATGAATCAATGTCCGTTACTGGCTTTGGGTTCTACTGGCCTGATCACATCCATTCCCCACATGGAGAAAGGCCATGGCGAACTCATATTGTGTAACTCATTCGGAGGAGCGTGGATGGCATTTCAATGGACTTGGCATTGATAGCATATCCTGATGTGATCATCACAGTCAGCTTTAAGAGAGATCCAATAATGCCATGTTCTCAATATTTTCTTGGCCAACAAATGATCGCTTATATGTGGACCACAAACTCCACCGTAGACTTCATCCATCAATCTCTAGGCTTGCTCTTTATCGAGGCATCTTAAGAGTCGTATTCCAGCATCCCTTTTATAAATTGCATCTCAACTTAGATAGAATTTCATAGCCATCTTATGAATCGCTTTCGCTCGGATTGGCATGCCCCAGCGGGTGTAGATCCATCTCAGAGATATTCCTTGATGTCTTGATACCAAGGTTGATTTATAGGAGGTATTTCATCTGATACTCCTCCAATGTAATTCTCGTATGTCGGGGCCTTTTAGTTTATGAATTTGATGTCGGGAATTCCCCTCCTACCCGATACGTTGATCAGGGAAGCCAATGTTGCCAATACTTCCGCAAAGTCGTTCCTTCCTCGAGGGATATGAATAAAGGTTATCTCTTCAAAATCCATGGATATGTTGGTGACCTGCCAGCGATAGGGCAGTAAATACAATTCTTTGGTATGATACGCCCCAGTGGTTTATCTAATGACCAACTCAGAATCTCCAAAGACTAATAAACGCTGGATACCCATGGATTGAGCTAGTTTCAACTCCATTATCTAGCCTTCATACTCAGCCGTGTTGTTGGTGTTGAAAAAATATAACTTGGTAGCCACATGATACTGTTCCCCTGTACTAGAGATGAGGACTGCCCCGGCTCCGGCACCTTCCATGTTCACCTCTCCGTCGAAATACATTTTCCAAGGTTAGATTGTATTCTCTTATCGGATTTGTTTAATTGTCACGATCCCATCATCCGGGAAATAGTCTCCAAAGGTTCAACCCTCCTGATGGTGCCTTGGCTAGTTGATCTACAATGCTTTGACCTTTGATGGACTTCTGAGTCACGTAGACAATGTCGAGCTGTTGTAGAATCAACTGCTATTTAGACAATCGATAATTCAATATTGGCTTGTTGAATACGTATTTTAGTTGATCAATACGGGATAAGAGATAGGTCGTGTGCCTAAGCAGATAATGTTGCAACCTCATGGCGGCCCATGCTAATCACATATCTTCTCAATTAAAGTGTACTTCTGTCCACCGCTGCTGAATCTTTTGCTGATATAGTAGATAGCCCTCTCCTTGCTACTATCATCTTTTTGTCCCAACATACAGCCCATTGCGTTGGCATTGACGGACAGGTACATAAATAGAGGAACTTTATCCCTCAGGGGTACCAAGACAAGCGCTTTAATCAACTGCTTCTTAATGGCAAGGAAGGCTTTTTGGCAATCCTCATTCCATTTCATGGAGGAATTCTTCCTTAGTAGCTTGAAGATGGGTTCACAAGTTGTTGTGAGCTGGGAAATGAATCAGCTTATAAAATTAATCCTCCCCAGGTACCCGTGTATCTCCTTCTGTGTTCGGGGTATGGGCATCTCAGTGATGGCTATAATCTTGGCAGGATCCAGCTCAATGCCTCTAGTTCTCACTAGGAATCCCAATAACTTCCGCGATTTGCCACCAAAAGCACATTTGGCTGGATTCAGCTTGAGGTTATACTTACACAGCCTGTTAAATAGCTTCTTGAGATGATTGATGTGATCGTCTTCCTTTCGGGATTTGACAATGATGTCATCCACATAAACCTCTATCTTCTTATGCATCATGTCATAAAACTAGGGCCATCATGGCTCGCTGATACGTGGGACCGGCATTAATAAGGCTGAAGGACAATCACCTGTAACAGAAGGTTCCCTAGGGAGTGATGAAAGCTATTTTCTCCCTGTCCTCCTCAGCGACTATAATTTGATGGTAACTAGCAAAGAAATCCACGAAGGAATACATGTCGTACTACGTCGTATTGTCTATCAGGATGTGGATAAAATGTACTGGGAAATTATCTTTGAGATAAGTTTTGTTCAAATACCTGTAATCCAAGCATACTCGTACCTTCCCGCCTGGCTTAGGCACGGGAACTATATTCGATAGCCACTCCGGGTATGTTGATACCATAATGATGTCGGCTTTGAATTGTTTGACAACCTATTCCTTGACTTTTGGACTCTATTCAGGTTTCAGTCGCCTGAGTTCTACTTGACTGGCTTGAATCCATCTTTGATGGGAAGTCGATGGATGACAATGTCAGTAGAAAAGCCAATCATGTCTTTATATGACCATACAAACACATCCTAGAACTGAGTTAGGATTTCAATCAGGTCAGTTTTTTGGTCATTGGTGAGGTCTTGGCCTATCTGGATTTCTTTGAGGTTTTTCTGATGTTCCGATATTGACAATGGTGGTTTGGTCGAGGTTTGGTTTGGGTTTGTCTTCGAACCATTCTTTGATCTCATCAGGCACCTCAAAGTTATCTTCCTCCTCTTGATCAATCTCCATTAAGTCAAAGTTCAGTTCTACATCAAAGTTGTAGTCACTGTGACAGGTTGGCATCTCATCAATAAGGATAAACAAATCTAATCTTGGAGTCCTAAAAACAAAATGATTTCTCTTTAATATATGCACCTGCTTAAATATAAAATGCATTTAGCAAGGCATGACAAAAGTTACTGCTATAGCTGTGCAACCAAAATAAGCAGTAAATGAAACCATGTTACAGGGTAGATAGACTATCTGCCCTTTTACCATTTTTGAATGAGGCAAGGGACGCTATTTCAGTTGTCCAGGGTCAAATCCTCGTGAATAGGGAGGATACCAGATTTGTGGTTGTCTGCCTCATCTTTGATGATGACTAAGACATCCTTCAAATCAGAGTCGGGGTTTTTCTTTGAACTACCCCCTTTTTCTTTCTTCATACGAGGAATTTGGATCTAATCATCCTCATCACTGTCTGGGATATCATCATTCATACCCTCGTAGTGTATGAGAACATGCCTATTAGCAAATGGGTCTCGTCCTTCATACATGAACTTTTCTTTTTTCTTTTTACTATCCCCCTCAGGCTTTGGGGCTTTCTTCTCACTTATTAGTATGACTGGAGGAAACAACATAGCAAACACAACAGCAGGAATCTTCCTCATTGGCTTCACAAATCCGGCATCAGTGAGGTTTAGCAATAGTATAGTGGAAGCATGAGCCTTTAGATGCTTGTGTGGGTTTCGATGGTTTGACTCGGATGTGTAGCCCAATCTGGCTTTCCCTGACTATCTCGGGATCTGCACCGGACTTTTGATACCTTGCTGATGTTTCCCTAACTCTTCTCCAGGGTGGAAACCCAAAGATACCATCTCCTAGCCCACTGTCATCACTTCGGGGGAGACTTTTGGTTTTAGAGCTGGTGCCCCGACAGGTAGGTACTGAGTATTGCTCACCTCCAATGCTTGCAAACTTGCAGGTTTAATCCCTGCATCGAGACTGATCACCGGCATGTCTCCTTGTATACAGGCAGGGTATTCTGGTTTGGCATTCACCATGATTAGCTTTCCATTAATAACATACTTGAGCTGCTGATGGAGGGTGGATAAGACTGCTCCTTCCATGTGGATCCACAGCCTTCCCAGCAATAAGTTGTATCTGGTGGTAATGTTGAGTACCTGGAAGGATACATAGAAGGTGTGGGGACCAATTTCCAATGGAAGCTTAATCTCTCCCACAGCCTCTCGGCGAGACCCATCGACAGCCCGAATAACAATATGACTGGGTCTGATCCGGTTCAGGTTAATCTTCATTCTCTCTAAGGTATCGTAGGGACAGATGTTCAAAGAAGATCTTCCATCTATAAGCACTGCTCCGATCACATACCCTGATGACATTACTGGTATATACAGGGACTTGCGATGACCAGTCCCCTCTATAGGTATATCATCGTCGGTGAAAGATATCACATTATTATTGAAGATGTGTTCTATCACGTGACAAAATTTCTCAGTGTCCATCGTCTTCGGCAGATGGGCATCCTCCAGTACTTTCACCAGAATATTACGATGATCTACTGAGGATAAGACCAGATCTAGGATGGACATCTGCTTGGGTGAATCTTTCAGGCTTTGCACTACCTTGATCTCGTTATGCCTCATTTTGATGAGGAATTCTTTGATTTTCTTTTCAGCCACTCTCTCTTTAGCCTTGATGACTGGATTGATCACCCGCTGGGGTAGGTACAATGGATTCTCCTTGGATACAATGGCAATGTTGTTTGAGGTGGAACCTTGATCATTCTCATAGTTCCTGTAATGACCGTAAAATTTTAAACTCCATTATTAATTAAATATATGATTTAATTTTAATGAGTTAGTTTTGTAAGCTTATTTAAAACTTGTGTGGTTATGTGAGTTTGTGCCTATGCGAATAATTGCTAGAAATAATTAAAGGGAGTCACTAATGGTTTATTTAAATTAGTAGACTAGCCCTAAGGCTTTTATATTAGAGAATTGATAGAATTGTTAGTAATTAAATATTCAATTTACTTGAATATAGTGTAGTAGTTTAAACGTGATTGATTAATTGATGCTTTGGGTAATTAATCGATAACATGTGAATTTATTGTTATTGAGAATAATAAAACATAAGCGTGTAATTTTTAATAAATATAATGAGATTATATTTAATCGATTAATTGTTTTATACAAGCATGTGATAAGTAAACCTATAATATAAGGTAGTTACCTCTATATGGTATAAAATGTAATGTGTCGCATTGATGTGGATATATATATATTATATATATAGACTATATAGTAAGATTAATTGCATTATGTGAGTTACATAATATTATTGCTTATGTAACATGATGTGTGTGGGTAGACCTTAATGTATACACTATTACCTTATATTAATATCAATAAACAATTGTTAATTGATAATGATTTCAATAAGTTATTATAATTATTATAATAACAGTTATGATGATAAGTAACAATAATGCCCAATTGAATTATATTCGGCATTAATAAAATGTACATGGATTATATGTGAATATATATGTACCCCTACTTGATACATTGTAATTAGAAATTACATTTGTAATTCATTTATAACCGAAGCTGTATGAGATGAAATGTGTACATATATTATATAACCTAAATGTTTATATATACTACACTTGCTAGTTTCTTTTGCTGAGTTTTATTGTTGTCCCATAATAAGAGCCCATTTCTTCCTCATGTGAAGCCTAAGTCTACTCCTATATTCATCAAACTTAGCATTCTAGCCATAATAATTAGAAGGGGAGTGGGATTCATAATGAATTCACCAACTCTTAACCACCATCCCTTAACCATTATATAAACATACATTCCTTTGGTTTAATTTGAGGTGGAATTGAAATGTTTGTGTAAACATTTGCCTATAAATTAGCTCTTCTCCTTATTAACATTGCTGAGATTTTTCCTTAAGTTAGAATTGAGAGCTAGTATATATATATCTGTGATAAGCATTCTGAGATTGAAGGAAGAGTATTATTGCAGCAATTTCAATTAAGAGGTATAACTCACTGTGTTCATCATTCTCGAATTTCATACATTTTTGTTCTTCAATGTCAACTTCTTGATTATGTGAGCTAGATGTTAATTGAATTGTAGAATATGTTTGTTAAGTGATTTATAATATTATAAACATGTTCGGGTTGCAATATTGTATGTTAGAATTGAATTGTTGAAGAATTTCTGAGTTGGGTTTGTTAAACTGTCGAAGCAGAGCAGTTTATATTTCTGGCCTGACACCGGTGCAGCTGCGCTAGCTTTGTACTGGGCAGTGGCGCAGCTGCGCCAGGCCCTTAACCAAATTTTTTTCTTCTATTTTTATGATGCTAGCTTGGTTGTACCACTTTGGACAGGCATGAATACTGGTTTAACTCGTGTATGTATTTCTTGATGCTACATACATAATTTTGACTATGTTAGTATATGTTATGGAGGGAAAGCGTATGTTTTAAAATGAAACTTATAGTTTTGAATATGAACGTATCATGTGTATATTCTGATTTTATTAACATGATTTTATTGTCTATTTTGACATGAGAACTAAGTCTAAAGTGTGAGCACACACTAGCATACATGATTAAAGAATAAGAGGTTTTCAAAGAAAAACTTAAGAACCTTGAAAGCAAACTTGACAAACCTATGTCTTGTAAATTCTTACCATTTGAATACGTTTATATGGGTTAGATATGTGTTTCAAATGCATATGAATTATATGTTGAGATGCCTTGCATGTACTAAGTTGACTTAGTGCAATTTTCAAAGAAAACTTAGGATTTGGAAAATAATATCATCAATTACCATGTGAATTACGTTATGATCATGCAAGCATGTATATTAGGTTTCATTATGCCTATATACATGTTGACATGAGTATCACTTGGTTAAGCATGAATTTCACCTATGCACGCATATTCAAGAAAATGAATTTCTAAAGCATAAACTATGTGGATTAAAGTATGCATGAGTAGTATACACACGAGCATGCCTAATTAGTATTGTTTAGCCTCGTTATGTGGTAATATGACCGTAGTAGCGGACCCTTGAAGCATGAACTTGATTTGCTTAAAGTGTAAGAATGACCGGCATTGAACCTTATAACTTTGAATTATGGACAAAACCTTGCAATACGTGTATCTTAAACTGTATTGCATGCTTAAATTGAAGTGATATGTGTTCAAGCCTATGTGATAAATCTATCTGATGATTTGATTCTTATAAGTGTAGACTCATATTAGTTTACACATGCTAATTAAAAGACCGACTTGTTAATGTTAGGTCGTTTCAACGCAATTTGATTAAAGCTAGACTATTTGTAGTTGAGCAAACAGGCAAGTATCCGAACCCTACTTTTATTGTGCAAGTATCCTAAAACCTTGAACTACTTTATTCAATGAATCTTGTAACCAAGTTTCCTAACTTCATTTGATTATTATATTGTGCAAGTTTCTGAACTTCACTCTTTATTGTGCAAGTTTCCTATCCTTCTCATATTGTTTTGAGCAGGTTATTGTTATGTTGCAAGTTACTTATTGACGCTTGAATTTTATTTCCAAGCATACTTTAGGTGGTTTAATTACTTTACCATTATTCCACATCGATCTTATTGATATTTGCACTTGGTGCATTTGAGTTCGTACAGTCTTGGACTTGTACATTGTTTAAAGTTCTATAATTCTTGAACTATGTCAGATAGAGTCTGAACCCTTGTTCGTTCAGACAATTGTATAAAATTTTATAAAAAGCTATCCAGGCCAATTGTTGGTATTGATTCTTAGACTGAAGAGAACACCCCTTATATTGTAGGGGAGTAGCCCAAGTATCTAATATAAGATACAAATAGCAGAGTTAAATGTTATGCATATACATGGCATACGCGAGGCTAATCCCCTCAAGTACTTATTATGTAGCCAGTAACCAAAGGGTCAATCAGCTATTGATTCCATTGTAGTTTTATAGTTCAAAGTCTACTTGACTATTAGTTATTCTAAAATCAATTATTATCCTTGCTTTCGATATTCATATTGTTGAATTCAGTATCAGATATATTCCGTTCATCATAATATATCCTTTATTATTGTATTTAAACTTGCTGAGCAAACTTGTTGCTCATTCTTGCTATATCATAACTTCTATTGCAGTTAAGCCCAAGACTTCAGGGAAGGACAAGGGTAAAGGAAAGATGTATGATTAGTTTGCAAGGAGTAGACTTTACTTTATGCTTAGTTAAATTACTGTTAATGTAATTTGAACCTTAATGATTATTCTAGGGTATGTTTGTATGATTGTATTAAGGTTATCGAATCTTGGGACTAGTAACACCTTTTGAATGAACGACATACGTTTATTATATTCCGCATTTAGTTATTGTATATTGTTTAGAGGAGGATATTTGTACGGTAGCGCGACGATCAAATCGGGGTTAAAGAACCCGGATTCGGGGGTGTCATAGTTCCATGAGACCCTCTTCAGACAGATGACAGGATACTATGGTTTGAAAGGCAGTATTAAAGGTTTGGGCGCAGCTACCTTCACAGGATTTAGTGCTTCTTGAACCCTTTTTCCTGGCAGTACTAAGGGTGTTCCGACTTGCATCTTCTCACAGGAAATAACAACCACTGTTCCCTGATTCCATGCCATGGGAATAATGAGTGTTTCCTCATCAAGGAGGCCGTAGTCTTGATTTCCTCTTATCAGCTCACCTCTTTCAATCATATTCTGAATCAGATGCCGAAGTCCCAAGCAATCCTCGGTGTCCTGACCTGGTGCATTGGAATGGTACTGAAAGATCTTGTCAGGTTTGAATTTCCTGGATCGAGGGTTCACCGGAGGTAACAAATCCATAACCATCCCCTCATTGATCAACATTTGGAGGATTTCCTTCATTGGTTGGTTCAGATTAGTGAAGTTCCTCTGAAAGGCAAACTCCTTATCTGCTTGAAACTTCTCCTCCTTGGCCACCTTATCGGCCCAGGGTTCATGCTCATGAAATCGGTAATGGTCCCTCATAGCAATGGGACAAATTTTTGGTGTAGGAGGACTTGCTTCAGCCTGGCTGGATTGGTTTATCAGCTCTCTGGTTACCTGATGCTGATACACTACCAGATCCGCTAGTTGTCCGATCTGTTCCTTGATAGACTTGATCTCCTGTTCCATCAGGAACTGCCTTTTTGAGAACTCCCAACTGTCTGGGCTATTGTTGCTAGATTGAGTTGACTCTCCGATGTACCAGAGGTATTTGGATCCCTCTCCATTCTTCGTTCTAATCATGTTGACAAAATCCTCTTTGTGCTGAGGTAGGGGATTATATTGCACATGGGGTTGTTCAGGTTTGGTCACCACAATCTCTCCATTATCTATCAAGTTTTGGATTTTGTGTTTGAGATCCCAACAATCTTGTGTATCATGGCCCGGAGATCCGTAATGGTATGCACACTTCTTACTTGGGTTGAAATTCCTTCCCCAAGTACTGGTTGGTGGAAGGAGCTGAACTATCTTCTTCTGTGCTGTCAACAGTTTCAGCACGTTCTCGAGTGAATCCCCTAAAGGGGTGAACGTTCTCCGACGTCTGGCCTCCAAATTATTCTAAAATAGAGGGTTAGACGGTTGGGCTTGAGTTTGAAAAGGGGAATAGTTCCTCCTTTGAATGGGCATACTGCTCGACTCGCTTCTTTGATTCTGTCCTTGCAGTAGTAAGGGCACTTCTTCATCTTTCTTCTTGTGTACCATCCGAGGATTACTCCCGTAACTCCCGGAATGGATATGTTCGGCAACGACTTCCAAGGCGGTCAGATCCTTTATCTTCCCAGATTTCAGCCCCATTTCAGCCATTTCTCCGTGCTTGATCATCTCCTAGAATAGTTTTCCTATGCCTGCTAAGACCCTTTTATAATACGGAGCTTCTTGGATGTCGATGAAGGTCATGAGTATCTCAAACTCAGTCATAAGTGGGGTGACTTGTGCTGCCACCAGCCTCCATTGTTGGGCATATTCTCTGAATAACTCGGTGTTTTGTTTTTTGATTTTGGTGATCTGGTATCTATCTGGAACCTTTTGAGACTGAAAGCTATATTGATTGAGGAAGGCATGTACCAGTTTTTCCCAGCTGTGAATTTTGTAGTTATCCAGACGAATATACCAAGCTCTAGCCTCTCCGGTCAAACTCTTCTGGAACAATTGCATTCTGAGCTTCTCATCCTCTACATAGGATCCGAGCCCTCCAATGAATACCTTTAAGTTAGTGTAGGGATCCCCCAAACCATCATATTTCTCAAAATCAGGGACTTGAAACTTTTCTGGATAACGAGCCCCAGGGAATATACATAAGTCTGAGTAATTGACACTGCCAAATGCCCCAGTCCCTTTGATGGACCAGATGGTTTCTTCCATTTGTTGGACTTTCTTCAGAATATCACCAGCTTCCTGCTCTTTCTTAAGGATGGTGACTTCAGGGGTTTTGTTAGTAGGATCCTGGTTCTATAGTTCAGGAATCTGAGTGTCCTTCTTTCCAATCTCTTGACTGCCACCTGGTGTAACTGGTTCTGTATGACCCTGTGCTTGTTTCCCTTTAAGAGCTTTACTTTGTTCTCTTAAGAAAATAGCTAATTCGGCTATCTAGTTCTTCAATCCTTCAAACTTTTCCCTAGAGACGGGGGTGGATTCTGTTTGAGCACTTGAAGTCATGCCCAGAAATGGACTTAGTGCTTTCTTAGATTTTGATATGGTGACAGGACCAATTTTTACCTATAACAAACGTAGGGGTGTTAATTTCCTGATGTAGGTGTTGGTCGAATGCCTGTCATGCAATGTGTTTATTTTTGAGATTTTTTAATCTTATCCTGTAAAACAAAGGTTAGTGGTTTTGATGATAGGATTTACAAGACATGGAATGTATATTATGATATTTACATTGGAATTTGAAAACTTGATATTGAATTGAAAGAGGAAGGCATAAAGAAGCTTCCCTTCGGGTTTGGTTAATTAGAGGCTGGCCTATATTAGGCTACTCTTGCGATTTTTTGGCATGAAGGTCCCCAGATCATCACAATCTACTAGAGGGGAAATTAATCTGATCTTTTAGTTGGAGCGGATTTGAGTGGTGCGTTTCATGAGCCTCGCAGACTTAGTCGCCTTTGAGTCCATTACTCAAACACCGACGGGTTTGCCTCCTGGTGGAGGAATCACACAACATACATTCACATACATCGCGTCTCACTGTATGCATATGATGACATGGTGCGAAGCAGTAATATAAAGTAGTAACGCATTCATTCACATCCATTCAATGTAAACATGCATCATTTCACACACACGTAGATGTAAAAGGAAATTTTGAAAAGATTTGAACGCGACCTAAGCCCTCTAATGTCCCCAGCAGAGTCGCCACCTATCGACGCGTGAAAAAATGCGGGTCGAGTTGGACCCGAATCTTTCTCTCTTCCTAAGTTTTTTGTCTTCTACCCTTATTTTATATGTTTTATGAAGAGGGTGAAGTTTTTTAGGAAAAGGCCAACATGTATCACATCGACGATTTGAACGTTTTATAGAGTCGCCCGTTAGTAAGTTTGAAATGGTTGTACCAACTCAACCAAGTTTCGTTTGAAAGTTCACCCAATTGTTGGACAATGTCGAAACTGAATCTTTGAAACCAAAGTTCTAAGTTCGGGGGCTTGGTTAAGTGTGGGGAATGTGTTAGGCACCCCACAACTGTGACATCCCGTATTTTTAAGAATTTATAAATGAGAATTTAATAAATAAAATTCTTATTTTCAGATGTTCGAGTACGAATATGTGTATATGTGATATATATTGTGAAATATCTGAATTTGTGTGAAGAGAATTTAAATGTTAATTTAATATTTATTGAAGTAAATAAATATTTTAATTGAATTATTTATTGAGATTATGTGATTAATATGAAGTAATGTAATTAAGTGTATTATATTAATTAAATGATTATTTACTATTTAATTAATATGTAATGATTTTATGTTATAGTTTTAATTTAATTGATATAATTAAATTAGATGTAGTGATGTGATAATTGTTACATGAAGTTATAATTAGCGAGTAAATATAATGTGACAATTTTATGTGATTAATTGATGTTAAATTTTTAATTAATTAAATTAATGTTAAAATTTAATTAATTAAAGGATAACATTAAGAATATGTGTTAAAGGATTTATTAAAAGAGTTAAAAGAGTTTTTAAAACCGTTTTCCCAAACAAGACCCTTACTTTTGTTTTAAACCTGTTTTACCCAAACAAGGCCTTAACTACTAAAAACCTATTTTTAAAATTAATGTTGTTTTGCCAAACAAGCCTTAGGGCTTTTTAAATTCTAAATGTTGTAACCTATATTTTAATTGTAATAATTATATTTATTATAATTATTATAGGGTCATTATGTAATATAAGTTATATATGTTGTATTAATGTTTTATATGTATAATATATTATATATATATTACGTTAGTAGAAGAACAAAGAGTTAGAGTTAGTCTGTTAGAAACAAAGAAAGAAAACAAGAGAAGGGTTAGAGAGAGTTATCAGAGAAGAAGAAGAGGAAGAGGAAGAAGAAGAAGAAGGGAAACCTTGAGAAAATAAGAGAAAAGCTTTCATCATCTCCATCTCTCTCTTAATTCAAAACTAGTAAGGTTATAATCTTAACCCTTATACTCAATTAATATGTGTTGTGTTTCTTCTTTGTAAAATTTGGTTTTCATGATTATGAATTTATATGTATATATGGTGTTCATATGTTTTCATATGTAATTGTATGCCATGAAAGGATTTTCAAAGTATAATTGTTGTAAAAACAAGTTTTGAAGTTATTCTATGTAAAAATATTTTTGTAAAACTTCATAATTTTGATACGTGAATGGGATGTGTGTGTATATATATGTACATATATGCTTACATGAGATTTTTATAGTGGTTTAAGAGTTTCAATTCACAAGAACATGATGAAATCATGGTCATAGTGTTTTATTATAAAGTTATATTAAAAATAGTTCTTAAATTATCAAAGAGATTGGTGAAAGTATGAAGTTATGTGTAATATGTGATATAACATGATTATATATGAGTTATATGGTTGTTTTAACAATTCGATTCATGAAGTTTTGATAAACAAGAAGAACGGGGTTCATAATGATTTTCTGTGAACTAATTTTTGAAAAATAGCTTTTGAAACTATCAAATTGGTGTTTAATTATGGGTTATTGTTGAAATTGATCATGTATTATGTTATAATGTTAAGAATAGAAGTTAATACATTTGGAATTACTTGAATTGATCGAAAAACGAATTCGTAATAGCAATTTTTGTCAAGAACGTTTGATTTTGTGTTTTCTTCAAAAATTATGAAAAACCTTGGTTTTGATTATGTGTTATAAGAATTATATGTGTTATAATCATGTTAATGGGTTCAAAATATTGTTTGTATCAAGTTTTATGTTTATCATGTTGGGAAAAATCGAATTCGGTGTGAAGGAATAAGCCAAATTGGCTTATTTCTCCACCAATTCGCAAACCAGCACCCTCACCAGGGGGACCCGCCCCAGCGGGTGTATTAGGCTTGGGGGACCCGCCCCAGCATGTACCCTTGCTGTCTGGGGTGGTATAGTTGTTGTAATACAAAACTATTTTGACCTCCGTTAGTAAAATGGCCATAACGTTTTCATACAAACTTTGATTGAGGCGATTCAAGATGATCCGGAACGAGCACGAGTAGTCCTACAACTTTTGTTCTTTAACTGTTTTGATTTGAGGTCGTTAGCAGGGGTCAAAATGGTCATCTTTGTGACTGATGCGTATTTGGAGGCTATCGGAGGGCGTCGGACATGCACATACGCAAGTATAGTGTTGTCAACGATAATAGATGTTGCTATAAGTTATAAAACATGAATGTTACTAAATATAATGATGCTTAACATTACTAAATGATGTATTAGATAAGTTATATAAGCACACTAAGCATACACAAGAGAGATAATTCGGGCGTGTGATAAATGAACGTCGAAACGCCGAGACAAGTGTTAATGAACGTTAAAAGTGTTTTAAGTTAAATGAAATGAACATTATAAGATATGAAATGGGGTTAATATAAAATCAATAAGGAGTCTTAGCAAGACTTAAACACTTGAATGAACTTCGAGTATAACTAATAAGAAATATAGTGATATATAAATTGAAAGTTAACACAATCTAATTGAACATTGTGTATTAAATGATTGAGATGTGGAGTAGAGTTTGCATTACAACTACTATGTGTTGCTATGTGACTAATAGTTGATGTGTATGATTATATAATTGTGTAGGGCACGTGAAGTGCAGATAGCTGTAAGCTGTTAATCTATTATTGGTAAACAACGATCAAGGCAAGTCTTTCGGTTCCTATTTTCTACGTGGACTTGATAAACTGTTTTAAATTGCATGATATGTTATATGTCTTGTAAGTGAGCATGATATGTTATATGTCTTGTAAGCGAGCATGATATGTTATACATGTTGCAATCATGAAATGTTAAAGTCAATTTATGACTACATTGTTTTGGTTAAATAATGATGATTGAGTAAGGAACTCAATCTTTATATTTGCTATGTGAATTAAAGCATGTATGCCATGTTACTTTAATTATTATGATATGTATGTTGAGCATATTATTATGTGCTATGTGATGCATGAAAACTGTTAGAACTTGCTGAGCTGTCGAGCTCACTCTTGCAAATAATAATTTTTGCAGGTCAAGATTTCAAAGTAAGGATATGTGCTAAGTGAATTATAGAGATCCATATTCACGAAGATTACTTATGTTCCATGAGAAATGTATTTAATATTTTGAATGTAACATGTTGTTGAATTGTAAGTTGAGCTATCCACTGTATATGGACATTGATTTATGATGTAAGACTTTGTATAGTCATTTTGTTGTATCGATTCATGATATAAATTTGAATCGAAGAGATGTAATGTAAAGGTTGCGATTTAGGGTAATGCAGAAGGGAATGTATAAAAGTTTTATATATTCTGCATTTTTAGTGAGTTTTAATATCGAATAATGATGTAAAGATAGATTAAAGATGTATTGTTAACGATCGAGGATAAGGATTATATTGTATGAATTTTGGGGTCGTTACAACAACTCCCGTGAAAATACGGTACCGCATCTTTTCAATATTTCCTTTTTTATTTGCAATGTGTGTGTGTATACTGGAAGAGATTGGGCCTACGTTTGATTGATTTTGAAAGGATGGACATGCTTCGTTGAACCTATATACGAAAGGTTTGATTTGATTTGCAAAAGTCCTTTTTAAACAAGATATTGAAATGATGTTTTGAAAAACAGGTTTGCAAACCCTTACACTGACGTAGGAATTAAAGCATGTTGATACTTCCAATTTTTTTTTTTATGTTTTTAGCCTTTTGGCTCAATTTGAATGGTGATTGCCAAGTTGCGAAGTATCCTCGACCACAAAATATTTACAAGTGCCGGTCTTCTCATGGGCATGACAGCCATCAGAGTAACTCTAGAACGACAAACAATTATTTCATTAAGTTCGAGACCTTAAACCCGGATAACCGTTTTAAGGTCTGTCAGATATACGTTTTTATAGAAAAACTGGCAGGGTACATTTGTAATGTGGAGTATATCCATCGTGGGAATCAGATTCTGAACAGTTTGATCATAAATTCCTCGATTCCTAGGCTCATAGAGGGAAGCCAAGTAAAATTGCACAACACATATATTTACAGAAAATGGATATTTACATCCAGACGTCACAAAAAAACCAAGGATTCATTAGTCAAATCCTGGCCTGCGCGTAGCCAAAGCTTCTCGTTCCCAATAGATAGCGATCTAAGGGTCCCGAGGTTGCTTTCAAATGAATAAAACTAGAAAGAAACACAGATTTAAACAAATCTCGTCTAGTCTAGCTTCCCGGTTCCGGTTGGACCTATTTTGAACTGTTTGAAAGATAGAAAGGGTTAGATTTAAAGAAATCTAACTCGCCAAATGAATATCAGTGTCGATTCATATCAAATGAATATTTAAAGCAGAGATTTAATCACAATGAATAAAGGATATATACATATATATATATATATATATATATATATATATATATATATATATATATATATATATATATATGAAAACTGTAAAGAGCGATGGATTTTCACTCCGATGCCCGGACTGGAATGTAAATATATATATATATATATATATATATATATAATGTGATAAATGAGAATTTTGTAATTTAATTGTAATATTTATTGAATTAAATAAATATTTTCGATGATTTATTATTGAGTTAAAAAATTATTTGATAGAATTGTGGTAGATTAATTTAATTATATGTGTTACATTGATTAAATTAATGTGGAGTTTTTTATAGTTCAAAGTACATATTTAATTGAGTTTATTCGATTGAATGAATTATTTAATAAGCATAATGTCATTCTAATTAATTTAATAATTAATTAGAGATTTAATTATTTGACATAATTAATAATTGAGAATTTTAATTTTGTGATAATGTGATTTAATGTGGATTATCATATTTTATTTAATTGAATTTAAATAAGATTATTTGATTATTAAAGTGTGACAAATAAACTATATAGTAAATATTTTAATTAAAATAAGGAGAAAGGAGGAAGAAGAAGGGGACAAGCCAAACAGGTCCTTAAGGGGAGTTGGTGCAATTAAACTATTATGGAATTAACTGACACCCATTAACTTACTAGTTATGTTAGATACTTATTTTATATGTATAACTTATATAATATATATCAGTTAAGTTCATATACATATATCATCGGAGAAATATTCAGAGCGAGTTTGAGAGAGAAATTATGAGGGAATTGGTGAATTGAAGAAGAAATTGTGAGGATTTATATCGTTTAATCTCAACAAGTAGTAAGGGTAATTGTGACACCCCCAAATCCGGGTACTTCGTTTCCACATGATTTGGTGTTCACTTTCTAATATAACATATATCTACCCAATGAATAATGCACAATAAACTACAACTTTAATTAAAATAACTAAATCTCCCTTAAAACAAGGGTTACAACCTTCTCAAAATCAATCTCAGGGTTACTCTAACCTTGACATGAATATAATAAAGTGCGGAAATAAAACATAACATTTAATTATTACAATCATTCTCAATTAAATAAAAAAAACAAGTCTTCACTTGCTTTGCTTTCCCTTGCCCTTACTTGTAGACGGAGCATCAGCGTTATCAACCTTAACTGAAATTGTTATTTAATGCAAGAGTGAGCAAACCACAACTCACTGGAGTTTAACAATAATATAGACATGAAAGAATATCTTTAAGAAAATCTGAACAACTTAGCTTGCTTCAATAATAAAGAATTGAATAATAATTCTCTATCAATATTAAAATTTGGATATAGAATTTATCTGAGGGTCATAAGACCTTTGAACTCTTGTCCTAGGTTATAAATATTTCTATTTAAACCTTTAACAGTCAATAAGACTATGAACCTTAACTCGTACTTAGGGGGATCAGCCCTTCGTACCATGTATTGTGCACCAACATCTTAACGCTATACGTAGTAACCTCCCCTAATAAATAGGGTTGTTCAACTCAGTAATTTGAATTCAAGTCCGCACCAAAGAAACTTTGGTTTGGATAAGCTTACAATGGTAATTTAGAATTCACGTTCATCAACTAAGGATTAGTTGAATCGACTTCCAATAATTCAAAATAAAAGAATTATGAATTAACATATGCTTTAGAATCAACTTAAAGCATTTAAAATAATAATTGGATCTTACTTGAACAATAAGTTAAGACCATTTCAATTAAATAAACAATTGTCCAATACTGAAATGGAAAGGACATTCTCAACAATGAATATATGAATTCAAGAGATCATATAAAATCAATACAAGATTAGGGTTTAGAAAACTTGCGTAAAATTATTGAGTTTAGGGTTTAGAAGACTTGCCTCAAGCGCAAGCTAGTTAATTCAATTCACGTACTTTAATACTTCCTACACATATATATTCAATTACAATAACCTAAATTAGTTAACACGTAACTAATTCACATAAGTGGTAAACCTTCATGGTTAACTCACATTCTGATTAAATAAACAATAATAATTAACTATCACATAGTTAATCACATCACACATATACTCACATAATTAAATTAATTATGTATTTAACTCAATTATAATTCAAACACTTAATCAAATTATAATTACTTAAATTATCATTACCTTTTAAATTATAAATAATTTATAATTTAAAATCAATTAAACCATATTCATGCATTTATAATTACACAATTTATAATTAATCATGTATTTATCAATTTAATCCACAATTAAATATGCATTTATTAAATTATAATTACATAAATTATAATTTAAATTAACATTTAATAAATCAACCTTTATTCATTATAATTTAACCAAATTATAATTTAAAATAAACATTTACTTTTGATTATAATTATTTAAATCATATATCACATTTAAATAATAATTCAAATCATACATTAAGGTTTTCAAACCTCTTTTCTTTTGTAAATACAAATTTGTCAAATTTATGTTAATAACATATTATAGCAACTAGATACATGCTCACTATCATAGCATAATTAAACTAGGTTAGAAACAACACTGCACAAATGACTAACATTCACTGTCTCTGAACAGAGCCTGGCACAGCTGCGCAGCCAGCTGCCTTGAAACCGGCGCAGCTGCGCAGGGTAAAATCTGGAAAAGACAAGCGGCGCAGCTGCGCAGCAACTCAGCCAGACGCAGACAGCCACGTTATTCTGCTTCACCGATTAACCCATACAAGCCAACAACGCCAAAAATACAGTACTATAGACTCTGTAAAACATATATACGCTATTACACATATATAAAGCATGCTTCCAAACACAAAATCATTTAAACAATGATAATCACAAGTTTTAAAAATCCAATTTGGCCATTTTCATGAAAACTCATATTTTCTCAAAAATAATCTATTGTAACTATTTTTCTCCATCAATTCGAACTTATATACATGCATTACATACTAAGTTGAAGATAGCATCCAGAAATTACTTAATAAGCATATTAACACATACCAATTGCATGAATTTCTCAATTAACATTAACCACACTAATGAAATTCTATATGAACTCATATAAACATGAATTTTCTGTTAAAAATATATTTCTACAGTAATTTAATGTTTTTAAAATCCTCTTATGTCATACAATTACCACAATCAACACATGGATACAATACATATATATATAATTCATGATTACATAATTTCATGAAATTCACAAAAAACTAAATTTACAGAAACTCAAAACAATGAAGAACAACTGATCACAATTCTTTAAAACTATAAGATATTAATTACCTTTTTGATGATTGGAGAAGAATACAATGACTAATTCTAGCCTTCACAAGTTTCTTCTTCCTTCTCTTCTCTAACTTCTCTGCTCTTCTTTTCTCTTTTTGTTCTTAGCTTTACAAACTAACTTCTAATCTAACGTAGTATAGATATATTATAACTGATATAATATACGTATACTAATAATATATATGTAACTGCTAATTACTTAATATATATAATAAATACATTTATTATATAAGTTACAAAATTCAAAAACCATAATGCCTTGTTTGGCAAAATAAGGTTATTTTCAAAAATTGATTATTAATGCTAAGGCCATGTTTGGTAAACAGTTTATTTAAAAACAGCTTTTTGATAGTTAGGGCCCTGTTTGGTAGAAATAGGTTTAAAACAAATACAAGGGCCTTGTTTGGTAAAAAAAATCATTTAAAAATTCTTTTCCTTTTATTTTAATAAATCATTTTAACACATACTTTAATGTCATATTTTAATCAATTAAATATTAATCATCTAATTTAATCAATTAAAATCTAACATCCATTAATCACATAAAATTTGTCACATAATTATAATTACTCGCTAATTATAATTCATGTAACACTTCATCACATAATTCATCTAATTTAATTATCTCAATTAAATTAGAACTATAATATAACATTAATATATATACATATCAATTAAATAACATTCATTAATTTAATATGTAACACTTAATTAAATCATTACCATAATTTACTTAATCTATTTATTTACTCAATAAATAATTCACATAAATATTTATTGAATTCAATAAATATTTAAAATTAAATATAAAATCTCAATCGTTACAATCTTCCCTCCTTAAAAGGATTCTGTCCCCAGAATCACACATAAAAAAAATCTCATCTATTACATTCTTCCATCCTTAAAAAGATTCTGTCCCCAGAATCAGTATATAAGGGGTTACACACAACTAAGCAAATAAAAGCGGATAAGATTTCATCATAACATCTTCGAGTTCCCACGTAGCTTCTTCAGCACTGTGGTTTCTCCATATTACCTTAACAGAAGGTATCACTTTATTCCTAAGTACTTGTTCCTTTCTATCAATTATTTGAACAGGCACTTCTTCATACGTTAAGTCTTTATCAAATAGCAAAGGTTCATATTATATTACATGTTTATAATCATGCTTGTAAGGTCTTAACACAGAAATATGGAAGACATTATGTATATTCTCGAGCTCCGGAGGTAATGCAATCTCGTAAGCAACCTCGCCCACCTTTCGTAATACCTCAAAAGGTCCAATGAATCGGGGACTCAGCTTCCCCTTCTAACCGAATCGAATTTTCCCCTTCCAGGGAGATACTTTTAGGAACACAAAACTTCCTGGTAAGAATTCTCGGTTCTGTCGATGTAAATCGGCATACTTCTTCTATCTGTCTTGAGTAGCAACTAATCTCGTTCTGATCAGCTTCAAATTTCTGCCGTATAATGCTTCGTAAGGCGGCATGCCTATACTCGCATGATAACTATTGTTGTAGGAGAACTCCACCAACGGTAGATGATCCTCCTAGCTGCCTTTGAAGTCCATCACACAAGCTCTCAGCATATCCTCAAGCGTTTGAATCGTTCTCTCACTCTGTCCATCAGTCTGAGGATGATACGCTGTACTCATTCGCAATTACGTTCCCATACCTTCTTGCAAACGCTTCCAGAAATTCGACGTAAAACGCGGATCTCTGTCGGACACAATCGACACCGGAACACCATGTCGAGAAATAATTTCCTTCACGTATAGCTTCGCTAGCTTATCCAGGTTGTACTTAACCCTGATTGGCAAAAAGTGGGCTGACTTCGTCAGTCGATCCACTGTAACCCATATCGCATCAAATCCTTTATGAGTCATTGGAAGACCTACCACGAAATCCATCGTGATATGCTCCCACTTCCACTCTGGAATTTCTAACGGTTGCAGCATTCCACTTGGTCTCTGGTGTTCTGCTTTGACTTTCTGGCACGTTAAGCACTTCGCAACGCATTCCGCAACGTCCCTCTTCATATTTGGCCACCAGAAATGATGCTTGAGATCCTGGTACATCTTCGTACTCCCAGGGTGAATAAAATATCTAGAACTATGAGCTTCGCTTAGAATCTCCTCTTTGACCTCTGGTACTGGCGGTACCCATATTCTACCTTCAAACCGCAACAGTCCTTCGTTACCGATCTTGAATTTGAACTCTTCGCCTTCGGTTATCCTCTTCCGAATCTTTTCACATTCTTCATCATTGAATTGTGCTTCTTTCACCTTATCTACTAGAGTAGAACCATTGGTTACTTGAAACAACAACTCATCCGATTCCTTCGGAAACTTCACTTCCAATTCTAATCTAGCCATTTGTTCTATCAACCGATCCTGATCAGTTAATACGTTCAGCTTCTCCCGACCTTTCCTGCTTAAAGCGTCAGCGACAACATTAGCTTTACCCGAATGGTAAAGTATCTCGTAATCGTAGTCTTTAATCAGCTCCAACCATCTTCTTTGGCGCATGTTCAAATCCTTCTGGATAAATATATACTTCAGACTCTTGTGATCTGTGTATATTTCACACTTCTCTCCATATAAGTAGTGCCTCCAAATCTTCAGGGCAAACACTACTGCCGCCAATTCTAGATCATGGGTCGGATACCCCTTCTCGTAATCCTTCAGCTGACGTGACGCATAGGCAATGACTTTGCCGCTCTGCATCAATACACAGCCTAATCCTTTATGCGAGGCATTGCTATATACTACGAAATTTCCGGAACTATCTGGTAAAGACAATACAGGCGCAGTACTCAGCCTCTTCTTCAACTCTTGAAAACTCTCCTCACACTTCTCCGTCCAAACAAACTTAACTATTTTACGAGTCAAATTCGTCAACGGAGTTGCGATTCTAGAAAAGTCTTGGATAAATCTCCGGTAATAACCTGCCAATCCCAAGAAACTCCTCACTTCGGACGGCGTCTTCGGCTGTTCCCAATTTATAACAGCTTCAACCTTCGACGGATCTACCGAAATACCATCCTTGTCGATCACGTGGCCAAGAAATTGCACACGTTCCAACCAAAATTCGCATTTCGAGAATTTAGCGTAAAGCCTCTCTCGTCTCAAGGCTTCTAAGGTTAGTCGTAAGTGTTCAGCATGCTCCTCCTCGGTCTTGGAATAAACCAGGATGTCATCAATGAACACTACCACGAACTTGTCCAGAAATGGCTTGAATACCCTGTTCATTAAGTCCATAAATGCAGCTGCGGCATTCGTGAGACCAAATGACATCACCAAGAACTCGTAATGACCATACCGAGTTCTAAAAGCCGTTTTCGGTATATCTTCCTTTCTCACCTTCAATTGATGATACCCGCTTCTCAAATCAATTTTTGAGAAGTACATCGCACCCTTCAGTTGATCAAACAAGTCATCGATCCTAGGTAAAGGATACCTATTCTTGATCGTAACTTTATTCAACTCTCTATAATCAATGCAAAGACTCATCGACCCATCCTTCTTCTTCACGAATAAGACAGGCGCTCCCCACGGCGAAACGCTTGGTTGAATATACTTCTTGTCCAGTAATTCTTGCAGTTGAATCATCAGTTTTTTCATCTCGACTGGAGCCATTCGGTACTGGAGCCTTCGAAATCGGAGCAGTTCCTGGCGCTAGATCGATCACAAACTCTGTCTCCCTATCTGGCGGAAGTCCTGGTAAATCGCTCGGAAAAAACGTCCACAAATTCCTTAACTACCGATATCTCCTCCACCTTCGGGCTTTCTATATGCGAATCTACTATGTAGGCTAGATATCCTACACAGCCTTGCGTCAGAAGTTTCTTGGCTTGCATAATCGTCAGAAAACTCGCTTGCCTAGGCAATTTGCTACCATAGAACACCAACTTCGACGGAGTCGTAAGGTTTACAGACTTCTTCTGACAGTCGATTACCGCCCCATGGTTGAACAACCAATCCATACCCAGTATAACGTCGAATTCCCCAAGTTTAATCGGAATCAAATCTACTCTACGTTCCTGACCCTTAATGTCCAATCTACAGTTCCTATAAATGCTCCTAAAAGGAATAACCTCCCTATTCGCAATCTCTATGTTCAAAGGGTAACCTAATTCCTCTACAGGTAAGTCTAAGGTTTTAGCAAAATCATCAGATATGAATGAACAAGTAGCACCTGAATCAAATAATACATATGCATTTATACTATTGACCGAAATAATACCTGACACCACGTCTTTTGATTGCACAGCATCCTGCACCGTCATATTGAATGTCCGTGCAGTGGGTCGAACAGCTTGCAATGGTGCAGCGATAGTAACGGTACTGCTGCTTCCATTCCCTCCATTCCCTGTTAACCCTGCCGTCAGCTTCTTCGGGCAGTTGCGAGCCATGTGATCTTTGGATCCACATGTAAAGCAAGCTCCGTTCTTCGATTTTGGGCAATTAGGAGCGATGTGGCCTTCCTGACCACAGTTGAAGCACACCCGCTTCCCCTTCATGCACACGCCAGTGTGATTCTTACCGCATGTAGCACATGCTTCGAACTTCCTCTTCTGTTGACTTCCTTGCTGACTCCCAGCAGAGGTATTATCAGACCACTTCCTCTTCTGGTTCACAGCGCTGCTTGTGAAACCCCCAGTCTTGGTTTCTACCTCATTCTTCTTCTTCTTATCTTGGTTGAACTTCGTTACCGCTTTGCTTCCTCCTTCAGCAAGTATGGCTTTCTCCAGCACCGCTGCAAATGTATTCAGCTGGAACATGGAAACCTTGCTGTAGAGCCAAGGCTTTAGTCCCCGCTCAATCCTTCTCGCTTTCCTAGCGTCAGTGCTGACCTGGTATGTAGCGAACCTGGCCAACTCGTTAAACTTAGCAGCATACTCAGACACCGTCATCCCTCCTTGCTTAAGTTCTAGGAACTGGACCTCCATCTGGTCCTGCGAACTCACTGGAAAATACATCTCGTAGAACATTTCCTTGAAACGTTCCCACGTGATGACTCCCTCTCCCTCTCGAGTCTTGTTAGCCTGCCACCAAAAACTTGCATCCGACTTCAACATGAAAGCCGCGAACGTTGTCTTTTGGTCTTCTCCTACTCTAGCCACGTCAAATACCTTCTCCATTTCCATAACCCATGTCTGAGCTTCGATAGGGTTAGTCGATCCTTTGAACTCAGGCGGTCCTACTGCCTTGAATTCCTTGAAAGTAGTACCCTGCATCTGTGGTTGATTCGCAAGAGCTCCGGTCAACAGGTTCACCAACTGCTGAACCGAATTGGGATTCGTCCCATCGTTATTGTTGTTGTTCGTCGAACCCTCGGGATTTTGACGCGTTACTCTTCTTCTAGGAGGCATTTTCTGTTAAGAAAATATTATTATTAGACCATTTATTCAATTATTATGTATCCAAGTTCATACTTAAACGTTTAAATAATTCAATTCACATAGAACACCAAGCACGTCCATAAACTTCTTTTATCCATCAGTCGTAGTTTTAAAAACATCAAACAGATAGCATTTCTGCCATTTACATCATCCTTCCTGAACTAGAAAAGTTGCAGGATTACATTATTAACTCATCCCATTCTTATCTCAAATTACGGGATTTTCGTTACTTATTACAAAACATACAATACATAACAAACTCTACCACTACTATTACTACTACCACTACTACCACTGCCTTGGCATATTAATGCGTCTCACAGCCTCTCTGCGTTCCTCTTCCATTACCCGAAATGCCGTTCTTCGGTCCACCATATACCACGGTAAACCTTGGAACTGAGCTGGGTAGTAGAAAATACGATCCTGAGCTCTCTCTATCGCCGTATGAAAAGCATATTCCGTTTCCCTCAGCTTGGCCCTCTTGGCTTCAGCTTCACCTTCAGCTCGATCGGCTCGTTGATTAGCCCTCAAGCTTGACTCTTCAGCTCTGGCATGCTTCCTCGACTCCTCCTGGATGTCTTGCTTCAGCTTTGCCAGTTCAAATCGAGCAGCATTTCTCTCGACCTCCATATGTATCAGGTTCCATTGTGCATCTCCTAGTTCACTATCCATCTCTTCGATAGTCTCGTCCCGCTGCTGAATAGTCTCCTCGAGATCTCCTACTTGTCCCTGAAGTTCCACATTGCTATCGTAGACTGCCTCGTACATCTCAGCACTAGTAGAGTGAGGTGGGAATTCCTCCTCGGGATCCTCTTCCTCCTCTTCCTCCTCTTCAGACTCGTCCTCGTCCTCATCCTCTGGAATAGGTGTTAGATCACGCTCCCGACCAGCTACGGTGATCATTGGAGATGGCTCTCTCCTAACCAGCTGCTCCCAGACAATATGTATGTCACGGGGCTCTTCCTCTCTAGGCACCTGAGGTACATCCTCTCTAGCCTGACTAGGTTCTCCAACGTTCGACATCCTGACAAAAGAATTTTAAAGTTCATTATTACGTGATAACGAATCATCACTCTTCGAATACTAAAATGTAAACACATAGACACATAAGGTAGTTTATTATCTTTTACCTATCGCATCTATCTTTTCGATCTTACCATAAGGCTACTACCTAAGGTTTTTTTCCCACCTAAGGTTTCATAACCTACAGCTTTGATACCAACCTGTGACACCCCCAAATCCGGGTACTTCGTTTCCACATGATTTGGTGTTCACTTTCTAATATAACATATATCTACCCAATGAATAATGCACAATAAACTACAACTTAAATTAAAATAACTAAATCTCCCTTAAAACAAGGGTTACAACCTTCTCAAAATCAATCCCAGGGTTACTCTAACCTTGACATGAATATAATAAAGTGTGGAAATAAAACATAACATTTAATTATTACAATCATTCTCAATTAAATAAAAAAAACAAGTCTTCACTTGCATTGCTTTCCCTTGCCCTTACTTGTAGACGGAGCATCAGCGTTATCAACCTTAACTGAAATTGTTATTTAATGCAAGAGTGAGCAAACCACAGCTCACTGGAGTTTAACAATAATATAGACATGAAAGAATATCTTTAAGAAAATCTGAACAACTTAGCTTTCTTCAATAATAAAGAATTGAATAATAATTCTCTATCAATATTAAAATTTGGATATAGAATTTATCTGAGGGTCATAAGACCTTTGAACTCTTGTCCTAAGGTTATAAATATTTCTATTTAAACCTTTAACAGTCAATAAGACTATGACCTTAACTCGTACTTAGGGGGATCAGCCCTTCGTACCATGTATTGTGCACCAACATCTTAACGCTATGCGTAGTAACCTCCCCTAATAAATAGGGTTGTTCAACTCAGTAATTTGAATTCAAGTCCGCACCAAAGAAACTTTGGTTTAGATAAGCTTTCAAGGGTAATTTAGAATTCACATTCATCAACTAAGGATTAGTTGAATCGACTTCCAATAATTCAAAATAAAAGAATTATGAATTAACATATGTTTTAGAAACAACTTAAAGCATTTAAAATAATAATTCGATCTTACTTGAACAATAAGTTAAGACCATTTCAATTAAATAAACAATTGTCCAATACTGAAATGGAAAGGACATTCTCAACAATGAATATATGAATTCAAGAGATCATATAAAATCAATACAAGATTAGGGTTTAGAAAACTTGCGTAAAATTAACGAGTTTAGGGTTTAGAAGGCTTGCCTCAAGCGCAAGCTACTTAATTCAATTCACGTACTTTAATACTTCCTACACATATATATTCAATCACAATAACCTAAATTAGTTAACACGTAACTAATTCACATAAGTGGTTAACCCTCATGGTTAACTCACATTCTGATTAAATAAACAATAATAATTAACTATCACATAGTTAATCACATCACACATATACTCACATAATTAAATTAATTATGTATTTAACTCAATTATAATTCAAACAGTTAATCAAATTATAATTACTTAAATTATCATTACCTTTTAAATTATAAATAATTTATAATTTAAAATCACTTAAACCATATTCATGCATTTATAATTACACAATTTATAATTAATCATGTAATTATCAATTTAATCCACAATTAAACATGCATTTATTAAATTATAATTTAAATTAACATTTAATAAATCAACCTTTATTCATTATAATTTAACCAAATTATAATTTAAAATAAACATTTACTTTTGATTATAATTATTTAAATCATATATCACATTTAAATAATAATTCAAATCATACATTAAGGTTTTCAAACCTCTTTTCTTTTCTAAATATAAATTTGTCAAATTTATGTTAACAACATATTATAGCAACTAGATACATGCTCACTGTCATAGCATAATTAAACTAGGTTAGAAACAACACTGCACAAATGACTAGCATTCACTGTCTCTGAACAGAGCCTGGCGCAGCTGCGCAGCCAGCTGCCTTGAAACCGGCGCAGCTGCGCAGGGTAAGAATCTGGAAAAGACAAGCGGCGCAGCTGCGCTGATCCTGGCCTTGCTGCCGCCGCAGCTGCGCAGCAACTCGGCCAGACGCAGACAGCCACGTTATTCTGCTTCACCGATTAACCCATACAAGCCAACAACGCCAAAAATACAGTACTATAGACTCTGTAAAACATATATACGCTATTACACATATATAAAGCATGCTTCCAAACACAAAATCATTTAAACAATGATAATCACAAGTTTTAAAAATCCAATTTGGCCATTTTCATGAAAACTCATATTTTCTCAAAAATAATCTATTGTAACTATTTTTCTCCATCAATTCGAACTAATATACATGCATTACATACTAAGTTGAAGATAGCATCCAGAAATTACTTAATAAGCATATTAACACATACCAATTGCATGAATTTCTCAATTAACATTAACCACACTCATGAAATTCTATATGAACTCATATAAACATGAATTTTCTGTTAAAAATATATTTCTACAGTAATTTAATTTTTTTAAAATCCTCTTATGTCATACAATTACCACAATCAACACATGGATACAATACATATATATAAAATTTATGATTACATAATTTCATGAAATTCATAAAAAACTAAATTTACAGAAACTCAAAACAATGAAGAACAACTGATCACAATTCTTTAAAACTATAAGATATTAATTACCTTTTTGATGATTGGAGAAGAATACAATGACTAATTCTAGCCTTCACAAGTTTCTTCTTCCTTCTCTTCTCTAACTTCTCTGCTCTTCTTTTCTCTTTTTGTTCTTAGCTTTACAAACTAACTTCTAATCTAACGAAGTATAGATATATTATAACTGATATAATATACGTATACTAATAATATATATGTAACTGCTAATTACTTAATATATATAATAAATACATTTATTATATAAGTTACAAAATTCAAAAACCACAATGCCTTGTTTGGCAAAACAAGGTTATTTTCAAAAATTGATTATTAATGCTAAGGCCATGTTTGGTAAACAGTTTATTTAAAAACAGCTTTTTGATAGTTAGGGCCCTGTTTGGTAGAAATAGGTTTAAAACAAATACAAGGGCCTTGTTTGGTAAACAAAATCATTTAAAAATTCTTTTCCTTTTATTTTAATAAATTATTTTGACACATACTTTAATGTCATATTTTAATCAATTAAATATTAATCATCTAATTTAATCAATTAAAATCTAACATCCATTAATCACATAAAATTTGCCACATAATTATAATTACTCGCTAATTATAATTCATGTAACACTTCATCACATAATTCATCTAATTCAATTATCTCAATTAAATTAGAACTATAATATAACATTAATATATATACAATATCAATTAAATAACATTCATTAATTTAATATGTAACACTTAATTAAATCATTACCATAATTTACTTAATCTATTTATTTACTCAATAAATAATTCACATAAATATTTATTTAATTCAATAAATATTTAAAATTAAATATAAAATCTCAATCGTTACAATCTTCCCTCCTTAAAAGGATTCTGTCCCCTAGAATCACACATAAAAAAAAATCTAATCTATTACAGTAATCCCTCATCTTCAGTTTTAAATTCGTGTTCTTAAGTTTTCCATTAACGTATGCTTAAAAGTTCTCTGTAATAGAAATCGTCCATGTGAAGTTTATACTTTATGGGAATCACTGTATTAGTTTAATTTGAATTTATTTGGCCTTTTCTAAAAAATTTTGAGAACTGTCACTTAACTGGCTGAGGCCACCCACCCCAGCGGGATCCAGAGGCGCCCCAGCGGGCCTCCTGCAGAAACCATACCCGCCCCAGCGGGGGTGGTGCAGAGGAAAATAAAATTTTTACCCTTTGGTGTATTTTTAAGCCATAACATGATGAGTTAACCTAACCTAATGAACATGATAACATGATGAACATGTAATACAATACTATAACTTGTTGTTGACATGTAAAATATAATTTGAAGCTTCATGTTAACTAGTTATGTGCGAACTTGAATATTATTGTCGTAAAGTGTGATTTTTGACCATTTAAGAGTTACACTTGTGTAATATGCATATTGTGATTCAGATGTATGTTATGTGGTTAGTCAACAAGTTAAGGTTTGTGAACCAAGTTGCTAAGTTGAACTTAAGTGAAAAGTTTAATAGTTAAACATAGTAGTTATAAAAGCTAATCGATATCGTATACATAATGTAATGTGTAGGACGTTGAGAAATTAAATTATAATTATAACTGTAGCTTGTGCACGAGGCAAGTTTTCTTATCTATACTCTTTAAATTGAGCAAGGGTTCTATCCCTAATTTACTATTATTGAGCAAGTTTGCTAATCCTTATTTTTATGTTAAGCAAGTTTTCTTAAACTCAATCAGTTATTGAACAAGCTTTCTATTCTTGAATTATTAATCATGATGCAAGTTCTAATTCTTGTTCATTAAAGTTAAGTTCCATATGAAATGTTATAAGTTCTTTAAAGTATTACTTCAGTTATACAATACTTATTCGATTGTATACTCTTGAGATCTATTATTCGATTTGAATATCATCTATTGTTGAACCTTGTAAGGCTAGCGAACCCTTATTGATTCGACTAGTCCATAGTTGATGAACGTTCTAAATTCTAGAACTATTATTGAGCTTATCTAAACCAAACTTCCTTTGGTGCGGACTCTGATGTCAGACTGAGAAGAACAACCCTGTTATAGGGGATTATTTACGCTTTAGCGTTGAGATATTGTGCACAGTATGGTACTAAAGACTTATTCCCATAAGTACGAGTAGTAGAGTCCATATAGTCTAACGATTGTTAAAGGTTTAAAGTAGAAATACTTAACAACCTGGGACATAGTTCAAGGTCTTATGACCCTCAGACATACTTTTGATTCTTGTTATCCATTCTTGATTCAAAAGCAGAGCTTTCTGTTATTCAGACTTCTTTAACTTATTCCCATATTATTATATCATTATATTTGCATACTTGTGGGAAATCATGCTCGCTCTTCCATAATAACATTGTAGTTAAGAACGAAAGGTCCGACGAGCCTTCCACTAGCAAAGGCAACTAAAAAGTCAACAAGTGATGAAGACTTGTTGTTTATTTGATAATATTTGTCTAAGACTTATGTTTTGATGTTTAAGACTTATTTGTTTACGTTTCCGCATTCGATATTTAAGGTTAGTATGACCTGGGATTTAATTATGTATTCATTATTTAGATGTTGTAACCCCATAAGGGGAGATGATGGAGATGTTTTTGTCTATTTCATAGTTTGCATTTATTATGGGTAGATAGATATATGATATTTGTACAGTGAACACCAAATCTTGTAGAAATTGAAGTACCCGAATTTGGGGGTGTCACAAGTTGGTATTAGAGCTGTAGGTTATGAACTTTAGGTGGGGGAAAACCATAGGGTAGTAGCCTTCGATAACTATAGTAATGATAACTCTTATCTAGTTCTAAGAAAGATAACAATTTACCTTATATGCTATATGTTTATATTTATATACTTACGCGAGTATCAATTAGTATCACGTAATAATTAAGACTTAAAATTTTGATTGTCAGGATGTCAGATGTTGGAGGATCCAGTAAGCCTAGGGAGGTTTTACCCCGAGTGGCTAATGAGGAGGAGCCCCGAGAAATTCATATAGTTTGGGAGTAGTTGGTTTGTAGAGAGCCATTTCTTTTGATAATAGTTATTGGTCGGGAGCATGAGCCAGTGTTTGGCTCAGAGGAGGACTCTGAGGAGATTGAGATTCAGGCTGAGGCAGCCGAGGAGGAGGATGAAGACCCTGATGACTTCCCACAGAACTCTATTTGTGCTGAGATGTACGACGAGCTGTATGACCATAACATATAGTTACAGGATAATGTTCGAGAGCTGAAGGAGTAGACATTTACTCAGCAGACTACCATCGAGTAGAAGGATGGTGAGGTTGAGACTCTGTACACACGTCTTGGAGACGTAGAGTGGGAGTTGGTCCATGTGAAGGGCCAAGGTGAGCAGAAGTCAGAGGAGATCGAAAAGCTAAAGAATGATTTGCGTGAGGAATCAACGAAGCTTGCCATAGCAGAGGATGCTTGGATGAGGGCTTCACAACGTGCAGATCTTGCCGAGGATAACAATCATGCAAAGAAGGCTAAGATCGAGGAGACAGACCATATATTTCAGACTGTGATTGATAAGGCCCAAGATCGGGTTATGTGCTATCCAGTTCAGTTCGAGGATCTTCCTTGGTATATGTTGGATCGTAGGACGATATTCCGCGTTATGGAGGAAGAACGCAGCAGAGCTGTTCGACGCCTTAGTAGAACGTGATAGGAATAACATGATTATGTGAATATTTCTTTGATTAGTTAATAATGTATATTCCGATGTGATTATAAACAAAGGAATATTTTGATGATTTAAATCTTGAAGATTCTTTATCTCGGGATAGTTGATGTAAATAGCAGTGATGCTATCTTTCCTATGTTTAAAAACTTTTAATTGAATAAAATATCAGAGTTTATTTGAGATGATGTGTGCTAAGTGATTAGTTTAAAATGTTTAAGTTAAGCCTTAAAATATTTAAAGAAATGAATAGAGATCTAATAAGCGTATATCTTAAAAGAAATATGCCGCCGAGGAGACGCCCTAATCATCAACCAGCCCAAGAAGGGTCGACTAACGATAACGACGCCAATGCCAAGGCCAACCCCGTCCAGCAGTTGGTGAATCTTTTGATTGGAGCTCTTAACAACCAGCCACAAGCTCCACCGAACACGACGTTCAAAGATTTTAAGGCGGTGGGACAGGCAGAGTTCAAAGGATCCATGAACCCAATTGAAGCACAGACTTGGGTCATGGAAATGGAGAAAGTTTTTAATGTTGGTAGGGTCGGTGAAGATCAGAAGACCGCGTATGCGACATTCATACTGAAATCAGAAGCCATCTATTGGTGGCAAGAAAATAAAGTCAGGGGAGAAGAAGGTGTTATAACCTGGGAGAGGTTCAATGAGATGTTCTTCGAGATGTACATCCCGACAAGATCACAGAATCAGTTGGAGGTGCAATTTCGGGAGCTTAAACAAGGTAATATGTGTACCAGACTATGCGGCGAGATTCAATGAGTTGGCTAGGTTTGCCACATATCAAGTACATACCGACGAGAGGAAGGCAAGGAGGTTTGAACAGGGACTGAAGCCCTGGTTGTATAGCAATGGGTCGATCTTCCAGCTGAACACCTTTGTTGGAGTTTTGCAGAAGGCTATCCTCGCTGAAGGTGGGAGCGATGCTATGACTATAATACCAGAGAATTTCTGAATATTATTAAATGAATATATTAATGGAAATGAATATTTATTTGAATATAAATATATATGTGTTGTGAGATGAGCCCATTCAAATGAATTCAAATTGAATATATAATAATTGAGCAAGAATGTGGAGTTTCTGTTAAACTTGTTGAAATGCCTTGTGTAGTATGAGAATAGAAACAATAATGAGCTTAATTAAGCTTAAGTGATAAGCCTTGTGTGGCCTAATTAATTTCCTAATCTAGTTGGGTCATTGAATTAATAATGTATTGGACTTAGGATATATCCAAACCCAACAACATTAATGTGATATGTTGTAAGAATTAAGAGATGTGACCCAATCAATTTATGTGCTAGATTAAATAATAGAATCCATTGCTTTTGTGTGATAAGCCCAATTGATTTAATTTGATGTGGCCCAATGTGTAATGTATGATGATAGGAATATGTATATATATACATGTAGATATATATGTATGTAGTTGTATAATAGAGGTTGTAAAATGAGGCGTGACATTGGAATGTGAGTAATTATTATATAAAACTATATGATAAAAGTAAGCTTAACTTATGTAAATCACTAAGTAGTATGAAAGAGTCTTATGTGACCCCATGATGTGTGTGGGAATAATTAAATGGGTATTTTAAACCTATGAGCGAAAATGACCTTGACTAAATAATTAATATTAAACGGTTGTTTTAATATTTATGTAGAATTAGAATAATGAGTTTTATGGATAATAATATTGGTACCCAACAATATTATTCTAGTCTAAGGTAATTATTATTGCACTTAAACCAATGTACATAGATTATATAATTCTATGTGTATTATATGAGTGGGTGTATATGTATGCTCATTTGAGGACAAATATCAAATAAACCCATGTATGCTAATAATATGAAATGCTGAGTTTTAAGGGTAGTGTCCCAAATTGATAGTCATTTTCCCCTCATTTCTCAATTTTGTGTATTGCACATGGGCTACAAGCCTAGCTTCCTTATCCTTGTATTCTTCAAGCTAGCAATTGTAGCCAATGATGGAGAGGGGTGTGGGCAAAATAGTTGCCATGATTTGCCAAGCTATCTACTCTTCTTTGTCCACCATTCTTCTTCTTCTTCCTTTGGGTTCAAACTCTAGGGCAATGCAATTGTATGGGTTTTCATTTTCCTATAAATTGGAGCATCCCCTTCTCATTTGGGTTGCTAGAAATCTGAAATTGTTCAAGTGGAGAGTGAGTGAGTGAGTAATCAGAAGTTAGGAGCAAGTGTGAGGTGTTCAAGCTATAGAAGGTAATATTCCCATTCTATGTTTTTGGTATCATTTTTCTTTAAAGTCTTGGAATTTCTAATTATATAGTTTGATAATGGATACCATGACGTTAGTCAAGTTCATATACCTATTACTAAGGTGTTGATCATGTTCTATGCTATCAAATTTCAAGTTTTACAAGTTTTTTGAAATGTCTTGAAATACTTGCTTTAATGTCCAAATTGATGAGCTAAACTTGTGGAAATCTATAAATGGTTGTTAGAATCATGCTATGTATGTTGGGTAGTAGGTTTATGGAGTTTATACATAGTGGGTATGCTTAAAATTGCAGTTTGATTGTTATTTGGGATGTTGGTTCGCAGCAGGGGAACAGAATTTTCGGACTGAATTAGCTATGCCCGCCCCAGCGGGCTTCATATAGGCCAAATTGCCTCCCCGGTGGGGGGTGGCCAGGGAATGTTTTGGGCAATGCCGCCCCGGCGGGTACTCTAGTAGTACAAAGTTCCGCCCCGACGGGGGGGGGGGGTGACCAGGGAATCAACTTTGTGCTGTTTATTTCTCAATCCTAGTAACCTAACCTAACTTAACTTAAGAGCTTACATAACCCTTAAACATATGTCAATACGCATTGCAAGACGTGTTAGTAAGATTAGAGTTTGAGTTATAATCTTTTGAAAGAAAAGTTAAATGACGAAGACCATGTTTATAAAACTTTACGCGTTTTTGAAATTTAACCTTTTTAGCATGTATTCACAACTTAGTTAGTTTTATGAATACATATGAAATGTGGTTTCGAAATGCTTTGCATACTTAATTTGTTTAACATGAGATTTCTTAGGACAACTATATACACTACTCAATGTTGCTTAGAACAAGTTTTCAAATAGTAAAGTTATGTTGATTTTGAATACATGAATCTAATACATGCAAGCATGCGTAGAAAAGGGTTGTTTGGCAATGTTATATGGTTAATAAGTACTATGGTTAGTCTTTGCCATGATAAGCTCTCTTGGCTTTGTAAAACGAAGATTGATGAATAGAACTATCCATTGTTGAAAACAAAATAGAAAAGACCAAACCTAGTTCGTATGAATGCCTTAAGCTATAATATATGACTCAAGGAATGTTTTAAGTGTTCAAGCATATAGTAACTTTATGAAACTAAGTTTTGCCAAGATGTTTCTAAGGTTTTCCAAACAATGTGGATTATACATCTATGATTTTAAATGTGTGTCGAATACATGGATAAACATATGTGTAATAAAAGTATGTTGATATATGTTTATAAACTTTGAATGTTAAGTCCAAAAGGTATTTGCAAACTATAAAGCAATGATTAGAAACTATGTTATTTGACTTCATGGTGATTTATAAACTAAACTTTTGTGCTATAAGTGCGCAAAATGTGTAATGGAGTATGTAAAGAGTATACAACTAAGTTAGACGTTTATGTATGTGTTTAAACTTACATATCATCTATGAGTATACGTAACTAATGAATATCCTATACGCATAACTATATTACGATAGGGATTCGAAAAGTGTTGATTTAGCTTTTCGTGGATAGATTAAGCATAAGGCAAGTTTCTTGACTTACACTCATTTATTGTGCAAGTATCCTATCCTTGTGTTTACTTTATTCAAGGAACGTTGTAAGCAAGTTCCTAACCTTACTCTTTATTGAGCGTTCATTAAGCTTGTGCTATTATTGTCGTACAAGTAAACTTTTGAGATTGCAAGTCATGTATTATAAACTATATACTTCATGTAAAAGATAAAAGTCGATTAATATTCTTCGAGCTTTAAATCTTGAGATTGAACTTATAATTGTTGTGATCTATGCCATTTGATTCGGCTAGACTTATATTGTTGAAAGGCGACCCAAACCAATCGATTGGTGCGGGATCTTTGTATTTGACTGAGATGAACAACCTTCTTTGAAGGAAAATTATATATTATCGGGAGACTGACGTGCGCACCTTAGTACGATTGAACGATATGCATACCGTAGGGTACTTTAGGCTGATCACCTGTTGTACTTATTTTTGATTGGGTTATCAGTATATTACTGTTAATTCTAGTAGAAGTTCATAGTCCTTAGTGACTGCTCAGTACTCAGTTATCTTGAATTGTTAAATTGATTTATCGTTGAATCATATTGATATTATTCTGTCCTTAGTGTCTGTTATTGAAAACTGTTGATATTCTTGTTATCCTTGAACTATCATACCTTGCTATACATTGTTGGATTCGAGAACTAAAATACTCACCCTTACTGTTATATTACTTGCTGAGCAATTCGTGCTCATTCTTACTTTCTCTAAAACATTTCAGTGAAGACAGAGCAATGCTGACCCTAGGCATAGATAAGGGCAAGGGAAAAGCTACTGAGTAGATTTAATTATGAAGGACTTTATGGTTGTAATAAAGAACTTATGCTATTATGTAGTAGTTAGGTTTATATAAGTTTAAGGTATGTTTAAGCTATGTAATCGATGTTTAAGTTACGAGACCTTGGGACGAGAATAAATTATGTTAATTA
This sequence comes from Panax stipuleanatus, assembly GCA_020205555.1. Taxonomy (NCBI): domain Eukaryota; kingdom Viridiplantae; phylum Streptophyta; class Magnoliopsida; order Apiales; family Araliaceae; genus Panax; species Panax stipuleanatus. Next base: position 60,518,446 of record CM035124.1, on the reverse strand, counting down.
AATGTAATTCTATTCAGTAGTAGTTGTGTATTTATTCCGCTGTGCAATGCGACATTTAGTCGTATTATTACTATTGTATGAGATTGTTGAACGTGACAAACCGAATTCGAGTGACCACATTGAGATCCGAATTTGGGGCGACACCATTATTGTTAGAACGTGATACACCGGATTCGAGGCATTGGGGCCCGAATTTGGGGGCGTCACAGGTTGGTATCAAAGCTATAGTTATAAACCTTAGGAGCGAGTGTCCTTAGAATATAACTTAGGAGAACGTAGAAAGTTAGAAGGAGATAAAACTCATGTAGAGTTTTCCTCGAAAAACTTAGTGTGTTATGAAATGTAACTTCATTCTATACAATGAACTTATGTTTTATTTAACATTCTAATGGAGTTGCTATTTGTTTGTCTTCTGTCTGTGATTGTAGGATGGCAGATATAGGAGTACCTAATAGAGTGGCTGAGAAGGAGCCCAGGGATATACATGTAGTATACGAGGCACCTATAGAGGCTGTTCCAGTGTAGGCTATTGTACCATCCGAGTCTGACGACGAGGATGAGATTGAGGTAGAGTTCGACCTAGAAGAGGAGCCTATGGAGGACGATCTTGTTGAGGATGTGCCTATCGAGGAAGAGCCCATGGAGGACTCCTACGAGACTAACATGGAGGACTATATGATGGGAGAGTACGAGGAGCGTATTCTAGAGTTAGACTACCGAGTCCAGGAGCTAGAGGCTAAGGCACAAGAGAGAGAGTCCGAGTTCCAGAAGCTGAGGGATGAGGACCACCAGAGAAAGTTAGACATGCAAGAGTTAGAGGTGGAGATTGCCTACCGCAGGGAGGCAGGGATCCAGTTGGGGACTCTGTTTCACAGGTTAGTGGTTAGGAATGTAGATCAGGCAGGGAAGCTAGAAGAGGTCGAGCAGAGGGAGTTGAGCGAGAAGACTTAGAAAGAAGCACTCTATACTCAGCTAGAGTTGGAGGTTATGGATAGGATACACTTCGTGTAGAAGTGGGAGGCGGCCAACGAGAGAGCTAATTACCTAGAGGATGAGGTCAGATGCAAGAAGAGGAAGATGAACAAGATGGGGTATGTGTTCCGTTCAGCTTTTGAGAGGGTGATTGATGGTGTGTACCACTACCCAGCGGAGCAGGGACAGACCCTACATACTTTGAGCCGAGAGTTGATGGCGTATATAGCACAGATAGAGTACAAGAGCGCTGTGGAGCGTGGAATGATGGGATGAGACCCTTAGTCAGTCTAGTTGTAGCTTAGTAGTATTTATTTTATGAATTGTATATACTGTGTTGTAATCCCAACTTTTTGTGTAAAGTGTGGGATAGTGATGTAAACCCCGAGTAAACTTTTGATAGAGGGGTAGTAGGGTAGTATGTTAGTGTTCCCCGTCTTTTGTGATATTAGGGGATATATGTGATAACATTTATAGAAATATGCTAGGGGAAATCATGTAATGAAACGATTTGGCATATGAATATAAATGAAGCTTATTTCAGAAATGTGTTATAAAAATTTATGCCTTTAGTATTAAAAGAAAAACTTAAGTAATATAACTGAGCAATAATAAAATGAAAAATTAATATTCTTGAATTATTAATTATGATGCAAGTTCTTATTCTTGTTCATTCAAGTTAAGTTCCATATGAAATGTTATAAGTTCTTTAAAGTATTACTTCAGTTATACAATACTTATTCGATTGTATACTCTTGAGATCTATTATTCGATTTGAATATCATCTATTGTTGAACCTTGTAAGGCTAGTGAATCCTTATTGATTCGACTAGTCCATAGTTGATGAACGTTCTAAATTCTAGAACTATTATTGAGCTTATCCAAACCAAATTTCCTTCGGTACGGACTCTGATGTCAGACTGAGATGAACAACCCTGTTATAGGGGATAATTAAGCTTTAGCGTTGAGATATTGTGCACAGTATAGTACTAAGGACTTATTCCCATAAGTACAAGTAGTAGAGTCCATATAGTCTAACGACTGTTAAAGGTTTAAAGTAGAAATACTTAACAACCTGAATATAGTTCAAGGTCTTATGACCATGAGACATACTTTTAATTCTTGTTATCCATTCTTGATTCAAAAGTCGAGCTTTCTGTTATTCAGACTTCTTTGACTTATTCGCATGTTATTATATCGTTATATTTGCATATTTATGGGCAATCATGCTCGCTCTTGCATAATAACATTGCAAGTGAAGAACGAAAGGTCCGACGAGCCTTCCACTAGCAAAGGCAATGAAAAAGTCAACAAGTGATGAAGACTTGTTATTTATTTGATAATATTTGTCTAAGACTTATGTTTTGATGTTTAAGACTTATTTGTTTACGTTTTTGCATTTGATATTTAAGGTTAGTATGACCTGGGATTTAATTATGTATTCATTATTCAGATGTTGTAACCCCATAAGGGGAGATGATGGAGATGTTTTTATCTATTTCATAGTTTGCATTTATTATGGGTAGAAAGATATATGATATTTGTACAGTGAACACCAAATCTTGTAGAAATTGAAGTACCCGAATTTGGGGGTGTCACAAGTTGGTATCAGAGCTGTAGGTTATGAACCTTAGGTGGTGGAAAACCATAGGGTAGTAGCACTCGATAACATAGTAATGATAACTCTTATCTAGTTCTAAGAAAGATAACAACTTACCTTATGTGCTATATGTTTATATTTATATACTTACGCGAGTATCGATTAGTATCACGTAATACTTAAGACTTAAAACTTTGATTGTCAGGATGTCGGATGTTGGAGTATCCAGTAAGCCTAGGGAGGTTGTACCCCGAGTGGCTATTGAGGAGGAGCCCTAAGAAATTTATACAGTCTGGGAGCAGTTGGTTCGTAGAGAGCCATTTCCTTTGATAACAGTTGTTGGTCGGGAGCATGAGCCAGTGTTTGACTCAGAGGAGGACTCTGAGGAGATTGAGATTCAGGCTTAAGCAGCCGAGGAGGAGGATGAAGACCCTGATGAGTTCCCACCGAACTCTATTTGTGCTGAGATGTACGACGAGCTGTATGACCGTAACAGAGTTACAAGATACTGTTTGAGAGCTGAAGGAGTAGACATTTACTCAGCAGACTACCATCGAGCAGAAGTATGGTGAGGTTGAGACTCTATACACACGTCTTGGAGACGTAGAGTGGGAGTTGGTCCATGTGAAGGGCCAAGGTGAGCAGAAGTCAGAGGAGATCTAAAAGCTGAAGAATGATTTGCGTGAGGAATCAGCGAAGCGTGCCATAGCAGAGGATGCTGGGATGAGGGCTTCACGATGTGCAGATCTTGCCGAGGATAACGATCATGTAAAGAAGGCTAAAATCGAGGAGATAGACTATACGTTTCAGACTGTGATTGATAAGGTCCAAGATCGGGTTATGTACTATCCAGTTAAGTTCGAGGATCTTCCTTGGTATATGCTGGATCGCAGGACGATGTTCTGCGTTATGGAAGAAGAACGCAGCAGAGCTGTTCTACGCCTTAGTAGAACGTGATAGAAATAACATGATTATGTGAATATTTCCTTAATTAGTTAATAATGTAAATTCCTATGTTTAAAAACTTTTAATTGAATAAAATATCAGAGTTTATTTGAGATGATGTGTGCTAAGTGATTATTTTAAAATGTTTAAGTTAAGACTTAAATATTTAAAGAAATGAATAGAGATCTAATAAGCGTATATCTTAACAGAAATATACCGCCGAGGAGACGCCCTAATCGTCAACCAGCCCAAGAAGGGTCGACTAACGATAACGACGCCAATGCCAAGGCCAACCCCGTCCAGTAGTTGGTGAATCTTTTGATTGGAGCTCTAAACAACCAGCCACAAGCTCCACCGAACCCGACGTTCAATGATTTTAAGGCGGTGGGACCGACAGAGTTCAAAGGATCCATGAACCCGATTGAAGCACAGACTTGGGTAATGGAAATGGAGAAAGTTTTTGATGTTGGTAGGGTCGGTGAAGATCAGAAGACCGCGTATGCGACATTCATGCTGAAATCAGAAGCCATCTATTGGTGGCAAGAAAACAAAGTCAGGGGAGAAGAAGGTGTTATAACCTGGGAGAGGTTCAAGGAGATGTTCTTCGAGATGTACTTCCCGACAAGCTCACAGAATCAGATGGAGGTGCAATTTCTGGAGCTTAAGCAAGGTAATATGTGTACCAGACTATGCGTCGAGATTCAATGAGTTGGCTAGGTTTGCCACATATCAAGTACATATCGACGAGAGGAAGGCAAGGAGGTTTGAACTAGGACTGAAGCCCTGGTTGTATAGAAATGTTCCAGCTGAACACCTTTGTTTGAGTATTGGAGAAGCCTATCCTCGCTAAAGGTGGGAGCGATGCTATGACTGTAATACCAGAGAATTTCTGAATATTATTAAATGAATATATTAATGGAAATGAATATTTATTGAATATAAATATATATGTGTTGCGAGATGAGCCCATTCAAATGAATTCAAATTGAATATATAATAATTGAGCAAGAATGTGGAGTTTCTGTTAAACTCGTTGAAATGCCTTGTGTAGTATGAGAATAGAAATAATAATGAGCATAATTAAGCTTAAGTGATAAGCCTTGTGTGGCCTAATTAATTTCCTAATCTAGTTGGGTCATTGAATTAATAATGTGTTGGATCTAGGATATATCCAAGCCCAACAACATTAATGTAATATGTTGTAAGAATTAAGAGATGTGGCCCAATCAATTTATGTGCTAGATTAAATAATAGAATCCATGTGCTTTAGTGTGGTAAGCCCAATTGATTTAATTTGATGTGCCCAATGTGTAATGTATGATGATAGGAATATGTATATATATACATGTAGATATATATGTATGTAGTTATATAATAGAGGTTGTAAAATGAGGTGTGACATTGGAATGTGAGTAATTATTATATAAAACTATATGATAAAAGTAAGCTTAACTTATGTAAATCACTAAGTGGTATGAAAGAGTCTTATGTGACCCCATAATGTGTGTGGGAATGATTAAATGGATATTTTAAACCTATGAGAGAAAATGACCTTGACTAAATAATTAATATTAAATGATTATTTTATTATTTATATAGAATTAGAATAATGAGTTTTATGTATAATAATATTGGTACCCAACAATATTATTCTAGTCTAAGGTAAATATTATTGCATTAAACCAATGTACATAGATTATATAATTCTATGTGTATTATATGAGTGGGTGTCTATGTATGCTCATTTAAGGACAAATATCAAATAAACCATGTATGCTAATAATATGAAATGTTGAGTTTTAAGGGTAGTGTCCCAAATTGATAGTCATTTTCCCCTCATTTCTCAATTTCGTGTATTGCACAAGGGCTACAAGCCTAGCTTCCTTCTCTTTGTATTCTTCAAGCTAGCAATTGTAGCCAATGATGGAGAGGGGTGTGGGCAAAATAGTTGCCATGATTTGCCAAGCTATCTACTCTTCTTTGTCCACCATTCTTCTTCTTCCTTTGGGTTCAAACTCTAGGGCAATGGAATTGTATGGGTTTTCATTTTCCTATAAATTGGAGCATCCCCTTCTCATTTGGGTTGCTAGAAATCTGAAATTGTTCAAGTGGAGAGTGAGTGTGTAATATCCGAGATTATTATGTCATTTAACAATTATCAATAAACGAATTTATGTGAAATTCTTGTGTGTTTTTTTTAATGTATGTATATATGTTATACATACATGTGTTATTTGCGTATATGTGATGAGGAGTATTTAAATAGTTGGTTCAGTTTAATTCAACTATTTAAACTGGTTAAGTATGGAATTAATTTTATTAATTTCGTGGGATGGCTTTAAAGCATGATTTTGAGTTCGGAGCAGAATTGAGAGACGCGGACTGCGTATTTGAGTTCGGAACGTCGAAATTAGTCAAGATAGACTGTAACCACGAAAATGTGTCACGGTTGACTTTTTGGTCAAAGTCAACCGGTTGACTTTTTCGGGTAAAAAGTCAACCACGAATTTTGGAGGTGAATTTGACGAAACGGATTGTCCCATGACATTCGGGACTTCAATTTTAGAAGGAATCGATATAAGTATCGCAACGTTCGGCTACGGAGGGCAAAAGGTCAAAATGGTTATTTAATTGATTATAATATTATTTTAATATGTTGACCAGCAGCTGGAGTGGGCCCACGTGACAACTGATTTGGGATAAGGGAGTATACGTTTTAGAAGATTGAGAGAGGAAGGGAGTTACAATCCTTTACACCCACAAACTCTTCCATTCTCTAACTCCTCTTTTCATTTTAATATTAGTTAATCATGCAATATGTGTATAACCGTTATGAGAACATGGAGGGGCTGATGATATCAGCCTCTATCAAGCTATATCAATCTCTATTTATACTCTCCACCCAAAACACTACCTCTTTTGCTTAAAACATCATTCCGTGAGAGAAATTGAGAGTAATAGTTAGTGTGGAGTTATTCTGGAAATTTGCAAAGATTAAGCAAGCAAGGAGGGAAGCATTCTCGGATTCCTTGATTAGAGAATAGCGTTCAAGGTAAGAATTCGAACTTATATTATGTTCTTAAGGAAATAGTGAAGAAAATGCATGTATAATTATGGGAAATGATTCGTTGTGGTTTTGTGATACCATGTTAGTGTGTAATACTGATATATTGGTGTTAAGAACGAAAGTTCTGGTCTAATCATGTTTCAAATTCGTAGAGAATCGTAGAATTCATGTATGCATGCTAACTATTCGATAAAATGCCTCTTAGATGTCAATTTGTTCAAAATATGAAAAGTTAGTGAGTTTGATTATTGTAACATGTGTATATGTGTTAGTAGAGGTGATCTGGACAGTAGCAACTAGTTCCTTGCATGCTAGAATCAAAATCATGAATTTTTGTCAAAGTGGGTTAACTTAGAATCTGTGACTTTTTAGGTTTTTCGGAGCTTTGGAATCATAGCTTCTGTGACTCGTTGGTTGTATGTGTTAATTTTGTAAAATACTATGTAGTATGATGTCTCACCTGACCAATTTTCAAAAGATACGGAGTTAAAATGAGCAAGTTATGAATTTCGTAAGCAAGCATGTTCGTATAAAAATCTGCAGAATTCTGGGAATTTCCAGAAATTTTCTAAGTCTGGAAGGCAGTCTGGCACGCTTATCTAGGCTGCTGGATCGAGGTCTTAACATGTTAGTTTCATGTATGTTGTATTTTTGTAAAATACTGTGATGTATGGAGTGTATGGTGTCCAAATATCATGATCATACAACCTTTAAACAAGTGGGAATTAAATCGGGAAGTAGGCTGCTCGGCAGGAAAAAAATTTCTGGGCATGAAGTGCAGCGCAGCTGCGCCGTTCATAGGGCTTAACGCTGCGCAGCTACACTATTCAAAGTTGGGTTCCGGGTTTGCCAGGCAGCGCAGCTGCGCCGGTAACACGGTATGAGGCTGCGCAGCTGCGCTGGTTCGGGTCGTTCAGGGTCATCCGGGTCGGGTCGTGTCGGGTCAGAAAACATTCCAGAAACTTATTTTTACTCAGATTCTCATACTGAACCACTTTACCTATATGACTCAACATGTTATATGATTAAATTAGCTTGATGATAGCATACATGGTAGTTTAATAATTAAATTAAATTAAAAGGAAACCCTTTACTTTCAAATTAGAGTTCAAGGGCCTAATTTCTTAACGTGACACATATGATTAGGTTACGTGAAGGTTAATTGCTAGCTTTAACGATAGCAGGCGTATCAGGTAAGTTTCCTAACCCTAATTTCTATTGGGTATTTATTCAATCCTTACTCATTTTTATCGCAGTGAGGGTAAGTATTGGACTTGTGTTAGATATTTATTCGTGCAAGCTCCTTTGTTGTGAAGTTATACAACTTCAATTGTCTTGCAAACTTATCGATGATTACTCAGTTATTATTCTAACAGCTATGCTTATAAGTTTCATGTCATTATCGAACTGTTTCTAAGTATGTTTCCTGGCCTTTATTTCCGGCTAGTTATTATTGATGAAAAATGATTTAATTCAAATCCTTCGAAGCTATTTAATGTTTACCAATCCAAATTGCTTTGGTGCGGTCTCGCATGAATAGTAAGATTAACAACCAAAACAAACGGGCAAACAGATGTCGGGCATATAGTCCCATTTATGCTTATGCAGTTTAAACTTAATACTTGTGCACAATGTAGGGTACGATAGGCTGATCACCTGGAGTACTTGCAGAGACCGTTTACAATCTATTTGATTGTTAAACCGTCTGATGGTTTTTGATGAAACAAAGTAATGTTCAGGGTATTTTACACCCCTTAGTATGATATTGAGAATTCTTAAACTCTTATTCTTGATATTCATATTTAACACTTGATAATTCTTTCAACTATTATAGTTATTCAAATGTTTCTACTCCTGATGTATGTTTTCAAAATACTTTATATACTTGCTGGGCAATTTGTGCTCATTCTTGCTTAAACCTTTCAGTTAAGGATGAGAAGGCTGAGAGCTCGGGTAAGGACAAGGGGAAGTCTAAGATGAAATGATGCTAGATATCTTATGTAATAAGTTTATATTTCCGCATATGATGTAATGTAGCAATAAACGCTAAGTATAAGTTATGGATTATTAAAGGTTGTAAAGACTTGGGATTTTATTTTGAGTAAGTACGTAATAGTTACATTATAATTATTATTACTGTTGGAGTTTACTTAGATAGATGATGATGTATGTTGTACCGAGCACTATGTCCTGTAATCGATGTTACACGGACTTAGGGGCGTCACAGGTTGGTATCAAAGCTGTAGGTTATAAACCTTAGGTGGGGCACCTTAGACTATAACCTTAGGGAAGTTAGTAAAGGTAATAAGGAGATGAACTCACGTAGAGTTCTAAGTGTAGCGTCAAATCTATTTTTCTAAAAACAAAACCAATATCTATTTTAAAATTCTAATCGAGTTCTTTCTCTTGATTGTAGGATGTCAGGAGAAGAGGAGGTTAGAGATATTCACGTCGTGAGTGAGCAGTTGGTGACAACTGTACCTGAGCCTATAGCTGAGGCAGCAGCTGAGTCAGACCCAGATGAGTATCTTGAAGAGGAAGAGGAGCCCGAGGAGGACTCTGAAGAAGCACCTGAGGATACTATATTGGATGAGTTGATGGATAGGATTACTAAATTAGATGACCAGGTCCATGACTTGGAGGAGCTGTATCAGGGGGAGCAGCAGGTTGCAACATTTCTTGAGGCATTGGTGCACAACCTGATAATTAGGAATGGGGATCTGGCTGACAAGCTGCGAACAGCAGGTCAGAAGGCGGACAGGCTGAAGGATGAGAAAGAAGCTATCAGGACCCACTTGGGACATACCATTAATGGGTTAGAGTCGAGGATACAGAGTCTCGAAACTGACAAGCAGATTATTACCACTTTCTGGGGAGATGAGATAAGAGGTCGTGTTCGGGCCGAGAAGCTAACAGGCGAGTTAGAAGGAGAAGTAAGAGATAAGAAGGTTAGGATGGATAAAATGAAGTACGCGTTTAAGTCAGCACATGAGAGGTTCCAGCATAGAGTGTATCACTTTCCACGTGAGGAGTACCGCTTTAGACATGCCATAAGCCGTGGGCTGGTGCTGGAGATAGCGGATGAAGAGCATGAAGACGCCATTAGGCAGGGTCTTTAGTTTTTTCGTGTTAAACTTTTACTACTAGCGTATAGAACGCTTATCTATGAAATAAAACTTGGTTTTTGATTTTTCCAAGTGTTTTGGGTTAAAGAGATGTAAATGGCATAATGCCATAAGATGATGAGATACCTTGTGATTATGGTTTTTTTTAAATAAATATGCTTTTATTTAAATATGTGATGTGATGATTAAGTTTTATATGAATTATATATGCTGTAGGAATAAGTTATGAGATGATAACATTAAGTTTATTTAAACAGATAGATGGCTAAAGGAAGACGTCGTCAAGTACCAGAAGGGTCAGGCGATAATGTTAGGGGTCCACCGAACCCCATGTAATAATTCGTAGACAAGTTTGCTGGGGCACTTCAGAATCAAACCCCGAATACCAATAACCCTCCAGCGGGCCAGGTGGCACACTTTAAAGACTTCAAGCGCGCGGGACCACCTGAGTTCAAAGGAACCACCGAACCTATCGAAGCCCAAACTTGGGTCAAGGAAATCGAAAAGGCGTTCTCTACCGCCCGAGTAGGAGATGATCAAAAAACAATCTTCGCCACATACATGCTGAAGGGTGAAGCCAATTTCTGGTGGGAGGCAAACCAGACCAGGGGCAGGAGAAGGTGTGATACCTTGGGAAGGGTTTAAGAAGATCTTCTTCGAAAACTATTTCCCTGCGAGTATGTAGAGTCGTATGGAGATGCGATTCTTGGAGCTGAAGCAAAAAGACATGACGGTACCCCAATATGCCGCAAAGTTTAACGAACTGGCGAGGTTCGCGCCTCATCAGGTCGACACTGAGGAGAGGAAAACCAGGAGGTTTGAGCAGGGTCTCAAACCATGGTTATACAATAGACTTTCGGTGTTGCAGACGAACAGCTTCGTGACTCTCCTAGAGAAGGCTATAATTGCCGAGGGCGGAAGTGAAGCCCTAATGAAGTTTAATAATGAGAAAAAGAAGAAGAATGAAGGAGGGAATCACGGGGAAGGTAGCAGCAGCAGTGGTGCAAACAAGAGGAAGTGGAACAACAACAACAACAACAACAACGACAGCAATAACAATTTCAACTCGGGAAACTCTGGGGGAAAACCAGGTGAAGCAAAGAAGAGAACCGAGGCGTGCAAGGAGTGTGGGAGGAATCACTCGGGTGCATGTCTAAAAGGGAAGAATGTCTTTTTCAATTGCCGGCAAGAGGGGCACATCTCTCCCAATTGCTCTGCACCAAAGAGGAATGGATGCTTCAATTGTGGACCATTGGACCATCAGGCAAGGAATTGCCCAAAGAAGAATTCAGCAGGAGGAAATGGAGGAAGGGGACCAAGCGGTGGAAATCTCACAATTACTGGACCACCAACTCAGAATTGACCAACAGCAAGGACTTTCACCATGACGGTTCAGGATGCAGTCGCATCCAAGGACGTGGTTTCAGGTATCATTCCGGTCAATGATATATCTGCTTACATATTATTCGATTCGGGTGCTACTTGTTCCTTCGTGTCGCATGAATTCTCTCAACGATTTAACTTACCCCAGGAAGAATTAGAATATCCTATGAACATAGAAGTCGCTAATAAGGAAGTCATTCCCGTTAACCATGTCTATAGGAATTGTGTTGTAGATATCAGGGGATATAAGTTACCAGTGGATTTACTCCCAATTCAATTAGGAGAATTTAATGTAATTCTAGGAATGGATTGGTTATTTAACCATGGAGCGATGATAGATTGCCAGAAGAAGTGTATAAATCTTATGACTCCAGATAAGTCTAAGGTAGTATTCTACGGGAGTAAGTCGCCGAGACACTCGAGTTGTCTGACGATGATGCAAGCGAGGAAATTGCTAAGGAAGGGATGTGTAGGATATTTGGCCCATATTGTCGATACACAGAAAGTAGGTGTAGGAATGGGACAGATACCAGTAGTGAATGAATTTTTGGATGTATTTCCAGAAGAATTACCAGGACTTCCACCGGATAGAGAGGTCGAATTTATTACAGATTTAGTGCCGGGAACGGCCCTGATTTCGAAAGCCCCATACAGAATGGCACCGACAGAGATGAAAGAACTGATGGTACAGTTGCAGGAATTATTGGATAGAAAGTATATTCAGCCGAGTGTGTCTCCTTGGGGAGCACTAGATTTATTTGTGAAAAAGAAGGACAGATCGATGAGACTTTGTATCGACTATCGAGAGTTGAACAAAGTGACGATCAAGAACAAGTATCCGTTACCTAGGATAGATGATATGTTCGATCAGTTGAAGGGAGCAAAATATTTTTCCAAGATCGACTTGAGGACGGGATATCACCAGTTGATGGTGAGGAAGGAAGATGTTCCTAAGACAGCATTTAGGACTCGTTACGGTCACTACGAGTTCCTGGTGATGTCATTTGGATTAACGAACGCGCCGACGGCATTTATGGACATGATGAATCGGGTATTCAAGCAATACTTAGATAAATTTGTGGTCGTGTTCATAGATGATATCATGATCTATTCCAAGACTCAGGAGGATCATGCTGAACACTTAAGGTTGGTATTGGAGGCGTTGAGGAAGGATAAGTTATACGCAAAATTTTTGAAGTGCGAGTTTTGGTTGGAGAAAGTTCAATTTCTGGGTCACGTGATCGATAAGGACGGAATCTCCGTGGATCCAGCAAAGGTGGAAGCGGTGCAGAATTGGGAACAACCAAAGACACCAACTGAAGTAAGAAGTTTCTTAGGACTGGCAGGCTATTACAGACGGTTCATTCAAGATTTTTTGAAGATAGCAGGAACGTTGACGAATTTAACGAAGAAGTCTGTAAAATTTGTCTGGACAGAGAAGTGTGAAGAAAGTTTTCGAGAGCTTAAGAAAAGATTGAGTGAGGCACCGGTGTTGTCTTTACCAGACGATACTGGTGATTTCATAATTTTCAGTGATGCGTCGCACAAAGGACTTGGTTGTGTGCTTATGTAATATGGTAAAGTTATTGCATAAGCATCGCGTCAGTTGAAGGATTATGAGAAGGGATATCTTACCCATGACCTGGAATTGGCAGCGGTAGTATTTGCCCTGAAGATTTGGAGGCACTATTTATATGGTGTAAAGTGTGAAATATACACGGACCATAAAAGTCTGAAGTATATCTTCACGCAGAAGGAGTTGAATATGAGACAGAGAAGATGGTTGGAACTAATAAAGGATTACGATTGCGACATCTTATATCATCCGGGGAAAGCTAACGTGGTCGCAGATGCGCTAAGCAGAAAGGGTAGTGGCAGGTTGGCAATGCTAACGGCTCAAGAGGAGTTGATTAAGGAAATGGCCAGTTTGGAACTCGAGGTAAAGAGTCCGAGTGAGTCAGATGAGAAGTTGTTCGCAATGGAGGTTCAACCGACTCTATTGGACAAAATCAAGGAAGAACAAAACAGCGATGAAGAATGCGAGAAGGTGAGGAAAAGAATTTCAGATGGAAATGAGCTTAAGTTCAATGTGGGTGGTGATGGATTATTAAGGTTTGAGAGGAGAATTTGGGTGCCAGCGGTATCTGAATTAAAGGAAGAAATCTTGCAGGAAGCTCATAGCTCAAGTTACTCAATTCACCCGGGAAGCACAAAGATGTATCAGGATCTTCGCCAACATTATTGGTGGCCCAATATGAAAAGAGAAGTCGCGGAGTGCGTCAGCAGGTGTTTGACATGCCAGAGAGTTAAGGCGAAACATCAAAAACCGAGCGGGTTACTTCAACCTCTAGAAATTTTGGAATGGAAATGGGAGCATATCACGATGGACTTCGTGGTAGGACTTCCAAATACACAGAAGGGTTACGATGCAGTTTGGGTGATCGTTGATCGTTTGACCAAATCAGCACATTTCTTGCCAATTAAGATCAGATATAACTTGGATCAGTTGGCAAAGCTTTACATCAAAGAGATCGTTTACAGGCACGGTGTACCTGTATCAATTGTGTCAGATCGCGATCCGCGGTTCACAGCTAATTTCTGGAAAAGCTTTCAAGAACGCATGGGAACGCAACTGAGGTTGAGCACCGCGTATCATCCTCAAACAGACGGGCAGAGCGAAAGAACTATTCAAACATTGGAGGTGATGAGTGGGATTTATACCCGCAAATCGGATACCTTATGGCTTAAATAGTTGCCTGATCGTCGTAGTTTTTATATAGTTTTATATGTTTATTGTATTAATATGCTTAACCGATGTTTTGCAGGCTTTACAGGACTTTTCTAGCTTTTAGGGGACAAAACGGACAATTTACATACACTGGCGCCGCAGCGCCAATGTCTAGTCTTAATCTCGCGCCGCGGCGCCGCCCCTGGTCCTTGCTGATGTCATCCTGGCGCTGCAGCGCCACAGTTCCTTTATGGGCTCGCGCTGCAACGCGACCTCTGGTCTTTTGATTTTAATATGGCGCCGCAGCGCCACTTATAAGCTGATTGCCCGCGCCGCAGCGCGACCTCCGGTGCCCAGGCAGAAAAGGCTTGCTTTTGACCTAGAAAAAGGAAACAAATAGATTCATAGACACAGAGAGGGAGCCTCTGCCAAAGAAGAGGCGAGGAGAGGAAAAGGAGGAAGACTGAGATAGAATCGGTTAGCTTAGCTTAGGATAGATTACATCTCTTTTGTACTTTCTCTCTCTAGTTATTGGGTAATGTTTGTAAATATAGATTAGGTAGATTAGGGTAAAGTTTGGGTTTTCCTTGGAGCAACAAGAGCAGTGAGCTACACGGATTGGAGAGCTTGAAAGGAGCGAAATGCTTGGAGACTGAAGAGCCTTGACAGAGTTTATTCTTGTCCATTCATTTCCTCTATTTTTGTAATCCATAAATGTTGTCTTTATTGCTACTTATATTTTGTTCAATAGCTATGAACTAAGTATTGGCTCTAAGGTTATAATGGAACCCTTTGTTAGTTAAATTGATTGTCTTCTCTCTTTGGTTGGCACCATATGGTTTGGTTTAATATATTCATGCTTAACGATTCTCACTAAGACCTTAGTTATGATTTTGGTAATCTATATGATATCGAAAGAAGAATTGTAGATTTACACCTAAATATATTGGCATGTGATTATGGGTTTCGACTGCATAAGTCGTGCGTAGAATAGACATATATCTGTGTGCCACGTGTGACCTAATTGAGAACTTATGCTTAAATCCTTATTAGGTTAATTCGCATAGACATGTGTAGGATTATCACTTAGTTTGGATGTTCTTTTCTGTTCTATTCCCTATCAGGTGGATCTGGAGAGGATATGTTTGTGCATACCTCGACAGAGGTGTATGAGCACCTGTGTGTTCTCGGTCGACAAACTGTCGTGACCATTAAGACCAAAGAGAGAAGGGTAGGAAGTTTGATGAAGCATAACACGCCAGGTGTTCGATAGAATGCCTGTGTGGGGTGAAGTTGTAACCTTAGCTTGTAATTCCTTCGATTACCATTCGTTATCCGTTTACTTGCTTTAATAATTAGTTATAACTAGTTTAACCGCACTCCTATTAGTTTACTGTTCGAATAAGACTAAAGCGATACAAAGTTGGTATTTGGTAAATATTAGTGATAGTTCCTCGTGGGTACGACTCTTTTCTTATCACTGTATTACTTGTTAGACCGCGTATACTCGCGCGTGTTTAGTGATCGATTTTTCGACCAACAAGTTTTTGGCGCCGTTGCCGGGGAACTATTATTCTAATATTGTCCAATATTGATTTAAATCAATTTAGTCTTAATTTGAACGTGTTTATATTTCTTTTATTTGTTTGATCTTCCTTTGTGTTTTTAAGTTTACAGGTTATGGACGATCAATGCTATCAATGGCCTTATGAGAGGACGACACAACCAAGCTCGGAAGGACTCGAGAAATTGCGAGCTCAAATTGCAAATGTCTTGAGGTTTTCTGATAATCTTGAGTGTGAGTCCACTCAGACTGCCTACTGTCAGGAACAAGCTGACATTGAACAGATTTCCTATCATCCAAACTGTCAGGGTTATCCAAACTCTTGGGACTATAGTCAAGAGCAATATCATGATCCGAATTACTCCTATCCAAATCAATTTGAATGTCCATCTCCTCCGCAGTATAAAGTGACATTCCAACCCAATGAGAGCTTTTCGACAGACTTAATAGAATAGAAAAGGCTTGAAGAGCTCCTCACCAACTTTATAGAAAGAAATGAGGTTCGAATGGCATGCCAAGACGCCGCATTGCAAAGCCTCAAAAATCAATTGGGACAACTCGTCAATGCCATCATAAATCTATCGCAGGGCAATCTACCGGTCATAACCGATCTCAACGATGAAGCAGTAGAGCATTGCACGGTGGATACGCAAGGAGAAGGCGGTGAGTCTCACAAAGTTGTTGAGGGAGATGTCAAGGTGCAAATCGTCCAACCGGTGGAGTCTGAAGTTGGAGAAAAGAGGATAAAGAGTGGTTGTATTGTCAAGACTAATCAACAACCGGAAACCACGCTCACGATTGTGGAAACCCTGGAGGGCCCGCTAGTGCACAAAGAACGCTTTCAACTTGATGAAAAAGGCGAATTAGTGGATAATTCCAGTGGTAAAAGATTCTTTGTGCCGATGGGTGAAGAAAACGAGGATGATCAATCATCCATGTTCGCCACAAATTTTAAGGAATTGACAAATAGGCGGCATGAAATGGTCAATTTTGCTTATGAGCCGGATTGAGCGGCGGGGCGAAAGTCAAGCCGACGACTCTAAATCAAGCGCTTGATGGGGAGGCAACCCCCATCTTAGTATCAAAAATTTCCTTATGGTTTTATTTAGTCTTATTTTCCTTAGTTATCATTAGTGCAATTGGTTTTTCTTAGAATTAGTGTAGATGTTAATTTAGTATGTTAGGATGTAGTTTAATGGTTAATATAATTGTTAGTATGATTGCTATGTCTAGTAGTTCAAATGTGCATTGATTCAGATTTTGGGTGTTGGCTGCAGGAATGCAGTGCTCACGCTGCAGCGCCAAGAGCTAGTCTGAGTTTCGCGCCACAGCTCCAAGAACCACGCCGCAGCGCCATCCCCTTTACAAATTTTCGCTCCGCGGCGCCGGCATATGCTGGAAGCTACTGGAGAGTTGCGCTGCAGCGTCGAGGTCTTCCTAATTACTCACGCCGCAGCGCCAAGATTTCACGCCGCAGCTCCGATAATGACGTCGCAGCGCCAGGATTAACCTTTCCCGCGCCGCAGCGCCATGCACCACGCTGCAGCGCCAGTGCCGAGTTTTTAAGTTTAATTGAGGCTTTTGGGTTTAGTTTGCAGTGTCCCTCGTTTCTCTCTCACACATCTCCCTTACTCCCAACGATTGCGGTAAATCAACCGTCACCCATTCGGCTTCTGAGCGTTTGGGGCCTTCAACCGTCGTGCAGTTATTCTCCTTCATTGTATTTATAAGTAACCAGAGGTAAAGGATTTCTTCAAAGCAGAGTTTCGTTGGTCGTTTATTAATTATCTTTTTGTTGTTCTTGGAGTTTTGTTGGCTATGGGTTCAAAGCGTCCTCGCACTAGTATAGGTCCTCCTCCGTCTTCCAGAACCCCTCCTCTTTGGGATGCTGTAAAATTTCCGAGTGAGGAAGCCTGGAAGCGATATGCCCAAAATTTTTCAAAACGGAGTTTGGTGCCTGAGAGAGGGCTAAGGCCAGATGACAAGATGGACGGCCATATGAATTCAATGATTGTGACTATGAAATGGATTCACTTCACCAAGCCGCCCGAATCTGCAGTTATTTCAGTGGTAAAGGAATTCTATGCAAATGCTAATGCCGATGGTCATGCTTCGGTGCCAGTTCGGGGTAAGTTGATAAAATTTGACACTCGAACCATCAATGCTGTATATGGGACTCCAAACTACGATGGTAAGGATTATCTGGAGCCTGGGATGCGGAGTTACAATACTGATGAGATTATAGCAAAGCTCTGCAAGCCTGGTACCGTGTGGAAAACCAATGAATTCCATGGTGAAAAGACCAATTTCCCCCATCAAGCCTTAAGTCGTTATGGTAAGGCGTGGTACTCCTTTATTTGTGCAAATATTATGCCAACACGCCACCTGAGCGATGTAACAAGAGAGAGGGCAGTACTTCTTTACGCAATTGTCATGGGGCTGAAGGTTGATGTGGGGGTTCTTATTCAGGATTCAATTAAAAAGGCCATTAGGAGCAACGTCAATTTCGGACTCCCTCACCCGTCTCTGATCACACGCCTATGTAAAAGGACGGGCGTGGTATGGGAGAAAGACGACATCACTCAGCCGCCTATGGCAGTCATTGATCATCACGTTATAGCCCGTTATGGAGTTTGGGATGGGGGACCTCCGTCACACCCAAAGGTCAGGGATATTTACCGGGGCCTCTGCCGCCTCCCTCATCGGAAGCTGGTACCTCCGCTCAAGCGCTTGAGCCCCCATCTTCTGAGGCTATGCCACCCGGGGCAATGGCAGAGATTTTAAGCAGTCTTAATTTTCTCCACAGCAAGGTTGATACAGTGGCTCAATGGCAGAGCCAATTCAATCACTATCATGCGGAGTTCGCAAATACGGTCTCCAGTATCTATTATGCTCAGGGAGGAGACGACGCAGAGTCCATGCCCTTTCAATTGCTAGAGCCTCCAGTCTTTGCGCCTTATCCTCCTCCATTTCCAGCCTCAGGAGAGGATCGCGAGGAGGAGCCAGCGGATGCGGATGCTGAAGACGAGGATGATGGCGGAGGTGATATTGTTCCAGAGGGTGAAGGCCAGTGAGGTCATTGGCAGATTTCAAGCTTGGGGGAGATTTCCTGTTTAAGTTTTATTATATATGAATTGCTGTCATGTTTCTTTTGGGCGGTTTAGCCCCAGACTATCTATTTTTTTTAATATGCTATGTTTGTGAATGTTTTCGGTTTATTTTTTGGGATGCATGTTATGATGCATTGGTGTGTTGGTTTTATTAGGTTTATTAATGAATGTTTTGGTTTATAATATTTAAATGCTTGTGCTTTATTTTGGTTGTTATATTTTTAGCCATATTTTGGGGTTTGTGCAGATAATTGGTTTTCTTGATGCCATGTGTAATGGCTTCTCCTTATTCCCCCTTTCGCCTAGTTCTGTAACTGTATATATGCTGGGTGAGGGTTAATTTTTGATCGTGGCTAATGACAAGCGCCAAGTAGTTATGCTTATCTCTTAGAGTCGTGTCAAGCATGTATGAGTTAGCGGTTGTTTAATCGATAAGTTGAGACTGTTATTGATCCGTCCTTTTTAGCAAGCACCGACCGACTGGGCTAACTAGTTATTTTTCGAATTTAGTTCGCCTATTTATTGCTTTGGGAGTATGTTCACTCTTATAAACTTTCATTATTACAAGGTAATAAAAGACTTCGACGCATATACAGTTTTGGATCTTGGATTCTGGCATATTGTAAAAAAAAAAAATTGAAAAGAAGATTGAATATCGAAAGTCTTGCTGTGGGTCGAGATGGAGCGTAAAACGCACTCATCCATAAACGCAGGACCGATGTTGAGATGGAGCATAAAATGCACTCGCCAAATAATCTTCAGATTTCGTAAAGTCTAATTTGGCTTATGTTGATTACGTGGCCTTTGCTGCTAGAGTTATTAGATTCATAGGGGTGTTCCACGCCTAGTGCCCTAAAGCCGTCTGGCTTGGGAGTCACTGATCAAAAGCTCATTAATGGGTAGCTCTGATTAGCCTAAGGTAATTAAGTACTGTCCGAGTCAGATTTTACTTTCTTTATGCTAGAATCTTTTGATCCTTGTCTGCAATTGCGTCTTATTCTTAATGCTTGTTGAATGTTTAAGTTACGGAGTGTGCATATGGGTATTAACAATCGACTGTGCGAACTTATTTGAGCAATGATTAGTTAGGATGGTTGGTCCCCGCACACACACATAGAATGGATCGAATACAGTCTTATGCTTGTAGCTGAATGAACTCTTACTTATATCTGTGTTTGCCCTGTTCTTTGGGAGTAGCCATGATCGAGCTTAGAAGCCATGATGCTTGTATACAGTGACTTATTTTTTTTTATTTCGCGTGTGTTTTCTATTGTGAGTTTGTGTTAGATAGTTTGCTCGAGGACAAGCAAAGACTTAAGTTTGGGGGTATTTGATGAGTGGGATTTATACCCGCAAATCGGATACCTTATGGCTTAAATAGTTTCCTGATCGTCGTAGTTTTTATATAGTTTTATATGTTTATTGTATTAATATGCTTAACCGATGTTTTGCAGGCTTTACAGGACTTTTCTAGCTTTTAGGGGACAAAACGGACAATTTACATACACTGGCGCCGCAGCGCCAATGTCTAGTCTTAATCTCGCGCCGCGGCGCCGCCCCTGGTCCTTGCTGATGTCATCCTGGAGCTGCAGCGCCACAGTTCCTTTATGGGCTCGCGCTGCAGCGCGACCTCCGGTCTTTTGATTTTAATATGGCGCCGCAGCGCCACTTATAAGCTGATTGCCCGTGCCGCAGCGCGACCTCCGGTGCCCAGGCAGAAAAGGCTTGCTTTTGACCTAGAAAAAGGAAACAAACAGATACGTAGACACAGAGAGAGAGCCTCTGCCAAAGAAGAGGCGAGGAGAGGAAAAGGAGGAAGACTGAGATAGAATCGGTTAGCTTAGCTTAGGATAGATTACATCTCTTTTGTACTTTCTCTCTCTAGTTATTGGGTAATGTTTGTAAATATAGATTAGGTAGATTAGGGTAAAGTTTGGGTTTTCCTTGGAGCAACAAGAGCAGTGAGCTACACGGATTGGAGAGCTTGAAAGGAGCGAAATGCTTGGAGACTGAAGAGCCTTGACAGAGTTTATTCTTGTCCATTCATTTCCTCTATTTTTGTAATCCATAAATGTTGTCTTTATTGCTACTTATATTTTGTTCAATAGCTATGAACTAAGTATTGGCTCTAAGGTTATAATGGAACCCTTTGTTAGTTAAATTGATTGTCTTCTCTCTTTGGTTGGCACCATATGGTTTGGTTTATTATATTCATGCTTAACGATTCTCACTAAGACGTTAGTGATGATTTTGGTAATCTATATGATATCGAAAGAAGAATTGTAGATTTACACCCAAATATATTGGCATGTGATTATGGGTTTCGACTGCATAAGTCGTGCGTAGAATAGACATATATCTGTGTGCCACGTGTGACCTAATTGAGAACTTATGCTTAAATCCTTATTAGGTTAATTCTCATAGACATGTGTGGGATTATCACTTAGTTTGGATGTCCTTTTCTGTTATATTCCCTATCGGGTGGATCTGGAGAGGATATATTTGTGCATACCTCGACAGAGGTGTATGAGCACCTGTGTGTTCTCGGTCGACAAACTGTCGTGACCATTAAGACCAAAGAGAGAAGGGTAGGAAGTTTGATGAAGCATAGCACGCCAGGTGTTCGACAGAATGCCTGTGTGGGGTGAAGTTGTAACCTTAGCTTGTAATTCCTTCGATTACCATTCGTTATCCATTTACTTGCTTTAATAATTAGTTATAACTAGTTTAACCGCACTCCTATTAGTTTACTGTTCGAATAAGACTAAAGCGATACAAAGTTGGTATTTGGTAAATATTAGTGATAGTTCCTCGTGGGTACGACACTTTTCTTATCACTGTATTACTTGTTAGACCGTGTATAGTTGCGCGTGTTTAGTGATCAGTTTTTCGACCAACAAGAGGACATGCTGAGAGCATGTGTTATGGACTTCAAAGGAAGCTGGGATGACCACCTACCGTTGGTGGAATTCACATACAACAACAGTTACCACGCGAGCATTGGGATGCCACCTTATGAAGCTTTATATGGAAGAAAATGTAGAACACCATTGTGCTGGGATGAAGTCGGAGAACGTCAATTGCTAGGGCCAGAATTAGTGCAGCAAACTGTAGATGTGATCAAAACTATACGAGCAAGATTAGTGACAGCTCAAGATCGACAGAAGAAATATACTGATCAACATCGGCAACAACGAGACTTCAACGTCGGCACTTATGTGTTTCTGAAAGTGTCACCTTGGAAAGGGAAAATGAGGTTTGGGAAGAAGGGAAAACTTAGCCCTAGATTCATAGGACCCTTTGAAGTGTTAGCTTATGAAATAGCTTTACCTCCGGAGTTAGAACATATACACAACGTGTTCCACGTATCAGTTTTACTACCGTATAAGTAGGATTACAAGCACGTCATAGAGTATGAACCCATTCAGTTCGAAAAGGACTTAACCTATGAAGAGGTTCCAGTACAGATAATTGATAGAAAGAACAAGTGTTAAGAAATAAGATAATACCTTCTGTTAAGGTAGTATGGAGGAACCACAATGCCGAAGAGGCTACGTGGGAACTCGAGGAGAAAATGATGAAATATTACCCTAGTCTTTTTGTTTGATGTGTAATGATTCCGGGGACGGAATCCTTATAAGGGAGGGTGAATGTAATATCCGAGATTATTATGTCATTTAACAATTATCAATAAACGAATTGTGTGAAATTCTTGTGTGTTTTCTTTTATTAGATGTATATGTGTTATACATACATGTGTTATTTGCGTATATGTGATGAGGAGTATTTAAATGGTTGGTTCAGTTTAATTCAACTATTTAAATTGGTTAAGTATGGAATTAATTTTATTAATTTTGTGGGATGGCTTTAAAGCATGATTTTGAGTTCAGAGAGGAATTTAGAGACTCGGACTGCTTATTTGAGTTTGGAACGTCGAAATTAGTCAGGATAGACTGTAACCACGAAAATGTGTCACGGTTGACTTTTTGGTCAAAGTCAACCGGTTAACTTTTTTGGGTAAAAAGTCAACCACGAATTTTGGAGGTGAATTTGACGAAACGGATAGTCCCATGACGTCCGGGACCTCAATTTTAGTAGGAATTGATATAAGTATCGCAACGTTCGGCTACAGAGGGTAAAATGGTTATTTAATTGATTATAATATTATTTTAATATGTTGATCAGCAGCTGGAGTGGGCCCACGTGACAACTGATTTGGGACAAGGGAGTATACGTTTTAGAAGATTTAGAGAGGAATGGAGTTACAATCCTTTACACCCACAAACTCTTCCATTCTCTAACTCCTCTTTTCATTTTAATATTAGTTAATCATGTAATATGTGTATAACCGTTATGAGAACATGGAGGGGCTGATGATATCAGCCTCTATCAAGCTATATCAATCTCTATTTATACTCTCCACCCAAAACACTACCTCTTTTACTTAAAACTTCATTCCGTGAGAGAAATTGAGAGTAATAGTTAGTGTGGAGTTATTCTGGAAATTTTCAAAGATTAAGCAAGCAAGGAGGGAAGCATTCTCGGATTCCTTGATCAGAGAATAGCGTTCAAGGTAAGAGTTCGAACTTATATTATGTTCTTAAGGAAATAGTGAAGAAAATGCATGTATAATTATGGGAAATGATTCGTTGTGGTTTTGTGATACCATGTTAGTGTGTAATACTGATATATGGGTGTTAAGAATGAAAGTTCTGGTCTAATCATGTTTCAAATTCGTAGAGAATCGTAGAATTCATGTATGCATGCTAACTATTCGATAAAATGCCTCTTAAATGTCAATTTGTTCAAAATATGAAAAGTTAGTGAGTTTGATTATTGTAACATGTGTATATGTGTTAGTAGAGGTGATCTGGACAGTAGCAACTAGTTCCTTGCATGCTAGAATCAAAATCATGAATTTTTGTCAAAGTGGGTTAACTTAGAATCTGTGACTTTTTGGGTTTTTCGGAGCCTTGGAATCATAACTTCTGTGACTCGTTGGTTGTATGTGTTAATTTTGTAAAATACTATGTAGTATGATGTCTCACCTGACCAATTTTCAAAAGATACGGAGTTAAAATGAGCAAGTTATGAATTTCGTAAGCAAGCATGTTCGTATAAAAATTTGCAGAATTCTGGGAATTTCCAGAAATTTTCTAAGTCTGGAAGGCAGTCTGGCACGCTTATCTAGGCTGCTGGATCGAGGTCTTAACATGTTAGTTTCATGTATGTTGTATTTTTGTAAAATACTGTGATGTATGGAGTGTATGGTGTCCAAATATCATGATCATACAACCTTTAAACAAGTGGGAATTAAATCGGGAAGTAGGCTGCTCGGCAGGAAAAAAAAATTCTGGGCATGAAGAGCAGCGCAGCTGCGCCGTTCATAGGGCTTAACGCTGCGCAGCTACACTATTCAAAGTTGGGTTCCGGGTTTGCCAGGCAGCGCAGCTGCGCCGGTAACACGGTATGAGGCTGCGCAGCTGCGCCGGTTCGGGTCGGTCAGGGTCATCCGGGTCGGGTCGTGTCGGGTCAGAAAACATTCCAGAAACTTATTTTTACTCAGATTCTCATATTGAACCACTTTACCTATATGACGCAACATGTTATATGATTAAATTAGCTTGATGATAGCATACATGGTAGTTTAATAATTAAATTAAATTAAAAGGAAACCCTTTACTTTCAAATTAGAGTTCGAGGGCCTAATTTCTTAACGTGACACATATGATTAGGTTACATGAAGGTTAATTGCTAGCTTTAACGATAGCAGACGTATCAGGCAAGTTTCCTAACCCTAATTTCTATTGGGTATTTATTCAATCCTTACTCATTTTTATCGCAGTGAGGGTAAGTATTGGACTTGTGTTAGCTATTTATTCGTGCAAGGTCCTTTGTTGTGAAGTTATACAACTTCAATTGTCTTACAAGCTTATCGATGATTACTCAGTTATTATTCTAACAGCGATGCTTATAAGTTTCATGTCATTATCGAACTTTTTCTAAGTATGTTTCATGGCCTTTTTTTTCGGCTAGTTATTATTGATGAAAAATAATTTAATTCAAATCCTTTGAAGCTATTTAATGTTTACCAATCCAAATTGCTTTGGTGCGGTCTCGCATGAATACTAAGATGAACAACCCGAACAAACGGGCAAACAGATGTCGGGCATATAGTCTCATTTATGCTTATGCAGTTTAAACTTTATACTTGTGCACAATGTAGGGTACAATAGGCTGATCACCTGGAGTACTTACAGAGACCGTTTACAATCTATTTGATTGTTAAACCGTCTGATGGTTTTTGATGAAACAAAGTAATGTTCAGGGTATTTTACACCCCTTAGTATGATATTGAGAATTCTTAAACTCTTATTCTTGATATTCCCGTTTAACACTTGATAATTCTTTCAACTGTTATAGCTATTCAGATGTTTCTACTCCTGATGTATGTTTTCAAAATACTTTATATACTTGCTGGGCAATTTGTGCTCATTTTTGCTTAAACCTTTCAGTTAAGGATGAGAAGGATGAGAGCTCGGGCAAGGACAAGGGGAAGTCTATGATGAAATGATGCTAGATATCTTATGTAATAAGTTTGTATTTCCGCATATGATGTAATGTAGCGATAAACGCTAAGTTTAAATTGTGGATTATTAAAAGTTGTGGATTATTAAAGGTTGTAAAGACTTGGGATTTTATTTTGAGTAAGTACGTAATAGTTACATTATAATTATTATTACTGTTAGAGTTTACTTAGATAGATGATGATGTATGTTGTACCGTGAGCACCATGTCCTGTAATCGATGTTACACGGATTTGGGGGTGTCATAGAGTGAGTGAGTAATCAGAAGTTAGGAGCAAGTATGAGGAGTTCAAGCTATAGAAGGTAATATTCTCATTCTATGTTTTTTGTAACGATTGAGATTTTATATTTAATTTTAAATATTTATTGAATTAAATAAATATTATGTGAATTATTTATTGAGTTAAATAAATAAATTATGTGATTTATGGAGTGATTTAATTAAGTGTATATATTAATTAAATGAATGTGCAATATTTAATTTAATTAATGTATATTAATTTTATATTATAGTTCTAATTTAATTGAGATAATTAAATTAGATGAGATATGTGATGAAGTATTACATGGATTATAATTAGCGAGTAATTATAATTATGTAGCAATTTTATGTGATTTATTGATGTTAGATTTTAATTGATTAAATTATTATTGATATTTAATTAATTAAAATGTGACATTAAAGTATGTGTTAAATAATTTGTTAAAATAAAGAAAAGGATTTGAAAACTATTTTAACCAAACAAAACCCTTATAATTGTTTTAAACCTATTTCTACCAAACGGGGCCCTAACTATCAAAAAGCTATTTAAATAAATTGTTTACCAAACATGGCCTTAGCATTAATAATATGTTTTTGAAAATAACCTTGTTTTTCCAAACAAGGCATTGTGGCTTTTTTGAAATTTGTAACTGACATTATACTTAATATATTTGTCAGTTATATTATAGAAATAAGCCTATATCTATTACTACGTTTTATATTATATATTAGTCTAAACTACGTTGGAAAGAGTAAGAGAGAAAATAAATAACAGAGGAAGAGTTAGAGAAGAGAGAAGAAGGAGAAAAGAAAGAGCTTAAGCATCATCATCTTCTTCATTAACGATTAGCAAAAAGGTTATAATCTATAATTTTACTCTTACAATTATAGAACTCAATTCATATGTTTCATGTATTTTATTCTCTGTCAAAAGTTGAGCTTTCATGGAAGTTGTGAAATCATGAATTTTATATGTATGTATTGTATCCATGTGTTGATTGTGGTAATTGTATGACATAAGAGGATTTTTAGGAATTAAATTACTGTGAAAACAAGTTTCATGGAAAATGTTTTGTTCATATTGTTTTATGTATATTGATTGGTTTTAGAATGGAAAATTTAGGAATTTGTATGTGTTAGTATGTCTAATTAGAATTGGTTATGATGTTATATTCAATTTTGTAGAGAATTCATGTGTTATAAGTTGAATTACTTGAGAAATTCTATTACAGTAGATTATTTTATGAAAAAATATGAGTTTTCATGAAAATAGCCAAATTGGATTTTTAAAAATACTGATTCTCGTTGTTTAAATGAGTTTATGTTTTGAGTGCATGTTAAATATATGTATTACAGCGTATATATGATTTATAGTGTCTATGTTACTGTATTTTTGGCTTGTATAGGTTGTTTAGTAAAGCAGGGAGCCGTGGTTGTCTGCGTCTGGCCGAGCTGCTACGCAGCTGCGCCTGCAGCAAGGCCAGGAGCAGCGCAGCTGCGCCGCTTGCTTTTACCAGAGCCTTTACCTGCGCAGCTGCGCCGAGTTTAGGGCAGCTAGCTGCGCAGCTGCGCCGGGTTCGGTGCAGTGGCAGTGTGTTTTAAATAATTGTGCAGATTGTTTTCATGCCTAAGGTACATTATTGCTAAGATAATGAGCATATATCTAGCTGCTATAACATGTGTTAACACGAAGTTGGTAATTTCATAATTTGAGAAAAGAAAAGAAGTTTTGAAAACCTAATATAATATTTAAATTATAAGCTATAATTGTTTAATTGTAAAATAAGTTACTTAATTGTAATTTGATTAATTATAATTAAGAGTAAATGTTTAATTTAAATTATAATTCTATGAAATTATAATGTATAGAAGTTGATTTATTTTAATCAATTAGATGTTAATTTAAATTATAATTTAAGTAATTATAATTTAATAAATGCATGTTTAATTGTGGATTTTAAATTGATAATTACATGATTTATTATAAATTGTGTAATTATAATACATGTTATAGTTTAATTAATTATTGATTATAATTGATAAATACATGATTAATTATAAATTGTCTAATTATAAATGCATGAATGTGGTTTAATTGATTATAAATTATAATTTGTTTATAATTTAAAAGGTAATTATAATTTAAGTAATCATAATTTGATTAAGTGTTTGAATTATAAATGTTTAATTATAATTTAGCTACATACATAATTGATTTAATTATGTGAATATGTATGTGATGTAATTAACTATGTGATAGTTGATTATTATTATTAGAGTGAGTTAACCATGAGGGTTTACCACTTATGTGAATTAGTTATGTATTAACTAATTTAGATTATTATAATTGAATGTGTATAGGAAGTGTTTAAGTACGTGGTTGAGTTAAGTAGCTTGCGCTTAAGGCAAGTTTTCTAAACCCTAAACTCGTTAATTCTATGCAAGTTTTCTAAACCCTGATCTTGTATAAATTTTTATGCAAGTCTTCTAACCTTAAACTTGTTAATTATATATAAATTCTTGATTTCGTATATTCATTGTTGAGAATGTCCTTTCCATTTCTGTATTGAACAATTGTTATTTAATTAAAATGATCTTAACTTATTGTTAAGTAAGATCTAGTTATTATTTTAAATGCTTTAAGTTGATTCTAAAGCATATGTTAGTTCATAATTCTATTATTTATGAATTGTTGAAAGTCGATTCAACTAATCCTTAGTTGATGAACGTGAATTATAAATTTCCCTTATAAGCTTATCCAAACCAAACTTTCTTTGGTGCGGGCTCGAATTCAAATTACTGAGTTGAACAACCCTATTTACTAGGGGAGGTTACTACGCATAGCGTTAAGATGTTTGTGCACAATACATGGTACAAAGGGCTGATCCCCCTAAGTATGAGTTAAAGTCCATAGTCTTATTGACTGTTAAAGGTTTAAATAGAAATATTTATAACCTAGGACAAGAGTTCAAAGGTCTTATGACACTCAGATAAATTCTATTTTTGAATTGTAATTGCGATGAAAGAATTATTATTAAATTCTTTATTGTTGAAGCGAATCATATTATTCAGATTCTTTGAAAGATATCATTTCATGTATATATTATTGTTAAACTCCAGTGAGCTGTGGTTTGCTCATTCTTGCACTAAATAATAATTTCAGTTAAAGTTGATAACGCTGATGCTCCGTCTACAAGTAAGGACAAGGGAAAGCAAAGCAAGTGAAGACTTATTTTATTTAATTGAGAATGATTGTTATAAGACTTGAATGTTATGTTTTTATTTTTGCACTTTATTATATTCATGTCAGGGTTAGAGTAACCCGGGATTTATTTACAAAGGTTGTAACCCTTGTTGTAAGGGAGATTTAGTTATTTTAATTTAAGTTGTAGTTACTTTGCATTATTCATTGGGTAGATGTATGTTATATTAGAAAGTGAACACCAAATCATGAGAAAACGAAGTACCCGAATTTGGGGGTGTCACAGATTGTAACGATTGAGATTTTATATTTAATTTTAAATATTTATTGAATTAAATAAGTATTTATGTGAATTATTTATTGAGTTAAATAATTAAATTATGTGATTTATGGAGTGATTTAATTAAGTGTATATATTAATTAAATGAATGTGCAATATTTAATTTAATTAATGTATATTAATTTTATATTATAGTTCTAATTTAATTGAGATAATTAAATTAGATGAGATATGTGATGAAGTGTTACATGGATTATAATTAGCGAGTAATTATAATTATGTGACAATTTTATGTGATTTATTGATGTTAGATTTTAATTGATTAAATTATTATTGATATTTAATTATTTAAAATGTGACATTAAAATATGTGTTAAATAATTTGTTAAAATAAAG
Organism: Panax stipuleanatus; assembly: GCA_020205555.1. Lineage (NCBI taxonomy): Eukaryota > Viridiplantae > Streptophyta > Magnoliopsida > Apiales > Araliaceae > Panax > Panax stipuleanatus. The sequence goes on along the minus strand of CM035124.1, from coordinate 60,489,225 downwards.
AAAAGGATTTGAAAATTATTTTAACCAAACAAGGCCCTTATAATTGTTTTAAACCTATTTTTACCAAACGGGGCCCTAACTATCAAAAAGCTATTTAAATAAACTGTTTACCAAACATGGCCTTAGCATTAATAATCTATTTTTGAAAATAACCTTGTTTTGCCAAACAAGGCATTGTGGCTTTTTAAAATTTGTAACTGACATTATACTTAATATATTTGTCAGTTATATTATATAATTAAGCCTATATCTATTACTACGTATTATATTATACGTTAGTCTAAACTACGTTAGAAAGAATATCAGTGTAAGAGAGAAAAGAAATAACAGAGGAAGAGTTAGAGCAGAGAGAAGAAGAAGAAAAAGAAGAGCTTAAGCATCATCATCTTCTTCATTAACGATTAGCAAAAAGGTTATAATCTATAATTTTACTCTTACAATTATAGAACTCAATTCATATGTTTCATGTATTTTATTTTCTGTCAAAAGTTGAGCTTTCATAGAAGTTGTGAAATCATGAATTTTATATGTATGTATTGTGACAAACAAGATTTTTGTAATTTATTTTGAATATTTATTGAATTAAATAAATATTTTTCGATGATTTAATTATTGAGTTAAATAATTAATTGATGAATTTGTGGTAGAGTATTTTAATTATATGTGTCACATTAGTTAAATTAATGTGGTGAATTTTTTATATTCAAAGTATGTATTTAATTGAGCTTAATTGATTAATATAATAATTAATAAGCATAATGTTATTCTAATTAATTTAATAATTAATTAGAGATTTATGATTAGACATAATTAATAAATAAGAATTTTAATTATGTGACTATGTGATTTAATGTAGATTTATGCTATTTTATTTAATTAATTTAAATAGCATTATTTGATTTAATTGGGTGTGACATTAATTAACTATATAATAGTAAGTTAATTAAATTAAATGGAAAGGAGGAAAAAGGGACAAACAAACTAAGCCCTAGTGGGGGTTGGAGCCAGTTAACCCATTATGGGATTAACTGACGACCCATAACCCACGACTTCTAATTACGCGTATAATATATTAATTTACATATACATATCAGTTCATATAATTAATTTGTAAGACACTAAGTTCCAGAGAGAAAAAGAGAGAAATTGAGAGAAAAGACTCGAGAATTAGTTAGAGAAGAGATTGAAGAATTTAGTTGCATCATCATCACTAACTAGCAAGGGTAATTCTTTCTCCTACGTTTTTAAATTCAAGTTCTTACAGTTTTCATTAACGTATTCTTAAAAAGTTCTCTGTGACTGACTAATTTGATGATTAATGCATGATATGATTTTATATGTATTATTATATGATCATAACATGTTTTATACCATGTATGCATGATTTAATGTGATAAATTTCATACAATTATACTTGATTTGATTTTTACAAAAGTCACAGAGTAGAAAAGTTGTATATATGGCCATACAGCCCTTATGTACAATTTTTATACTATGAATCGATGATTTAACTTTGAATTAGCACTTACATATGATTGTACACGTTTATACGAACAAAACGGAAGTTAAACGAACGGATTCGGTGTTATAACGAATCCGTAAAGTTAAATTTCGTGATTTTCCTTCAAAACATGATAAAGTATGAAAAACAGTGAATTTGATTGCTATAACTTGTGTAATTAAGTGATTTAGAATGCTAAGATCATGCTAGAAATATTGTATAGTGTTTCTATGAAGTCCATACTTCATGGGTAGCAATTAAATTGTTGTGGTAGCATTTACTCTGGGCCTGGTTCTCTGTTATTCGTGAACTGCAGATTCTGAAAATGGCGTTTGGAGCTGCAGCGCCAACTTTAAGCCTAAGATTGGGGCTGCAGCGCCAGTGGAGCTGCAGCGCCAAGATTGGGGCCGCAGCGCCAGTGGAGCTGCAGCACCAAGATTGGGGCTGCAGCGCCATTTTTAGTTCAAATGGTGGAGCTGCAGCGCCACTTGGCAATTTTGCCCAAAAATGAGATTTTAATTGTTCAAGTCCAGGAAATGTAATTGTAACCTAATGTAATAAACGTGAAGACATGATTAAACATATAATAAGAGGTTAATAACTTATATTACGTGAGTAATTAATAAGTTAATTACATGACTTGATTCGTTAATTGTATAGTCCAATAACGTGCTCAAGACCGATGTGTGTGATTCGATACGTATATCGAGTTATTGATTAATGTGTATTGTGAACGTATTGATATGTAGGATTTAATAAAGAACGTGAATTATAATTGTAGCTTGTGCAAGAGGCAAGTATCCTATCCCTAACTTATTGATTTAGCAAGTTCCCTAAATTCTAATTTATTCATTTATTAAGTCTTAGACTTGTGTTTCTATATCGAGTAAGCTCGTGTTCTTAATTGTTCAAGTTTGAAATTCATATTACATATTGTAACTCTTTTAAAAGCATGATTCAGTTATACAATACTTATTCGATTGTATACTCTTGAGATTTATTATTCAAGTTGAATATCGATGTTATTGTTGAACCTTATAGGACTAGTGAACCTTTATTGATTCGACTAGTCCATAGTTGATGAACGTTCTAAATTCCAAATACTTATTGAGCTTATCCAAACCAAACTTCCTTTGGTGCGGACTCTGATGTCAAAACTGAGATGAACAACCCTGTAAAAGGGGATTATTTACGCTTTAGCGTTGAGATATTGTGCACAGTATGGTACTAAGGGCTGATCCCCCTAAGTACGAGAAGTAGAGTCCATAGTCTTATGACTGTTAAAGGTTTAAAGCATAAACACTTTACAACCTAGGACATAGTTCAAGGTCTTATGACCCTCAGATGTTCTTTTGATTCCTATTATTTATCCTCGAGTCAGAAGTTGAGTTTCTTTATTCAGATGTCTTTGATTTACTCGCATGTTATTATATTGTTGTCATATTATTATACTTGTGGGCAATCGTGCTCACTCTTGCGTAATAATAACATTGCAGTTAAGAACGAAAGGTCCGACGAGCCTTCTACTAGCAAAGGCAAAGGCAAAGTCAACAAGTGATGAAGACTTGTTGTTTATTTTAATTGTTATGTTTCAGACTTATGTTAAAGTTGTGTAAGACTTATTTAATTATTTATATTTCCGCATTTGAGATTTAAGGTTAAGTACGACCTGGGATTGATGTATTTATTTTCAGATGTTGTAACCCCATAAGGGGAGGATTATTTCTATTTATTTCATGGTTTGCATTTACTATGGGTAGATAGATAGATGATATTTGTACAGTGAACACCAAGTCCCGTGGAAATTGAAGTACCTGGATTTGGGGGTGTCACAGGTTGGTATCAGAGCCAGGTTATGAACCTTAGGTGGGGAAAAACCTTAGGATAGTAGCCTTTTTAGAGATCGAGAACATAGTAATGATAACTCTTATCGAGTTCTAAGAAAGATAATAACTTACCTTATGTGCTACGTGCTTATACTTATATATTCGAGTCTCGATTAGCATCACGTAATTACTAAAACTTAAAATTTTATTTGTCAGGATGACGAATGCTGGAGAACCTAGTCAGTCCAGGGCCCTTGTACCCCTAGAGGCTAGAGAGGAGGAGCCCCGAGATATCCACGTAGTTTGGGAGCAGTTAGTCCGACGAGAGCCATCACCCTTGATCACAGTCATTGGTCAGGAGAATGTGCCGGTGTCTGATTCAGAGGAGGACTCTGAGGAAGACCCTGAGGAGATTGAAGTTCAGGCTGAGGCAGCTGAAGAGGAGGAGGAAGACCCTGAAGAGTTCCCGCCGAGCTCTATCAGTGCCGAGATGTATGACGAGCTGTATGACCGTAACATAGAGTTACGTGATACTGTTCAGGAGCTGAGGGAGACTGTTCAGGAGCTGAGGGAGCGGTCGGTTACTCAACAGTCTACCATCGAGCTGAGGGATGGAGAGGTTGAGGCTCTTCACACACGTTTGGGAAATGTAGAGTGGAATTTGGTTCACGAGAAAGGCCAAACTGAGCAGAAGTCAGAGGAAATAGAGGAATTAAAGAATGAACTGAAAGAGAAATCTGCAAGGCTGGCCATAGCAGAGGAGGCTTGGGTAAGGGAATCACGACGAGCAGATCTCGCAGAAGATAATTGTCGGGCGAAGAAGGCCAAGCTTGAAGAGACGTACTCTACACTTCAGTATGCAATTGACGAGGCCCAGGATCGGGTTATGAGGTACCCAATTCAGTTCGAAGGACTACCGTCGTACATGCTAGATCGCAGGACGATGTCTCGGATTATGGAAGAAGAGCGTGGCAAAGCTGTTCGTCGCCTTAATGGGCAGTGATAGGAACATTTGATTTTGTGAAACCTATCTGGTAGTTAATAATGTAAATTCCAATGTGTTTATAAACAGAGGAATATTTTATGTTTTAAATCCTGTAGATTCTTTATCTCAGGATAGTTGATGTAAATAGCAGTGATGCTATCGTATTATGTTAAAACTTTTGATTTAGTAATATATCAGAGTTTATTTGAGATAATGTGTTGACTGATTGTGTCTAAATGTTTAAGTTAGGCCTTAGATATTTAAAAGATTGAATAAAGTTCTAATACGCGTATTTCTTAACAGTAAAATGCCGCCAAGGAGACGATCTAACCGTCAACAGGCCCAAGAAGGGTCAACTAACAACAACAACGACGCCAATGCTAACCCCGTTCAGCAGTTGGCGAACTTACTTGCTGGAGCGCTTAACAACCAACCTCAAGCTCCACCGAACACAACGTTCAAGGACTTCAAGGCGGTGGGACCGCCAGAGTTTAAAGGCACCATGAACCCGATAGAAGCTCAAACCTGGGTCATGGAGATGGAAAAAGTTTTTGACGTCGCCAGAGTCAGAGAGGACCAGAAAACCGCCTATGCAACGTTCATGCTGAAATCTGAGGCCAGCTATTGGTGGCAAGCGAATAAGGTCCGGGGAGGTGAAGGTGTGATTACCTGGGAGAGGTTCAAGGAGATGTTCTTCGAGATGTACTTTCCGACCAGCTCGCAGAATCAAATGGAGGTCCAGTTCTTGGAACTGAAACAGGGGAATATGTCCGTACCAGAATATGCGGCGAAATTCAATGAGTTGGCTAGGTTTGCCACGTATCAAGTGCACACCGATCAGAGGAAGGCAAGGAGGTTTGAACAGGGCCTGAAGCCCTGGTTGTATAGCAAAGTGTCAATGTTCCAATTGAACACTTTTGCTGGGGTGTTGGAGAAGGCCATTCTCGCTGAAGGCGGGAGTGATGCAGTTACAAAGTATAACCAAGATCAGAAAAAGAAGAAGAGTGAAGGTGAAGGAATTAACAAGGCTTGTGGTAGCAACACGGGAGGGAGTAATAATCAGAAGAGGAGGTGGAATGATAACTCATCGACTGGGAATCAGCAAGGTGGTCAGAAAAAGAGGATCGAAGCTTGTTCGACCTGCGGGAAAGCTCACCTGGGGGTCTGTATGAAGGGAAAACGAGTATGCTATAATTGTGGTCAGGAAGGCCACATAGCACCTAACTGTCCGAACCCAAAGAAGGGCGCTTGCTTCACTTGCGGCTCAAAGGACCATCTGGCAAGGGACTGTCCCAAGAAGGGATCTGGAAGGGAAGGATCAGGTGGAAACAGGGGAAACAGCGGTGGAAGTGCTTTAACTATCACGGGACCAACCGCAACCAACCGACCAACCGCTAGGACCTTCAACATGACCGTGCAGGATGCTGTGCAGTCTCGCGATGTGGTGTCAGGTATCATTCCGATCAATAAAGTTAATGCTTATGTACTATTTGATTCGGGTGCTACTTGTTCATTTATATCCGATGACTTTGCTAAGAACTTAGAACTTCCTATGGACGAGTTAGAATACCCCATGAATATAGAGATTGCGAATAGAGAAGTAATCCCTGTTAAGTATGTACACAAGAACTGTAGAGTAGATATTAAGGGTAACATTATGAACGTAAATCTTATCCCGATTAGACTTGGGGAATTCGATGTTATTCTGGGAATGGATTGGCTAGTCAATTATGGGGCTGTAATTGATTGCCAGAGAAAGTGTATCAACCTTATGACCCCGTCAAAGGTTGTGTTTTATGGCAGTAAATCGCCTAGACAAGCGAGTTGTCTGACGATGATGCAGGCCAGGAAGTTGTTAAGACAATGCTGTGTAGGATATTTAGCCTACATAGTCGATAGTCGTAAAGAAAACCCAAAATTAGAAGATATACCAGTCGTGAGGGACTTCTTAGACGTATTTCTGGATGATCTGCCAGGACTTCCGCCAGACAGAGAGGTTGAGTTTGTGATTGATTTGGCGCCTGGGACGGCCCCAATATCGAAGGCACCGTACCGGATGGCTTCGGTAGAGATGAAAGAGTTAATGGTACAACTGCAAGAGTTACTGGACAAGAAGTACATCCAACCGAGCGTATCGCCGTGGGGAGCGCCAGTGTTGTTTGTGAAAAAGAAGGACGGGACGATGCGGCTTTGCATCGACTACAGAGAACTGAATAAGGTCACAATTAAGAATAGATATCCATTACCGAGGATCGACGATCTGTTCGACCAATTGAAGGGTGCAAGGTACTTTTCAAAGATAGACTTGAGGAGTGGCTATCATCAGCTGAAGGTGAGGCCAGAGGATGTTCCAAAGACAGCATTTAGGACTCGATATGGTCACTACGAATTTTTGGTAATGTCATTTGGTCTAACGAATGCTCCTGCAGCATTCATGGGCTTAATGAATGGAGTGTTCAAGCCATTTTTGGACAAATTCGTGGTGGTCTTTATCGACGATATTTTGGTATACTCGAAGACCAAGGAAGAACATGTAGAACATCTGAAGTTAACATTAGAGGCGTTGAGAAGAGAGAAGTTGTACGCCAAATTTTCTAAATGTGAATTCTGGATTGAAAGAGTGCAATTTCTTGGACATGTGATCGACAAGGACGGAATTTCGGTAGATCCCTCTAAAGTCGAAGCTGTGATGAACTGGGATCAGCCGAAAACACCGTCGGAAGTGAGGAGTTTTCTTGGATTGGCGGGTTATTATAGAAGATTTATTCAGGACTTTTCCAAGATCGCAACTCCGCTGACGAATTTGACTAGAAAATCGGTGAAATTCGTTTGGACAGAGAAGTGTGAGGAAAGTTTCCAAGAGCTTAAGAGGAGGTTGAGTTCAGCACCTGTGTTATCCCTTCCGGACGACACAGGCAATTTTGTGGTTTATAGTGATGCGTCGCATAAAGGACTTGGCTGTGTGCTTATGCAAAACGGCAGGGTCATTGCGTATGCGTCACGACAATTGAAAGACTATGAGAAGGGATATCCGACCCATGACTTGGAGTTAGCTGCAGTGGTATTTGCTTTAAAAATTTGGAGACACTATCTCTATGGGGAGAAGTGTGAAATATATACAGACCACAAGAGTCTGAAATATATTTTTACACAGAAGGACTTGAATATGCGCCAGAGAAGGTGGCTGGAGTTAATTAAGGACTATGACTGTGAAATCTTATACCATCCGGGTAAGGCTAATGTGGTTGCCGACGCCTTAAACAGAAAGGGTCGGGAGAAATTGATGATGTTGACTACTCAGGAGGAACTAATTTCAGCAATGGAAAAGCTGAAATTGGAAGTGAAGTATCCGATGGAGATTGACGAGAAGTTGTTTCAGATTCAAGCTGGTACAACCCTATTGGATAAAGTTAAGGAAGCTCAACTTCAGGACGAAGAATGTGAGAAGGTTAAGAAAAAGATATCTGAAGGAACCGAACCGAGATTCAAGATAGACAGTGAGGGACTACTGAGATTTGAGAATAGAGTTTGGGTACCGTCAGTGCCAGAGATTAAGGATGACATTTTGAGCGAGGCTCATAGCTCACGGTATTCGATTCACCTCGGTAGTACCAAGATGTACCAGGATCTTCGACAGCACTTCTGGTGGCCGAATTTGAAACGGGATGTTGCTGAGTGTGTTGCAAAGTGTCTGACCTGTCAGAAAGTAAAAGCAGAACATCAGAGGCCGAGTGGTTTGCTACAACCCCTGGAAATCCCAGAATGGAAATGGGAACACATTACGATGGATTTCGTGGTTGGCCTTCCGACGACTCAGAAAGGCTACGACGCAGTATGGGTTATCGTTGACCGACTGACGAAATCTGCACACTTCCTTCCGATCAAAATCAGATTCAACTTAGACCAGTTGGCAAGGCTATATGTGAAAGAGATTGTTTCGAGGCACGGAGTTCCGGTGTCAATTGTTTCCGACAGAGATCCGCGTTTCACATCGAACTTCTGGAAGCGACTACAAGAATGCATGGGGACACAGTTGAGAATGAGTACGGCTTATCACCCTCAGAAAGACGGGCAGAGTGAAAGAACGATCCAGACATTGGAAGATATGTTGAGAGCATGCATCATGGATTTTAAAGGAAATTGGGATGATCACCTACCGCTTGTGGAATTCAGTTACAACAACAGTTACCACGCTAGTATTGGTATGCCGCCTTACGAAGCGTTGTACGGAAGAAAATGCAGAACTCCGCTATACTGGGATGAAGTTGGCGAGAGACAACTACTAGGTCCAGAACTGGTACAGCAGACAGCAGAGATAGTCAAAGTGATCAGAACAAGACTGGTAGCAGCTCAGGATAGGCAGAAGAAATACGCCGATCCACACCGTAAGAACGTTGAGTTTGAATCGGGTAGCTATGTGTTCTTGAAAGTATCTCCCTAGAAGGGGAAGATCAGATTCGGTAAGAAGGGAAAATTGAGCCCAAGGTTCATTGGACCCTTTGAAGTGCTGCGAAGGATTGGAGAAGTTGCGTATGAGGTAGCCTTACCTCCGGCCCTCGAGAATGTCCACAACGTCTTTCATGTGTCAGTTTTACGCCCCTACAAACCCGATTACAAACATGTGATTGAATATGAACCCCTACATTTTGAGAAAGACTTATCCTATGAAGAAATTACTGTTCAGATTGTTGACAGGAAAGAGCAAGTCCTCAGAAATAAAATTATACCTTCTGTTAAGGTAATTTGGAGGAACCACAATGCTGAAGAAGCTACGTGGGAACTCGAAGAGCATATGATGAAGAATTACCCAGATTTATTTACTTAATTTTTTTGTTTATGCGATTCTGGGGACAGAATCTTTGTAAGGGGGGGAGAATGTAACGGGACGAAATTTAATTGAACCGTGATTCTGGGGACAGAATCCTTTTAAGGGGGGAAAGATGTGACAAACAAGATTTTTGTAATTTATTTTGAATATTTATTGAATTAAATAAATATTTTTCGATGATTTAATTATTGAGTTAAATAATTAATTGATGAATTTGTGGTAGAGTATTTTAATTATATGTGTCACATTAGTTAAATTAATGTGGTGAATTTTTTATATTCAAAGTATGTATTTAATTGAGCTTAATTGATTAATATAATAATTAATAAGCATAATGTTATTCTAATTAATTTAATAATTAATTAGAGATTTATGATTAGACATAATTAATAAATAAGAATTTTAATTATGTGACTATGTGATTTAATGTAGATTTATGCTATTTTATTTAATTAATTTAAATAGCATTATTTGATTTAATTGGGTGTGACATTAATTAACTATATAATAGTAAGTTAATTAAATTAAATGGAAAGGAGGAATAAGGGACAAACAAACTAAGCCCTAGTGGGGGTTGGAGCCAGTTAACCCATTATGGGATTAACTGACGACCCATAACCCACGACTTCTAATTACGCGTATAATATATTAATTTACATATACATATCAGTTCATATAATTAATTTGTAAGACACTAAGTTCTAGAGAGAAAAAGAGAGAAATTGAGAGAAAAGACTCGAGAATTAGTTAGAGAAGAGATTGAATAATTTAGTTGCATCATCATCACTAACTAGCAAGGGTAATTCTTTCTCCTACGTTTTTAAATTCAAGTTCTTACAGTTTTCATTAACGTATTCTTAAAAAGTTCTCTGTGACTGACTAATTTGATGATTAATGCATGATATGATTTTATATGTATTATTATATGATCATAACATGTTTTATACCATGTATGCATGATTTAATGTGATAAATTTCATACAATTATACTTGATTTGATTTTTACAAAAGTCACAGAGTAGAAAAGTTGTATATATGGCCATACAGCCCTTATGTACAATTTTTATACTATGAATCGATGATTTAACTTTGAATTAGCACTTACATATGATTGTACACGTTTATACGAACAAAACGGAAGTTAAACGAACGGATTCGGTGTTATAACGAATCCGTAAAGTTAAATTTCGTGATTTTCCTTCAAAACATGATAAAGTATGAAAAACAGTGAATTTGATTGCTATAACTTGTGTAATTAAGTGATTTAGAATGCTAAGATCATGCTAGAAATATTGTATAGTGTTTCTATTAAGTCCATACTTCATGGGTAGCAATTAAATTGTTGTGGTAGCATTTACTCTGGGCCTGGTTCTCTATTATTCGTGAACTGCAGATTCTGAAAATGGCGTTTGGAGCTGCAGCGCCAACTTTAAGCCTAAGATTGGGGCTGCAGCGCCAGTGGAGCTGCAGCGCCATTTTTAGTTCAAATGGTGGAGCTGCAGCGCCACTTGGCAATTTTGCCCAAAAATGAGATTTTAATTGTTCAAGTCCAGGAAATGTAATTGTAACCTAATGTAATAAACATGAAGACAAGATTAAACATATAATAAGAGGTTAATAACTTATATTACGTGAGTAATTAATAAGTTAATTACATGACTTGATTCGTTAATTGTATAGTCCAATAATGTGCTCAAGACCGATGTGTGTGATTCGATACGTATATCGAGTTATTGATTAATGTGTATTGTGAACGTATTGATATGTAGGATTTAATAAAGAACGTGAATTATAATTGTAGCTTGTGCAAGAGGCAAGTATCCTATCCCTAACTTATTGATTTAGCAAGTTCCCTAAATTCTAATTTATTCATTTATTAAGTCTTAGACTTGTGTTTCTATATCGAGTAAGCTCGTGTTCTTAATTGTTCAAGTTCGAAATTCATATTACATATTGTAACTCTTTTAAAGCATGATTCAGTTATACAATACTTATTAGATTGTATACTCTTGAGATTTATTATTCAAGTTGAATATCGATGTTATTGTTGAACCTTATAGGACTAGTGAACCCTTATTGATTCGACTAGTCCATAGTTGATGAACGTTCTAAATTCCAAAATACTTATTGAGCTTATCCAAACCAAACTTCCTTTGGTGCGGACTCTGATGTCAAAACTGAGATGAACAACCCTGTAAAAGGGGATTATTTACGCTTTAGCGTTGAGATATTGTGCACAGTATGGTACTAAGGGCTGATCCCCCTAAGTACGAGAAGTAGAGTCCATAGTCTTATGACTGTTAAAGGTTTAAAGCATAAACACTTTACAACCTAGGACATAGTTCAAGGTCTTATGACCCTCAGATGTTCTTTTGATTCCTATTATTTATCCTCGAGTCAGAAGTTGAGTTTCTTTATTCAGATGTCTTTGATTTACTCGCATGTTATTATATTGTTGTCATATTATTATACTTGTGGGCAATCGTGCTCACTCTTGCGTAATAATAACATTGCAGTTAAGAACGAAAGGTCCGACGAGCCTTCTACTAGCAAAGGCAAAGGCAAAGTCAACAAGTGATGAAGACTTGTTGTTTATTTTAATTGTTATGTTTCAGACTTATGTTAAAGTTGTGTAAGACTTATTTAATTATTTATATTTCCGCATTTGAGATTTAAGGTTAAGTACGACCTGGGATTGATGTATTTATTTTCAGATGTTGTAACCCCATAAGGGGAGGATTATTTCTATTTATTTCATGGTTTGTATTTACTATGGGTAGATAGATAGATGATATTTGTACAGTGAACACCAAGTCCCGTGGAAATTGAAGTACCTGGATTTGGGGGTGTCACAGGTTGGTATCAGAGCCAGGTTATGAACCTTAGGTGGGGAAAAACCTTAGGATAGTAGCCTTTTTAGAGATCGAGAACATAGTAATGATAACTCTTATCGAGTTCTAAGAAAGATAATAACTTACCTTATGTGCTACGTGCTTATACTTATATATTCGAGTCTCGATTAGCATCACGTAATTACTAAAACTTAAAATTTTATTTGTCAGGATGACGAATGCTGGAGAACCTAGTCAGTCCAGGGCCCTTGTACCCCTAGAGGCTAGAGAGGAGGAGCCCCGAGATATCCACGTAGTTTGGGAGCAGTTAGTCCGACGAGAGCCATCACCCTTGATCACAGTCATTGGTCAGGAGAATGTGCCGGTGTCTGATTCAGAGGAGGACTCTGAGGAAGACCCTGAGGAGATTGAAGTTCAGGCTGAGGCAGCTGAAGAGGAGGAGGAAGACCCTGAAGAGTTCCCGCCGAGCTCTATCAGTGCCGACATGTATGACGAGCTGTATGACCGTAACATAGAGTTACGTGATACTGTTCAGGAGCTGAGGGAGACTGTTCAGGAGCTGAGGGAGCGGTCGGTTACTCAACAGTCTACCATCGAGCTGAGGGATGGAGAGGTTGAGGCTCTTCACACACGTTTGGGAAATGTAGAGTGGAATTTGGTTCACGAGAAAGGCCAAACTGAGCAGAAGTCAGAGGAAATAGAGGAATTAAAGAATGAACTGAAAGAGAAATCTGCAAGGCTGGCCATAGCAGAGGAGGCTTGGGTAAGGGAATCACGACGAGCAGATCTCGCAGAAGATAATTGTCGGGCGAAGAAGGCCAAGCTTGAAGAGACGTACTCTACACTTCAGTATGCAATTGACGAGGCCCAGGATCGGGTTATGAGGTACCCAATTCAGTTCGAAGGACTACCGTCGTACATGCTAGATCGCAGGACGATGTCTCGGATTATGGAAGAACAGCGTGGCAAAGCTGTTCGTCGCCTTAATGGGCAGTGATAGGAACATTTGATTTTGTGAAACCTATCTGGTAGTTAATAATGTAAATTCCAATGTGTTTATAAACAGAGGAATATTTTATGTTTTAAATCCTGTAGATTCTTTATCTCAGGATAGTTGATGTAAATAGCAGTGATGCTATCGTATTATGTTAAAACTTTTGATTTAGTAATATATCAGAGTTTATTTGAGATAATGTGTTGACTGATTGTGTCTAAATGTTTAAGTTAAGCCTTAGATATTTAAAAGATTGAATAAAGTTCTAATACGCGTATTTCTTAACAGTAAAATGCCGCCAAGGAGACGATCTAACCGTCAACAGGCCCAAGAAGGGTCAACTAACAACAACAACGACGCCAATGCTAACCCCGTTCAGCAGTTGGCGAACTTACTTGCTGGAGCGCTTAACAACCAACCTCAAGCTCCACCGAACACAACGTTCAAGGACTTCAAGGCGGTGGGACCGCCAGAGTTTAAAGGCACCATGAACCCGATAGAAGCTCAAACCTGGGTCATGGAGATGGAAAAAGTTTTTGACGTCGCCAGAGTCAGAGAGGACCAGAAAACCGCCTATGCAACGTTCATGCTGAAATCTGAGGCCAGCTATTGGTGGCAAGCGAATAAGGTCCGGGGAGGTGAAGGTGTGATTACCTGGGAGAGGTTCAAGGAGATGTTCTTCGAGATGTACTTTCCGACCAGCTCGCAGAATCAAATGGAGGTCCAGTTCTTGGAACTGAAACAGGGAAATATGTCCGTACCAGAATATGCGGCGAAATTCAATGAGTTGGCTAGGTTTGCCACGTATCAAGTGCACACCGATCAGAGGAAGGCAAGGAGGTTTGAACAGGGCCTGAAGCCCTGGTTGTATAGCAAAGTGTCAATGTTCCAATTGAACACTTTTGCTGGGGTGTTGGAGAAGGCCATTCTCGCTGAAGGCGGGAGTGATGCAGTTACAAAGTATAACCAAGATCAGAAAAAGAAGAAGAGTGAAGGTGAAGGAATTAACAAGGCTTGTGGTAGCAACACGGGAGGGAGTAATAATCAGAAGAGGAGGTGGAATGATAACTCATCGACTGGGAATCAGCAAGGTGGTCAGAAAAAGAGGATCGAAGCTTGTTCGACCTGCGGGAAAGCTCACCTGGGGGTCTGTATGAAGGGAAAACGAGTATGCTATAATTGTGGTCAGGAAGGCCACATAGCACCTAACTGTCCGAACCCAAAGAAGGGCGCTTGCTTCACTTGCGGCTCAAAGGACCATCTGGCAAGGGACTGTCCCAAGAAGGGATCTGGAAGGGAAGGATCAGGTGGAAACAGGGGAAACAGCGGTGGAAGTGCTTTAACTATCACGGGACCAACCGCAACCAACCGACCAACCGCTAGGACCTTCAACATGACCGTGCAGGATGCTGTGCAGTCTCGCGATGTGGTGTCAGGTATCATTCCGATCAATAAAGTTAATGCTTATGTACTATTTGATTCGGGTGCTACTTGTTCATTTATATCCGATGACTTTGCTAAGAACTTAGAACTTCCTATGGACGAGTTAGAATACCCCATGAATATAGAGATTGCGAATAGAGAAGTAATCCATGTTAAGTATGTACACAAGAACTGTAGAGTAGATATTAAGGGTAACATTATGAACGTAAATCTTATCCCGATTAGACTTGGGGAATTCGATGTTATTCTGGGAATGGATTGGCTAGTCAATTATGGGGCTGTAATTGATTGCCAGAGAAAGTGTATCAACCTTATGACCCCGTCAAAGGTTGTGTTTTATGGCAGTAAATCGCCTAGACAAGCGAGTTGTCTGACGATGATGCAGGCCAGGAAGTTGTTAAGACAACGCTGTGTAGGATATTTAGCCTACATAGTCGATAGTCGTAAAGAAAACCCAAAATTAGAAGATATACCAGTCGTGAGGGACTTCTTAGACGTATTTCTGGATGATCTACCAGGACTTCCGCCAGACAGAGAGGTTGAGTTTGTGATTGATTTGGCGCCAGGGACGGCCCCAATATCGAAGGCACCGTACCGGATGGCTCCGGTAGAGATGAAAGAGTTAATGGTACAACTGCAAGAGTTACTGGACAAGAAGTACATCCAACCGAGCGTATCGCCGTGGGGAGCGCCAGTGTTGTTTGTGAAAAAGAAGGACGGGACGATGCGGCTTTGCATCGACTACAGAGAACTGAATAAGGTCACAATTAAGAATAGATATCCATTACCGAGGATCGACGATCTGTTCGACCAATTGAAGGGTGCAAGGTACTTTTCAAAGATAGACTTGAGGAGTGGCTATCATCAGCTGAAGGTGAGGCCAGAGGATGTTCCAAAGACAGCATTTAGGACTCGATATGGTCACTACGAATTTTTGGTAATGTCATTTGGTCTAACGAATGCTCCTGCAGCATTCATGGGCTTAATGAATGGAGTGTTCAAGCCGTTTTTGGACAAATTCGTGGTGGTCTTTATCGACGATATTTTGGTATACTCGAAGACCAAGGAAGAACATGTAGAACATCTGAAGTTAACATTAGAGGCGTTGAGAAGAGAGAAGTTGTACGCCAAATTTTCTAAATGTGAATTCTGGATTGAAAGAGTGCAATTTCTTGGACATGTGATCGACAAGGACGGAATTTCGGTAGATCCCTCTAAAGTCGAAGCTGTGATGAACTGGGATCAGCCGAAAACACCGTCGGAAGTGAGGAGTTTTCTTGGATTGGCGGGTTATTATAGAAGATTTATTCAGGACTTTTCCAAGATCGCAACTCCGCTGACGAATTTGACTAGAAAATCGGTGAAATTCGTTTGGACAGAGAAGTGTGAGGAAAGTTTCCAAGAGCTTAAGAGGAGGTTGAGTTCAGCACCTGTGTTATCCCTTCCGGACGACACAGGCAATTTTGTGGTTTATAGTGATGCGTCGCATAAAGGACTTGGCTGTGTGCTTATGCAAAACGGCAGGGTCATTGCGTATGCGTCACGACAATTGAAAGACTATGAGAAGGGATATCCGACCCATGACTTGGAGTTAGCTGCAGTGGTATTTGCTTTAAAAATTTGGAGACACTATCTCTATGGGGAGAAGTGTGAAATATATACAGACCACAAGAGTCTGAAATATATTTTTACACAGAAGGACTTGAATATGCGCCAGAGAAGGTGGCTGGAGTTAATTAAGGACTATGACTGTGAAATCTTATACCATCCAGGTAAGGCTAATGTGGTTGCCGACGCCTTAAGCAGAAAGGGTCGGGAGAAATTGATGATGTTGACTACTCAGGAGGAACTAATTTCAGCAATGGAAAAGCTGAAATTGGAAGTGAAGTATCCGATGGAGATTGACGAGAAGTTGTTTCAGATTCAAGCTGGTACAACCCTATTGGATAAAGTTAAGGCTCAACTTCAGGACGAAGAATGTGAGAAGGTTAAGAAAAAGATATCTGAAGGAACCGAACCGAGATTCAAGATAGACAGTGAGGGACTACTGAGATTTGAGAATAGAGTTTGGGTACCGTCAGTGCCAGAGATTAAGGATGACATTTTGAGCGAGGCTCATAGCTCACGGTATTCGATTCACCCCGGTAGTACCAAGATGTACCAGGATCTTCGACAGCACTTCTGGTGGCCGAATTTGAAACGGGATGTTGCTGAGTGTGTTGCAAAGTGTCTGACCTGTCAGAAAGTAAAAGCAGAACATCAGAGGCCGAGTGGTTTGCTACAACCCCTGGAAATCCCAGAATGGAAATGGGAACACATTACGATGGATTTCGTGGTTGGCCTTCCGACGACTCAGAAAGGCTACGACGCAGTATGGGTTATCGTTGACCGACTGACGAAATCCGCACACTTCCTTCCGATCAAAATCAGATTCAACTTAGACCAGTTGGCAAGGCTATATGTGAAAGAGATTGTTTCGAGGCACGGAGTTCCGGTGTCAATTGTTTCCGACAGAGATCCGCGTTTCACATCGAACTTCTGGAAGCGACTACAAGAATGCATGGGGACACAGTTGAGAATGAGTACGGCTTATCACCCTCAGACAGACGGGCAGAGTGAAAGAACGATCCAGACATTGGAAGATATGTTGAGAGCATGCATCATGGATTTTAAAGGAAATTGGGATGATCACCTACCGCTTGTGGAATTCAGTTACAACAACAGTTACCACGCTAGTATTGGTATGCCGCCTTACGAAGCGTTGTACGGAAGAAAATGCAGAACTCCGCTATACTGGGATGAAGTTGGCGAGAGACAACTACTAGGTCCAGAACTGGTACAGCACACAGCAGAGATAGTCAAAGTGATCAGAACAAGACTGGTAGCAGCTCAGGATAGGCAGAAGAAATACGCCGATCCACACCGTAAGAACGTTGAGTTTGAATCGGGTAGCTATGTGTTCTTGAAAGTATCTCCCTGGAAGGGGAAGATCAGATTCGGTAAGAAGGGAAAATTGAGCCCAAGGTTCATTGGACCCTTTGAAGTGCTGCGAAGGATTGGAGAAGTTGCGTATGAGGTAGCCTTACCTCCGGCCCTCGAGAATGTCCACAACGTCTTTCATGTGTCAGTTTTACGCCCCTACAAACCTGATTACAAACATGTGATTGAATATGAACCCCTACATTTTGAGAAAGACTTATCCTATGAAGAAATTCCTGTTCAGATTGTTGACAGGAAAGAGCAAGTCCTCAGAAATAAAATTATACCTTCTGTTAAGGTAATTTGGAGGAACCACAATGCTGAAGAAGCTACGTGGGAACTCGAAGAGCATATGATGAAGAATTACCCAGATTTATTTACTTAATTTTTTTGTTTATGCGATTCTGGGGACAGAATCTTTGTAAGGGGGGGAGAATGTAACGGGACGAAATTTAATTGAACCGTGATTCTGGGGACAGAATCCTTTTAAGGGGGGAAAGATGTGACAAACAAGATTTTTGTAATTTATTTTGAATATTTATTGAATTAAATAAATATTTTTCGATGATTTAATTATTGAGTTAAATAATTAATTGATGAATTTGTGGTAGAGTATTTTAATTATATGTGTCACATTAGTTAAATTAATGTGGTGATTTTTTTATATTCAAAGTATGTATTTAATTGAGCTTAATTGATTAATATAATAATTAATAAGCATAATGTTATTCTAATTAATTTAATAATTAATTAGAGATTTATGATTAGACATAATTAATAAATAAGAATTTTAATTATGTGACTATGTGATTTAATGTAGATTTATGCTATTTTATTTAATTAATTTAAATAGCATTATTTGATTTAATTGGGTGTGACATTAATTAACTATATAATAGTAAGTTAATTAAATTAAATGGAAAGGAGGAATAAGGGACAAACAAACTAAGCCCTAGTGGGGGTTGGAGCCAGTTAACCCATTATGGGATTAACTGACGACCCATAACCCACGACTTCTAATTACGCGTATAATATATTAATTTACATATACATATCAGTTCGTATAATTAATTTGTAAGACACTAAGTTCCAGAGAGAAAAAGAGAGAAATTGAGAGAAAAGACTCGAGAATTAGTTAGAGAAGAGATTGAAGAATTTAGTTGCATCATCATCACTAACTAGCAAGGGTAATTCTTTCTCCTACGTTTTTAAATTCAAGTTCTTACAGTTTTCATTAACGTATTCTTAAAAAGTTCTCTGTGACTGACTAATTTGATGATTAATGCATGATATGATTTTATATGTATTATTATATGATCATAACATGTTTTATACCATGTATGCATGATTTAATGTGATAAATTTCATACAATTATACTTGATTTGATTTTTACAAAAGTCACAGAGTAGAAAAGTTGTATATATGGCCATACAGCCCTTATGTACAATTTTTATACTATGAATCGATGATTTAACTTTGAATTAGCACTTACATATGATTGTACACGTTTATACGAACAAAACGGAAGTTAAACGAACGGATTCGGTGTTATAACGAATCCGTAAAGTTAAATTTCGTGATTTTCCTTCAAAACATGATAAAGTATGAAAAACAGTGAATTTGATTGCTATAACTTGTGTAATTAAGTGATTTAGAATGCTAAGATCATGCTAGAAATATTGTATTGTGTTTCTATGAAGTCCATACTTCATGGGTAGCAATTAAATTGTTGTGGTAGCATTTACTCTGGGCCTGGTTCTCTGTTATTCGTGAACTGCAGATTCTGAAAATGGCGTTTGGAGCTGCAGCGCCAACTTTAAGCCTAAGATTGGGGCTGCAGCGCCAGTGGAGCTGCAGCGCCAAGATTGGGGCCGCAGCGCCAGTGGAGCTGCAGCACCAAGATTGGGGCTGCAGCGCCATTTTTAGTTCAAATGGTGGAGCTGCAGCGCCACTTGGCAATTTTGCCCAAAAATGAGATTTTAATTGTTCAAGTCCAGGAAATGTAATTGTAACCTAATGTAATAAACATGAAGACATGATTAAACATATAATAAGAGGTTAATAACTTATATTACGTGAGTAATTAATAAGTTAATTACATGACTTGATTCGTTAATTGTATAGTCCAATAACGTGCTCAAGACCGATGTGTGTGATTCGATACGTATATCGAGTTATTGATTAATGTGTATTGTGAACGTATTGATATGTAGGATTTAATAAAGAACGTGAATTATAATTGTAGCTTGTGCAAGAGGCAAGTATCCTATCCCTAACTTATTGATTTAGCAAGTTCCCTAAATTCTAATTTATTCATTTATTAAGTCTTAGACTTGTGTTTCTATATCGAGTAAGCTCGTGTTCTTAATTGTTCAAGTTCGAAATTCATATTACATATTGTAACTCTTTTAAAAGCATGATTCAGTTATACAATACTTATTCGATTGTATACTCTTGAGATTTATTATTCAAGTTGAATATCGATGTTATTGTTGAACCTTATAGGACTAGTGAACCCTTATTGATTCGACTAGTCCATAGTTGATGAACGTTCTAAATTCCAAAATACTTATTGAGCTTATCCAAACCAAACTTCCTTTGGTGCGGACTCTGATGTCAAAACTGAGATGAACAACCCTGTAAAAGGGGATTATTTACGCTTTAGCGTTGAGATATTGTGCACAGTATGGTACTAAGGGCTGATCCCCCTAAGTACGAGAAGTAGAGTCCATAGTCTTATGACTGTTAAAGGTTTAAAGCATAAACACTTTACAACCTAGGACATAGTTCAAGGTCTTATGACCCTCAGATGTTCTTTTGATTCCTATTATTTATCCTCGAGTCAGAAGTTGAGTTTCTTTATTCAGATGTCTTTGATTTACTCGCATGTTATTATATTGTTGTCATAATATTATACTTGTGGGCAATCGTGCTCATTCTTGCGTAATAATAACATTGCAGTTAAGAACGAAAGGTCCGACGAGCCTTCTACTAGCAAAGGCAAAGGCAAAGTCAACAAGTGATGAAGACTTGTTGTTTATTTTAATTGTTATGTTTCAGACTTGTGTTAAAGTTGTGTAAGACTTATTTAATTATTTATATTTCCGCATTTGAGATTTAAGGTTAAGTACGACCTGGGATTGATGTATTTATTTTCAGATGTTGTAACCCCATAAGGGGAGGATTATTTCTATTTATTTCATGGTTTGCATTTACTATGGGTAGATAGATAGATGATATTTGTACAGTGAACACCAAGTCCCGTGGAAATTGAAGTACCTGGATTTGGGGGTGTCACATGTATTGTATCCATGTGTTGATTGTGGTAATTGTATGACATAAGAGGATTTTCAGGAATTAAATTACTGTTAAAACAAGTTTCATGGAAAAAGTTTTGTTCATATTGTTTTATGTATATTGATTGGTTTTAGAATGGAAAATTTAGGAATTTGTTGTAACGACCCCAAAATTCATACAATATAATTCTCATCCTCGATCATTAGCAATACATCTTTAATCTATCTTTACGTCATTATTCGATATTAAAATCACTAAAAATGCGGAATATTTAAATTTTTTATAAACTTTCTTTCTATATTGCCCTGAATCGCAACCTTAACATTACAAATATTTGATTCAATTCTATTACATGAATCGCTACAACGAAGGGACTATACAAAGTCTTACATCACTAAGCAATATCCATTATACGTCAGATAGCTCAACTTACAACTTAACAATTAAGTTACAATGAAAACATCAACTACAATTTGAAATTTAACAAAATTAATATTCTTTAACATTAATCTCTATAAATCACTTAACACGTATCTTTACCTTGCATCCTTGACCTGCAAAAATGATTATTTGCAAGAGCGAGCTCGACAGCTCAGCAAGATCTAACAGTTTTCATGCATCACATAGCACATAATTAATATGCTCAATATTAAAGTAACATGGCATACATGCTTTAATCACATAACAAATATAAAGATTGAGTTCCTTACTCAATCAACATTATTAAATCAATCAATGTAGTCATAAGTTGATTTTAACATTTCATGCTTGCAACATATACAACATAGCATACTCTTTGCAATACAATTTAAAACAGTTCATAATATCATCAAGTTCACATAGAAAATAGGAACCGAAAGACTTGCCTGGCTCGTAGATTACCAATTACCGAAAAATAGCTTAATATAATCTGCTTCATGATCCTACATAACGTATTACCATACGCATTAATTATTAGTCACCTAGCAATGCTTATCAAATGTCTAAGTAAATAATACTTTATACTTTCTAATTCTCTTCTACTTACTCATTTGACACTCGCTGTCAAACCTTATGTATAATTAACAATATCAGTTAGTTATCACATAGCTAATCCTAATATTTAGTTATCCACTTTAGGTTAACTCATTCCTCTTTAACTCATAAGTTAATAATTAATTACCACATAATTAATCACATCACATAGTCATTTTACATTTCTCATGATTAATCAACTAATAATCACATACTCATTTTAAATTATAATTAAACAAATTATGATTTGAACATCCACTTTAATCAAACTACAATTAAACAATCATAATTTATAATGAATCAACTACATCATGCATTAAATCATAATTTAAGCATACTTAACTTAACCCATTACTTAGATTATAAATACTCAATTTTTATTCATGCCCTCATTAAATTATAATTATATAAATTATAATTTAAATTACACTTTTACCTTGATTATAATTATTCCAAATTATAATCACATATTAAGTTATAATTAAACAAATTATAACTTATAATCAATTAAACTATATCATGCATTATAATTACACAAATTATAATTAATCATGCAATTATCAATTTATAATCCATAATTAAACATGCATTTATTAAATTATAATTACATAAATTATAATTTAAATTAACATCTAATTGATTAAAATAAATCAACTAATATTCATTATAATTTAACAAAAATTATAATTTAATTTAAACATTTACTCTTGATTATAATTATACAAATTATAATTAACCAATTCACCATTAAACAATAATTCAATTAATACTTTAAGGTTTTCAAAACCTCTTTTCTTTTACAATTACCAAATTGTCAAATTCATGTTATCAACATGCTATCGCAACTTAAATATATGATCATTATTCTAGCAACAATGTAACTTAGTCATAAAAATAAACTGCACACTTAAATAAAACTCATTGCCTCTGCCCAGGACACGGCGCAGCTGCGCAGCCATAAGCCTTGGCACCGGCGCAGCTGCGCAGGTGACCAGCCTGAGAAAACCCAGTGGCGCAGCTGCGCTGCTTCTGGCTGTGCTCCCGGCGCAGCTGCGCAGGTACGCAGACAGAAGCAGGCAGTGCAGCCTCCCTGTTTCACCGATTAAACCCAACATGCCATCAAACGGCAATAACAAGCTACTAGAACAATGTATAGCATATACTTGATACAATACACCCATATAACATATCTCCAAACACAAAAATATTTAAACAACAATAATCAAAAGTTTTAGAAATCAAATTTGATATTTTCATAAAACTTATATATTTTATAAAACCGTTCACTGTAAATCACTTTCTCAAGCAATTTAACTCTATATACATGCATTATATACGTATTGAAGATAGCATCAAACAAATTCTTAATAAACATATTAACATATATCAATTTCATCAATTTCTTCAAACTAAAATCAACCATAATACCTAAAACTCATATGAACATAACTTTTCTATTAAAACATGTTTCTACAATCAATTTGATTTCTGAAAATCATTGTTTATGGCATCTAATTAAATTTATAAACAGTATATTAACAAAATTCCAACATATATTCAACAAAATTACTAACTTTCATGAAAAACGTTTTTACAGAGAAGTTCCACACATAAAACACATTATTAAAACTAAATTTGGAAGTTATACCCTTTGATTATGCTTAGGAGAAGAAGATAATGGCTTAGCGAGAATTCTTTCAAGGTCTCTTTCTCCTTTCTTTCTCTTCTTCTTCCCTTCTTCTCTTTTCACTCCATCTTTCTCTGTGTTTTCTCTCTAACACAGACTAACCTTTGTTTTGTTCTTTTAACCAACGTATATACAAAATATACATACAACATATATACATAATATGTAACTTACAATATTAATGTATATAATAAATCCTATACTAATTACAATTAAAATAGAGGTTACACCTTTGAATTTTTTTTTTAAAAGCCCTAAGGCTTGTTTGGCAAAACAAGTTATTTTAAAAATAGATTTTTAGTAGTTTAGGTCATGTTTGGGTAAAACAGTTTTAAAAGAAAAGTAAGTGCCTTGTTTGAAAAAAATCATTTAAAAACTCTTTTCTTTATTTTAATAAATCTTTTTAACACATACTTTAATGCTACTCTTTAATTAATTAAAACTTAACATTCTAATTTAATTAATTAAAAGTCTAACATCAATTAAGCACATAAAATTATCACATAATTATAATTAATTGCTAATTATAATTGCATGGAACACTCATCACATTACTTATCTAATTTAATTATCTCAATTAAATTAGAACTAACATAAAATTATTATATCAATTAAATTAAATACTAGATATTCATTTAATTAATATACTACACTTAATTACATTACTCCATAATAATCACATAATTATTTATTTAACTCAATAAATAATTCAATTAAAATATTTATTTACTCCAATAAATATTAACATTAATATTTAAATTATCTTCACATAGATTCATATATTTCACCATATATGACACGTATTCACATACTTAAACTCAAAACATCAGATAATAAGAATTTTATTTATTAAATTCTCATTTATAAATTCTAAACATTTGGGATGTCACATTCTTCCCTCCTTATAAGGATTCCGTCCTCTGAATCACCGAAACCCTACCTTACTCAAGTTTTCACAAAAATATCTTTCACAATTTTATTGTTGAATAACTTTAACTCATTATCATAACGATATTTATATAAACTACACATATATCTCTACTAAATTCACATCTTCAACAAGGTTACGGTTTTATTACTTAACCTTCAATCAAACACAATCATATATCAAATATAATATATTTTCTTTAACTCATTCCTTCCCTTACTAAAGATCATTACCATATATTCTACTCGTAGAATTAATATACTATATAATTCACCATCTATAATTATTCGGGTTATCACATTCACCCATTCTTCTAAGAATTTCGTCCTCGAAATTCAAGTCTATCAATCTATATATATCATTCTATTAAAATAGATTTTTACGTTAATCTCTATTTACTGGATTAAAGCGTTCAACAACTACTTCTTTCTAAGCAATATCCTTCTCGCTACATTCTCCTTCAGAATAATAAGACTCTTCCACAATTGCTCAATAATTGGGAAGCGATATAAACAACTCAGGAATTTAAAAGATTCCAAATCATGCTGAGTGGTCGCAAGACCTTGAACTTATTTTTAGGTTTATTAGTGCTTCATTCCCGGTACTTCACACTATAAAACCGCATCGGTACTCTAGGTGGCCAGCCTATCGCACCCCTACGTCGGGCCCAAACGTAGTACATCGTAACGACTATATGCGTTACACTCGGAACTATTGTCTCCGATAACATGTCCCCTTTTATAGGGTTGTTCACCTCAGCTTCTTAACATCTGAATCCGCACCAAAACTAATTTGGTTTGGCATAGTTTGACCAAAAACGCTCGAATTTCATAAACATCTTTCAATATTTGTCTAGCTGAATCAAGTAGCATAGACTTCTAGCAACGATTCGGACATCGATCGAAATATACATATATATATATATATATATATATATCCTTAACCAACTCAAAATATATATATATTTTTTACGTTTAAAGAAACTAAAAGTAAATAAATCTCTTCTTTTTTTTAAGGAAAGTAAAATAATAAGTAAATCTTTTCATAATATCCTGATACCGTACCGTAGTAATGATACGTTGAGGATTTCGTCATTACACGACGTCGTCATACTACATCATACTATAGTGGGCTGACGATCATACGATCACATCCAACACTAGGTTTAACTAGGATTGATAACTTCCTCGATTATTTTTTACACCATATCAAATGATGCATATGAAATACATTTTGAAGATTTAAAATCGTTTTGTCCAGCTGAAGCAATTAGCATAGACATGTGAATAATAGCACTATTTTAAAAATTCATTGGTTCCATCATTGATCCTGTGACGCCCCCAAATCCACGTTCCTTCGAAACCTCGGATTCGGTGCAGTCACGATACTATTATCGCCAAATTATTACATCTTTTATTTATTACTAAAAGAATACAACTTGCTTTATTACAATTTAGAATATAAATTCTATTTATATCTAAGATCTCGTCTTTACATCATATTCGATGTTACTAAAATACGGAATAATTTAAACTTTTCAATATCCTTTGAATAAAAATCTTTTTATTGATTCCATAACTTTGATACCAATTACAAATCTTGAATCAACTATATAATATGATTCCTTCTTATCTGAATTATCGTATAAATATTTACAACTCAACTCGATATCCTCTATGTATTAATTAATACATTCTTACAATACAACAAGTATTAAACAGTGTAAGCAACTATCGAGTACATCATCTAGAATCTAAACATGGTCCAGACAATAATCTAAGTAATATTCTTCAATGCGATACTATCTATCTTTATCAATCAAGAAGCACGAAATCTTTACCGTGAATCCTTAACCTGCAAAAGTGGTTGGTTGCAAGAGTGAGCTCGACAGCTCAGCCATTCTAACAGTCCTCATGCATCACATAGCATATAACATCATACTCAGTTCATGCATTTATAAACAGTTTATATTTACTACGCATGTTACTTTTCACATAACAAGTATATCATCAAAGATCAACTTTCAATCTCATTTATATCTCATATACAGTTCATATATAAGTTCACATTATCATAGCATAATATAATTCAACTAACAGTTATTGAATTCATATATCAAATAGGAACTAAAAGACTTGTCTGATTCGTAGTTTAATAACTACGACTTAACTGCTTAAGAATCTCTACACTTTGTGTAATCCTACACAGTTATATTAACCATAGAGATCACACTCATCAGTTATATGCATCCACACATTCTCAATGTAATAATAAAGGTTACATTGTTGTCTAACTTGGTTCTTAGAACCTTGTTTCACTTTCTTATCATACGTTTAGTATAGCTAGGTGCGCATAGGTATACCTTAACCATACTCAATTAATATCATCTCTCATATACACATGTCCGCCTACAACTAATCTATTTACCTATAGTTAGTGTAGTACATCTTCAAAACATGCTCGCACAGTGCATATCACGGTTAACTAGCGGGGTGCACATACCAATCACGACTAGAGGCATATAAGTCCTATCATGCATGTTATTAAAGTTAGAATGCCAGTAACTCTATGTTTAACCATTCTACTTTCAAAACTTCATAAGTTTTATTCTCCAAAAATCAATGTCATGCTTAACTAATCATGCAAGGCTACTTTGAATCATTTTATATCTACTTATGCCATGTACGTATGTTATCATATTTAGAACTTTAAGTACACAAGTTCCTTTTAATTTCAAGGCCTCAAGTTTTCTCTAGAACCGCACACTAAAGTGACCAAGAGGTTCATGGTATTCAAAGGGGTTTGAAACCACATGACAAACCTATTTCCATGCATAACTAGGTCATACAATCATCCTTAAAAATCAGAACATACACATCATATGTATATGTCAAGGTTCGTTTATAAAACTTTAAGTCTATTTTCAAACTACAAGTCTTTTCTATCAATAATGTATGGTAGTGTGATTAACACCTTAAACATGTATTTCATGTCAATATAAACCATACTATCGGGTTCACAAAATCAGAATATAAACATGACTTATATACGCCAAAATTCGTTTATAAAACCTTAAGTTTATTTTCAAAACTATAACTTCATCGTTCACGTAAGCGATCCGAATATAATATGCACATACTAGTTTAACAAGTCCATATATATGTATTAATCATACCAGCATGCTTGTCCTAATTTCTTTCAATATCTATCACTTAGCAGACATCAAGCAGAAACAAAATCTGCAGAAACTGGGATCAGGGACCGGCGCAGCTGCGCAGGGCCTAGCCCAACCCAAGTCTGGTACCGGCGCAGCTGCGCTGCTGGCCAGTACAAAACTAGCGCAGCTGTGCAGGTGGCCGGCCAGGAACAGAGCAGCTTTCTGCTCGGCAGACTGCAAACCCATCTCACAAATCAGTTACGAACTTCGTTCATGTTCCAACCATAAAATAGTTCTAACAATCTACAACACTTCTGAACAAGTACGTATACTTAGTAATTACATAGCTACTAACTATCAAGCTAACCAATCAAGAAGTTTATGAAATTATAAGAATTCTTCAAAAATCAACTTATGAACACAGTTGGAGATGTATACCTCTACTAACGCTTGAAATGAAGTTCCTTCAATCATACTCACTCTCTATATTAAAACTTAACAAGAATCCCAGCAACTTAATTTGAGAACAAGGAGTCTCTATATATAGAGAGATTATTACCCAAATTATAGCTTTGTCCAACAATTTAATCCAGACGGAGGAAGAGAAGTTCATTGGGCAAGCAAGAGTGGTTGAGAATCACTATTAGAGCCACTCCCTATATGATCATTGCCTATGTTTGCTGAGTTTGATGAATATAGGAGTAGTATAGTAGCCTTCATGAGTTCCCACGTGAAGAATGAAATGGGCTCTTGTAATGGGACAATGCTACTAAATCTCAGCAACTTGCTTTCCCACATACTAATGTTATATATGTATACATATAGTATATACTTAGGCTATATATATTTATTCCATATATATTTAAGTTATACACATTCCATTTTATATAACTTAAGTTATAAATTAATGTGTCACAATGTAGTCCCAATAATACTATCGTGTAGTAAATTTTAACTTGCACATATAAATTCATGTACATTTTATTCTACCGGATATAATTCTATCGGATATCATCACAGTGTATTGTCTCCTTTATTATTGAATTTCATTAATTCAATAATTGTTTGCTATATATTCATGATATATTATTTTATTGTATACTTAATATACACATTGTCACACCCACATTTCATGTAACTCACATAGTTTAATAAATCTTGATACATGGTCCTTATATATAGTATAGTCACATAATTGTTGCACCACACTATATAATATATTTGTACCACACTTCACACTTCATATAATATATAGTTAGTTACTATACGCTAGACATTTTATTCGCATGCTTGCACATAGAAGTAAGTAATTTACTTATCTCATCAATTAATTAATAATAATATTTATTAATCCATTTCTCATTAATCAATGGAATTAAAATTTCATAACAATTAATTAACATTTATATAGTTAATTTTCACAATAAATATAAATCTTATTATATTTATAACAAATATACTTATTATCATGCTATCACTCGCAATAATAATTCAACATATTATTATAATAACAATTAATATAGATTAATTGTTTAAATAATTCTTCCATCATTCATTACCGAATCTATTATCGTGCCACACAAGGCATATTTCACAAGCTTACATTAAGCTTATTCTTATTCTCATCACTTACTACTTATAACATGTTCAATATAATTAGAACTATTAAATCACAAGGTTCACATATATAAATATATCGTGAATGAAAATATTCAAATATTCTATATAACCTTTACGGTAATATAATAACTCTAGCTATTAAAATGCTAAACTACTTCAATTAATTATACTTATAATAAGTATAACTTTTACGCTTATAATAATTAATATATACTCTATTAATTATTCCAATAATAATATTCACGATCAAATAATAACTTGAGTTATTTAATATATTAAAAATAACTTAGTTTCCTTTCATTAATTAAACTCCCTTGAAAAATACATTAGAAATTATGTATTTTGCCATATAAATATTATGTTTTCTCCGAATAAAGACATTCATTATTAGAAAATAATTTACTTATTGTCTCAAGACAATATTCTTAATATAATTTCAAATAACTATATGTACGACACATGTACCTATATTATATATAGTAAATAGATAATAAGTTTATTCTCTATTATAAGAAATTATTTTTATCAATTTATTTACATATAGCAAATATGTTTGAATATATTTACCATATTAATTCATCATACCTATTACCTCATACAAAAACATATAAGGTAATATTATTATTCAAAAATAACATTTTCTCCTTTATTAAAATAATTCAATATTAGAATTTATTTTAATATCCTTTATTAGAATTATATATATAATAATCATTCTCTTTCTTTTCTATAAATTGTCCTCAAAATAATTTCTTCAAATATTAAATCTTCATTTAAAATATAATGATTTCCATCTCCCTTTAATAACGTATATATATATATATATATATATATATATATATATATTATTAACGTATATATATATATGCATGTCAAACTTTCTCACATATTACCACTCTAAGTAATATATATAAAAAGTATCAACTATAACTACATATTCAACACACATATTAATTCACTCATTTACTTAAGTAAATTAAACACTGTACTATATCATCATAGTTAATTAAGGTTCAATACTGTCATTATATTATTCCATAATATAACTCCCAACTTAAATTAACCAATATTTATTCTTATTAGTTAATTCATTAACTAACTCATGCTTCACTATCCAAACCTATTCACGGATAGCTTAAGTGCTATTAATAACCTATATTATAAACATACTAGTTATTAATACACATACACAAGAATATGGTGATTATACATTAAGGATATTTAATGTCACCAACTTACTATGATAAAATAATTCTATAAATTATTTAATATCTATAGATAATTTTATCCACTCCCTTTATCTCAACTGAAACGTCTCTACGCTAAGTAACAAATATATATTAATAATATATTTATAAATCACAAAAACACATATTACATAGTCCATATTACCCTATGTAATATAATACTACATACCTTATATCACATAAAAATACTCTTATTCGAACCCATCTCACAGTTTAAGAATTTTATTTATTAAATCCTTATTTAATAATATCTGAAAATTCGGGTTCTTACAGATCCAATGTTTTTCACGAAAACAGAAGTGCAACATCAGCACGAAGTCGATAAATTTCGAAAAACGAGCAAAGCTAGGAGATTTAGAATATAAAAACTTTCTCCGTCAATATAAATCTTTACTCCACCATTACTTAATCATTCTATCAATCTTAAACAACATCAATGCTTTCTATACCATAACCTTTCTATACCCAGTATAGTTCATCGAACTTACCACACTTTGGAAGTTCAGGAACTTGCCACAATAATATGAGTTTAAGAACTTGTCCTAGCAATATTTAGTCAAAGAACTGATCAGAGACTGTCCATATGCTTAGGGGTTCAAAAACGTACATACGACTATGAGTCACGAACTTACCATAAGTATGAGTTTTAAGAACTCGCCTAACCTTAAGATCATCTAATGTAATCTTAATATCATCTAATCTAATCTCTAACGACTCTAACTATCAAATATACTATGAGAAAAGAATCACCTTCTCGTCATATATATATCGATAGCGTGACACCAACCTTCCAACGATTATCAATATGATAAACCAAGTGTAAGCACAAAACCCTGCCCATACAGAAGTTTGTACAACTCAGCCACCACATGAGTCCTCAATTGAAATCCCACTTAACTTTATCTTACTTATAACATCTCGTTCTATACTCGATACAGACTTCCTGTATCCCATCATTTATAACTCCTCGTGAGTTAATCTCGTACTATATCATAGTACATTCTCGTTATAGTCTCAAACTATAACTATTCAATCATTACAGATCATCTGTCTTTCAACTTATAAGATATCACGTCGTGATCTTATTCTATAATCATCTCTCTTATGATTATTCCGTATCTCATTATCGTTTTGTTTTAAAACTTCTTATCTATACTTATATCATATTATACCATGATTTCAGTCATACTTTTAATCTCATAGACTTCGTCTATTCATCGTTATTCGTTAACTATATTATTATTGGAGTTAGACAACTCCTGATTCTCAGCTACATATCTTTCCAAGATTCTTCTTTGAATCTTTTTGTTTATTAAACGACTCTTCCTTTAAGAATTTCTAACTTCGTTCATATAGTTCAATATTTTATTCGAATTTCATTCCTCGTTATCCTCACTTTCTTCTTATAACATTACTAGGACTTCACACATCCTACACTTCCACGTATGTGAAAAGAATCACCTTTTCATTATACGTAACTTAACTTAACTTCTCATTCTCTAAAGTCATAGCCTAAGGTACTCTTACCTAAGGTGTATAACCTATCAGCTTTGATACCAACTGTAACGACCCCAAAATTCATACAATATAATTCTCATCCTCGATCATTAGCAATACATCTTTAATCTATCTTTACGTCATTATTCGATATTAAAGTCACTAAAAATACGGAAATATTTAAATTTTTTATAAACTTTCTTTCTATATTGCCCTGAATCGCAACCTTAACATTACAAATATTTGATTCAATTCTATTACATGAATTGCTACAACGAAGGGACTATACAAAGTCTTACATCACTAAATAATATCCATTATACGTCGGATAGCTCAACTTACAACTTAACAATTAAGTTACAATGAAAACATCAACTACAATTTGAAATTTAACAAAATTAATATTCTTTAACATTGATCTCTATAAATCACTTAACACGTATCTTTACCTTGCATCCTTGACCTGCAAAAATGATTATTTGCAAGAATGAGCTAGACAGCTCAGCAAGATCTAACAGTTTTCATGCATCACATAGCACATAATTAATATGCTCAATATTAAACTAACATGACATACATGCTTTAATCACATAACAAATATAAAGATTGAGTTCCTTACTCAATCAACATTATTAAATCAATCAATGTAGTCATAAGTTGACTTTAACATTTCATGCTTGCAACATATACAACATAGCATACTCTTTGCAATATAATTTAAAACAGTTCATAATATCATCAAGTTCACATAGAAAATAGGAACCGAAAGACTTGCCTGGCTCGTAGATTACCAATTACCGAAAAATAGCTTAATATAATCTGCTTCATGATCCTACATAACGTATTACCATACGCATTAATTATTAGTCACCTAGTAATGCTTATCAAATGTCTAAGTAAATAATACTTTATACTTTCTAATTATCTTCTATTTACTCGTTTGACACTCGCTGTCAAACCTTATGTATAATTAACAATATCAGTTAGTTATCACATAGTTAATCCTAATATTTAGCTATCCACTTTAGGTTAACTCATTCCTCTTTAACTCATAAGTTAATAATTAATTACCACATAATTAATCACATCACATAGTCATTTTACATTTCTCATGATTAATCAACTAATAATTACATACTCATTTTAAATTATAATTAAACAAATTATGATTTGAACATCCACTTTAATCAAACTACAATTAAACAATCATAATTTATAATGAATCAACTACATCATGCATTAAATCATAATTTAAGCATACTTAACTTAACCCATTACTTAGATTATAAATACTCAATTTTTATTCATGCCCTCATTAAATTATAATTATATAAATTATAATTTAAATTACACTTTTACCTTGATTATAATTACTTCAAATTATAATCATATATTAAGTTATAATTAAACAAATTATAACTTATAATCAATTAAACTATATCATGCATTATAATTACACAAATTATAATTAATCATGCAATTATCAATTTATAATTCATAATTAAACATGCATTTATTAAATTATAATTACATAAATTATAATTTAAATTAACATCTAATTGATTAAAATAAATCAACTAATATTCATTATAATTTAACAAAAATTATAATTTAATTTAAACATTTACTCTTGATTATAATTATACAAATTATAATTAACCAATTCACCATTAAACAATAATTCAATTAATACTTTAAGGTTTTCAAAACCTCTTTTCTTTTACAATTACCAAATTGTCAAATTCATGTTATCAACATGCTATTGCAACTTAAATATATGATCATTATTCTAGCAACAATGTAACTTAGTCATAAAAATAAACTGCACACTTAAATAAAACTCACTGCCTCTGCCCAGGACACGGCGCAGCTGCGCAGCCATAAGCCTTGGCACCGGCGCAGCTGCGCAGGTGACCAGCCTGAGAAAACCCAGTGGCGCAGCTGCGCTGCTTCTGGCTGTGCTCCCGGCGCAGCTGCGCAGGTACGCAGACAGAAGCAGGCAGTGCAGCCTCCCTGTTTCACCGATTAAACCCAACATGCCATCAAACGGCAATAACAAGCTACTAGAACAATGTATAGCATATACTTGATACAATACACCCATATAACATATCTCCAAACACAAAAATATTTAAACAACAATAATCAAAAGTTTTAGAAATCAAATTTGATATTTTCATAAAACTTATATATTTTATAAAACCGTTCACTGTAAATCACTTTCTCAAGCAATTTAACTCTATATACATGCATTATATACGTAATTGAAGATAGCATCAAACAAATTCTTAATAAACATATTAACATATATCAATTTCATCAATTTCTTCAAACTAAAATCAACCATAATACCTAAAACTCATATGAACATAACTTTTCTATTAAAACATGTTTCTACAATCAATTTGATTTCTGAAAATCATTGTTTATGGCATCTAATTAAATTTATAAACAGTATATTAACAAAATTCCAACATATATTCAACAAAATTACTAACTTACATGAAAAACGTTTTTACAGAGAAGTTCCACACATAAAACACATTATTAAAACTAAATTTAGAAGTTATACCCTTTGATTATGCTTAGGAGTAGAAGATAATGGCTTAGCGAGAATTCTTTCAAGGTCTCTTTCTCCTTTCTTTCTCTTCTTCTTCCCTTCTTCTCTTTTCACTCCATCTTTCTCTGTGTTTTCTCTCTAACACAGACTAACCTTTGTTTTGTTCTTTTAACCAACGTATATACAAAATATACATACAACATATATACATAATATGTAACTTACAATATTAATGTATATAATAAATCCTATACTAATTACAATTAAAATAGAGGTTACACCTTTGAATTCTTTTTTTTTAAAGCCCTAAGGCTTGTTTGGCAAAACAAGTTATTTTTAAAACAGAGTTTTAGTAGTTAAGGTCATGTTTGGGTAAACAGTTTTAAAAGAAAAGTAAGTGCCTTGTTTGGAAAAAATCATTTAAAAACTCTTTTCTTTATTTTAATAAATCTTTTTAACACATACTTTAATGCTACTCTTTAATTAATTAAATCTTAATATTCTAATTTAATTAATTAAAAGTCTAACATCAATTAAGCACATAAAATTGTCACATAATTACAAATAATTGCTAATTATAATTGCATGTAACACTCATCACATTACTCATCTAATTTAATTATCTCAATTAAATTAGAACTATAACATAAAATCATTATATCAATTAAATTAAATACTAAATATTCATTTAATTAATATACTACACTTAATTACATTACTCCATAATAATCACATAATTATTTATTTAACTCAATAAATAATTCAATTAAAATATTTATTTACTCCAATAAATATTAACATTAATATTTAAATTATCTTCACATAGATTCACATATTTCACCATATATGACACGTATTCACATACTTAAACTCAAAACATCAGATAATAAGAATTTTATTTATTAAATTCTCATTTATAAATTCTAAAAATCTGGGATGTCACATTTGTATGTGTTAGTATGTCTAATTAGAATTGGTTATGATGTTATATTCAATTATGAAGAGATTTCATGTGTTATAAGTTGAATTACTTGAGAAATTCTGTTACAGTAGATTATTTTATGGAAAAATATGAGTTTTCATGAAAATGGCCAAATTGGAATTTTAAAACTATTGATTCTCGTTGTTTAAATGAGTTTATGTTTTGAGTGCATGTTAGATATATGTATTACAGCGTATATATGATTTACAGTGTCTATGTTACTATATTTTTGGCTTGTATGGGTTGTCCGGTAAAGTAGGGAGTCGTGGCTTTCTGCGTCTGGCAGAGCTGATTGCGCAGCTGCGCCTGGCAGCAAGGCCAGGAGCAGCGCAGCTTGCGCCGCTTGCTTTTACCAGAGCCTTTACCTGCGCAGCTGCGCCGGGTTTAAGGCAGCTGGCTGCGCAGCTGCGCCGGGTTCGGTGCAGTGGCAATGTGTTTTAAATAATTGTGCAGATTGTTTTCATGCCTAAGTTACATTATTGCTAAGATAATGAGCATATATGTAGTTGCTATAACATGTGTTAACATGAAGTTGGTAATTTCATAATTTGATTAAAGAAAAGAAGTTTTGAAAATCTAATATAATATTTAAATTATAAGCTATAATTGTTTAATTGTAAAATAAGTTACTTAATTGTAATTTGATTAATTATAATTAAGAGTAAATGTTTAATTTAAATTATAATTCTGTGAAATTATAATGTATAGAAGTTGATTTATTTTAATTAATTAGATGTTAATTTAAATTATAATTTAATAAATGCAAGTTTAATTGTGGATTTTAAATTGATAATTACATGATTTATTATAAATTGTGTAATTATAATACATTTTATAGTTTAATTAATTATTGATTATAATTGATAAATACATGATTAATTATAAATTGTGTAATTATAAATGCATGAATGTGGTTTAATTGATTATAAATTATAATTTGTTTATAATTTAAAAGGTAATTATAATTTAAGTAATCATAATTTGATTAAGTGTTTGAATTATAATTGTTTAATTATAATTTAGCTAAATACATAATTGATTTAATTATGTGAATATGTATGTGATGTAATTAACTATGTGATAGTTGATTATTATTATTAGAGTGAGTTAACCATGAGGGTTAACCACTTATGTGAATTAGTTATGTATTAACTAATTTAGATTATTATAATTGAATGTGTATAGGAAGTGTTTAAGTACGTGGTTGAGTTAAGTAGCTTGCGCTTAAGGCAAGTTTTCTAAACCCTAAACTCGTTAATTCTATGCAAGTTTTCTAAACCCTGATCTTGTATAAATTTTTATGCAAGTCTTCTAACCTTAAACTTGTTAATTATATATAAATTCTTGATTTCATATATTTTTTGTTGAGAATGTCCTTTCCAGTTCTATATTGAACAATTGTTATTTAATTGAAATGATCTTAACTTATTGTTCAAATAAGATCCAGTTATTATTTTAAATGCTTAAAGTTGATTCTAAAGCATATGTTAGTTCATAATTCTATTATTTATGAATTGTTGAAAGTCGATTCAACTAATCTTTAGTTGATGAACGTGAATTCTAAATTTCCCTTGTAAGCTTATCCAAACCAAACTTTCTTTGGTGCGGGCTCGAATTCAAATTACTGAGTTGAACAATCCTATTTACTAAGGGAGGTTACTACGCATAGCATTAAGATGTTTGTGCACAATACATGGTACAAAGGGCTGATCCCCCTAAGTACGAGTTAAGGTCTATAGTCTTATTAATTGTTAAAGGTTTAAATAGAAATATTTATAACTTAAGATAAGAGTTCAAATGTCTTATGACACTCAGATAAATTTATTTTTGAATTGTAATTGCGATGAAAGAATTATTATTAAATTCTTTATTGTTGAAGCGAATCATATTATTCAGATTCTTTGAAATATATTCTTTCATGTATATATTATTGTTAAACTCCAGTGAGCTGTGGTTTGCTAACTCTTGCACTAAATAACAATTTCAGTTAAAGTTGATAACGCTGATGCTCCGTTTACAAGTAAGGACAAGGGAAAGTAAAGAAAGTGAAGACTTATTTTATTTAATTGAGAATGATTGTTATAAGACTTAAATGTTATGTTTTTATTTCGTACTTTATTATATTCATGTTAGGGTTAGAGTAACCTGGGATTTATTTTACAAAGGTTGTAACCCTTGTTGTAAGGGAGATTTAGTTATTTTAATGTAAGTTGTAGTTACTTTGCAATATTCATTGGGTAGATGTATGTTATATTAGAAAGTGAACACCAAATCATGTGGAAACGAAGTACCCGGATTTGGGGGTGTCACAGATTGTAACGATTTAGATTTTATATTTAATTTTAAATATTTATTGAATTAAATAATTATTATGTGAATTATTTATTGAGTTAAATAAATAAATTATGTGATTTATGGAGTGATTTAATTAAGTGTATATATTAATTAAATGAATGTGCAATATTTAATTTAATTAATGTATATTAATTTTATATTATAGTTCTAATTTAATTGAGATAATTAAATTAGATGAGATATGTGATGAAGTGTTACATGGATTATAATTAGCGAGTAATTACAATTATGTGGCAATTTTATGTGATTTATTGATGTTAGATTTTAATTGATTAAATTATTATTGATATTTAATTAATTAAAATGTGACATTAAAGTATGTGTTAAATAATTTGTTAAAATAAAGAAAAGGATTTTAAAATTATTTTAACTAAACAAGGCCCTTATAATTGTTTTAAACCTATTTCAACCAAACGGGGCCCTAACTATCAAAAAGCTATTTAAATAAACTGTTTACCAAACATGGCCTTAGCATTAATAATCTGTTTTTAAAAATAACCTTATTTTGTCAAACAAGGCATTGCGGCTTTTTAAAATTTGTAACTGACAGTATACTTAATATATTTGTCAGTTATATTATATAATTAAGCCTATATATATTACTACGTATTATATTATACGTTAGTCTAAACTACGTTAGAAAGAATATCAGTGTAAGAGAGAAAAGAAATAACAGAGGAAGAGTTAGAGAAGAGAAAAGAAGAAAAAAAGGAAGAGCTTAAGCATCATCATCTTCTTCATTAACGATTAGCAAAAAGGTTATAATCTATAATTTTACTCTTACAATTATAGAACTCAATTCATATGTTTCATGTATTTTATTCTCTGTCAAAAGTTGAGTTTTCATAGAAGTTGTGAAATCATGAATTTTATATGTATGTATTGTATCCATATGTTGATTGTGGTAATTGTATGACATAAGAGGATTTTCAGGAATTAAATTACTGTTAAAACAAGTTTCATGGAAAAAGTTTTGTTCATATTATTTTATGTATATTGATTGATTTTAGAATGGAAAATTTAAGAATATGTATGTGTTAGTATGTCTAATTAGAATTGGTTATGATGTTATATTCAATTATGAAGAGATTTCATGTGTTAGAAGTTGAATTACATTGAGAAATTCTATTACAGTAGATTATTTTATGAAAAAATATGAGTTTTCATGAAAATGGCCAAATTGGATTTTTAAAACTATTGATTCTCGTTGTTTAAATGAGTTTATGTTTTGAGTGCATGTTAGATATATGTATTACAGCGTATATATGATTTACAGTGTCTATGTTATTGTATTTTCGGCTTGTATGGGTTGTCCGGTAAAGCAGGGATCCGTGGCTGTCTGCATCTGGCCGAGCTGCTGCGCAGCTGCGCCGCTGCGCCGGCAGCAAGGCTAGGAGCAGCGCAACTTGCTTTTACCAGAGCCTTTACCTGCGCAGCTGCGCCGGGTTCGGTGCATTGGTAGTGTGTTTTAAACAATTGTGCAGATTGTTTTCATGCCTAAGTTACATTATTGCTAAGATAATGAGCATATATCTAGCTACTATAACATGTGTTAACACGAAGTTGGTAATTTCATAATTTGATAAAAAAAGAGAGGAAGTTTTGAAAACCTAATATAATATTTAAATTATAAGTTATAATTGTTTAATTTTAAAATAAGTTACTTAATTGTAATTTGATTAATTATAATTAAGAGTAAATCTTTAATTTAAATTATAATTCTGTGAAATTATAATGTATAGAAGTTGATTTATTTTAATCAATTAGATGTTAATTTAAATTATAATTTAAGTAATTATAATTTAATAAATGCATGTTTAATTGTGGATTTTAAATTGATAATTACATGATTTATTATAAATTGTGTAATTATAATACATGTTATAGTTTAATTAATTATTGATTATAATTGATAAATACATGATTAATTATAAATTGTGTAATTATAAATGCATGAATGTGATTTAATTGATTATAAATTATAATTTGTTTATAATTTAAAAGTTAATTATAATTTAAGTAATTATAATTTGATTAAGTGTTTGAATTATAAATATTTAATTATAATTTAGCTAAATACATAATTGATTTAATTATGTGAATATGTATGTGATGTAATTAACTATATGATAATTGATTATTATTATTAGAGTGAGTTAACCATGAGGGTTAACCACTTATGTGAATTAGTTATGTATTAACTAATTTAGATTATTATAATTGAATGTGTATAGAAAGTGTTTAAGAACGTGGTTGAGTTAAGTAGCTTGCGCTTAAGGTAAGTTTTCTAAACCCTAAACTCGTTAATTCTGTGCAAGTTTTCTAAACCCTGATCTTGTATAAACTTTTATGCAAGTCTTCTAACCTTAAACTTGTTAATTATATATAAATTCTTGATTTCATATATTCATTGTTCAGAATGTCCTTTCCATTTCTGTATTGAACAATTGTTATTTAATTAAAATGATCTTAACTTATTGTTCAAGTAAGATCCAGTTATTATTTTAAATGCTTTAAATTGATTCTAAAGTATATGTTAGTTCATAATTCTATTATTTATGAATTGTTGAAAGTCGATTCAACTAATCCTTAGTTGATGAACGTGAATTCTAAATTACCATTGTAAGCTTATCCAAACCAAACTTTCTTTGGTGCGGACTCGAATTCAAATTACTGAGTTGAATAACCCTATTTACTAGGGGAGGTTACTATGTATAGCGTTAAGATGTTTGTGCACAATACATGGTACAAAGGGCTGATCCCCTTAAGTACGAGTTAAGGTCTATAGTCTTATTGACTGTTAAAGGTTTAAATAGAATTATTTATAACCTAGGACAAGAGTTCAAAGGTCTTATGATACTCAGATAAATTCTGTTTTTGAATTGTAATCGCGATGAAAGAATTATTATTATATTCTTTATTGTTGAAGCGAATCATATTATTCAGATTCTTTGAAAGATATCCTTTCATGTATATATTATTGTTAAACTCCAGTAAGCTGTGGTTTGCTCACTCTTGCACTAAATAACAATTTCAGTTAAAGTTGATAACGCTGATGCTACGTCTACAAGTAAGGGCAAGGGAAAGCAATGCAAGTGAAGACTTGTTTTATTTAATTGAGAATGATTGTAATAAGGCTTGAATGTTATGTTTTTATTTCCGCACTTTATTATATTCATGTCAGGGTTAGAGTAACCCGGGATTTATTTTACAAAGGTTGTAACCCTTGAAAGAAGGGAGATTTAGTTATTTTAATTTAAGTTGTAGTTACTGTGCGTTATTCATTGGGTAGATATATGTTATATTAAAAAGTGAACACCAAATCATGTGGAAACGAAGTTCCCGGATTTGGGGGTGTCACAGGTTGGTATCAGAGCCGTAGGTTATGAAACCTTAGGTGGGGAATAACCTTAGGTAGTAGCCTCATAGGTAAGATCGAAAAGATAGAGGTGATAGGTAAAAGATAATAAACGACCTTATGTGCTATGTGTTTACATTATAGTATTCGAAGAGTGACGACTCGTTATCACGTAATAATGAACTTTAAAATTCTTTTGTCAGGATGTCGAATGTTGGAGAACCTAGTTAGGCTAGAGAGGATGTACCTCAGGTGCCTAGAGATGAGGAGCCCCGTGACTATACATGTTATCTTGGAGCAGCTGGTTAGGAGAGAGCCATCTCCAGTGATCACCGTAGCTGGTCGGGAGCAGTGAGCTGACACCTATTCTAGTGGATGAGGACGAGGATGAGTCTGAAGAGGAGGAAGAGGATCCTGAAGAGGAATTCCCACCTTTCTCTACTAGTGCTGAGATGTACGAGGCAATATATGATAGCAATGTGGAGCTTCATGGACGAGTAGGAGATCTCGAGGAAACTATTCAGCAGCGAGACAAGACGATCGAGGAAATGGCAAGTGACCTAGGAGATGCACAGTGGAACCTGATACATATGCAGGTTGATAGAGATGCTGCTCGATTTGAACTGGCAAAACTGAAGCAAGACATCCAGGAGGAGTCGAGGAAGCGTGCCAGAGCTGAAGAGTAAAGCTTGAGGGCTAATCAACGAGCTGATCGAGCTGTAAGATGAAGCTGAAGCCAAGAGGACCAAGTTGAGGGAAACGGAATATGCTTTTTTATACAGCAATAGAGAGAGCTCAGGACCAGTATTTTCTACTACCTAGCTCAGTTCCAAGGTTTACCGTGGTATGTGGTGGACCGAAGAACTGGCGTTTCGGATAATGAAAGAGGAACGCAGAGAGGCTGTGTGACGTATTAATATGCCTAGGCAGTAGTAGAGTTGGTTTATGTGTTATTTTTTGTAGTAAATAAAGTAAATCCCATAATTTGAGATAAGAATGGGATGAGTTAATAATGTAATCCTGCAACTTTTCCAGTTCAGGAAAGGATGATGTAAATGGCAGAAATGCTATCTTTTTGATGTTTTTCAACTACGAGTAATGAATAAAAGAAGGTTATGGACATCCTATGTGTTCTATGTGAACTGAATTGTTTAAACATTTAAGTATGAACTTGAATATTTAAAATTGAGTAAATGATCTAACAATAATATTTTCTTAACAGAAAATGCCTACTAGAAGAAGAGTAACACGTCAAAACCCCGAGGGTTCGACGAACAACAATAACGATGGGATGAACCCCAACTCGGTTCAGCAGTTGGTGAACCTGTTGACCGGAGCTCTTGAGAATCAGCCGCAAGTACAGGGAACAACGTTCAAGGAATTCGAGGCAGTAGGACCGCCTGAGTTCAAAGGATCGACTAACCCTATCGAAGCTCAGATATGGGTTATGGAAATGGAGAAGGTATTTGACGTGGCTAGGGTAGGGGAAGACCAGAAGACAGCGTTCGCTGCTTTCATGTTGAAGTCGGATGCTAGCTTTTGGTGGCAGGCTAACAAGACCTGAGAGGGAGAGGGAGTCATCACGTGGGAACGTTTAAAGGAAATGTTCTACGAGATGTACTTTCCAGCGAGTTCGTAGGACCAGATGGAGGTCCAGTTCCTAGAGCTTAAGCAGGGAGGAATGACGGTGTCCGAGTATGCTGCTAAGTTTAACGAATTGGCCAGGTTCGCTATTTACGAGGTCAGCATTGACGCTAAGAAAGCGAGAAGGTTTGAGCGAGGACTGAAGTCCCTGGCTCTACAGCATGGTTTCCATGTTCCAGCTGAATACCTTTGCAGCGATGCTGGAGAAAGCCATACTTGCTGAGGGAGGAAGCGAAGCGGTGACGAAGTTCAACCAAGATAATAAGAAGAAGAATGAGGTAGAAACCAAAACTGGGGGTAGCAGCGCTGTGAACCAGAATAGGAAGTGGTCTGATAATACCTTTGCTAGGAGTCAGCAAGGCAGCCAGCAGAAGAGGAAGTTTGAAGCATGTGCTACATGCGGTAAGAATCACACTGGCGTGTGCATGAAGGGGAAGCGGGTGTGCTTCAACTGTGGTCAGGAAGGCCACATTGCGCCTAATTGCCCAAACCCAAAGAAGGGAGCTTGCTTTACATGTGGATCCAAAGGTCATATGGCTCGCAACTGCCCGAAGAAGCTGACGGCAAGGTCAACAGGGAGCGGAGGGAATGGAAGTGGCAGTACCGTTACTATTGCTGCACCATTGTAAGCTGGTCGACCCACTGCACGGACATTCAATATGACGGTGCAGGATGCTGTGCAATCAAAAGACGTGGTGTCAGGTATTATTCCGGTCAATAGTATAAATGCATATATATTATTTGATTCGGGTGCTACTTGTTCATTCATATCTGATGATTTTGCTAAAACCTTAGACTTACTTGTAGAGGAGTTAGTTTACCCTTTGAACATAGAGATTGCGAATAGGGAGGTTATTCCTGTTAGGACCGTTTATAAGAACTGTAGATTGGACATTAAGGGTCAGGAACTTAGAGTAGATTTGATTCTGATTAAACTTGGGGAATTCGACCGTTATACTGGGTATGGATTGGTTATTCAACCATGGGGCGATAATCGACTGTCAGAAGAAGTCGGTGAACCTTACGACACCGTTGAAGTTGGTGTTCTATGGTAGCAAATTGCCTAGACAAGCGAGTTGTCTGACGGTTATGCAAGCCAAGAAACTTCTGACGCAAGGCTGTGTAGGATATCTAGCCTACATAGTTGATACGCATAAGGAAAGCCCGAAGGTGAAGGAAATATCAGTAGTTAAGGAGTTTGTAGACGTTTTTCTGAGAGATTTGCCAGGACTTTCGCCAGATAGGGAGACAGAGTTCGTGATCGATTTAGCGCCGGGAACTGTTCCAATTTGGAAGGCTCCGTACCGAATGGCTCCAGTCGAGATGAAGGAACTGATAGTTCAACTGCAAGAATTGCTAGACAAGAAGTATATCCAACCGAGTGTTTCGCCGTGGGGAGCG
The DNA here is from genome assembly GCA_020205555.1 of Panax stipuleanatus. Classification (NCBI taxonomy): domain Eukaryota; kingdom Viridiplantae; phylum Streptophyta; class Magnoliopsida; order Apiales; family Araliaceae; genus Panax; species Panax stipuleanatus. The sequence goes on along the minus strand of CM035124.1, from coordinate 60,445,069 downwards.
CATGTTTTATTCGTGAAGAAGAAGGATGGATCGATGCGTCTCTACATTGATTATAGGGAGTTGAATAAAGTTACGATCAAGAATAGGTATCCTTTACCTAGGATCGATGACTTGTTTGATCAACTAAAGGGTGCGAAGTACTTCTCGAAAATTAATTTGAGAAGTGGGTATCATCAATTGAAGGTGAGGAAGGAAGATATACCGAAAAGGGCTTTTAGGACTCGATATGGTCATTACGAGTTCTTGGTGATGTCATTTGGTCTCACGAATGCCCCAGCTGTATTTATGGACCTAATGAATAGGGTGTTCAAGCTATTTCTGGATAAGTTCGTGGTAGTGTTCATAGATGACATCATGGTTTATGCCAAGACCGAGGAGGAGCATGCTGAACACTTATGACTAACCTTAGAAGCCCTGAGACGAGAGAAACTTTACGCTAAATTCTCAAAATGCGAATTCTGGTTGGAACGTGTGCAATTTCTTGGCCACGTGATCGACAAGGATGGTATTTCGGTGGATCCGTCGAAGGTTGAGGCCGTAATGAGTTGGGATCAGCCGAAGACGCCGTCTGAAGTGAGGAGTTTCTTAGGATTAGCAGGTTATTACCGTAGATCTATCCAAGACTTTTCTAGAATAGCAACTCCATTGATGAATTTGACTCGTAAAACGGTTAAATTTATTTGGGCGGAGAAGTGTGAGGAAAGTTTTCAAGAGATGAAGAAGAGACTGAGTATTGCGCCTGTATTGTCTTTACCGGATAGTTCGGGGAATTTCTGTAGTAGATAGTGATGCCTCACATAAAGGATTTGGCTGTGTGTTGATGCAGAGCGGCAAAGTCATTGCCTATACTTCACGTCAGTTGAAGGATTACGAGAAGGGGTATCCGACCCATGATCTAGAATTGGAGGCAGTAGTGTTTGCCCTAAAGATTTGGAGGCACTACTTATATGGAGAGAAGTGTGAAATATACACAGATCACAAGAGTCTGAAGTATATATTTACCCAGAAGGATTTGAACATGCGCCAAAGAAGATGGTTGGAACTGATTAAAGACTACGATTGCGAGATACTTTACCATCCGGGTAAAGCTAACGTTGTTGTCGACGCTTTGAGCAGAAAAGGTCGGGAGAAGCTGAACGTGCTAACTGATCAGGACCGGTTGATAGAACAGGTGGCTTGATTGGAATTGGAAGTGAAGTTTTCGAAGGAATCGGATGAGATGTTGTTTCAAGTAACCACTGGTTCTACTCTAGTAGACAAGGTGAAAGAAGCACAACTTCACGATGAAGAATGCGGGAAAGTACAGAAGAGGATAACCGTTAGCGAAGAGTTCAAGTTCAAGATCGATAATGAAAGTCTGTTACGGTTTGAAGGTAGAATATGGGTACCGCCAGTACCAGAGGTCAAAGAGGAGATTCTGAGCGAAGCTCATAGTTCTAGATATTCTATTCACCCTGGGAGTACAAAGATGTACCAGGATCTCAGGCATCATTTCTGGTGGCCGAATATGAAGAGGGACGTTGCTGAATGTGTTGCGAAGTGCTTGACGTGTCAGAAAGTAAAAGCAAAACACCAGAGACCAAGTGGTTTGCTGCAACCGTTAGAAATTCCAGAGTGGAAGTGGGAGCACATCATGATGGATTTCGTGGTAGGTCTTCCAGCGACTCAGAAGGGATTTGATGCGATAGGGGTTATAGTGGATCGACTGACGAAGTCAGCCCACTTTCTGCCGATCAGGGTTAAGTATAACCTGGATAAGCTAGCGAAGCTATACGTCAAGGAAATTATTTCTAGACACGGTGTTCCAATGTCGATTATGTCTGATAGAGATCCGCATTTTACGTCTAATTTTTGGAAGCGTTTGCAAGAATGTATGGGAACTCAATTGCGAATGAGTACAGCATATCATCCTCAGTCTGATGGCCAGAGCGAAAGAACGATTCAGACACTAGAGGATATGCTGAGAGCTTGTGTGATGGACTTCAAAGGAAGCTGGGAGGATCATCTACCATTGGTGGAGTTCGCCTACAACAATAGTCATCATTCGAGTATTGGCATGCCGCCTTACGAAGCATTATACGGTAGAAAATGTAGAACTCCTTTGTGCTGGGATGAAGTCGGTGAACGTCAATTGTTGGGACCAGAATTGGTACAACAAACCGCCAAAATTATGAAGCTGATCAGAATGGGATTAGTTGCTGCTCAAGATAGACAGAAGAAGTATGTCGATTTACATCGACAGAACCGAGAATTCTTACCAGGAAGTTTCGTTTTCTTGAAGGTATCTCCTTGGAAAGGGAAAATTATATTCGGTAAGAAGGGGAAACTGAGTCCCCGATTTATTGGACCTTTTGAGGTACTACGAAAGGTGGGCGAGGTTGCTTACGAGATTGTATTACCTCCGAAGCTCGAGAATATACATAATGTCTTCCATATTTCTGTGTTAAGACCTTACAAGCATGATTATAAACATGTAATAGAATATGAACCTTTGCTATTTGATAAAGACTTAACATATGAAGAAGTGTCTGTTCAAATAGTTGATAGAAAGGAACAAGTACTTAGGAATAAAGTGATACCTTCTGTTAAGGTAATATGGAGGAACCACAGTGCTGAAGAAGCTACGTGGGAATTCAAAGATGTTATGATGAAATCTTATCCGCATTTATTTGCTTAGTTGTGTATAACCCCTTATATACTGATTTTGGGGACAGAATCCTTTTAAGGGGGGAAGAATGTAATAGATGAGATTTTTTTTATGTGTGATTCTGGGGACAGAATCCTTTTAAGGAGGAAAGATTGTAACGATTGAGGATTTTATATTTAATTTTAAATATTTATTGAATTAAACAAATATTTATGTGAATTATTTATTGAGTTAAATAAATAAATTATGTGATTTATGGAGTGATTTAATTAAGTGTATATATTAATTAAATGAATGTGCAATATTTAATTTAATTAATGTATATTAATTTTATATTATAGTTCTAATTTAATTGAGATAATTAAATTAGATGAGATATGTGATGAAGTGTTACATGGATTATAATTAGCGAGTAATTATAATTATGTGGTAATTTTATGTGATTTATTGATGTTAGATTTTAATTGATTAAATTATTATTGATATTTAATTAATTAAAATGTGACATTAAAGTATGTGTTAAATAATTTGTTAAAATAAAGAAAAGGATTTGAAAATTATTTTAACCAAACAAGGCCTTTATAATTGTTTTAAACCTATTTCTACCAAACGGGCCCTAACTATCAAAAAGCTATTTAAATAAACTGTTTACCAAACATGGCCTTAGCATTAATAATCTGTTTTTGAAAATAACCTTGTTTTGCATAACAAGGCATTGTGGCTTTTTGAAATTTGTAACTGACATTATACTTAATATATTTGTCAGTTATATTATATAATTAAGCCTATATCTATTACTACGTATTATATTATACGTTAGTCTAAACTACGTTAGGAAGAATATCAGTGTAAGAGAGAAAAGAAATAACAGAGGAAGAGTTAGAGAAGAGAGAAGAAGAAGAAAAGGAAGAGAAAGCATCATCATCTTCTTCATTAACAGCAAAAAGGTTATAATCTATAATTTTTACTCTTAAAATTATAGAACTCAATTCATATGTTTCATGTATTTTATTCTGTGTCAAAAGTTGAGTTTTCATGGAAGTTGTGAAATCATGAATTTTATATGTATGTATTGTATCCATGTGTTGATTGTGGTAATTGTATGACATAAGAGGATTTTCAGGAATTAAATTACTGGTAAAACAAGTTTCATGGAAAAAGTTTTGTTCATATTGTTTTATGTATATTGATTGATTTTAGAATGGAAAATTTAGGAATTTGTATGTGTTAGTATGTCTAATTAGAATTGGTTATGATGTTATATTCAATTATGAAGAGATTTCATGTGTTATAAGTTGAATTACTTGAAAATTCTATTACAGTAGATTATTTCATGGAAAAATATGAGTTTTCATGAAAATGGCCAAATTGGAATTTTTAAAACTATTGATTCTCGTTGTTTAAATGAGTTTATGTTTTGAGTGCATGTTAGATATATGTATTACAGCGTATATATGATTTACAGTGTCTATGTTACTATATTTTTGGCTTGTATGGGTTGTCCGGTAAAGCAGGGAGCCGTGGCTTTCTGCGTCTGGAAGAGCTGTTGCGCAGCTGCGCCTGCAGCAAGGCCAGGAGCAGCGCAGTTGCGCCGCTTGCTTTTACCAGAGCCTTTACCTGCGCAATTGCGCCGGGTTTAAGGCAGCTGGCTGCGCAGCTGCGCCGGGTTCGGTGCAGTGACAGTGTGTTTTAAACAATTGTGCAGATTGTTTTCATGCCTAAGTTACATTATTGCTAAGATAATGAGCATATATCTAGCTGCTATAACATGTGATAACACGAAGTTGGTAATTTCATAATTTGAGAAAAAAAAGAAGTTTTGAAAACCTAATATAATATTTAAATTATAAGCTATAATTGTTTAATTGTAAAATAAGTTACTTAATTGTAATTTTATTAATTATAATTAAGAGTAAATGTTTAATTTAAATTATAATTCTGTGAAATTATAATGTATAGAAGTTGATTTATTTTAATCAATTCGATGTTAATTTAAATTATAATTTAAGTTATTATAATTTAATAAATGCATGTTTAATTGTGGATTTTAAATTGATAATTACATGATTTATTATAAATTTTGTAATTATAATACATGTTATAGTTTAATTAATTATTGATTATAATTGATAAATATGATTAATTATAAATTGTGTAATTATAAATGCATGAATGTGGTTTAATTGATTATAAATTATAATTTGTTTATAATTTAAAAGTTAATTATAATTTAAGTAATTATAATTTAATTAAGTGTTTGAACTATAATTGTTTAATTATAATTTAGCTAAATACATAATTGATTTAATTATGTGAATATGTATGTGATGTAATTAACTATGTGATAATTGATTATTATTATTAGAGTGAGTTAACCTTGAGGGTTAACCACTTATGTGAATTAGTTATGTATTAACTAATTTAGATTATTATAATTGAATGTGTATAGAAAGTGTTTAAGTACGTGGTTGAGTTAAGTAGCTTGCGCTTAAGGACAAGTTTTCTAAACCCTAAATTCGTTAATTCTGTGCAAGTTTTCTAAACTCTGATCTTGTATAAATTTTTATGCAAGTCTTCTAACCTTAAACTTGTTAATTATATATAAATTCTTGATTTCATATATTCATTGTTGAGAATGTTTTTTCATTTCTGTATTGAACAATTGTTATTTAATTAAAATGATCTTAACTTATTGTTCAAGTAAGATCAAGTTATTATTTTAAATGCTTTAAGTTGATTCTAAATCATATGTCAGTTCATAATTCTATTATTTATGAATTGTTGAAAGTCGATTCAACTAATCCTTAGTTGATGAACATAAATTCTAAATTACCCTTGTAAGCCTATCCAAACCAAACTTTCTTTGGTGCGGGCTCGAATTCAAATTACTGAGTTGAACAACCCTATTTACCAGGGGAGGTTACTACACATAGCGCTAAGATATTTATGCACAATACATAGTACACAGGGTTGATCCCCTTAAGTACGAGTTAAGGTCCATAGTCTTATTGACTGTTAAAGGTTTAAATAGAAATATTTATAACCTAGGACAAGAGTTCAAAGGTCTTATGACACTCAGATAAATTCTGTTTTTGAATTGTAATTGCGATGAAAGAATTATTATTAAATTCTTTATTGTTGAAGCGAATCATATTATTCAGATTCTTTGAAAGATATCCTTTCATGTATATATTATTGTTAAACTCCAGTGAGCTATGGTTTGCTCACTCTTGCACTAAATAACAATTTCAGTTAAAGTTGATAACGCTGATGCTCCGTCTACAAGTAAGGGCAAGGGAAAGCAAAGCAAGTGAAGACTTATTTTATTTAATTGAGAATGATTGTAATAAGACTTAAATGTTATGTTTTTATTTCAGCACTTTATTATATTCATGTCAGGGTTAGAGTAACCCAGGATTTATTTTACAAAGGTTGTAACCCTTGAAAGAAGTGAGATTTAGTTATTTTAATTTAAGTTGTAGTTACTTTGCATTATTCATTGGGTAGATGTATGTTATATTAGAAAGTGATCACTAAATCATGTGAAAATGATGTACCCGGATTTGGGGGTGTCACATTTTTGGTATCATTTTTCTTTCAAAGTCTTGGAATTTCATGTTATATAGTTTGATAATAGATACCATGACGTTAGTCAAGTTCATATACCTATTACTAAGGTGTTGATCATGTTCTGTGCTATCAAATTTTCATGTTTTACAAGTTTTTAGAAATTTCTTGAAATACTTGCTTTAATGTCCAAATTGATGAGCTAAACTTGTGGAAATCTATAACTGGTTGGTAGAATCATGCTATGTATGTTGGTTACTAAGTTTATGGAGTTTATACATAGTGGGTATGCTTAAAATTGAAGTTTGATTGTGATTTGGGATGTTGGTTCGCAGCAGGGGAAAGGAATTTTTGGACTGAATTAGCTATGCCCGCCCCGGCGGGCTTCATATAGGCCAAATTGCCGCCCCTGTGGGGGGTGGCCAGGGGATGTTTTGGGCAATGCCTCCTCGACGGGCCCTATAGTAGTACAAAGTGCCGCCCCGTAGCGGTGGTGGCCAGGGAATCAACTTTGTGCTGTTTATTTCTTAATCCTAGTAACCTAACCTAACTTAACTTAAGAGTTTACATAACCCTTAAACATGTGTCAATACGCATTGCAAGACGTGTTAGTAACATTAGAGTTTGAGTTATAATCTTTTGAAAGAAAAGTTAAATGACGAAGACCATGTTTATAAAACTTTACGCGTTTTTGAAATTTAACCTTTTTAGCATGTATTCACAACTTAGTTAGTTTTATGAATACATATGAAATATGGTTTCGAAATGCTTTGCATACTTAATTTGTTTAACATGAGATTTCTTAAGACAACTATATACACTACTCAATGTTGCTTAGAACAAGTTTTCAAATAGTAAAGTTATGTTGATTTTGAATACATGAATCTAATACATGCAAGCATGCGTAGAAAAGGGTTGTTTGGCAATGTTATATGGTTAATAAGTACTATGGTTAGTCTTTGCCATGATAAGCTCTCTTGGCTTTGTAAATTGAAGATTGATGAATAGAACTATCCATTGTTGAAAACAAAATAGAAAAGACCAAACCTAGTTCGTATGAATGCCTTAAGCTATAATATATGACTCAAGCAATGTTTTAAGTGTTCAAGAGTATAGTAACTTTATGGAACTAAGTTTTTCCAAGATGTTTCTAAGGCTTTCCAAACAATGAGGATTATACATCTATGATTTTAAATGTGTGTCGAATATATGGATAAATATATATGTAATAAAAGTATGTTGATATATGTTTATAAACTTTGAATGTTAAGTCCAAAAGGTATTTGCAAACTATAAAGCAATGATTATAAACTATGTTATTTGACTTCATGGTGATTTATAAACTAAACTTTTGTGCTATAAGTACGCAAAATGTGTAATGGAGTTTGTAAAGAGTATATAACTAAGTTAGACGTTTATGTATGCATTTAAACTTACATATCATGTATGAGTATATGTAACTAATGAATATCCTATACGCATAACTATATTACGATAGGGATTCGAAAAGTGTTGATTTAGCTTTTCGTGGATAGACTACGCGTAAGTCAAGTTTCCTGACTTACACTCATTTATTGTGCAAGTATCCTATCATTGTGTTTACTTTATTCAAGGAATGTTGTAAGCAAGTTCCTAACCTTACTCTTTTTTGAGCGTTCATTAAGCTTGTGCTATTATTGTTGTACAAGTAAACTTTTGAGATTGCCAGTCATGTATTATAAACTATATACTTCATGTATAAGATAAAAGTCGATTCATATTCTTCGAGCTTTAAATCTTGAGATTGAACTTATAATTGTTGTGATCTATGCCATTTGATTCGGCTAGACTTATGTTTTTGAAAGGCGACCCAAACCAATCGATTGGTGCGGGATCTTGTATTTGACTGAGATGAACAACCTTCTTTGAAGGGAAATTATATATTGTTGGGAGAACGACGTGCGCACCTTAGTACGATTGAACGATATGCATACCGTAGGGTACTTTAGACTGATCACCTGTTGTACTTATTTTTGATTGGGTTATCAGTATATTACTGTTAATTCTAGTAGAAGTTCATAGTCCTTAGTGACTGCTCAGTACTCAGTTATCTTGAATTCTTAAATTGATTTATCGTTGAATCATATTGATATTATTTTGTCCTTAGTGACTGTTATTGAAAACTGTTGATATTCTTGTTATCCTTGAACTATCATACCTTGCTAGACACTGTTGGATTTGAGAACTAAAATACTCACCCTTACTGTTATATTACTTGCTGAACAATTCAGTGCTCATTCTTGCTTTCCCTAAAACATTTCAGTGAAGACAGAGCAGTGCGGACCCTCAGGCATAGCTAAGGGCAAGGGAAAAAGCTACTTAGTAGATTTAATTATGTAGGACTTTATGGTTGTAATAAAGAACTTATGCTATTATGTAGTAGTTAGGTTTATATATGCTTAAGGTATGTTTAAGCTATATAATCGATGTTTAAGTTACGAGACCTTTGGACCCGAATAAATTATGTTAATTAAATGTAATTCTATTCGGTAGTAGTTGTGTATTTATTCCGCTGTGCGATGCGACATTTAGTCGTATTATTACAATTGTATGAGATTGTTGAATGTGACAAACCGAATTCGAGTGACCAAGTGGCGATCCAAATTTGGGGTGACACCATTATTATTAGAATGTGATACACCAGATTCGAGGCATTGGAGCCCGAATTTGGGGACGTCACAGGTTGGTATTAGAGCTATAGTTATAAACCTTAGGAGCGAGTGTCCTTAGATTATAACTTAGGAGAACTTAGAAAGTTAGAAGGAGATAAAACTCATGTAGAGTTTTCCTTGAAAGATTTAGCGTGTTATGAAATGTAACTTCATTCTATACAATGAACTTATATTTTATTTAACATTCTAATGGATTTGCTATTTGTTTGTCTTCTGTCTGTGATTGTAGGATGGCAGATATAGGAGTACCCAGTAGAGTGGCTGAGGAGGAGCACAGGGATATACATGTAGTATACGAGGCACCTGCAGAGGCTGTTCTAGTGCAGGTTATTGCACCATCCGAGTCTGACGACGAGGATGAGATTAAGGTAGAGTTCGACCCAGAAGAGGAGCCTATGGAGGACGATCCTGTTGAGGACGAGCCTACCGAGGAAGAGCCCATGGAGGACTCCTACGAGACTAACCTGGAGGAGCATATGCTAGGAGAGTACGAGGAGCGTATTCTAGAGTTAGACTGCCGAGTCCAGGAGCTGGAGGCTGAGGCACAAGAGAGAGAGTCCGAGTTCTAGAAGTTGAGAGATGAGGACCACCAGAGAAAGTTAGACATGCAAGAGTTAGAGGTGGAGATTGCCTATCGCAGGGAGACAGGGATCCAGATGGGGACTCTGTTTCATAGGTTAGTGGCTAGGAATGTAGATCTGGCAGGGAAGTAGAAGAGGTCGAGCAGAGGGAGTTGAGAGAGAAGACTGAGAAGGAAGCACTCCGTACTTAGCTAGAGTTGGAGGTTATGGATAGGATACACTTCGAGGAGAAGTGGGAGGCGGCTAACGAGAGAGCTGATTACCTAGAGGATGAGGTCAGATGCAAGAAGAGGAAGATGAACAAGATGGGGTATGTGTTCCGTTCAGCTTTTGAGAGGGTGATTGATGGTGTGTACCACTACCCAGCGGAGCAGGGACATACCCTACATACTTTGAGCCGAGAGTTAATGGCGTATATAGCACAGATCGAGTACAAGAGCGCTGTGGAGCGTGGAATGATGGGATGAGACCCTTAGTCAGTCTAGCTATAGCTTAGTAGTATTTACTTTATGAGTTGTATATACTGTGTTGTAATCCCAACTTTTTGTGTAAAGTGTGGGATAGTGATGTAAACCCCGAGTAAACTTTTGATAGAGGGGTAGTATGGTAGTATGTTAGTGTTCCCCGTCTTTTGTGATATTAGGGGATATATGTGATAACATTTATAGAAATATGCTAGGGGAAATCATGTAATGAAACGATTTGGCATATGAATATAAATGAAGCTTATTTCAGAAATGTGTTATAAAATTTTATGCCTTTAGTATTAAAAGAAATACTTAAGTAATATAACTGAGTAATAATAAAATGAAAATTTGTGATGCAAATATTGCTGCCCGGACGTAGATTGACTGCACCTGAGGAGTCAGTGAACAATGAGAGGGAACAAGTAGAACCGATCCAGAAGCTAGTAGATCTGTTAGGAGAAGCCATTAGGGGAAGGAACAACGAACCCGTTCGCCCCAATCCTCAAGGTAGTACTAGTCATAAACTTCAAGGACTTTAGGAGTGTAGGACCCCCAGAGTTCGAGGGTACTACCGACCCAATCATTGCACAGACATGGGTTAAGGATCTCGAGAAGGCCTTCACTATAGCTCGTGTGGGTGAAGACCAAAAGACTGTATTTGCTGCATATATGATGCGAGGTGAAGCCAACTAATGGTGGGAGGCTAATCAACAAAGAGCTGGAGAAGGGATATTAGTTTGGGATAGATTCAAGACTCTATTTTTCGAGAACTACTTCCCGAAAAGCATGAAGAATAGGATGGAGGTGAAGTTCTTAGAACTGAACCAAGATGATATGACAGTAGCGCAGTATGAAGCTAAGTTTAACGAACTAGTGTGATTTACGGAGCACCAAGTTGGAGATGAGGAAAGGAAGGCGAGACGATTCGAACAAGGGCTGAAGCCATGACTGTTCAATAAGGTATCAGTTCTTTAAATTGATTCCTTTGCGACATTGCTGGAGAAGGCGATCATTGCAGAAGGTGGAGTGAGGCCTTAAGTTTGTACAATAAAGAGAAGAAAGGAAAGAATGCTGGAGGAGAGAACCGTACTGGAGGTAAGTAGTAGTGAAGGAAGCAGCTTGGGGAAGAGAAAGTGGGAGAATAACAACAACAACAATAACAAAAATAACAACAATCAATTGGGGAATTTTCGTGGAGGTTTCAAGAAGAAGGCTGAAGGATGCCTGAAGTGTGTGAAGAACCATCAGGGTGAGTGCTTGAAGGGACGCGACACTTGTTACAACTGCAGACAAGAAGGGCACATCTCGCCCAACTGCCAGAAACCAAAGAAGATCCAAGGATGTTTTGCTTGCGGCTCAAATGAGCACCGTATTAAGGACTGCCCGAAGAAGGGAAGTGGCAGGGGTAACAGCCAACAAAGAGGAGGCAACAAACTGATGATCGACGGACCGACAAAATCCAATCGCCCAACCGCCAGAACCTTTAACATGACCGTCCAGGACACAGTAGCTGTGAAGGACGTGGTGTTAGATATAATCCCAATCAATGATTTAAATGCTTATGTATTATTTAATTCGGGTGCTACCTGTTCTTTTGTATCTGAAGAATTTGCTATTAGACTTAGTACACCCCGAGAAAGATTAGAAAATCCCTTGAACATAGAAGTTGCGAATAAGAAAATAATCCCTGTAGAATATGTTTATCGAAATTATCGCGCAAACATTAGAAAACATGAACTAAGCATAGACTTGATTCCTATTAGATTGGGAGAATTTGACATAATATTGGAAATGGATTGGTTGTATAACCATGCACCAATAATTGACTGTCAGAATAAATGTGTGAACCTTCAGACTCCGAGTAAGTCTAAGGTAGTGTTTTATGGTAGCTCATCACTTAAGCAATCGTGTTGTCTTACGATGATGCAGGCCAAGAAATTGTTAAGGAAATGATGTGTAGGTTATTTAGCTTACATTGTAGATACTTGGAAAAAGGGAGTAGCAATTAAAGATATATCCATGGTAAATGAATTTCAAGATGTGTTTTCGGACGATCTTCTTGGTCTTCCGCCAGACAGAGAAATCAAATTCATAATAGACTTAGCACCAAGAACGACATCGATTTCAAAAGCTCCATACCGTATGGCGCCAGTAGAAATGAAGGAATTGATGATACAACTGTAAGAGTTATTGGATAAGGGTTACATCCAACCGAGTGTGTCTCCTTGGGGAGCACCAGTGTTATTCGTTAAGAAAAAGGACGGATCGATGAGGCTCTGTATCGATTATCGAGAATTGAATAGAGTAACGATCAAGAACAAATATCCGCTACCAAGGATAGACGACCTATTTGATCAAGTGAAGGGAACAAAGTGTTTCTCAAAGATAGACCTAGGGACAGGTTATCACCAACTGAAGGTACGGGATGAGGACATACCAAAGACTGCATTTTGAACCCGTTATGGACATTACGAGTTTTTGGTAATGTCATTTGGATAGACTAATGCTCCGGTAATATTCATGGACTTGATGAACCGAGTTTTCAAGCCATACTTGGATAAATTTGTAGTAGTTTTCATCGATGATATTTTAATCTACTCGAAGATAGAGGAAGAACAAGCCGAACATCTAAAGATTATTTTAGAAGCACTAAGGAAAGAAAAGATGTATGCAAAATTTTCTAAGTGTGAATTTTGGATGGAGAAGGTTCAATTCTTAGGTCACGTAGTGGATAAGAATGGAATCTCGGTGGACCCTGCAAAGGTCGAGGCAGTAAGTAATTGGGAACAACTGAGAACACCGACGGAGGTGAGAAGTTTCTTAGGGTTAGCCGGGTACTATTGAAGATTCATCCAAGATTTTTCTAAGATAGCCACCCCGTAGACCAATCTGACGAGGAAGATGGTAAAATTCGTATGGACGGACAAATGTGAAGAGAGTTTTCAGAAGTTAAAGAAGAGATTAAGCGAAGCGCCTGTGTTGTCACTACCAGATGATGCGGGAAATTTTGTGGTGTATAGTGATGCATCGCACTAGGGACTTGGCTGTGTACTAATGCAGCACGACAAGGTCATTGCGTATGCATCACGACAATTAAAGGACTACGAAAAATTATACCCTACTCACAACTTAGAGTTAGCCGCCGTAGTTTTTGCGTTGAAGATTTGGAGGCATTATTTATACGGAGAGAAATGTGTGATATACACGGACCACAAGAGTCTGAAATATATCTTCACACATAAGGAGTTGAATATGCATTCAAAGGAGGTTGTTAGAATTGATCAAAGACTATGACTGCAATATTCTTTATCACCCGGGTAAGGCAAACGTGGTTGCCAACTGATCTGAACAGAAAAGGAAGGGAGAAACTGTTCCATTTGATAACTCAGGAGGAATTGATAAGAGAAATGGAAAGGCCGGAGAGGTCTGAAGAAAAATTGTTCGTAATGGAAGCTCGTCCGACATTGCTGGTTAGAGTAAAAGAAGCACAAGAGAAAGATGAGGAGTGCGGGAAAATCAGAAAGAGGATCGCAGAAAATGAAGAAGAAAGATTCTGAATGGATAAAGACGGTATCTTAAGAATCGAAGGAAGAGTGTGTGTATCAGCGATAACCGAGTTGAGGGAATAGATTTTACACGAGGCACACAATATAATGTATTTCGTTCATCCAGGAGGCACGAAAATGTACCGAGATTTAAGGCAACATTTTAGGTGGCCCAATCTGAAAGGGGAAGTCGCAGAGTGCGTTAGTAGATGTTTGACTTGCCAACGCGTCAAAGTAGAGCACCTAGCGGCCGAGTGGTTTACTACAACCGTTGGAAATACTAGGAGTGGAAATGGGAGCATATTACGATGGACTTCGTGGTAGGACTTCAAGTCACACAAAAGGGATATGATGCCATTTGGGTTATCGTGGATCGACTAACAAAGACCGCACATTTTCTACCGATCAAGATCCGCTATAGTTTAAATCAGTTAGCGAATCTGTAAGTAAAGGAGATTGTTTCCCGACATGGAGTGTCGGTATCAATTATCTATGATCGAGATCCACGCGTCACGTTAAATTTTTGGAAAAGCTTGCAAGAAAGAATGGGAACACAGTTGAGGTTGAGTACCGCTTATCATCCTCAGACAGACGAATAGAGTGAACGAACAATACAAATGCTAGAGGACATGCTTAGAACTTGCGTGATGGACTTCAAAGGAAATTGGGACGACCACCTACCCTTAGTAGAATTTGCGTATAACAATAGTTACCATGCGAGTATTGGCATGCCACCGTACGAAGCTCTTTACGGAAGAAAGTGCAGAACGCCATTATGTTAGGATGAAGTTAGAGAATAACAAATACTTGAACCGGAGCTAGTACAACAAACCGCAGACGTGGTGACAATGATAAGAGCCAGACTAGTAGCCGCTCAAGATCGCCAGAAAAAGTACGCAGATTTGCATAGGCAGGACCGAGACTTTAAAGTCGGCAGTTTTGTATTCTTGAAGGTATCTCCTTGGAAGGGAAAAATCCATTTAGGCAAGAAGGGAAAATTGAGTTCAAGATTTATAGGACCGTTCGAGATACTGAAATGAGTGGGCGAAGTGGCATATAAAGTTGCGTTACCACCCAAGTTGGAGCACATCCATAACGTGTTCCACATTTTCGTGTTGCGACCGTACAAGGCCGACTACAAGCACGTGATTTCTTATGAGCCCATTCAAGTGGAGAAGAACCTAGCATATGAAGAAATTCCTGTTCGAATATTAGATAGGAAAGAGCAAACCTTAAGAAATAAAATTATTTCATCTGTAAAAGTACTTTGGCGTAACCACGATGTCGAGGAGGCTACATGGAGTTAGAAGATAGGATGATGAGAGATTATCCTCATCTATTTGTGTAACCTTGTAGCAATTCTGAGATGAAAATTTTATAATAAGGGGAGGATGTAATACCCGAGAATTTTTGAATATTATTAAATGAATATATTAATGGAAATGAATATTTATTTGAATATAAATATATATGTCTTGCGAGATGAGCCCATTCAAATGAATTCAAATTGACTATATAATAATTGAGCAAGAATGTGGAGTTTCTGTTAAACTCGTTGAAATGCCTTGTGTAGTATGAGAATAGAAACAATAATGAGCTTAATTAAGCTTAAGTGATATGCCTTGTGTGGCCTAAATAATTTTCTAATCTAGTTGGGTCATTGAATTAATAATGTATTGGACTTAGGATATATCCAAGCCCAACAACATTAATGTGATATGTTGTAAGAATTAAGAGATGTGGCCCAATCAATTTATGTGCTAGATTAAATAATAGAATCCATGTGCTTTAGTGTGATAAGCCCAATTGATTTAATTTGATGTGGCCCAATGTGTAATGTATGATGATAGGAATATGTATATATATACATGTAGATATATATGTATGTAGTTGTATAATAGAGGTTGTAAAATGAGGTGTGACATTGAATATGAGTAATTATTATATAAAACTATATGATAAAAGTAAGCTTAACTTATGTAAATCACTAAGTGGTATGAAAGAGTCTTATGTGACCCCATGATGTGTGTGGGAATAATTAAATGGGTATTTTAAACCTATGAGAGAAAATGACCTTGACTAAATAATTAATATTAAATGATTATTTTAATATTTATGTAGAATTAGAATAATGAGTTTTATAGATAATAATATTGGTACCCAACAATATTATTCTAGTCTAAGGTAAATATTATTGCATTAAACCAAAGTACATGGATTATATAATTCTATATGTATTATATGAGTGGGTGTATATGTATGCTCATTTGAGGACAAATATCAAATAAACCCATGTATGCTAATAATATGAAATGCTGAGTTTTAAGGGTAGTGTCCCAAATTGATAGTCATTTCCCCCTCATTTCTCAATTTTGTGTATTGCACAAGGGCTATAAGCCTAGCTTCCTTCTCCTTGTATTCTTCAAGCTAGCAATTGTAGCCAATGATGGAGAGGGGTGTGGGCAAAATAGTTGCCATGATTTGCCAAGCTATCTACTCTTCTTTGTCCACCATTCTTCATCTTCTTCCTTTGGGTTCAAACTCTAGGGCAATGGAATTGTATGGGTTTTCATTTTCCTATAAATTGGAGCATCCTCTTCTCATTTGGGTTGCTAGAAATCTGAAATTATTCAAGTGGAGAGTGAGTGAGTGAGTAATCAGAAGTTAGGAGCAAGTGTGAGGAGTTCAAGCTATAGAAGGTAATATTCCCATTCTATGTTTTTGGTATCATTTTTCTTCAAAGTCTTGGAATTTCTTGTTATATAGTTTGATAATGGATACCATGACGTTAGTCAAGTTCATATACCTATTACTAAGGTGTTGATCATGTTCTATGCTATTAAATTTTAAGTTTTACAAGTTTTTAGAAATGTCTACAAATACTTGCTTTAATGTCCAAATTGATGAGCTAAACTTGTGGAAATCCATAAATGGTTTTTGTTGGGGCTGTTTGACAATCCCTATATTGAGATCGATGCTGATTTGACATCCTGGTATTGAGACCGGGGCTGAGCTGACATCCCGATATTGAGACCGGGGCTGAGTTGACATCCCAGTATTGAGACTAGGGCTGAGTTGACATCCCGATATTGAGACCGGGGCTGAGTTGACATTCCGGTATTGAGATCGGAGTTGAGTTGACATCCCAGTATTGAGACCGGGGCTGAGTTGACATCCCGGTATTGAGACCGGGGCTGAGTTAACATCCCAGTATAGAGATCGAACATGAGTTAGCATCTTGGCATTGAGTTCGAGGCTGAGTTGACATCCGGGTATTGAGACCGGGGCTTAGTTGGCATCCCGATGTCGACGTTAGAAAATTTAAGAATCTCACAGGTTGGTTCTTAACCCGGGTTTCCTCAAATCGATCTTCGTAAGTTCTCTCTACCCCCACTCTTTTTATTTAGGAAAAAGGTTTTGAAGGGTTTTTTAGGAAAGAGGCCAACACGTGTTTATGTCGACAAATTGAACGTTTAGAGTCGCCAGTTGGTAGATTGAAAAATGGTTGTACCAACTCAATCGAGTTTGATATGAAAAGAGGCCTAATAGCTGGACATTGTCGAAACTTGATCTTTAAAATCGGAGATTTGAGTTTGGGGGCTTGGTTAAGTGTGGGGAAGGTGTTAGGCACCCCACGACTCCCGTGTAATCACGGTACCATATTTTTTCAATATTTCCCTTAAAAACGTGAATGAGTGAGTGAATGTTGTTTGAAAATTGGGCCTATTGATTTGATTGATTGAAAGCTTTGACAGACTTCGTTGAGCCTATATACGAAGGGTTTGATTTGATTTGAAAATCAGTCTTTGATTTGATTTGCAAAAGCATTTAATTTGATTTGCAAAATCTTTTCTTTAGATTGAATTGAAAATGATGTTTTGAAAGCTGGTTTATCAAACCCTTACGCTGACATAGGAATTTAAACACATCGCCACTTTCAATTTTATCTTTATAGCCTTAAGGCTACATGTGAATTGTGATTTATCGGGCTGCGAAGCATCCTCGACCACAAGAATATACAAGTGTCGGTCTCCTCATAGGTATAAAAACCATCGGAGGGACGCTGACACGACAATTGACATTTCACTATGATGAAACCTTAAATCCGGATAACCATTTTAAGGTGTGTGTATGTACATTTTATAGAAAAAATGGCAGGGTACATCTATAAACTGCAGTTTGTCCATCGTGGGAATCAGATCCCGATCAATTTGATCGTGAATCCCACGATTCCTAGGCTCACATATGAGTAGCCAATAAACCTGCACAGTTCAAATTTGCACAGAAATGGATATATATAAATCATCACGTCGTAATGGAACCAAGGATTCATCAGCAAATTCTGGCTGCGCATGGCCAAAGCATTTCATTCCCATTAGATAGTGATCTAAGGGATGCGAGTTTGCTTTCTAAGCTGAAACTATAAAAATAACTAGATTTAAAGAAATCTCAGCCATTATAGCTTCCAGGTTCTATCGGAACCTGTTTGAAACGTTGGAAGCTAGAATTGGCGAGATTTGGATAAATCAAGTCCGCCCACAGATATATCAGTACAGATTCATATACAAATGAATGTTAAATGCAGTAGTTGAATAAATTGAGTAAAATAATATATATAATTATATATATACAAAAGCTGTAAAAGGGCGATGAGTTTTCACTCGCAAGCCCGGACTGAAATTTAAATATATATATATATATATATATATATATATATATATTTATATAAAAATCTGTAAATAGCCATGAAATAATCCAGGCTGTGACAGAAATGAAATATATATATATATATATATATATATATATATATATATATATATAGAAAAACAGTAATAAGGGCGATGGGTTTTCACGCTGGTGCCCGTACTGGAATTGAAATTGACAGAAAAGTAGTCAACCAGTGACTTGGGAGAGCACCCAGTATGGCGAAGTGTGTAAAAGTAGTAAAATGGCCACGAAGTAATCCAGACCAGACTATAATATAAATTACAGAAAAGTAGTCAACCAATGATTGGGGAGAGCACCTAGTATGGCGAAGAGTGCAAAAACAGTAAAAAGGGCGGTGGGTTTTCACGCCGGTGCCCAGACTGAATTGAAATATATATACATATATATATATATTGACAGAAATGTAGTCAACCAAGACTGATACGAGGACCAGTGATGGTGAAAATCGCTCATAAAGGCATATATATATATAAAAGCGATAAGCTACCTCGGATTTTATATTCGGGCATGACAGAATTGCAATGTTAGTATATATACAGTTAAATATATATTAAAAAGGGCAAAACCCAGACTGGGAAGATAACCTAGTCCGGTGGAGTTGGCCAAAATGTGTGTGCTAGTGCATCGAAGCTACTGGAGCTGACGGATCGTCAATCCGAATTGTAGAAAATGCAAAAAATTGCATTTATGTACAGAAATGTACCAAATTTCGACAAAAATGGCCACAGAACTAAGTTCCAGGCATATTTAGCCGATAAAACTTCGTGTGCAAGTGGAAAATAGTGCAAAGTTGTAATATTGACTTTCTAATAGTGAAAATACTTACAATGGACTGCTACACGGGCTTTTTGCCAAGTTGTAGGCTTTATACGTCCAAATCTACAGTTAGATTTTTGATATGTGGTAGTATATGAGTATATCTACGTGTTGGAGTGAAAATATTTGGGTTTGGAAGAGGTGTAAAAGTTAGAAAATCAAACTGCCAGAGCTTCGTTGCGTTTCGAAATTGTTAAAAATGAAGGGGGGTGCACCTCTATATATAGGCCAGGGAGCCATAGCTCTACCTAGGGCAGCTGTAGGTAGAGGTGTGGCTCCTCGAAGTGGGGCCTACATGCTCGGTTTGGTCGTCTCGAAGTGCGTGCATGCCGATGCGACGCAATGTCAGGTTTTAAACTTTATAACTTTTGATCGGAGCGTCCATTTGAAATGTGCTATAGGTTTTTGAAAAGCCCTCACTGAGAGTGTTACAATGACATAGGATATAACCCCTTTTAAGTCCTAAAAGGTGGGTTCATGACCGGGTCTTTGTTTCCCCGTAGTTTGTCCGCCGAGCCTTCTGGTGCTTTTTTCACTCGGGATCATCGTTGTGGTTCTTTCTAACCTTGGTGGAATCAATTTGGCTTGCTTTTTACTGAATCAGCTGAGAGTTGGTAAAATGACCATTTTTTCCCTCCCGGGGTTGCCTTTAGTGTCGGCATGGCCTCTAGTTGACTGTCGGGAACTATTTCCAAGACTTGTATCCCATTCGAGTCTATTTGTCCCCAGTGTTGCCTATGTGGATGATGGGATTGTTCTAGGTTTTCTTCTGGAGTTGTTGTGATACTTTAGGCTTAAGTCTGAAGTCGACCTGACTTCCCGGACTGATGTCGGGGCTGATTTGTACCTCCCAAATTGCTACGGGGGGTGCGTTGACATCCCAATATGGTTGATCGGTGCTGTGGTTGTCCCGATATCAGTGACCGAGTTTGAGCCGATGTCCCGATATTGAGATTGTGGATGATCTGAGGGTTCAATTGACGATCAGAGTTGGATAGACGGTCTAATTAACGATCGAAACTGGATTGACTGTCTGATTAACTATCAGAGCTAGATTGACGGTTCGATTCATGATCGAAGATGGATTGACGGTCCAATTGACGATCAGAGCTAGATTGACGGTCCGATTGACGATCGAAGTTGGCTAGAGTATCTATATAGGTTATCGGATTTGATTGGAGCTGATCGACATTGGGGATCAGATTTAAGTTTATCGATATTGGGGATCGGATTTAGGCTGAAGGACCAGCATTGGTGGCCGAGTTTGGATTGGAGGCCCGGTATCAGGATCGGGGTTGAGTTAAAAAGATGGCTTTGCCCTCCTGCAGTGTTAGTAATAGGAAAATGAAAAGTCGAGTGTCTACAGATGCCTCTCTTTATCATGTTTATGTAATGTAATCGAATGAACTAGGATAAAGATTGCTAGACATTTGAAATATGACAAGATATTAATTATGTAAATCACAATGCAATGAATGTTAACATATTTTCGCAAATCGCATATCGTATCGCAAATTGCATCGCATCGCAAATCGCATCACATATCGCTTTACCTTTATCGGTGCCTGTGTTGGGGCTGATTTCAACGGTTGACTTTCATCAGTGCTGCTGATGTCTTTGCTGCTAGTTGACTCCATCGGTTTGATTTCCATTGGTGTTGCTGATGCTTGTTTGATGAAGATAAACTAAAATGTTTCCCATATTTCTGCTGGGGATGACGTCGTCGGTGATGTCCATTGGTGCTACCTTAGTTTAAACCCAATAGTTTCTCACATCTGCCGATACTCTTCGCGGGGCATATTTTCTAATGTCATTTGTACATTTCTGAAGACTCGTCTACTGGGGATATATCTTCTTTTGTTGAGTTACCTCAATGGGTGCTCCCCGATGCCTATCCTGATGATAACTTACACTAGTAGTTTGCAACAGTGCCTACCCTGATGGTAGGGGCAATGGTTGATCATTGGACTGTCCCGATGCCTACTCAAATGGTAGCAAACTTTTTCATTGAGTGTGCGTATTTAATGTGTATACATTTGACTCTCCTAGGTATATATGCCTCATATTTTATTGGAGATTTGTGCTAATGTAGCGCTTGTTGCGCATGTGTAGACCAGACATGATATGATGATGTTAATTTGTCCTAGGTTAATGCATATACTTAATTGAATTGATATATAACCATACCTCACCCTTTCTGAGTTTATTTGGAGTTTCTTTTCAGGCACATATTTTGATAGGCTTATCAGCTCTTAACTCCCGTATGGCTCCTTTTGCTATTCGCAGAGCAGATTTGGATGTTCCCCTTTTATATGTCCTCTCTAGTGCAGATGGATCAGAGTTGATCTGACGGCCCGATTGGAGATCGAGGTTGATATGATTTGATTTACTGATATTGGGGACCGGATTTGGGTTAAAGGATCGATGTTGGGGATCGGATTTGGCTTAAAGGAAGGATATTGGGGATCGAATTTGGGTTAAATGACCGATATTGGGGATCAAATTTTTCTTAAAGGACAGATATTGGAGATCGAATTTGGCTTTATCGATATTGGGTATCAAATTTAGGTTTACCGATATTGGGGATCGTATTTGGGTTTACCGATATTGGGGATCGAATTTAGGTTTACCGATATTGGGGATCAGATTTAGGTTTATCGATATTGGGAATAAGATTTAGGTTTACCAATATTGGGGATCGAATTTGGGTTTATCGATATTGGGGATCGGATTTGGGCTTATCAATATTGGGGATCAGATTTGGGTTTACTGATATTGGGAATCGGATTTAGGTTTACCGATATTGGGGATCGGATTTAGGTTTACCGATATTGGGGATCAGATTTGATATACTGTCTTCCACCATCGGACCATTCCTGATGTTTTGCAGGGGTTGTGCCAACGGCTGATAGTGTCAGATAATCTGACCTTCACTGAAGTGCCCTTCAACGGCTGAACGTCAACGAACCATTTCCAATGCTTCGCTGGGTTGTGCCAACGGCTGATCATTGAGTATTAAAGGGCAAGCTCTCTATTTGTGACCCTAATGGGTTAAATGCTGGCTTGGCTGATGACCGAGGTAATGCTGACGTTCTGGAGGACGTAGCCGTTCTTTTATTTCCTAGATTTGAACTTCAGTGTAAAGGCCTCGACTTGTGAGGACTTGGCGCAGTTTTACTAGTTTGATGATGTAGATTTCATTTGTCAGGCCTTTGGTCATCGAGCATCTATTCTTCCCGAGTTAAGGACTTTGTTGAAGATTTTTTCCTTTTTGTGGAGGGACAGCTGATGTCGCCTTGATTTCTTTCAGGAACTCTCCCTTTTCTTTTGATGAGGAACTTGGTCCCGCTATTGATCCTTTCCATTTCTTGGAATCGGCAATGCCCCAGCCCTTTCGTAGGTTGTTACTGGGGTTCATAGAAGAAACTCGCTGTGTTGACCATGTCCACGGTGAGTAATACCCTACACATTTAGACAAACAACAATATGTGCTGAAAGCTTGATGGCTCGGGCCGTCGGGATTAGTATGATGAGGTATTTGCAATTAAAGTTTATGAAATGAATGCTTGTATTTAATGCGCTTTTATATTATCGCTAACGATCTTGAAATTGAGGTTGAAAATGAATTTTTCCTAAGGAGATCAAAAATTCCGCTTGACAAGTTACGAAATCGTAAGAAAACTATTAAGCGTCCATGGTCATTTTTCATGGGTAGGATTAGATTCAAAAGACTTTTCTCCCTTTATCAGAGACACCTCATCTTTGCTCTAGACACTGCTCTTCACAAGATTAAGAACATATGACATATGCACTATGTGTGACGCAACCCTTAGCAGGGGTTTCTCTTCTATGATTTTTAGATGACCTCATTTTTATCTTGCAAAAATTTCTGTTTTTCTAGGTTAACTTTGTCTCGTTTTTTTAGGCTTTTCAGTGTTACCTATGTAATGAGTTTTAGACCAATGACTCCCAAACCTAACGGCTTTAGGGAACATGGTGTTGAGACACCCCTTAGGGTTTACTGGCTCGAGTAACAAAGGCCACACTTTGAGATAAGTTAGGCAGTCTACTCTTTTTGATCCTCGCCTGAGCTTGTATAAGATTCTTTTTCTTAGGCTCTAAGTCACCCATGTAGCGAGTGTTGGGCTGGTGACTCCCAAACCAGACGGCTTTAGGGCACCAAGTGTAGAGACACCCCTCAGGCTTTATTACTCGAGTAACCTAGGCCACGATTCGGATCTACTCAAGTTTTGACTTCTTGTAATGCTCGTTTTCTTAGGTACTGAGTTACCCATGTAACAAGCATTGGGCCGGTGGCTCCCAAACCAGATGGTTTTAGGGCACCGGGTGTAAAGACACCCCTCGGGCTTAATAACTCGAGTAACCCAGACCACGATTCGAGACATTAGGCTGGCAACTAATTGTCATCCTTGTCGTCATAGTTTCATACCCCACCACTAAGAGGTAGGTCAATCGCAAAGTGCAGACATGCATATGAGGTCAAGGTTGCTCTAAAAAGTGCT
The DNA here is from genome assembly GCA_020205555.1 of Panax stipuleanatus. NCBI lineage: Eukaryota > Viridiplantae > Streptophyta > Magnoliopsida > Apiales > Araliaceae > Panax > Panax stipuleanatus. The sequence goes on along the minus strand of CM035124.1, from coordinate 60,421,484 downwards.
TTGAACTAGGACGTCGTGCCTAATAAAAAGGTTGAATAGTCTTAATTCTCTCATCGCTTTCATAATTCTTGCTCCACGGATGCTTATCAGAATTAATCCAAATTATAACAAGTTAAGTAAAAATCTCTTTTCTTTTTCTTTTTTTTTCTCTTTTTTTTGAGACCCTAATGCATGACTTATGTGTATTATTGCTAATGAATGGAATTTGAAAGCTCATATAAAGAGATGAAAGAGACATACCTTATCAGCGGATCGCAATATTCTTAGAAAATTATGATTGGCAAAGGTCGATTAGTCATACCGAATCGCCAATGATGGAAGCTTGGATGATGATGGACCATGCTGATGATGCCGACTAGCGCATGTTGATTGGATGGTTGATAAATGCCCTAGTATTGAATCGTGAAATTTCCAAAATTGGTCCAGTCTTGTTGTAACGGTCCCCACGTCGGGTTGTCATTGACTTTGAACTTGCCCCAGTCTTGCTTGTCATCTGGGAGGATTGCTTGCTTGTATGTTTGACCGATGGGCTTATAAGATGCCGAGATCGTAAGAGTCTTTAATCGCATGACACCCATGGTGAATAGGTAGTGGATTTTAATGCTTGGATGCCCCAGTCATTATTTCTGATTTGTAGGAGCAATTAGCTTTGATGACCTTTCTTCTAGTTTAATTAAGGTTTCAGATTGAGGCTTCAGCTTTTCGAAGGTCCTTGCGGATGTTTATGCTTGAAATATAGCTGAGTTGTTGTTCCAACTTTGACGATTGATGTCGAAATACCTTCGGACTCCAATGAGTTGGACTCAAGGGCTTGTGATGGTTGGTGGTGATGGCTTTGAACATGACTTTGGTTGGTGACCTACCGAGTGTCCCTGCTGGAACAGATCTGGCTATGGAAGATTTGATAGCTCGGATAACCTTTGAGAGAGATCAGGCTAGGGCGTTGATGTTGACAGCCTATTCTAGTAGAGATATGACTTTTGTTGATAGAGGAGAGGCTCAAGTCACTCGGGAGGCTGCATTTGCTGAGAGGGACGAGGTCATAGTATGCAGATGGCAGTGGATGTTTTGGCTCATATGGAGACCGAGGGTTAGGAGCTTGCAGTTGCTCCTCTATCTTCAGAGAGATGCCATGTTGGCACTGTTATCCCGCTTATCTACGGGTTCAGAGACTAGCTTTGATTTTCCTCAGCAAGGCCTGTTGACTAGGTGGTTTGATAGAATTTGGCTTTTATTTGTCTTCGATGTCTTGGAACTAGTCTTTAATTTATTTATTTTTTGTTTTTTCTTGAAGATCCATCCGCGTCGTAGATGGCTGCCTACATACTTCAGGGCTGAAGGAGATCAGGTCATTCGTAGTTCTTGGTTGTTTGGTTGGAGAGGCTTAAAAGGAGTTTATCTTGGATTTTGAGTCTGGTTTGATATGTTTTTGAATCTTTGTGTTTGGATTCGAGGGTTTTTGAATTTTTTATTTGGTTTGACCGCACCAAGATGGTTGCCTACGTACTCCCGGGCTGAGGGAGATCAGGCCTTTTGTAGTTCACGTTTTCATGAAAGGCTCGATTTTTAATTTTTTTCTTTTTGATTTTTTTTGATTTTTTGATTGATTTTTTTCGGTCTTTTGTTTTTTGATCATCTACATGCATGGAAAATAAAAAGCATAAGGCTTAAGAAAGTGATAACGTTCCAACAACTCCTAGAACTCGCAACTATCCTCTAGATCTACGTCCTCCTGACTAGCTGAGGCCTGCTAGTCCAGTCGTCAGTGGTTATGTTACCTTCGAGGCTTGTGATAGAGGTTCCCTCTTGGCTCTAAATATCTTCAATCTTTGCCATAAATTGATCGCTTCCTGAATCAGTATATCCCTTAAGGAGACTCAATCTAGACTCGTCCCAGAAAGGTAGGGGTTGACTTCCTTGAGAACTTTGTCACCTTTTTCTTCATCTGCTCCTTCACCTTCCTCATAGCCTTGAAAGGATTTGAGTATGAAATCCCCCTCGCACTGATGTTATATCTCTCGCAAGGAACTTTCCTTTTGGACTTTTTCCATACGGGGAAGGATTAGTATCTCCTCCTCATCTTTAAAGAGGATAAGGTCAGGAATGTAGTTGTTGACTTTGGGCCAAGATATTTGATGATGGTGGATGAACTTCATTGGGAGATTCTTTTGTTTCCTCGGTCACTCCCAGCATTAGGATTGGTCCACCTTATGTTCTACCAGGATTGGTGCTCATAGCCGTTATATCCTTTGAACTGCCCGTTTCGAGTGGACATCTTGAGCTCTTGCTTTTCATTTCGCCTTCTCTGATCATAGGGACTACTATAGGTAGTTCTCCATTTTTAATGAGATCCTGGATTTTGTGTTTTAGAGCCCAACATTCCTCGGTTGCATGTCCTGGTGCTCTGGAATGATAAGCACATCTCTTGTTGAGATTATATTGCCTTCCTTTGGGATCCATAGGTGGAGCGAGCTCAGTGATCTTTTTTTGCGAAATCAACAGGGCTAATACATTTTTCGACGAGTCCCCCAAAGGTGTGAATACCTTTCTTTGCCTACTCTCCTCGACTTTCGGTGCCGTAGGATTTCGAGGGTTTGCCAATGTTTGGCTTGTTGATTGATATTTTTTTCTTATTTGGGAATTCGCATTCCTCTGGACGATTTTTCCTTTGTCGGGATCTTCTGGGAATTTTATCATTCCACCTTTCTCGTCTATTTAGCATGCTTTGATATTCTTCAGTTAGCTGGATGATATTGGAGGGAGATAGGCTTATATTTTAAAAAACCTTCTCTTTCTCTTGGTTTTCTGATAGTTGAGTGAAAACCTGCCTCGTATCCTGATTTTGGAGTACTACCAGATTAGCCAGTAGAGTTACTTGGTGTTGGATCGTATCCAATTTTTGCATTATTGTCATACCCTCCTCTGTATTTTCCAACTTGAGGACATTTGTTATGTTCCTTTGGGGCTATTCCTCTATCCTTCATTTGTATTTATGATTTGGATACATTTCATCGCTTCCTGACCCGATCATGTATACTTATTTTGTATCATGCGGCATCAGAAGGTTGGGGTTGTCATTGGGATGGTCATGTTGTTCGATCACAATATCACCATTTTCGATTAGATTTTGGATTTTATGCTTCAAGGACCAACAAGCTTGTGTATCGTGTCCTGGAGATCCTGAATGGTAAGAACATCTCTGGCTAGGATTGTATCTTTTGCTTTTTGGATCCAGAGGTGGAGCTAGTTCGGTAATTTTCTTGTGATCTATTAACATCACCAACATGTTTTCAAGAGAATCGCCTAGTGGAGTGAACACCCGATTTTTAGTTCTTTCGAATTTTCTCTTTCTCTCCTAGTAATTGTTGAATGCATTCTGTTGTGACGGCAGATTGCTTTCCCTCTTCAAAATTGGGGGACTACGGTTAAGTCTTCTAGACTGCCCCTGTGCAACGAGGGATACGTCTTCATCGCCTTCCTTGGGTATCCTCATGGGATTACTCGCATAGTTTCTAGACTGTATATGATTGGCGACTACTTTCAAGGCTGTGAGATCTTTGAACTTGCCTTCTTTCAGACCCATCTCTGTATTTTGCCATGTTTGATCATCTCTGAGAATGGTTTTCCTATTCTAGCTAGGATCCTCTCATAGTAACGTGCCTCTTGGATGTCTATAAAAGTTATCACCATTTCAGTTTCTGTCATAGGCGGGCTGACTTGTTCTGCCAGACGTCTCCATCTTTGTGCATATTCACGGAAAGACTTAGTACTCTGCTTTTTTACTTTGGACACTTGATACCGATTCCGGAACCATCTGAGACTGGAAGCTGTATTGAGTCAGGAAGGCATGAGCTAACTCTTCCCAACTGTTAATTTTGGCATTGTCAAGTCGGGCATACCACGTCCTAGCCTCTCTAGTGAGACTCTTTTGGAAAAGCTGCATTCGAAGGCTTTCATCTTAGCATAAGACCCTAGCTCACCAATGTATACTTTCAAGTGCGTATAAGGATCGCCTGCCCCATTGTACTTTTCAAACTCTGGGACTTGGAATTTGTCAGGATATATAACCCTTGGGAATATGCAGAGATCTGAATAGGTGACATTTCCAAGGTTTCCAGTCCCTTTGATTAGTCGGATGGTTTCTTCCATTTGTTAGACTTTCCTTCGGATATCGCTAGTTTCCTGATCTTCTCTGAGATTTGTGATTTCAGGGGTTTTGTTGGTTCTTTTACTGTATCGCGGTTCAGGGATCTGTATTTCCCCCTTTTTGTCAGCACTTTGATTACCACCCTGTGAGGAGGTATCTTTTTGATTGAGTGTTGGCTGGCCTTGGGTGTTTTTGCTTTGTTCTCTTAGAAGGATAGCTAACTCTGCTATTTGATTCTTAAGTCCCTCAAACTCTTTTAGAGATACGGAACCCGACTCGCATTGGCTACTTTCAGCTATGTCTGTGGATTGGCTTTATACCTTCTCAAATTATGTTCTAGGAGTGAGACCACTTTTTACCTAAAACAAAACGTAGGCGTGTCAATTTCCTGAGGTTGGCAAGGCTTGGATGCATGATGTGTTTTTTAGAGTTTATCCTGCAAAACAGAGGTTAGTCGTTTTGATTTCAGGATGACATGGTATTTATCTGACAGGGAAAGTAAATCTTTCATTATTAATATGTACATTGTGGTCCTCAGTAATTGGAGACTTGACATGGAATTGAAAGAGGAAGGCATGAAGAAGCTTCCCTTCGAATTTGGTTAAACAAAAGCTGACCTATCTTAGGTTACTCTCGCGGCTTTTGTTTCGGTATGAAGGCTCCCAGATCATCGCAATCTACTAGAAGGGAAGTTAATCCGATCGTTCAACTGGAGCGAATCTGAGTGGTGTATTTTCATGAGGCACCCCTAGAGACTTAATCGTCCCCAAAGTCATTACTTAACACAGAACTGGTTATCCTCCTTGTGAGAGGGACACATAACATACATTCTCATACATCGTGCCTTACCGTTTATGCATGAAATGACAGTTCATGCGAAGCACTAATAAGGGTGTGAAGCACTAAAGCAGTTGAAGCATTCATTCACATTCATTCAATGTAAAGACGCATCATTTACTCATCCATTGACTGTGGAGACACAGGATTTCACGCATTCAATAGTTTTGAAAGGGAAATGTTTGAAAAGATTAGAAAGCAGCCTAAGCCCTCTACTGTCCTAGCAGAGTTGCCACCTGTCGACGTTGGAAAATTGAAGAATCCTGTGGGTCTGTTCGTAACCCGGGTTTCCTCAAATCGATCTTCCTAAGTTCTCTCTACCCCCACTCTTTTTATTTAGGAAAAAGGGTTTGAGGGGTTTTTTAGGAAAGAGGCCAACATGTGTTTATGTCGACAATTTGAACGTTTAGAGTCGCCAGTTGGTAGATTGAAAAATGGTTGCACCAACTCAACCGAGTTTGATTTGAAAAGAGGCCCAATTGATGGACACTGTCGAAACTTGATCTTTGAAATCGGAGATTTGAGTTTCAGGGCTTGGTTTAGTGTGGGAAAGGTGTTAGGCACCCCACGACTCCCGTGTAAACACGGTACCACATGTTTTCTATATTTTCCCTTAAAACTATGAATGCGTGAGTGAATACTGTTTGAAAATTGGGCCTATTGATTTGATTGATTGAAAGCTTTGACAGACTTCGTTGAGCCTATATACGAAGGGTTTGATTTGATTTGAAAATCAGAATTTGATTTGATTTGCAAAGGCATTTAATTTGATTTGCAAAAGCTTTTCTTTTAATTGAATTGAAAATGATGTTTTTAAGCTGGTTTATCAAACCCTTACGCTGACATAGGAATTGAAACACATCGCCACTTTCAATTTTATCTTTATAGGCCTTAAGGCTGTATGTGAATGGTGATTTGTCGAGCTACGAAGCATCCTCGACCACAGGAATATATAAGTGTCGGTCTCTTCATGGGTATGAAAACCATAGGAGGGACGCAGACATGACAATTAACATTTCACTATGATGAGACCTTAAATCTGGATAACCGTTTTAAGGTCTGTGTATGTACATTTTACAAAAAAACTCGCAGGGTACATCCTGTAAACTGGAGTTTGTCCATCGTGGGAATTAGATCCCGATCGATTTGATCGTGAATCCCACGATTCCTAGGCTCACATATGAGTAGCCTAATAAACCTGCACAGTTCAAATTTACACAGAAATGGATATATATACATCATCACGTTGCAATGGAACCAAGGATTCATCAGTAAATCCTGGCTGTGCGTGGACAAAGCATTTCGATTCCATTAGATAGCGATCTTAGTGACGCGAGATTGCTTTCAAAGCTGAAACTATAAAAATAACTAGATTTAATGAAATCTCAGTCATTATAACTTTCAGGTTCTATCGGGACCTGTTTGAAACGTTGAAAGCTAGAATTGGCGAGATTTGGATAAATATAGTTCGCCCGCAGATATGTCAGTGCAGATTCATATACAAATGAATGTTAAATGCAGCAGTTGAATAAATTGAGTAAAGCAATATATATAATTATATATATAACAAAGTTGTAAAAGGGCGATGGGTTTTCACTCGCAAGCCCGGACTGAAATTGAAATATATATATATATATATATATATTTATATAAAAAACTATAAATAGCAACAAAATAATCCAGGCTATGACAGAAATGAAATATATATATATATATATATAGAAAAACAGTAATAAGGGCGATGTGTTTTCACGCCGGTGCCCGTACTGGAATTGAAATTGATAGAAAAGTAGTCATCCAGTGAGTGGGGAGAGCACCCAATATGGCGAATTGTGCAAAAGCAGTAAAATGGCCACGAAGTAATCCAGGCCGGACTGGAATGTAAATTACAGAAAAGTAGTCAACCAGTAACTGGGAAGAGCACCTAGTATGGCGAAGAGTGCAAAATCAGTAAAAAGGCCGGTGGGTTTTCACGCCAGTGCCCCGACTAAATTGAAATATATATATATATATGTATATATATATTGACAAAAAATTAGTCAACCAAGACTGATACGAGGACCAGTGATGGTGAAAATCGCTCATATATGCGTAAATATATATAAAAGCGGTAAACTACCTCGGATTTGACATCCGGGCTTGACAGAATTGAAATGTTAGTATATATACAGTTAAATATATATAAAAAAGGGCCAAACCCAGACTGGAAAGATAACCCAGTCCGGCGGAGTTGCCAAAATGTGTGTGCTAGTGCATCGAAGCTGCTGGAGCTAACGGATCGTCAATCCGAGTTGTAGAAATACAAAAAACTACTTTTATGCATAGAAATGTACCAAATTTTGATGAAAACGGCCACGGAACTATGTTCTACGCATATTTAGCAGATGAAACTTCGCGTGTAAGTGGAAAACAGTGCAAAGTAGTAGTATTAACTTTTTGATTGTAAAAATACTTACAATGGACTGCTACACTAGATTTTTGCCAAATCGTAGGCTTTATACGTCCAAATCTACTGGTGGAATTTTGATATGTGGTAGTATATGGGTATATCTACATGTTGGAGTAAAAAAGAAAGTGATGTAAAAGTTAGAAAAACAAACTGCCAGAGCTTTGCTGCATTTCAAAATTGTTGAAAATGAAGGGGGGTGCACCTCTATATATAGGCCAGGGAGCTGCTGTGACGCCCCCAAATTCGGGACCGCCACTTGGTCACTCGAATTCGGTTAGTCACGTGCTCATGGTAATACAATAATAACTAAAATCACACATTCACAACGGAAGATCTAATATAGAATAATAAACAATAATTTATTATAATTATTCTCCCAAATCTCGCAACCTACAGTACTTAATAGATTACATAATAATATCGAATAAAGACTTATTACATAATTCTACTTAAGCTTAAACATAGTCTTAATACAACATAACACTTTTAAACATAAAGGAACAAGCTAGTCGGTAGCCTTGCCCTTGCCCTTGTCTTTCCCAGAGACACTTCCTTGTTCCGCCTTAACTGAAAGGTTTTAAATAAGCAAGAATGAGCACAAATTGCCCAGCAAGTAATATACAACAAACGTAAAGAGTTTTATAACACGAGTTTGAAATATCGAAGTATAATCTCTAAGATAGTTCAGGGTTTCAGAATAATATCATGAATAACGAGTCTCAACAATGCTCGAATCTTTGGAATATGAAATGATAGTTCAATATAGATCAACAGATATATATGAATTCAAAGGCAATCAACGTATCCAACTAGATAAAACAATTAATATACTGAGCAGTCACTAAGGACTATTGAACATCTACTAGAATTACCAATATTAATCTGATAACCCAAAAGAAACAAGTATGATAGATGATCAGTCTACAATACTCTATGTTATGCATAACACTACAGTAATATTCACACGTGTGTTGGGGCTTCCAACAATATGCACTCCCTTTACCATAAGGGTTGTTCAACTCAGTTTTCAAGATTTCCGCACCAGTCAATAGGTTTGCACAGTTTTATAAATATGGATATAGTCTAGCCGAATCAAATGGCATAGACACTTTCACAATATTCAAGAACAATACCAAGTTCAACATGAATAATAGTTTTCACAAGACTTAATGAAAAAAATGTTTAAGTTAGAGAACTTGCATAATAAAAGTAAAGTTCGGATACTTGCAAATAATACAAGAACGGGTTTAAGGAAACTTGCCTTCAGCGTAGTCTATCCACGTTAAGTAATTCAACACTTTTAAATCCTATCGTAATATAATTACGTACATATATATGATATCCATTAGTCATAAAATTTAACATCATATCTTATCTTTGGATATACGATCAACACATAAGCTAAGTTTTAACCTAGCTACACAGTTATACCATATATAGTATCATATTAATATTTTATCCTTAACGTTCCTCCTTTCGAGTATAACACATTCTCATATCATTAATATCACATAAGTGTTGGGTTTGTACGTAAAGCAATCATGCAATCAAATCACATAAATAGGGCGGAAGCGTAAGAAACTAGGTTTTCAAAAATTTATACAAACCCATTACCATGATCATTCTTGTGCATCAATTATCAGTGAATGAAGAAGGAGAAAAACAGAATTATACCTTTGAAGATCCAAGCTTCCTCAGGTACAAGTTCTACTCCTTTGATTCCTTTGATTCCTCTGTAGTGGCTTCTTCCCTTGATCAATGTCAGCCACCCAAATGTTTGGCCTCTAACGGTGATCCACCAAGGAAGATGAAGAACTCAGTAAGATGGATTATTGGCTTAACCCTTGTTTCTATCTGTATAGAATATGTGTACTCCCAACTCTTGAAAAATTCACGTACCTTATTTCTGATATAAGACTCTCTTATATAGATATTAGGTTAACCCTCCTAATCCAATTAGAATAGGGTTTTATTTAATTAATTAATTAAATACTTTTAATTAATTTATATCCTAATATTTATTAGGATTGAGAGAGAGTACTGATATTATATTAATTCCTAAACTCCTTTAGAATTAAAATAATAATAATAATAATAATATTAATAAGACTCCTCTTATTAATTTATATTTAATATTTCTAAAATATTAAATAATAAACATTAAGATATTTAATTTATTCTATCATCATAGATTAAATTAATTATACTTAATGCATTATTACTATCATGCCATTTTCTTCTTAAATAATTCTTCTTCCTTTTATGGTGTGACCCTTTAGGTTCTCCATATTAAACCGGTTGTGAATAAATCAATTAGAACAATTCTAAACTTATTTAAATAAACAAATTAAACTAATAATCTATTTAAATAAATAACATTTATTCTACAATAGGGATAAGCCTCCCTAGCGATCAACGACTTTTTAGATAATATAGATTTCAACATTAATCATAAAATAACCTGTGAGTTAATAGTTACCGTACAATTCAATCCTTCCACCATACAATATCCCAATTAAATATAAGACATGGATTTACTGTCAAGTCTTAATTTATTTAATCATATGTATTTCGATTAGAAAATGCACAACTCCAAATAATGCAAATTAGAAACCTCTTTCTAATTTCATTTTACCTTGGCCAAGGATTCCTGGGTTGTCATTTAACGAATCACATAGGACATATCTCTTCTTTTACTAGAGGTGGTAGATTCTTTATTGATCATTCATTATCTCCATATGTAACTCATTACACCCAAGCATACCCTATATATGCCTTAAAAGGCCTTAAGGAATTAGTCAAAGTATAATTTGTTACATACAAGATACTATGATGATCTCAAGTCCAAGGATCACATGTACTACTATCACATTAGGAATTCCTATTGACAGGCGAGTAAAACTCCATTAGGTATTCCATAGCGAGTCACGTTCAGTGAACTTATTCTCCAATAAGCACCTATATACTTGCTTTAGTGTCTCCACACAAATGACCATGAGATCAGTCATCCTCATCCAATGAGCAAGCAACATATGTACCAATCTATTCGGATTTACTAATCCCCATTTTAGTAATCCCACAATTGGGAACTATTTTAGTTTTTAAGTTTTCTAAGAATTTAGATCTCATTATCATGATCTCATCATGATTCTAAAAGCATTACTTAAAACTATGGGTTATTTACATATTATAAAAACAGCACCATGTAGATAATTATATGCCTTAAATGAATATTTTATTAATTAATAAATAAATAAGATTGTTTACAAAGTATGTGCTTTGTCATCATACATGATTGGCTTGTATGCACACTACTATCAATCTCCCACTTTCACTAAAGCCAATTGCCATGGTATCTCATACCCATCTTCTCTAAGTGACGATCAAACTGCTATTGTGTTAAAGCTTTAGTAAATGGATCTGCAATGTTATCTTGAGAGTCTACACGCTCCAAGGTGACGTCTCCTCTTTCAATGATCTCCCTGATCAAGTGAAATCGCCGCAACACGTGTTTAGATTTCTGATGAGACCTGGGTTCCTTAGCCTGTGCAACCGCTCCGGTGTTGTCACAGTATACGGGAACTGCTTGTCCAATGCTAGGAACCACACCAAGTTCAGTTATGAACTTCTTCATCCAAACAACTTCCTTTGCAGCTTCACTTGCAGCTATATACTCTGCCTCTGTCACTGAATCAGCAACCGTTTGCTGCTTGGAACTCTTCTAACTCACTGCACCTCCGTTCAAGGTAAACACATACCCTGAAACAGATTTACTATCATCTTGGTCTGTTTGAAAACTTGAGTCCGTGAATCCCTCTAGTTTTAATTCAGACCCACGGTTGACAAGAAAAATATCTTTAGTCCTTCTCAAGTACTATAGGATATTTTTCACTGCCTTCCAGTGCTCTTCTCCTGGATTCGACTGGTATCTGCTTGTTACACTAAGTGCGTGAGCAACATCCGATCTAGTACATATCATACCGTACATGATAGATCCTATTGTAGAAGCATAAGGGATCTTACTCATACGGTCTCTCTCCTCAGGTGTCTTTGGGGCCTGTTTCTTGGAGAGATTTATTCCATGGCTCATCAGCATGAGACCTCTTTTGGAATCTTCCAAGCTAAACCTCTTTAGCATCATATCAATGTACGTTCCTTGGGATAACCCGAGCATCCTTTTAGATCTATCTCTATAGATCTTTATCCCCAAAATATAGGATGCTTCACCCAAGTCCTTCATGGAGAAGTTTTTAGATAACCAGATTTTAATGGATTGTAACATAGGAATGTCATTCCCTATCAGTAATATATCATCAACATATAATACAAGGAATAATACTGCGCTCCCACTAACCTTCTTGTATACACATAGTTCATCCTCGTTTTTGATATAATCAAACTCTTTGATTGTCTCATCAAAACGAATGTTCCATCTACGAGAAGCTTGCTTCAACCCATAAATGGATCGTTGTAGCTTACAGACTTCATTTGTTCCAACTTTTGAAATAAATCCCTCTGGCTGTGTCATATACACATCCTCCTCAAGTTTCCCATTGAGGAAGGCCGTTTTCACGTCCATCTGCCAGATCTCATAGTCGTTGTAAGCTGCAATCGCAAGCAAAATCTGAATGGACTTGAGCATGGCTACTGGTGAGAAGGTTTCATCATAGTCAACTCCTTGTCTTTGTTTGAAACCTTTTGCAACCAGTCGGGCCTTATAGGTCTCTACCTTTCCTTCTGCTCCAGTCTTTTTCTTAAAAACCCATTTACACCCAATAGGTTTAATACCTTCAGGTGGTGAAACCAAAGACCATACTTTGTTTTCATACATGGAGTCCATTTCAGATTTCATGGCTTCAAGCCATTTCCCTGAGTCTTTATTACTCATAGCCTGTTCGTAATTCAATGGATCATCATCATTCATGATGTGTACCTCATCGTCATCCTCTATAACGAATCCATACCTCTCAGGTATCTTCGGTACTCTTCCAGATTTACGAACATGGTGTGGTACAGTAGGTTCTTCTACTTGGTTAGGTACCTGACTTTGGTCCGTGGTAACTTGTGGTTCTTGAACTTCTTCAAGATATATCTTGCTCCCACTGACCCCTTCATGGATAAACTCTTTCTCCAAGAAGGTAGCATGTTTCGCAACAAACACCTTTTGATCAGTTGGATGATAGAAATAATACCCTACTGTTTCTTTAGGGTATCCCACAAATCTACACTTATCGGATTTAGTCTGTAGCTTATCATTTTCAAACTTTTTGACATAAGCTGGACAACCCCAAGTCTTAACATGCTTAAGATTTGGTTTTCTCCCTTTCCACATCTCATATGGAGTCTTTGGGGCGGATTTGGTAGGTACCTTGTTAAGTAGGTATGCAGCCGTTTCTAGGGCATATCCCCAGAAGGAAATTGGAAGGTCGGTAAAACTCATCATGGATCGAACCATGTCCAACAGTGTTCGATTTCTCCTTTCAGATACTCCATTTAACTGTGGTGTACCTGGAGGAGTCCATTGTGAGATTATACCATTTTCTCTGAGACAATTGAGAAACTCACTGCTTAAGTATTCTCCACCTCGATCTGATCGAAGTATCTTAATACTCTTGCCCGTTTGTTTCTCTACTTCACTTCTGAACTCTTTGAACTTTTCAAATGATTCTGATTTGTATTTCATTAAATACACATATCCAAATCTTGAGTGATCATCAGTGAAAGTAATAAAATAAGAATACCCACCCCGTGCACTTGTTGTCATAGGTCCACAAACGTCTGTGTGAATCAATGCCAACAACTCTGTAATTCTCTCTCCTTTTCCACTAAAAGGAGATTTAGTCATTTTACCCATGAGACAAGATTCACAAGTTGGATATGATTCATAATCAGATAGCTCGAGGAGCCCATCTTTATGCAACTTGGAGAATCTTGTTTCATTAATATGACCGAGTCTACAGTGCCACATATAGGTATAATTAATATCATTTTTTTTCCTTTTCTTAATTTGTTCAATTTGAAATATATTTTCTTGTAAGTCAAGTGTATAAAGTCCATTTCGCAAATTTCTAATACCCTATAAAACATTGTCTTTATAAATAGAACAACCATTGTTCTTTATAATAACGTCAAAACCTTCCATATCCAATACAGAAATTGAAATAATATTTTTAATAATATTCGGAACATAATAACAATTATTAAGATAAATGGATTTGCCCGAAGGCATTGCTAAACAATAAGTTCCTACAGCTAATGCAGTAACTTTTGCTCCATTTCCCACTCGTAGGATCACCTCATCTTTGTTCAGCTTTCTACTTCTGACCAGTTCCTGCACAGTATTACATATGTGAGAACCACAGCCGGTATCCAATACCCAAGTAGAATTATGACTTTCAGAAAAATTAATTTCAATCATAAACAAACCTTGATTGGAAGTCGAAGCTTCTCCAAGCTTCTTCTCTGCTAGAAACTTCTTGCAGTTCCTCTTCCAATGTCCCGGCTCATTGCAACGAAAGCACATTCCTTTAGCTGGTTCAAGTTTCTTTTGCTCCTTTTCTTTCCCTTTTCCCTTAGCCTTCTTAGATTTCTTCTTTTCAGAAGACACCTTGGGCCCCATCCTTTTATTGGAAGAATCCACCATCAAGACATGGTTCTTCTTGGATGAGAAGTGACCTTCTGCAGTTTTTAGCATGTTAAGCAGCTCAGGTAAGCTGACATCTAGCTTATTCATGTGAAAATTAACCACAAACTGCGAGAAGGTCTCAGGGAGTGACTGCAAGACCAAGTCTTGACTCAACTCCCCATCCATGACGAACCCAAGCTGTCCAAGGCGTTCAATCAAATTGATTACCTTCAGAACATGAGTCTCGACGGCAGTGCCCTCGGTCATCCGAGATCGGAAGAGCTCCTTAGATATCTCATATCTAGCAGTTCTACTCTGTTCACCATACAACTCCTTGAGGTGAAGCAGCATAGCAGGAGCATCCATTTTTTCGTGCTGACGCTGAAGCTCGTTATTCATGGATGCGAGCATGATGTATTGAGCCACAGATGCATCATCTTGCCACTTATTGAAAGTGGCAATCTCTTCCTCAGAGGCTGTTTCTGAAACAAATTCAGGGATAGTGGAATTTAGGACATAAAAAATCTTTTCAGCAGTGAGAACAATTCTCAGATTTCTTAGCCAGTCCTCATAATTCGGGCCGGTAAGCTTATTTGCATCAAGTATGCTTCGTAGTGAGATTAGTGATTTTGACATTTTTAAAATTCTGCATGTGAAAAGACAACATTTTAGCAAACATTCATTTTATTAACTTTGCATACCAAAATAAATTTAGGTCTTTATTTTAAATTGGTATCTCCCACTATTTTCATCAAACTATATTACCCTCACTCATATAGTTCGGCAACATCTAATTAAAGATTTGCTAGTGAGATTAAGGATCCCATTTAAAATGTATATAACCTTGTGGATAGCACAACAAGCGATATACAAATAAATAGGTAGACAACTCTTGTCAATTACATCACCATGTAACTCCTTTTATTTTACCTCTTAAATCATAATGGTCATGTGTGTGCACATCCGAACTAAAATGATTTAAGTTAAGTCCAGCCTAGCACTTCCATAAATTCAAAAAAGAAAAATTTTCGTCCTTGTGGATAGCACAACAAGACTAGATCGTTCAATTTTCTTGATAAGCATCAAATTTGATTAATTAACATCTTAAATATTCAATACTCGCCTTGTGGATATCACAACAAACTCATATTAAATATTTAATACTCTATTAACTAATCATGCTAGAAGGCGACGTTCGATATTCCAAATATCATTTGAACGCTTCAGACTTAATAATATTTCTTTGAGGGGTTTGTTATTATTTGTCTCATCTTTTTAAGCGCGCATGCACATATATATAAAATACGCGTCATTTTATTAAACATGCGAAGCATGTTTGTATAAAATATAATATATATAATATTTAGCATGCAATATAGAATACTATATTCTACCCGGATTGATTATGGACTTTTATTCTAGTTTGGTTCACTAGAGCCACCAAGTGAACCAAAAGGTCAAACCTAGGAGTGCAAGAATTTAAATTTAAATATAACTATTACATTTAAACCCTAGCTCCATACAAATGAGTCTTCAGCGTTCCTTGCTCCCTGGTCTCCAATTTCTTCAAAATAATTCTAACTATCTCTATTACATTAACTATTTAAAATTAAATAGAAACCTTGATCAGCAGTCAAGGGGAAGTACATAGAAAGGAGATAGAATTTACATCGAGAATAAAACTAGAGAAGACGAGGTACGCAGACCCCATTTTATAAAACCCATTCATTCAAGCATTCAACCAAAATAAAATCCAATCACATTGGTCATAGTCCATAATCAATCCCTTTTATTACCATACATATCATCATACGTATCAATAAAACTTATTCATCTCATGAAAATAAATTCATTCCATATATGTATTAATATCAGTAAATGGGCAAAAGTTTGCTAAACTTTGTTTTTGGAAAAATAAACTCCTTTATTTCATTCAAAAACAATTCCAAATTAAACTCTTTAATTTTAGCAATTCTGAAATCTCATTTCATATAAAATAAACATCTTTATTTTAAACCTTTATTAATTAAATAAACCATTCATTTAATTAAATAAAACAAAAAAAATTTCAGTTCCTGTCCAGTGGCGCAGCTGCGCCAAGAATGTAAAGGGAACCGGCGCAGCTGCGCAGCAATATTGCCTTGTACCTGGCGCAGCTTCGCAGAATCTGAAAAATTTTTGTTGCCCAGAACTCGATCCAATCGCATATCATACATGTATGGAATCACATAGACTGATAATTAGCACAAGATTGGCTCTGATACCACTGTTGGGTTTGTGCGTAACGCAATCATGAAATCAAATCACATAAATAGGGCGGAAGCGTAAGAAACTAGGTTTTCAAAAATTTATACAAATTCATTACCATGATCATTCTTGTGCATCAATTATCAGTGAATGAAGAAGGAGAAAAACAGAATTATACCTTTGAAGATCCAAGCTTCCTCAGGTACAAGTTCTACTCATTTGATTCCTTTGATTCCTTTGTAGTGGCTCTTTCCCTTGATCAATGTCAGCCACCCAAATGTTTGGCCTCTAACGGTGATCCACCAAGGAAGATGAAGAACTCAGTAAGATGGGTTATTGGCTTAACCCTTGTTTCTATCTGTATAGAATATGTGTACTCCCAACTCTTGAAAAATTCACGTACCTTATTTCTGATATATGACTCTCTTATATAGATATTAGGTTAACCCTCCTAATCCAATTAGAATAGGGTTTTATTTAATTAATTAATTAAATACTTTTAATTAATTTATATCCTAATATTTATTAGGATTGAGAGAGAGTACTGATATTATATTAATTCCTAAACTCCTTTAGAATTAAAATAATAATAATAATAATAATATTAATAAGACTCCTCTTATTAATTTATATTTAATATTTCTAAAATATTAAATAATAAACATTAAGCTATTTAATTTATTCTATCATCATAGATTAAATTAATTATACTTAATGCATTATTACTATCATGCCATTTTCTTCTTAAATAATTCTTCTTCCTTTTATGGTGTGACCCTTTAGGTTCTCCATATTAAACCGGTTGTGAATAAATCAATTAGAACAATTCTAATCTTATTTAAATAAACAAATTAAACTAATAATCTATTTAAATAAATAACATTTATTCTACAATAGGGATAAGCCTCCCTAGCGATCAACGACTTTTCAGATAATATAGATTTCAACATTAATCATAAAAGAACCTGTGAGTTAATAGTTACCGTACAATTCAATCCTTCCACCATACAATGTCCCAATTAAATATAAGACATGGATTTACTGTCAAGTCTTAATTTATTTAATCATTTCTATTTCGATTAGATAATGCACAACTCCAAATAATGCAAATTAGAAACCTCTTTCTAATTTCATTCTACCTTGGCCAAGGATTCCTGGGTTGTCATTTAACGAATCACATAGGACATATCTCCTCTTTTACTAGAGGTGGTAGATTCTTTATTGATCATTCATTATCTCCATATGTAACTCATTACACCCAAGCATACCCTATATATGCCTTAAAAGGCCTTAAGGAATTAGTCAAAGTATAATTTGTTACATACAAGATACTATGATGATCTCAAGTCCAAGGATCACATGTACTACTATCACATTAGGAATTCCTATTGACAGGCGAGTAAAACTCCATTAGGTATTCCATAGCGAGTCACGTTCAGTGAACTTATTCTCCAATAAGCACCTACATACTTGCTTTAGTGTCTCCACACAAATGACCATGAGATCAGTCATCCTCATCCAATGAGCAAGCAACATATATACCAATCTATCCGGATTTACTAATCCCCATTTTAGTAATCCCACAATTGGGAACTATTTTAGTTTTTAAGCTTTCTAAGAATTTAGATCTCATTATCATGATCTCATCATGATTCTAAAAGAATTGCTTAAAACTATGGATTATTTACATATTATAAAAACAGCACCATGTACATAATTATATGCCTTAAATGAATATTTAATTAATTAATAAATAAATAAGATTGTTTACAAAGTATGTGCTTTGTCATCATACATGATTGGCTTGTATGCACACTACTATCAATAAGATCACAACAAATAGGAAACATACTCTTTTTAGCATGTTATAACATTATTGTAAGTTAATTGTCAAGTGTATTCAAATATCACATAACATATGATATCACATAGTATGTATACTTATTAAAGGATACTTTCATTCTTGTTCAACCTTTCCTCGTTTCAAATATACGTGATATAGATTCTAGTCAATACTTTCAATAACTTTAAGCCATTCAAGGTCATGAAATTACATAGTATAACATGCTCACCTTGTAAACATATAGGGTATTCATATAACTTGTATTAAGCATACTCATGAATATTCATATCGCATACATGTAACTATCATAGTTATTAGTTTGAAAACATGCTTCGTTTACGCAAATTTTGAATCACGACATCTAATCATGGTATATATACATGTATGATACATGAGTGAGTCTAAAAGTGCTATCACATGTGTTCATAATTTTCAGAATTCAAATCTCAAGGTAGCATGTTAACGTTCATGTTCAAAGTTTGTATTTTCATTAGTAAAGATCACTAATAAGGTTTGCATATTCACATCTCATTATGAAACCCATATACATAAGTTAATATGTCCGACATGTATTTCAAGGCCATATAAACATTCTTATAAGATCACAATTTAGATATGGTATTTATATGTCAATGTCCACCTTTAAAACTTACATTTTCGTTAGGAATGTGCACTAGTTAGGTTCACATGTTCTTGTTACACTATGAAACATATATACGTAAGTGCACATATCTTTCATACATTTCTAAACCATGTTTGCAAAAATCAGAATGTTAACACGGCAAGTATGAATATCGAGTTCGCTCCCGAATTCGAAGTTTGTTTATAAAATGCTAAGTTTATCTCAAAACTAGAAGTATGCGTGCAACTCTTAATAAAACATGCTACTTTGCCTTAGTATACCCATATATATGTACCACTCATGCTAGCATGCTTGTCCTAATTTAACTCAACAATTAACACTTAGCAGAATCAAGCAGGAAATCAAAATCTGGAACAGGCTGCTGGCGCAGCTGCAGCTGCCCAGTACAAGACTGACGCAGCTGCGCCGGCTCTAGGCCAGCGACAGACAGTTCTTGCAATCGGCAAACCACAAACCCAATTTCCAAATTTTACAATAATTCTGACTGTAACCAAGTTGCATTGCATACTAAACATGTATATAAGTTCTTATAACTACTAAACAAGTGTTCTATATCCCAATCACAATCCAATTCGACATAACCAAGAATTAAGAAATCTCAGAAAATTTGCAGAAACTGGAAAATGGAAAATGAAGGACAAGAAAGCTATATTGTAATTCCAACGTGTATATAAGTCCATATAACAACTAAACAAGCTTTCTATAATTCAGTTAGTATGTATTGCATCCAAAATCAAGAAGCTTGAAATTTACAGAGAATAAGAAATGGAGAATGAAGAACGTAGTTTATACCTCTTGAAGCTTAGTTTGTTTAACTTCTATTTTCTATAATTGCTAGACTTCTCTACCTCTCTATATCTCAGCAACTCACACTTCTCAACTTAGAATTTGACAGGAAATTTTTACAGTAACGAAAAATGAAGAATGGAGCTACCTTTTTATAGAGGAATTGTTATCTAGTTAATAGATTTGCTCAAAGGTTAGAATTCATGAGGTAGAAGAAGAGAACAATGGGTAATAAGGAGTTACTCAACTACTCTTCCCCAGCCATATGCTTATCCATCATCACCATAGAGTATAGCTACTCAAGTTTACGCAATGGGATTATAGGCCACTGTTTGGCCACCGTTGGAGCAACTGATGGGTCTTATATCTCAGAAATCTTGTTGAGTTTGGTCCTAACAATGTAATTTTAATGCACATCATTACTATAAATGGAAGGTTTAGGGATTATATGTACTCTTATAATTTAACCCATGTACATTGGTTTCACATTGTTTAATAATTAACGAAGATAACATAAGATAGTTAAGTATTATTAAATTATCTACCATATATTCATGATGTCTCACTTTAATGTATATTCACATTGTTACATAGGCATTGATATGTAACTTAGTAAATCTTACTATATGATTTCTATGTGTAGTATAATCACATTGCACTATAGTTTATATATACTTGCAAGGTCACACTTAAGTGTTTCTCTACACTATATAATATAGTTGTATTCCATATACTTTAAATATTCAAGTATTGCACAGTTACACATAACAATTAATATAATCTTATTATATTAATAACTTACTTATTTGTTCTATTATTCATAATGTCAAATAAATAAATTATTCATCTTATTGATTAATTAACAATAATATTAATTAATCCCTTCCTCGCCAATTAATGTAATTATTAATTTCCACAACAATTGATCGTTTATCACGTACAATATATAAATATAGATCTTGTTATATTTATAGACACGTTTTTTTATTATTATTATTATATTTCTTGCAATAATACTAATCACATATTATTAATTAATCACCATTAATATTCTATAACAATTAATTGATATTCTACGATAGCAATTAATAATTAATATAGATTAATTGTTCACATAATAATTCCTTCGTTAATTAATATCACCCTTAATATTTTCCATCACTGCGCCACACAAGGCTGTTCATCGAGTTTATTATAAACTCTATATTTTTTCTCAATTGTCATAAATATTCCATTTAATATAATTGAGTTAACTCACAATTCATTTATATTCAAATAAATTCTCATTCCCATTAATATATTCATTTAATAATATATGAAATTCTCGGGTATTACATCCTCCCCCCCTTATAAAAATTCCGTCCTCGGAATTGCTACAAGGTTACACAAATAGATGGGGATGGTCCCTCATCATCCTATCTTCTAATTCCCACATAGCCTCCTCGACATCATGGTTATGCCAAAGTACTTTTACAGATGAAATATTTTTATTTCTCAAGGTTTGCTCT
Source organism: Panax stipuleanatus (assembly GCA_020205555.1). NCBI lineage: Eukaryota > Viridiplantae > Streptophyta > Magnoliopsida > Apiales > Araliaceae > Panax > Panax stipuleanatus. Next base: position 60,400,399 of record CM035124.1, on the reverse strand, counting down.
TTCCTATCTAGTATTTGGACAGGAATTTCTTCATACGCCAAGTTCTTCTCCACTTGAATGGGCTCATAAGAAATCTTTTTCTTTTAGTCGGCCTTGTTCGGTCGCAACATGGCAATGTGGAACATGTTGTGGATATGCTCCAACTCTGAATGGTAATGCAACTTTGTATGCCACTTCGCCCACTCGCTTCAGTATCTCGAAAGGTCCTATGAATCTTGGACTAAACTTTCCTTTCTTGCCGAAACGGATCTTTCCCTTCTATGGAGATACTTTCAAGAATACAAAACTGCTGACTTTAAAGTCTCGGTCCTGCCGATGCAAATCTGCGTATTTTTTCTGGCGGTCTTGAGCAGCTACTAGTCTGGCTTTTATCACTGTCACCACATCTGCGGTTTGTTGTACTAACTCTGGTCCGAGTATTCGTCGCTCTCCGACTTCGTCCCAATATAATGGCGTTCTGCACTTTCTTCCGTAGAGAGCTTCGTACGGTGGCATGCCGATACTCGCATGGTAACTATTATTATACGCAAATTCGACTAAGGGTAGGTGGTCGTCCCAATTTCCCTTGAAGTCCATCACGTAAGTCCTAAGCATGTCCTCCAGCGTTTGTATAGTTCGCTCACTCTGTCCGTCTGTCTGAGGATGATAAGCAATACTCAACCTCAACTGTGTTCCCATTCTCTTTTGCAAGATTTTCCAAAAATTTAACGTGAAGCGCGGATCTCGATCAGAGACAATCGACACCGGTACTCCATGTCGTGAAATAATTTCCTTTACGTAAAGACTAGCCAACTGATTCAAACTGTAGCGAATCTCGATCGGTAGAAAATGTGCTGATCTTCGTTAATCGATCCACGATAACCCAAATGGCATCATATCCTTTCTGTGTGACTGGAAGTCCTACCACGAAGTCCATCGTAATATGCTCGCATTTCCACTCCGGTATTTTCAACGGTTGTAGTAAACCACTCGGCCGCTGGTGCTTTGCTTTAACGCCTTGGCAAGTCAAACATCTACTAACGCACTCTGCGACTTCCTGTTTCAGATTGGGCCACCAAAAATGTTGCCTTAAATCTCGGTACATCTTCGTGCCTCCCGGACGAACGGAATACGTCGTATTGTGTGCCTCGTGCAAAATCTCTTCCCTCAACTCGGTTACCGCTGGTACCCATACTTTTCCTTCGAATCTCAAAATACTGTCTTTATCCTTTCGAAATCTTTCTTCTTCATTTTCGGCGATCGTCTTTCTGATTTTCTCGCACTCCTCATCTTTCTCTTGTGCTTCTTTTACTCTATCCAATAATATCGGACGAGCTTCCATTACGAACAACTTCTCTTCCGACCTTTCCGGTCCTCTTACTTGTATTTCTAATCTTTCCATTTCTCTTACCAATTCTTCCTGAGTCGTCAAACGAAACAGCTTCTCCCTTCCTTTTCTGCTCAGAGCGTCGGTAACCACGTTTGCCTTTCCCGGGTGATAAATAATATCGCAGTCATAGTCTTTGATTAATTCTAACCACCTCCTCTGCCACATATTCAACTCCTTCTATGTGAAGATATATTTCAGACTTTTGTGGTCCTTGTATATCTCACATTTTTCCCCGTACAAATAATGCCTCCAAATCTTCAACACAAAAACTACTGCCGCAAACTCTAAGTCGTGAGTAGGGTATCGTTTTTCATAATCCTTCAATTATCGTGATGCATACGCAATGACTTTGCTGTGTTGCATGAGCACACAACCAAGTCTCTTGTGCGATGCGTCACTATACACCACAAAATTTCCTGCATCATCTAGTAATGATAACATAGGCGCTTCGCTCAATCTCTTCTTCAACTCCTGAAAACTCTCTTCGCATTTGTTGGTGTGACGCCCCCAAATCCGTGTAACATCGATTACAGGACATGGTGCTCACGATACAACATACATCATCATCTATCTAAGTAAATTCCCATAAAAATAATAATATTATAACTATTACGTACATACTCCAAATAAAATCCCAAGTCTTTACAACCTTAATAAACCACAACTTAAACTTAGCGTTTATCGCTACATTACATCATATGCGGAAATATAAACTTATTACATAAGGTAACTAGCATCATTTCATCTTAGACTTCCCCTTGTCCTTGCCCGAGCCCTCAGCCTTCTCATCCTTAACTGAAAGGTTTAAGCAAGAATGAGCACAAATTGCCCAGCAAGTATATAAAGTAGTTTGAAAACATACATCAGGAGTAGAAACAACTGAATAGCTATAACAGTTGAAAGAATTATCAAGTGTTAAACAGAAATATCAAGAATAAGAGTTTAAGAATTCTCAATATCATACTAAGGGGCATAAAATACCCTGAACATTACTTTGTTTCATCAAAAAATCATCAGACGGTTTAACAATCAAATAGATTGTAAACGGTCTCTGTAAGTACTCCAGGTGATCAGCCTATTGTACCCTACATTGTGCACAAGTATAAAGTTTAAACTGCATAAGCATAAATGGGACTATATGCCCAACATCTGTTTGCCCGTTTATTCGGGTTGTTCATCTTAGTATTCATGCGAGACCGTACCAAAGCAATTTGGATTGGTAAACGTTAAATAGCTTCGAAAGATTTGAATTAAATCATTTTTCATCAATAATATCTAGCCGAAAACAAAGTCCAGGAAACATACTTAGAAACAGTTCTGTAATGACATGAAACTTATAAGCATAGCTGTTAGAATAATAACTGAGTAATCATCGATAAGCTTGCAAGATAGTTGAAGTTGTATAACCTCACAATAAAGGAACTTGCACGAATAAATAGCTAGCACAAGTCCAATACTTACCCTTACTGCGATAAAAATGAGTAAGGATTGAATAAATGCCCAATAGAAATTAGGGTTAGGAAACTTGCCTGATACGCCTGCTACAATTAACGCTATCTACTAGCTCTTCTCGTAACCTATTCATATGTGTCACATAAGCAATTAGGTTCTCGAACACGACTCTGAAATATAATGGTTTCCTTTTATCTTAATAAGTTTATTAAACTACGACGTATGCTATCATCAAACTTATTTAATCACATATCATATAACGTCATATAGGTAAAGTGGTTCAGTATGAGATTCTGAGCAAAAATAAGTTTCTGACATTGTTCTGACCCAACCAGAATCGGATGACCCTGGACCGACCCAGACCTGGCGCAGCTGCGCAACCTCAAGCCGTGTTACCGGCGCAGCTGCGCTGCCTGGCAAACCCGGAACCCTTCTTTTAGTGGCGCAGCTGCGCAGCGTTAAGCCGTATGAACGGCGCAGCTGCGCTGCTCTTCATGCGCAGAAATTTTCAGCAGTTCAAGCAGCTTACTTTGCGAATTAATTCCGATTAAACCATACATGATATGACTATGAAACTTGGACACAACATACTTCATATAGTATACTATTTTACAAAAATATCACATTCCAGAAAATAGCAAATTAAGACCACGAACCGACTGCCTTGAAAAGCGTGCCAGAACAGGTTCTAACACTTAGAAATTTTTGGAAAAACCCAGAAATCTGCAGATTTTTATTTCCAACATGTTTGCTCTCGAAAATCATAACTTGCTCAATTTAACTCCGTTTCTTATGAAATTTGGTCAGGTTATACATCATACTACATAGTATTTTACAAAATTATTAAATAACTAATCGGGTCATAGAAACCATGATTCCAAGGCTCCGAAAAACCCGAAAAGTCACAAATTTCATGTTTAACCAATTTTGACAAAAATTATGATTTTGATTCTAGCATGCATGGGGTTGATTCCTACTGTCCAGACCACACATACTAACATATATACACATGTTACAACAATCAAACTCACTAAATTATCATGATTTGAACAAATTGACATCTAAGAGGCATTTTATCAAACACTTAGCATGCATGGCATAATTCTTTGGAATTCAAAGCATACTTGGCAAGATTAGTCCAGAACTTGTGTTCTTAACAACCACATAACAGTAATCACACTAACCTAGCATCACAGCACCAAAACAAATCATTTACCACAATTATACATGCATTTTCTTCACTATTTTCCTTAAGAACATAGAAAAGTTGATGAACTACTTACTTAGGTGAATTCCTCTTGATTTGAAGTAGCTATTGATTCTCCTTGCCTGTACCCTTCTGCTCTTAAAATCTTCAGAACTCCTTCAAGGTTTCTCAAGCTCTCACTCTCTCTATTTTCTCCCACGAGTGTATTTTATCAAAATGAAGAAGAGAAGAGACTTGGGTTGGAATGTATATACATTATATGATGGAAACTGATTTCCCCAGGCCCTTTCCATCTCCCAAACCATCAGTTATATGTATATAATGCGTATAATTCAATAGCTTAGTTATGGAGGAGGGGTTGAGAAAATGAAAAGTTTGGTTATAAGGTGATATAACCCCCTCTTTGCTATATTGTTATATACGTATACTTCCTCCCTCCTTGTCCCAATTTAGATGTCACGTGGCCCCGTCCAGCTGCTGCAACTTATTAAAAATATTATTTTAATCAATTTAATCACTTAATAAATTATTTTGACCATTTTACCCTCCGTAGCCGAACGTTGCGATACTTATATCGATTCCTACTAAAGTTGACGTTCCGGACGTTATGGGACTATCCGTTTCATCAAGTTCATCTCCGAAATTCGTGGTTGACTTTTTACCCAAAAAAGTCAACCGATTGACTTTGACCAAAAAGTCAACCGTGGCACATTTTCGTGGTTACAGTCTATCCTGACTAATTTCGACGTTCCGGACTCAAATACGCAGTCCGCAGTCTCTAAATTCCGCTCCGAACTCAAAATCATGCTTTAAAGCCATCCCACGAAATTAATAAAATTAATTCCATACTTAACCAATTAAATAATTGAATTAAACTGAACCAACCATTTAAATACTCCTCATCACATATACGCAATTAACACATGTATGTATAACACATATACATCTAATAAAAGAAAACACACAAGAATTTCACATAAATTCGTTTATTGATAATTGTTAAATGACATAATAATCTCGGATATTACATTCACCCTCCCTTATAAGGATTCCATCCCCGGAATCATTACACATCAAACAAAAAGACTAGGGTCATCTTTCATCATTTTCTCCTCTAGTTCCCACGTAGCCTCTTCGGTATTGTGGTTCCTCCATACTACCTTAACAGAAGGTATTATCTTATTTCTTAACACTTGTTCTTTTCTATCAATTATCTGTACTGGAACCTCGTCATAGGTTAAGTCCTTTTCGAACTGAATGGGTAATCTTGTTTATAGGGTCATAAAACTGATACGTGGAACACGTTGTGTATATGTTCTAACTCCGAAGGTAAAGCTATTTCATAAGCTACCTCACCGACTCGCCTTAACACTTCAAAGGGTCCTATGAATCTGAGGCTAAGTTTTGCCTTCTTCCCAAACCTCATTTTCCTTTTCCAAGGTGACACTTTCAGAAACACATAAGTGCCGACGTTGAAGTCTCGTTGTTGCCGATGTTGATCAGCATATTTCTTCTGTCGATCCTGAGATGTCACTAATCTCGCTCGTATAGTTTTGATCACATCTGCAGTTTGCTGCACTAATTCTGGCCCTAGCAATTGTCGTTCTCCTACTTCATCCCAGCACAATGGCGTTCTGCATTTTCTTCCATATAAAGCTTCATAAGGTGGCATCCCAATGCTCGCATGGTAACTATTGTTGTATGCGAATTCCACTAACGGTAGGTGGGCATCCCAGCTTTAAAGTCCATAACACATGCTCTCAGCATATCCTCCAAAGTTTGAATAGTTCTTTCGCTCTACCCGTCTGTTTGAGGATGATACGCGGTGCTCAACTTCAGTTGCGTTCCCATGCGTTCTTGAAAGCTTTTCCAGAAATTAGCTGTGAACCGCGGATAGCTATCTGACACAATTGATACAGGTACACCGTGCCTGGAAACGATCTCCTTGATATAAAGCTTTGCCCACTGATCCAAGGTAAATCTGATCTTAATTGGCAATGAAAAGCGCTGACTTGGTCAATCGATCAACGATCACCCAAACTGTGTCGTAACCCTTCTGTGTATTTGGAAGTCCTACCACGAAGTCCATCGTGATATGCTCCCATTTCTATTTTGGAATTTCTAAAGGTTGAAGTAACCCGCTCGGTCTCTGATGTTCTGCCTTAACTCTCTGGCATGTCAAACACCTGCTGACGCACTCTGCCACTTCTCTCTTCATATTGGGCCACCAATAATGTTGGCGAAGATCCTGATACATCTTTGTGCTTCCCGGGTGAATTGAGTAACTTGAGCTATGAGCTTCCTGCAAGATTTCTTCCTTTAATTCAGATACCGTTGGCACCCAAATTCTCCTCTCAAACCTTAATAATCCATCACCACCCACATTGAACCTAAGCTCCTCTTCATCAGAAATTCTTTTCCTCACCTTCTCGCATTCTTCATCGCTGCTTTGTTTTCCTTGATTTTGTCCAATAGAGTTGGTCGAACCTCCATTGCGAACAACTTCCCATCTGACTCGCTCGGACTCTTTACCTCGAGTTCCAAACTGGCCATTTCCCTAATCAACTCCTCTTGAGCCGTTAACATTGCCAAGCTGCCACTGCCCTTTCTGCTTAGTGCATCTGCGACCACGTTAGCTTTCCCCGGATGATATAAGATGTCGCAATCATAATCTTTTATTAGTTCCAACCATCTTCTCTGTCTCATATTCAACTCCTTCTGCGTGAAGATATACTTCAGACTTTTATGGTCCGTGTATATTTCACACTTTACACCATATAAATAGTGCCTCCAAATCTTTAGGGCAAATACTATTGCTGCCAATTTCAGGTCATGGGTAGGATATCCCTTCTCGTAATCCTTCAACTGACGTGATGCGTACGCAATAACTTTACATGTTGCATAAGCACACAACCAAGTCCTTTATGCGACGCATCACTAAAAATCACGAAATCACCTGTATCGTCTGGTAAAGACAACACCGGTGCCTCACTCAATCTTTTCTTAAGTTCCCGAAAACATTCTTCACACTTCTCTGTCCAGACAAATTTGACCGACTTCTTCGTTAAATTCGTCAAAGTTCCTGCTATCTTCGAAAAATCTTGGATAAACCGTCTATAATAGCCTGCCAGTCCTAAGAAACTTCTTACTTCAGTCGGTGTCTTTTGTTGCTCCCAATTCTGCACCGCTTCCACCTTTGCTGGATCCACGAAGATTCCGTCCTTATCGATCACGTGACCCAGAAATTGAACTTTCTCCAACCAAAACTCGCACTTTGAAAATTTTGTGTATAACTTATCCTTCCTCAATGCCTCCAATACCAACCTTAAGTGTTCAGCATGATCCTCCTGAGTCTTGGAATAGATCAGGATATCATCTATGAACATGACCACAAATTTATCTAAGTATTGCTTGAATACCCGATTCATCATGTCCATAAATGCCACCGGCGCGTTTGTTAATCCAAATGACATCATCAGGAACTCGTAGTGACCGTAACGAGTCCTGAATGCTGTCTTAGGAACATCTTGCTTCCTCACCCTCAATTGGTGATATCCCGTCCTCAAGTCGATATTGGAAAAATATTTCGCTCCCTTCAACTGATCGAACAGATCATCTATCCTAGGTAACGGATACTTGTTCTTGATCGTCACTTTGTTCAACTCTCGATAGTCGATACAAAGTCTCATCGATCCGTCCTTCTTTTTCACAAATAAAACTGGTGCTCCCCAAGGAGACACACTCAGTTGAATATACTTTCTATCCAATAATTCCTGCAACTGTACCATCAGCTCTTTCATCTCTGCCGGGGCCATTCTGTATGGGGCTTTTGAAATCGGGGCCGTTCCCGGTACTAAATCTATAACGAATTCGACCTCTCTATCCGGTGGAAGTCCTGGTAACTCTTCCAGAAATACATCCAAAAATTCATTCACTACTGGTATCTGTCCCATTCCTACACCTACTTTATGTGTATCGACGATATGGGCCAAATATCCTACACATCCCTTCCTTATCAACTTCCTCGCTTGCAACATTGTCAGACAACTCGAGTGTCTCGGCGACTTACTCCCGTACAATACTACCTTAGACTGATCTGGAGTCTTAAGGTTTATACACTTCTTCTGGTAATCTATCATCGCTCCATGGTTAAATAACCAATCCATTCCTAGAATTACATCAAATTCCCCTAAATGAATCGAAATTAAATTCACAGGCAACTTATACCCACTGATATCTACAACACAATTCCTATAGACATGGCTAACGGGAATAACTTCTTTATTAGCGACTTCTATGTTCATAGGATATTCTAGTTCTTCCTGGGGTAAGTTTAATCGTTGGGACAATTCATGCGACACGAAGGAACAAGTAGCACCCGAATCGAATAATATGTAAGCAGATATATCATTGACCGGAATGATACCTGAAACCACGTCCTTGGATGTGACTGCATCCTGAACCGTCATGTTGAAAGTCCTTGCTGTTGGTCGATTCTGAGTTGGTGGTCCAGTAATTGTGAGATTTCCACCGCTTGGTCCCCTTCTTCCATTTCCTCCTGCTGAATTACTCTTTGGGCAATTCCTTGCCTGATGGTCCAATGCTCCACAATTGAAACATCCATTTCTCTTTGGTGCAGAGAAATTGGGAGAGATGTGCCCCTCTTGCCCGCAATTGAAACAAACATTCTTCCCTTTTAGACATGCACCCGAGTGATTCCTCCAACACTCCTTGCACGCCTCAGTTCTCTTCTTTGCTTCCCCTGGTTTTCCCCCCAGAGTTTCCCGAGTGAAAATTGTTATTGTTGTTGTTGTTGTTCCACTTCCTCTTGTTTGCACTACTGCTGCTGCTACCTTCCCCGCGATTCCCTCCTTCATTCTTCTTCTTTTTCTCCATTATTAAACTTCATTAGGGCTTCACTTTCACCCTCAGCAATTATAACCTTCTCCAAGAGAGTCGCGAAGCTAGTTCGTCTACAACACCGAAAGTCTACTGTATAACCATGGTTTGAGACCCTGCTTAAACCTCCTCGTTTTCCTCTCCTTAGTGTCGACCTGATGAGGCGCGAACCTCGCCAGTTCGTTGAACTTTGTGGCGTACTGGGGTACGGTCATGTCTTCTTGCTTCAGCTCCAAGAATCGCATCTCCATACGACTCTACATACTCGCAGGGAAATAGTTTTCGAAGAAGATCTTCTTAAACTCTTCCCAAGGTATCACACCTTCTCCCACCCCTAATCTAGTTTGCCTCCCACCAGAAATTGGCTTCACCCTTCAGCATGTAAGTGGCGAAGATTATTTTCTGATCATCTCCTACGCGAGTAATAGCGAACGCCTTTTCGATTTCCTTGACCCAAGTTTGGGCTTCAATAGGTTCGGTGGTTCCTTTGAACTCAGGTGGTCCCGCGCTCTTAAAGTCTTTAAAGTGTGCCACCTGGCTCGCTAGAGGGTTATTGGTATTCGGGGTTCGATTCTGAAGTGCCCCAGCTAACATGTCTACGAATTGTTGCATGGGGTTCGGTGGACCCCTAGCATTACCGCCTGACCCTTCTGGTACTTGACGACGTCTTCCTCTAGCCATCTATCTGTTTAAATAAACTTAATGTTATCATCTCATAACTTATTCCTACAACATATATAATTCATATAAAAACTTAATCATCACATCACATATTTAAATAAAAGCATATTTATTTATAAACATAATACCCAAGGTATTTCATCGTCTTATGGCATTAAGCCATTTACATCACTTTAACCATCATATTTAGTAACATTGGAAACCAAGTTTTATTTCATAGATAAGCATTCTACACGCTACTAGTAAAAGTTTAACATGAACAAACTAAAGACACAGCCTAATGGCATCTTCATGCTCTTCATCCGCTATCTCCAGCACCAGCCCACGGCTTATGGCATGTCTAGACCGGTACTCCTCACGTGGAAAGTGATACACCCTATGCTGGAACCTCCCATGTGCTGACTTAAACGCGTACTTCATTTTATCCACCTTAACCTTCTTATCTCTTACTTCTCCTTTTAACTCGCCTGTTAGCTTCTCGGCCCGAACACGGCCTCTCATCTCATCTCCCCAGAAAAGTGGTAATAATCTTCTTGTCAGTTTCAAGACTCTGTATCCTCGACTCTAACCCATTAATGGTATGTCCCAAGTGGGTCCTGATAGCTTCTTTCTCATCCTTCAGCCTGTCCGCCTTCTGACCTGTTGTTCGCAGCTTGTCAGCCAGATCCCCGTTCCTAATTATCAGGTGTTGCACCAATGCCCCAAGCAATGCTGCAGCCTGCTGCTCCCCCTGATACAGCTCCTCCAACTCATGGACCTTGTCATCCAATTCTGTAATCCTATCCATCAACTCATCCAACATAGTATCCTCAGGTGCTTCCTCGGTCAGGATATTCCTCTGAGTCTGACTCAGCTGCTGCCTCAGCTATGGGCTCAGGTACAGCTGTCACCAACTGCTCACTCACGACGTGAATATCTCTAACCTCCTCTTCTCCTGACATCCTACAATAAAGACAAAGAACTCGATTAGAATTTTAAAATAGATATTGGTTTTGTTTTTAGAAAAGTAGATTCAACGCTACACTTAGAACTCTACGTGAGTTCATCTCCTTATTACCTCCACTAACTTCCCTAAGGTTATAGTCTAAGGTTCCCCACCTAAGGTTTATAACCTACGGCTTTGATACCAACCTATGACGCCCCTAAATCCAGTGTAACATCGATTACAGGACATAGTGCTCACGATACAACATACATCATCATCTATCTAAGTAAATTCCCATAAAAATAATAATATTATAACTATTACCTACATACTCCAAATAAAATCCCAAGTCTTTACAACCTTTAATAACCACAACTTAAACTTAGAGTTTATCGCTACATTACATCATATGCGGAAATATAAACTTATTACATAAGGTAACTAGCATCATTTCATCTTAGACTTCCCCTTTTCCTTGCCCGAGCCCTCAGCCTTCTCATCCTTAACTGAAAGGTTTATGCAAGAATGAGCACAAATTGCCCAGCAAGTATATAAAGTATTTTGAAAACATACATCAGGAGTAGAAACATCTGAATAGCTATAACAGTTGAAAGAATTATCAAGTGTTAAACAGAAATATCAAGAATAAGAGTTTAAGAATTCTCAATATCATACTAAGGGGCATAAAATACCATGAACATTACTTTGTTTCATCGAAAAATCATCAGACGGTTTAACAATCAAATAGATTGTAAACGGTCTCTGCAAGTACTCCAGGTGATCAGCCTATTGTACCCTACATTGTGCACAAGTATAAAGTTTAAACTGCATAAGCATAAATGGGACTATATGCCCGACATCTGTTTGCCCGTTTATTCGGGTTGTTCATCTTAGTATTCATACGAGGACCGTACCAAAGCAATTTGGATTGGTAAACATTAAATAGCTTCGAAAGATTTGAATTAAATTATTTTTCATCAATAATAACTAGCCGAAAACAAAGGCCAGGAAACATACTTAGAAACAGTTCTGTAATGACATGAAACTTATAAGCATAGCTGTTAGAATAATAACTGAGTAATCATCGATAAGCTTGCAAGATAGTTGAAGTTGTATAACATCACAATAAAGGAACTTGCACGAATAAATAGCTAGCACAAGTCCAATACTTACCCTTACTGCGATAAAAATGAGTAAGGATTGAATAAATGCCCAATAGAAATTAGGGTTAGGAAACTTGCCTGATACGCCTGCTACAATTAACGCTATCTACTAGCTCTTCACGTAATCTATTCATATGTGTCACGTAAGAAATTAGGTTCTCGAACACGACTTTGAAATATAATTGTTTCCTTTTATCTTAATAAGTTTATTAAACTACCACGTATGCTATCATCAAACTTATAGCGTCATATAGGTAAAGTGGTTCAGTATGAGATTCTGAGCAAAAATAAGTTTATGACATTGTTCTGACCCGACCCGACTAGGATGACCCGGACCGACCCGGACCGGCGCAGCTGCGCAACCTCAAGCCGTGTTACCGGCGCAGCTGCGCTGCCTGGCAAACCCGGAACCCTTCTTTTAGTGGCGCAGCTGCGCAGCGTTAAGCCGTATGAACGGCGCAGCTGCGCTGCTGTTCATGCGCAGAAATTTTCAGCAGTTCAAGCAGCTTACGTTGAGAATTAATTTCGATTAAACAATACATGATATGACCATAAAACTTGGAAACAACATACTTCATATAGCATACTATTTTATAAAAATATCACATTCCAGAAAATAGCAAATTAAAACCACGAACCGTCTGCCTTGAAAAGTGTGCCAGAACAGGTTCTAACACTTAGAAATTTTTTGGAAAACCCCAGAAATCTGCAGATTTTTATTTCCAACATGCTTGCTCTCGAAAATCATAACTTGCTCAATTTAACTCCGTTTCTTATGAAATTTGGTCAGGTTATACATCATACTACATAGTATTTTACAAAATTATTACATACACTAATCGGGTCATAGAAACCATGATTCCAAGGCTCCGAAAAACCCGAAAAGTCACAGATTTCATGTTTAACTAATTTTGACAAAAATCATGATTTTGATTCTAGCATGCATGGGGTTGATTCCTACTGTCCAAACCACACATACTAACATATATACACATATTACAACAATCAAACTGACTAAATTACCATCATTTGAACAAATTGACATCTAAGAGGCATTTTATCAAACACTTAGCATGCATGGCATAATTCTTTGGAATTCAAAGCATACTTGGCAAGATTAGTCCAGAACTTATGTTCTTAACAACCACATAACAGTAATCACACTAACCTAGCATCACAACACCAAAACAAATCATTTACCACAATTATACATGCATTTTCTTCACTATTTTCCTTAAGAACATAGAAAAGTTGATGAACTACTTACTTAGGTGAATTCCTCTTGATTTGAAGTAGCTATTGATTCTCCTTGCATGTACCCTTCTGCTCTTAAAATCTTCAGAACTCCTTCAAGGTTTCTCAAGCTCTCACTCTCTCCATTTTCTCTCACGAGTGTATTTTATCAAAATGAAGAAGAGAAGAGACTTGGATTGGAATGTATATACATTATATGATGGAAACTAATTTCCCCAGGCCCTTTCCATCTCCCAAATCATCAGTTATATGTATATAATGCTTATAATTCAATAGCTTAGTTATGGAGGAGGGGTTAAGAAAATGAAAAGTTTGGTTATAAGGTGATATAACCCCCTCTTTGCTATATTGTTATATACGTATACTTCCTCCCTCCTTGTCCTAATTCAGATGTCACGTGGTCCCCTCCAGCTGCTGCAACTTATTAAAAATATTATTTTAATCAATTTAATCACTTAATAAATCATTTTGACTATTTTACCCTCCGTAGCCGAACGTTGCGATACTTATATCGATTCCTACTACAGTTGACGTTCCGGACGTCATGGGACTATCCGTTTCATCAAATTCATCTCCGAAATTCGTGGTTGACTTTTTACCCAAAAAAGTCAACCGATTGACTTTACCAAAAAGCCAACCGTGACACATTTTCGTGGTTACAGTCTATCCTGACTAATTTTGACGTTCCGGACTCAAATACGCAGTCCGCGTCTCTAAATTCCTTTCCGAACTCAAAATTATGCTTTAAAGCCATCCCACGAAATTAATAAAATTAATTCCATACTTAACCAATTTAAATAATTGAATTAAACTGAACCAACCATTTAAATACTCCTCATCACATATATGCAACTAACACATGTATGTATAACACATATATATCTAATAAAAGAAAACACACAAGAATTTCATATAAATTTGTTTATTGATAATTGTTAAATGACATAATAATCTCGGATATTACAGTTGGTCCATACAAATTTCACTGTCTTTCTTGTCAAATTGGTCAACGGGGTTGCTATCTTAGAAAAATCCTGGATGAATCTTCGATAGTACCCAGCTAACCCTAAGAAACTTCTCACCTTTGTTGGTGTTCTCAGTTGCTCCCAATTACTTACTACTTCGACCTTTGTAGGGTCTACTGAGATTCCATTCCTATCTACCACGTGACCTAAGAGTTGAACCTTCTCCATCCAAAATTCGCACTTAGAAAATTTCGCATACATCTTCTCTTTCCTTAGAGCTTCCAAATCAATCTTCAGATGCTCGGTGTACTCTTCCTCTGTCTTCGAGTAGATCAAAATATCATCGATGAAAACTACTACAAATTTATCCAAGTATGGCTTGAAAACTCGGTTCATCAAGTCCATAAATGCTGCTGGAGCATTAGTCAATCCGAATGACATTACCAAAAACTCGTAATGTCCGAACGGGTTCGAAACGCAGTCTTTGGTATATCCTCATCCCATACCTTCAGTTGGTGATATCCAATCCATAGATCGATCTTCGAGAAACACTTCACTCCTTTCAGTTGATCAAGCAGGTCGTCTATCCTTGGTAACGGATATCTGTTCTTGATCGTTACTCTGTTTAATTCTCGATAATCGATACAGAGCCTCATCGATCCGTCCTTTTTCTTCATGAATAAAAATGGTGCTCCCCAAGGAGACACACTCGGTCGAATGTAACCCTTATCCAATAACTCTTGCAGTTTTATCATCAATTCCTTCATTTTTACTGGCGTCATTTGATATGGAGCTTTCAAAACCGGTGCTGTTCCCTTTGCTAAGTCTATTACGAATTCAATTTCTCTGTCTAGAGGAAGACCAGGCAGATTGTCCAAAAATACATCTCAAAATTCATTTACTACAAATATATCCTTAATTCCTACTCCCTTTTTTCGAGTGTCTACGATGTAAGCTAAATAACCTACACATCTTTTCCTTAACAATTTCTTGGCTTGCATCATCGTAACGCAACACGATTGCTTAAGCGATGAGCTACCATAAAACACTACCTTAGACTTACTCGGAGTCTGAAGGTTCACACATTTATTCTGACAGTCAATTATCATAGCATGGTTATACAACCAATCCATTCCCAGTATTACGTCAAATTCTCCCAATCTAATAGGAATCAAGTCTACGCTCAGTTCATGTTCTCTAATGTTTGCGCGATAATTTTGATATATATATTCTATATGGATTACTTTCTTATTCGCAATTTCTATGTTCAAGGGATTTTCTAATCGTTCTCGGGGTGTGATAAGTTTACTAGCAAATTCTTAAATACAAAAGAATAGGTGGCACCCGAATCAAATAATACTTAAGCATTTATATCATTGATTGGGATTATACCGACACCACGTCCTTTATAGCTACGGCATCTTGGACGGTCATATTAAAGTTTCGAGCGGTCAATCGGTTTGGTTGCGCGGTTGATACCTCCTCCCTGACCTCCGCCAGTTCCACCACTTCCTTTCTTTGGGCAATCCTTTATCTGGTGATCCGTTGATCCACAAGCGAAACATCCCCTGATCTTCTTCGGTTTTGGGCAATTTGGCGATATGTGCCCCTCTTGGCAGCAACTATAACACGTGCTTTTTCCCTTCCAGCATTCTCCCTGATGGCTCCTCCCACACTTGTTACAAGTCTCACTCCTTTTCTTAAAGTTTCCCTGGTGACTACCACCTTGATTATTGTTTCAGTTGTTGTTGTTGTTGTTGTTGTTGTTATTCTCCCACTTTCTCTTTTCGGAGTTACTCCCTCCATCGCTGCTTCCTCCACGATTCTCACTACCAGTGTTCTTGTTTTTCTTCTCTTTGTTATACAAGCTCAAAGCTTCACTTCCTCCCTCTACAATAATAGCATTTTCCAGCAGTGTTGCAAAAGAATCGATCTAAAGAACTGACACCTTATTGAATAGCCAAGGCTTCAGTCCTTGTTCGAATCGTCTAGCCTTCCTTTCTTCATCACCAACTTGGTGTTCCGTAAATCGGGCTAGTTCGTTAAACTTAGCCGCGTATTGCGCCACTGTCATCTCACCTTGTTTTAACTCTAGGAATTTCACCTCCATTCGATTCTTCATGCTCTTCGGGAAGTAATTCTCGAAGAACAGCTTCTTAAACCTATCCCAAGTTATTGTCCCTTCTCTTGCTCTCTGCTGATTAGCATCCCACCAATAGTTTGCTTTGCCTCTCATCATGTATGTGGCAAATACTGTCTTCTGGTCTTCACCTACGCGAGCTATAGTGAAGGCCTTCTCGATTTCCTTAATCCAAGTTTGCGCAACTTTCGGGTCAGTAGTACCTTCGAATTCTGGAGGTTTTACACTCCTAAAATTTTTGAAGGTTGTTACTGGGACAACTTGAGGGTTGGGGAGAACGGGTTCATTGTTCCTTCCCCTTAAGGCCTCTCCTAACAAGTCTACCAACTTCTGAATGGGATCTACTTGCTCCCTCTCGTTATTAACGAATTTTTTTGGGTGCAGTCAATCTACGTCTTGGTGCCATGATCTGCATCACAAATTTTCATTTTATTATTATTCAGTTATATTATTTAAGTATTTCTTTTAAAATAAAAAGAATAAATTTATAACACATTTCTGAATAAACTCCATTTATATTCATATGCCATTTCATTTCATTACATGATTAGCCCAGCATACTGCTATAAATATTTTCACATATATCCCCTACTATCCCAAAAGACGGGGAATATACCAACCTATTACCACACTACCCCTCTAACAAAAGCTTACACGGGGTTTACATCACTATCCCACATCTTACACAAAAGATTGTATACAACACATCAGACAAATACTACTAATCTACCACTAAACCATCTAAGGAAATCTCATCCCCTCATGCCACGCTCCACCGCGCTTTTGTACTCTAACTGTGCTATATAAGCTACCAGCTCTCGACTCATAGTATGTAGAGTCTGTCCTTGTTCTGTCAGGTAGTGGTACACACCATCAAGCACCCTATCAAATGCTGAATGGAACACGTACCCTATCTTGTTCATTTTCCTCTTCTTACATCTGACCTCATCCTCCAGGTCGTCAGCTCTCTCATGGGCAGCCTCCCACTTCTCCTCGAAGTGTATCATATCCATCACCTCTAATTCCAACTGAGTACGGAGTGCTTCCTTCTCAGTCTTCTCACTAAGCTCCCTCTGTTCAACCTCTTCTAGCTTTCCTACCAGATCCGCGTTCCTAGCCACTGACTTGTGAAATAAAGTCCCCATCTGGATTCCAGCCTCCTTGTAATAAACAATTTCTACTTCTAGCTCCTGCATGGCCAACTTCCTCTGGTGGTCTTCGTCCCGCAGTTTCTGGAACTCCGACTCTCTCTCTAGGGCCTCTGTCTCTAACTCCTGAACTCTGCAGTCCAACTCTAGGATCCGTTCTTCATACTCTCCTAGCATATGCTCCTCTAGGTTAGGCTCGTAGGAGTCCTCCATGGGCTCCTCCTCTGAAGGCTCATCCTCAATCGGCTTGTCCTCGGGCTCGAACTCCACCTCTATCTCATCCTCGTCATCAGACTCGGATGGTGCGACAGCCTGTAATGGCACAGCCTCGACGGGTGCCTCGTACACTATATGAATATCCCTAGGTTCCTCCTCAGCCACTCTACTGGGTATGCCCATATCTGCCATCCTACAATCACAAGACAAACAAACAACAACTCCATTAGAATGTTAAATAAAACATAAGTTCATTGTATAGAATGAAGTTACATTTCATAACACGCTAAGTCTCGCTCCAAGGAAAACTCTATGTGAGTTCTATCCCTTTCTAACTTCTAAGTTCTCCTAAGTTATAATCTAAGGACACTCGCTCCTGAGGTTTATAACTACAGCTTTAATACCAACCTGTAACGCCCCCAAATTCGGGACCGCTACTTGGTCACTCGAATTCGATTAGTCACGTGCTCATGGTAATACAATAATAACTAAAATCACACATTCACAGCGGAAGATCTAATATAGAATAATATACAATAATTTATTATAATTATTCTTCCAAATCTCGCAACCTACAATACTTAATAGATTACATAATAATATCGAATAAAGACTTATTACATAATCCTACTTAAGCTTAAACATAGTCTTAATACAACATAACACTTTTAAACATAAAGGAACAAGCTAGTCGGTAGCCTTGCCCTTGCCCTTGTCTTTCCCAGAGACACTTCCCTGTTCTGCCTTAACTGAAAGGTTTTAAATAAGCAAGAATGAGCATAAATTGCCCAGCAAGTAATATACAACAAGGGTAAAGAGTTTTATAACACGAGTTTGAAATATCGAAGTATAATCTCTAAGATAGTTCAGGATTTCAGAATAATATCATGATTAACGAGTCTCAACAATGATTGAATCAAATCTTTGGAATATTAAATGATAGTTCAATATAGATTAACAGATATATATGAATTCCAAGGCTATCAACGTATCCAACTAAATAAAATAATTTATATACTGAGCAGTCACTAAAGACTATTGAACATCTATTAGAATTACCAATATTAAACTGATAATCCAAAAGAAACAAGTATGATAGATGATCAGTCTACAATACTCTATGTTATGCATAACACTACAGTAATATTCACACGTCTGTTGGGGCTTCCAAAAATATACACTCCCTTTACCATAAGGGTTGTTCAACTCAGTTTTCAAGATTTCCGCACCAGTCAATAGGTTTGGACAATTTTATAAACATGCATATAGTCTAGCTGAATCAAATGGCATAAACACTTTCACAATATTCAAGAACAATACCAAGTTCAACATGAATAATAGCTTTCATAAGACTTAATGGAAAAAAAAGCTCAAGTTAGAGAATTTGCATAATAAAAGAAAGGTTCGGATACTTGCAAATAATACAAGAACAGGTTTAAGGAAACTTGCCTTTAGCGTAGTCTATCCACGTAAAGTAATTCAACACTTTTAAATCCCTATCATAATATAATTACATACATATATACGATATCCATTAGTCATATAATTTAACATCATATTTTATCTTCGGATATACGATCAACACATAAGCTAAGTTTTAACCTAGCTACATAGTTATACCATATATAGTATCACATTAATATAACTATTATCCTTAACATTCCTCCTTTAGAGTTTAACATATTCTCATATCATTAATATCATATAAGATCACAACAAATAGGAAACATACTCTTTTTAGCACGTTATAGCATTATTGTAAGTTAATTGTCAATTGGATTCAAGTATCACATAACATATGATATCACATAGTATGTATACTTATTGAAGGATACTTTCATTCTTGTTCAACCTTTCCTCGTTTCAAATATACGTGATATAGATTCTAGTAATACTTTCAATAACTTTAAGCCATTCAAGGTCATGAAATTACATAGTATAACATGCTCACCTTGTAAACATATAAGGTATTCATATAACTTGTATTAATCATACTCATGAATATTCATATCGCATACATGTAACTATCATAGTTATTAGTTTGAAAACATGCTTCGTTTACGCAAATTTTGAATCACGACACCTAATCATGGTATATATACATGTATGATACATGAGTGAGTCTAAAAGTGCTATCACATGTGTTCATAATTTTCAGAATTCAAATCTCATGGTAGCATGTTAACGTTGATGTTCAAAGTTCGTATTTTCATTAGTAAAGCTCACTAATAAGGTTTGCATGTTCACATCTCATTATGAAACCCACATATATAAGTTAATATGTTCGACATGTATTTCAAGGCCATATAAATATGCTTATAAGATCAGAATGTATATATGGTATTTATATGTCAATGTCCACCTTTAAAACTTATATTTTCGTTAGGAATGTGCACTAGTTAGGTTCACATGCACTTCTTACACTATGAAACATATATACGTAAGTCCACATATCTTGCATGCATTTCTAAACCATGTTTGCAAAAATCAGAATGTTAACACGGCAAGTATGCATATCGAGTTTGCTTCCGAATTCGAAGTTTGTTTATAAAATGCTAAGTTTATCTCAAAACTAGAAGTATGCGTGCAACTCTTAAAAAACATGCTTACTTTGCCTTCGTATACCTATATATATGTACCACTCATACTATCATGCTTGTCCTAATTTATCTCAACAATTAAAACTTAGCAGAATCAAGCAAGAAATCAAAATCTGGAACAGGCTGCTGGCGCAGCTGTGCCGGCTCTTGGCCAGCGGCAGACAGTTCCTGCAATCGGTAAACCACAAACCCAGTTTCCAAATTTCACAATAATTCTGACTGTAACCAAGTTGCATTGCATACTAAACAGGTATATAAGTTCTTATAACTACTAAACAAGTGTTCTATATCCCAATCACAATCCAATTTGACATAACCAAGAATTAAGAAATCTCAGAAAATTTGCAGAAACAGAATATGGAAAATGAAGGACAAGAAAGCTATATTGTAATTCCAACATGTATATAAGTCCATATAACAACTAAACAAGCTTTCTATAATTCAATTAGCATGTATTGCATCCAAAATCAAGAAGCTTGAAATTTACATAGAATAAGAAATGGAGAATCAAGAATGTAGTTTATACCTCTTGAAGCTTAGTTTGCTGAACTTCTATTTTCTGTAATTACTAGACTTCTCTACCTCTCTACATCTCAGCAACTCACACTTGTCAATTTAGAATTTGACAAACAATTTTTACAGTAACGGGAAATGAAGAATGGAGCTACCTTTTTATAGAGGAATTGTTATCTAGTTAATGGCTTTGCTCAAAGGTTAGAATTCATGTGGTAGAAGAAGAGAACAATGGGTAATAAGGAGTTGCTCAACTACTCTTCCCCAACCATATGCTTAGCCATCATCACCATAGAGTATAGCTGCTCAAGTTTACGCAATGGGATTATAGGCCACTGTTTGGCCACCGTTGGAGCAACTGATGGGTCTTATATCTCAGAAATCTTGCTTAGTTTGGTCCCAATAATGTAATTTTAATGCATATCATTACTATAAATGGAAGGTTTAGGGATTATATGTACTCTTATCATTTAACCCATGTACATTGGTTTCACATTGTTTAATAATTAATGAAGATAACATAAGATAGTTAAGTATTATTAAATTATCTACCAGATATTCATGATGTCTCACTTTAATGTATATTCACATTATTACATAGGCATTGATATGTAACTTAGTAAATCTTAATATATGGTTTCTATGTTTAGTATAATCACATTGCACTATAATTTATATATACTTGCATGGTCACACTTAAGTGTTTCTCTACACTATATAATATAGTTGTATTCCATATACTTTATATATTCAAGTATTGCACACTTGAATATATATTCATGATGTCTCACTGTAATGTATATTCACATTGTTACATAGGCATTGATATGTAACTTAGTAAATCTTAATATATGGTTTCTATGTTTAGTATAATCACATTGCACTATAGTTTATATATACTTGCATGGTCACACTTAAGTGTTTCTCTACACTATATTATATAGTTGTATTCCATATACTTTATATATTCAAGTATTGCACACTTGCACATAACAATTAATATAATCTTATTATATTAATAACTTATTTATTTATTTTATTATTCATAATGTCAAATAAATAAATTATTCATCTTATTGATTAATTAACAATAATATTAATTAATCATTTCCTCGCCAATTAATGTAATTATTAATTACCACAACAATTGATCTTTTATCACGTACATTATATAAATATAGATCTTGTTATATTTATAGACACGTTTCTTATTATTATTATTATTATATTTCTTGCAATAATACTAATCACATATTATTAATTATTCACCATTAATATTCTATAAGAATTAATTGATATTCTACGATAGCAATTAACAATTAATATAGATTAATTGTTCACTTAATAATTCATTCGTTAATTAATATCATCCTTAATATTTCCCATCACTCTGCCACACAAGGCTTTTCATCGAGTTTATTATAAACTCCATATTTTTTTCTCAATTGTCATAAATATTCAATTTAATATAATTGAGTTAACTCATAATTCATTTATATTCAAATAAATTCTCATTCCCATTAACATATTCATTTAATAATATATGAAAATTCTCGGGTATTACAACCGCAACTCTACCTAGGACAGCCGTAGGTAGAGGTGCGGCTCCCCTAAGTAGGGCCCACATGCTCTGTTTGGTAGTCTCGAGGTGCGTGCATGCAGGCGACGCAATGTCAGGTTCGAAACTTCATAACTTTTGATCGGAGCGTCCATTTGGGGCGTGCTATAGCTTTTCAGAAAGCTATCGCTGAGAGTGTCACAATGACATAGGATTTAACTCCTTTTAATTCCCAAAAGGTAGGTTCATGACAGGGCCTTCATTTCCCCGTAGTTTGTCTGCCGAGCCATCTGGTGCTGTTTTCACCCGGGATCACCGTTGTTGTTCTTTCTGACCTTGGTGGCATCAATTTGGCTTGATTTTAACTAAATCAGGTGAGAGTTGGTAAAATAACCATTTTGACCCTCCCGGGGTTGCCTTTAGTGTCAGCATGGCCTCTAGTTGACTTCCGGGAGCTGTTTCCAAGGCTTGGATCCCATTCGAGTCTGTTTGTCCCCAGTGTTGCCTCTGTGGCTGACGGGATTGTTCCAGGTTTTCTTCTAGAGTTGTTGTGATACTTTAGGTTTATGTCTGAAGTCGACCTGACTTCTCAGACTAATATCGGGGCTGACATGTACTTCCCGGGTTGCTGCCGGGGCTAATTTGTACCTCTCGAATTGCTGTCGGGGCTGCATTGACATCTCGATATGGCTGATCGGTGCTGTGGTTTTCCCGATATCAATGACCGAGATTGAGTGGATGTCCCGATATTGAGATCGGGAATGATCTGACAGTCCGATTGAGGATCATAGTTGGATAGACGGTCCGATTGACGATCGGAGCTGGATTGACGGTTCGATTGACTATCGGATTTGGATTGACGGTCTGATTGATGATCGGAGCTGGATTAACGGTCCAATTAATGATCGGAGCTAGATTGACGATCGGAGTTTGCTGGAGTACCAATATTGGTTATCAAATTTGACTGGAACTGACCGACATTAGGGATCGAATTTAGGTTTACCGATATTGGGGATCGAATTTAGGCTGAAGGACCGGCATTGGTAGCCGAGTTTTGATTGGAGGTCCGGTATCAGGACCGGGGTTGAGTTAAAAAGATGGCTTTGCCCTTCTGTAGTGTTTGTAACAGAAAAATAAAATTTCGAGTGTCTACACCAGGTATTGAGGCCGTGGTTGAGTTGGCATCCCGGTATTTAGACCGGGGCTGAGTTGACAGTCCTGGTATTGAGACCGGGGCTGAGTTGGCATCCCAGTATTGAGAACTAGGGCGGAGTTAACATCCTGGTATTGAGACTGGGGCTGAGTTGACATCCCGGTATTGAGACCGGGACTGAGTTCACATCCCGATATTGAGACCATGGCCGAGTTAACATCCCGGTATTGAGACCGGGGTTGAAAAGAAGGTTTTGTCCCCCTGTAGGGTTATTAACAGGAATGCAAAATTTCGAGTGTGTATAACAAGAATGAAAAATTTTGAGTGTCTACAATCTACATGGTGCTGTTTTTATATTATATGATAAACCCATAGTTTTAAGCAATGCTTTTAGAATCACGATGATGATCATGCTAATGAGATCTAAATTCTTAGATAGCTTAAAAATTAAAATAGTTCACAATCGATGAATTACTAAAAATGGGATTAGTAAATCTGGATAGATTGGTACATATGTTGCTTGCTCATTGGATGAGGATGATTGATTTCATGATCATTTGTGTGGACACACTAAAGCAAGTATATAGGTGCTTATTGGAGAATAAATACAGTGAATGTGACTCACTAAGAAATACCTAATGGAGTTTTACTAGCATGTCAATAGGAATTCTTAATGTGATAGTAGTACAAGTGATTCTCAGACTTGAGATCATCATAGTATCTTGTGTATAATGAATTATACTTTGACTTATTCCTTAAGACCCTTAGTGTCTATCAAAGGGTACGCTTGGGTGTAATAAATTATATATGGAGATAATGAATGATCAATAAAGAATCTACCGCTTCTAGTAATAGAAGAGATATGTCCTATGTGATTCGATAAATGACAACTCAGGAATCCTTGGCCAAAGTGGAATAAAATTAGAAAGGAGTTTTTAATTTGCATTATTTGGAGTTGTGCATTTTGGAATCAAAATACATATAATTAAATAAAATAAGACTTGACAGTAATTCCGTGTCTTATATTTAATTGGGACATTGTGTGGTGGAAGGATTGAATTGTACGGTAACTATTAACTCATAGGTTTTTTATGATTAATGTTGAAATCTCTATTATCTGAAAAGTCGTTGATCGCTAAGGAGGTTTATCCTTATTGTAGAATAAATATTATTTATTTAAATAAATTATTAGTTTTATTTATTTATTTAAATAAGATTAGAATTGTTCTAATTAATTTACTCACAACCGGTTTAATATGGAGAACCAAAAGGGTCACACCATAAAAGGAAGAATATTTATTTGAGAAGCAAATGACATAATTGTAATAATAAGTTAAGTGTATTTAATTTAATCTATGGTGATAAAATAAATTAAATAGCTTAATATTTATTATTTAATATTTTGGAAATATTAAATATAAATTAATAAGAGGAGTCTTATTATTATTATTATTATTTAATTCCTAAATGTGTTTGGGAATTAAATAATAAGATACTTTCTCTCTTGTATATATATTCCTAATAAGATTAGGAGGCTAATTAATTAAAAGAGTTTAATTTTTCCCAATAGGATTGAGAAGCCTAATTAATCAAAAGGGTTAAATTAATTAATATGAAACCCTAATCCTAAATAGTTTAGGAGGGTTGCCTACATCTATAAATAAGAAAGTCTTATTATGGAACAAGGTTAGACACTTTATTCCAAGAGTTAGGAGAGCACTCCTTTTCTAGATAGAAGGAAAGTAGGGTTTATCCAAACACCCTTCTTTTTGAATTATTATTCTTTCTTGGTGGATCACCTCTACAGGCTAAACACTTGGGTGGCTAATGTTAATCAAAAGAAGGAATCAACCCGGTGGCTTCAAGTAGAACGTGAAAATGAATTGGAGTTGAACTCGTACTTGAGGCAGCTAAAATCTTCAAGGGTATGAATAATAATATCCATCTTTTTGTTTAATTAATAATTGTGCATAAAGGATGATCCAGGTATATGGTTTGTAAAATATTAAAACTCTAATTTATAATGCTTCCGCTATTTTTTGCAATTTGATGGTGTCCATGAATCTTACTAACCTAACAGTGGCATCAGAGCCAAACCTTTATGCAAGTTATTAATTGTTCAAATTTGATATGTATATTGATATATGTGTTTAGAACAATTTTTTAGAGCATAGTTATTGGCATAGAATTATGTCTTTTTGGAGAAAAACTACACAATTCGTGAACTGGAAAAACAGTTTATGGAGAATGGCGCCGCAGCGCCAGCTCCGTATTTCTAACATTGATGTCAGTGGCGCCTGATGCTAGTTCACTAGCGGCGACGAAGCGCCTCTCTCCAAAAAAAAAATTAATTTTTTAATAATTTAATTTCTAATTAAAATAAAAAGATTATTTAAATTAAAAATTAAATTCCATATTTTTCTAGTAATTCTAAATTTAAATAAAGTGGTTTATTTTTATTTGGAATTGGATTAAAATAAAGGAATTTATTTTAATTAGAATTTAATTTAATGCAAACTAATTAGAGTTGGAATTGGATTTCATGATAACTAATTGGAGATGAAATTTAATTCCATGTTTCCTAAAATAAAGGAGTTTATTTGTGATTAGGAAATGGGTTCCATGTTTCCTTAAATAAAGGAGTTTATTTAGATATGAAATAGGATTTCATATTAATCAAAATAATAGAGTTTATTTTGATAAGGAATTGGATTCCACATATTTTGTTCTCCCAAAAACGTTTTTAAAAGTTAAAATAAAGGAGTTTATTTTGACTTAGAATTTGATTCCATAGTAATTAAAATAAAGGAGTTTATTTTGATTAAAAATAAAGCAGTTTATTTTTATTCAAAAATGGATAAATTAAAATAAAAGGTTTATTTTGATTTAAATTTGAATTAAAATAAAAGAGTTTATTTTAATTCAGAATTAAATTTTATGCTAACTAAAATTGCCCATTAAATCGATATCAATGTATATATTGAATGTTTATTATTCATGAGATGCATGTTTTATTTATTGATGCATATGTTGATGTGTATGATAATAAATGGGGATGATTATGGACTATTGCCCAATGTGATTGGATTTTATTTTAGTTGGATGCTTAAATGTATAGGTTTTATAAATAGGGTCTGCGTACCTCGTCTTCTCGAATTTTTTTTTAATGTAAATTCTATCTCCCTCTTATGTACTTCCCCTTGACTGCTGATTAAGGTTTCTATTTATAGTAAATAGTTTTTGTAATAGGAATAGTTAGAATTAAATTTTAAAGAATTGGAGACCAAGGAGCAAAGAGAGCGTGAAGACCCATTTGTAATGGAACCCGGGATTTAAATTTAATTCTTGCACCCCTAGGTTTGACCTTTTGGTTCACTTGGTGGCTCTAGTGAACCAAACTAGAATAAGAGTCCATAATCAATCCGGGTATAATATAGTATTCTATATTTGCACGCTTATTATATATATATATATATATATATATATATATATATACATATGTTATATATATTATAAAACATTCTTTGCATGTTAATTAATATAACGCGAATATATATATATATATATATATATATATATATGTGTGTGTGTGTGTGTGTGTGTGTGTGTGTGTGTATGTGTGTGTGTGTGTGTGTGTGTGTGTGTGTGCATGCGTACTAAACAAGATGAGACAAATAATAACAAACCCCTCAAAGATGTTACATTAAATCTTAAATGTTTAAAGATATTTGGAATATCGAACGTAGCCTTCTAGCATGAGAAAAATAATAGAGTATCAATTAATCATTATAAGTTTGTTGTGTACACACAAGGCTTATTTTAATTTTTTGAGATGCTGTTTTATCACATTTGATGCTTATTAAAAGAACTGAACAATGCTGATTTGTTGTGCACACACAAGGATAGTGTTTTTGTTTTCTAGAATATGGAGTGCTAGGTTGGACTTAACTTAGATTATTTTAGTTCGGATGTGCACACACTTGACCATTGTGATCTAAGGAAGCAAAATACAAGGAGTTACATGTTGATATAATTGACAAAGAGTTGTCTACCTATTTATTTATATATAGTTTGTTGTGCGCACAAAAGGCTATATACATTTGAAATGGGATTCTTATCCTCACTATCAAATCTTTAATTAGATTTGCCGAACTATATATATTGAGGGTAATATAATTTGAAGAAAATAGTGGGAGATAACAATTTAAAACAAGACTTAATTTATTTTGGTAATTAATAAAAGAATGTATGCTATAATGCTGTTAATTACAAATTTATTTATAGAATTTTATAATGTCTAAATTACTATCACTGTGTAGCATATTAGATGCTAATTAACGGAACCGAATTAAACGGATTAGTTAAGGAATTTGAGAATAGTTCTCAAGGCTGAAAAGCTATCTTATGCCCTTAATAGGCCTATCCCTACAATGGTTGCAGACAATGCCTCTGAAGAAGAGATTACAACTTTTAGAGAGTAGTAAGATGATGCATAATTGGCTTAATGCATCATGCTCGCATCCATGAGTAACGAGCTTCAGTGTCAGCATGAAACTCTGGATGCTCCTACTATATTCCTGCATTTCAAGTAGTTGAATGGTGAGGAAAGTAGGACTAGTAGATATCAGATATCTAAGGAGCTCTTATAATCTAGAATGACCAATGATAATGCAGTAAAGACACATATCCTTAAGATGATTAATCTGATTGAACAAATAAGACAATAAGGTTTTGTCATAGATGGAAAATTGAGCCAAAATTAGATCTTGCAGTACTCCCGGACTCCTTCTCACAATTGTTGTGAATTTCCAGATGTACAAGCTAGAGGTCAGCCTCGTTGATTTGCTTAAACATGTTGAAAACTATTGAGAGTCATTTTACAACCAAGAAAGACCAAGTCTTACTGGTAAGGGCCAAAGGATCTTCTGAAAAAAAGAACGATTCAAAGAAATTAAAAAGAAAGGCAAATACAAAGGATAATAAGAACAAACTAATACGGATAGCAAATGAGTTTTCTTCCACTGCAATAAGCATGGACACTGGAATATAAACTGCGAGAAGCATCTTGTAGAGGCTAACAAGAAGAAGCTTAGTGAAGCTTCGATTACAGATACATGTTTGTTCATGATTAAAATAAATCTTTCAGTAAGTAAAGTTTCTACGTAGGTATTGGATACCGGCTATGGTTCTCATAAATAAAGATTTATGAAGGGACCAAATAGAAGTAGAAAGCTAAACAAGGTGAAGTCTTCATGCGTGTGGGAATGGAGCAAAGGTTGGTCCATTAACTTTATGAAGTTATTGTTTAGCACAGCTTACGGGCAAGTCTATTAGTTTAAATATTAACAATTTACTGAATGGACTTTACATACTTGACTTATATGAAAAAAAAAATTAAAATTGAACAAACTAGTAAAAAAAAGAGAAGATCATTCAAAAAGTTTAATATTTTTATTTGGTGAAATACAAGTCTGAATCTTTTGAAAGGTTCAAAGAATTCAGAAGTAAAACTAATTGGCAAGGTATATTGATTCTTCAATTGGATCGAGGAATAAATACTTGTGCAATAAGTTTTAAGATCATCTTAAATGATTTTCTTAAAATGGACGCTTCTTGATACATAATAATTGATTGGTGTCTCTAAAAGGAAAAATAGTACCTTGTTGGACATGGTGCGGTCCATAATGATTTTATCGACATTCCAGTATCCTTCTAGGGTAATGCCCTGGAAAAGGCTGCATATCTACAAAATAAGGTAACCTCAAAATCCGTCCTCAAGACTTCATAAGAGTTATGGACAGAGAGGATTCTTAATCTTAAGTATTTTAAGATAAAGGGTTGTCCAACTTATGTGAAAAGGTTTCAAAAGGATAAGTTTGGGACAAGATTTAACAAATACGGATTTGTGGAACATCCTAAAGTAAGTTTAGGATAAATGTTCTATAATCCTACTTAGCAAAAGGTGTTTGTTGCGATACATGCTGTCTTCTAAGAAAAATTGTTTATCATTGAAGGACTAGTGAGAGGATAATAGATCTTTAAGGAGTTCAAGAACCACAAATCACTATTAGTCAAAAGGAGGAACCTGTAGATAGACCTATTGTACCACACAACTAAATCATAAATCTGGAATAGTACCAAAGGTACCTGGGAGGTATGGATTCATCATAGATGATGATGATGAGGTACGCATCATAGAGGATGATGATCTAGTTATATACGATAAGGTTAAGAGTTTTAGACACTTAGAGAAATGAGAGATGACCATAAAATCCAAAATAGGATATTTGAAGAAATGCTCAAGACCATTTGAATTTTACTTGCGATTGCAGCTGATTACTAAATTTGGTAAATGGACGTGGAGATGCCCTTCCTCATATAAATTATTAGAGGAGAATGTATGTATGATACAGCTAGATGGATTTGTTTCAATAGTTAGAACAAGTCATGTATATGAGCTATAACAATCCATTTATGGATTGAAGAAAGCTTCTAAAAGATGGAAGATTCATTTTGATAAAATAATCAAAAGAGTTTGATTTTATCAAAAATGAGAATGAACCTAGTGTGTACAAAAGGGTCAGTGGGAGCGCTGTGACATTCCTAGTATTATATGTTGATATACTACTAATAAGGAATGACATACCAGTGCTATAATCAGTAAAGTTAAAGTTGTCTAAACATTCCTGTCGACATCGGGAAAAATGCGGATCTAGTTGGACCCGAATCTTTCTCTTTTCCTAAGTTCTGTTTTCTACCCTTATTTTATCTTTTTAAGAAAAAGGTGAAGGGTTTTTAGGAAAAGGCCAACATGTATCATGTCGATGATTTGAACAGTTTATAGAGTCTCCAGTTGGTAGATTTAAAATGATTGTACCAACTCAATCGAGTTTTGTTTGAAAGTAGGTCAAATTGCTGGACACTGTCGAAACTTGATTTTTAAAATCAAAGCTTTATGTTCGGGGGCTTGGTTAAGTGTGGGGAAGGTGTTAGGCACCCCAAAACTCCCGTGTAAACA
This sequence comes from Panax stipuleanatus, assembly GCA_020205555.1. Classification (NCBI taxonomy): domain Eukaryota; kingdom Viridiplantae; phylum Streptophyta; class Magnoliopsida; order Apiales; family Araliaceae; genus Panax; species Panax stipuleanatus. The sequence goes on along the minus strand of CM035124.1, from coordinate 60,370,138 downwards.
TGGTACCGCATCTTTTCAATATTTCTTTTTTTATTTGCAATGTGTGTGACTGCTAGAAGAAATTAGGCCTACGCTTGATTTGTTTTGGAAGTATGGACGTGCTTCGTTGAACTTATATACGAAAGATTTGATTTGAATTGCAAAAGTCCTTTTTAGACAAGATATATAATGATGTTTTGAAAGCCAGTTTTCAAACCCTTACGCTCTCATAGGAATAGAAGTAGATTGATATTTCCATTTTTTATCTTTTTAGCCTTTGTGCTCAATTGAAATGGTGATTGTCGGGCTGCGAAGAATCCTCGACCAAAAAATATATACAAGTGATGGTCTTCTCATGGGCATGACAGCCATCAGAGTGACTCTGGCACGACAAGACATTATTTCACTATGTTGAAACCTTTAAGCTAGATAACCATTTTAAGGTCTTTCGAATGTACATTTTCTACAAAAAAACTGGCAGGGTACAGTTGTAAAGTGGAATTTGTCCATCGTGGGAATAAGATTCTGATCAGTTTGATCAAGAATCCCACGATTCCAAGGCTCACATAAGGAAGCCAATAAAACCTGCATAGCTCAAATATGCACAGAAAATATATATTTACATCAGTAAATCCTGGCATGCGCATAGCCAAAGCTTCTCGTTCCCACTAGATAACAATCTAAGGGCTGCGAGGTTGCTTTTCGAATGAATAAAACTAGAAAAAAACTGCTAGATTTAAGTAAATCTCAGCCAATCTAGCTTTTCGGTTCTGCCTGAACCTATTTTGAACCGTTTGATAGATAAGGTTGGCGAGATTTAAAGAAATCTATGTCGCCAAAAGAGATGTCAACGCCGATTCCTGTCAAATGAATATTTACAGCAACAATTTAATCACAAAATAAAAGATATATATATATATATATATATATATATATATATATATAAAAGACATATATATATATATGCGATGGATTTTCACTCCGATGCCCGAACTGGAATGCGAATATATATATATATATATATACATATATATTTATAAAAGCTGTAAAAAGCTACGGAGTAATCCAGGCATGACAGAATGGAAATATATATATATATATATATATATATATATATATATATATAAGCAATAAAGGGCGACGGATGTCAAATCCTATGCCCTGACTGGAATGAAAATATATATATATATATATATATATATATATATAAGTATATAAAAGCTGTAAAAAAAAACCACAGAATAATCCAGGCTCGGCTGAGTGTAAATATATATATATATATATATATATATATAAGTTGTAAAAGAGCCATGAGATGATCCGAGCTCGACAGAATGCAAATATATATATAAAAGCGGTAAAAATACCACGAGATGATCTAGGCCAAACTAGAATGTAAATGTTAATATATACAGTTAGTATATATATATATATATATTAAATCAATAAAAAGGCCGCGAAGTAGAAATCCAGGCCCAAATAAGTCTGAAAAAATTTATATATAAATATATATAGTTATATATATAAAAGTAGTAAACTGTAATGGATTTGACATTTGGGCTTAACAGAATTGAAAAGTTAGTATATATATAGTTAAATATATACAAAAAAAAAGTCTTCAAATGTGCCAGAAAACGTATAAATATACTAAAATGTACAAACACGCAAGCAAAAACGGCCACGGAACTAAGTTCTGGGCATAATCAGAAAACAAAACTTAACGTGCTAGTGTATAAATGCGCAATGAAGTAGTATGAACTTTTTGATCGTAAAAATACTCACAATTGACTGCTACACTAGCTTTTTGTCAAATCGTAGGCCTCAAACATCCTTTTCTACCGTCTAATTTTTGGTATGTTGTAGTGTATGAGTATATCTACGTGTTAGAGTGATAAAAACTGGGTTTGGAGAACTGGAAGTCGGGTTAGGAAACGAAATGGCTAGAGGTTCAGAGTGTTTCTGAATTAATTTTGGCCTAGGGGTGCAAATATATTTATAGACCCGATGGAAGCGGCTCTACCAGAGGCAGTCACGGGTCTACCTGTGGCGCCATGTGGCACGGCCCGGGTGGTGGTCCCTTTGCCTCGAAGTACGTGCACTCTGAGCAACACAAAGTCAGATTCAAAACTTTTTAATTTTTGATTGGAGCGTCCATTTGAGGCGTGCTATACCATTTCAAAAATCCCTTGTTGAGTGTGTGACAATGACATGGAAATAAACATTTTTGGAGTCCAAGAAGACGGGTTCATAACCGGGTCTTCGTTTTCTCGCAGTTTGTCCTTTGAGCTATCTTGCGCTGTTTCCACTCGGGATCAATGTTGTGGTTCTTTCTGACCTTGATGGCATCGATTCAGCTTGATTTGGACTGAATCAGCTTCGAGTTGGTAGAATGACCATTTTTCCCCTCAAGGGGTTATCTCTTGTATTGGCACGGCCTTCGGATGATTTCCCAGGGTTGTCTCTAAGGTTTGCATCCAGCCGACTCTGTTTGTCCTCAAGGTTATCTCTGAGGCAGACTTGGTGTCTCCAGGGTTATCTCTGGGGATGATGTGATGTTTTGGGGTTGTCTTTCAAGTTGATTTGGCCTCTCGTGTTGTGACCGTGGCTTGACCTGGCCTCCTGGGTTGTGATTGGGCTTGAACTTTACCTCCCGGGTTATGTTGGGGTTGACTTGTACCTCCTGGATTGTGATCGGGGTTGACCTGTACCTCCCAAGTTATGATCGGGGTTGACCTGTACCTCCCGGGTTATGACCGGGGTGGACCTGTACCTCCCGGGTGGTGACAGGGGTTAACCTGTACCTCCCAGGTTCTGATCGGGGTTGAGTTGACATCCCGGTATTGAGATCGGGGTTGATTTGACATCCCGGTATTGAGACCGTGGCTGAATGTACCTCCCGGGTTATGTCCGGGGTTGAGTTGACATCCCAGTATTGAGATCGGGGTTGAGTTGACATCCCATTATTGAGATCGAGGTTGAGTTGACATCCCAGTATTGAGATCGGTGTTGATCTGACATCCCAATATTAAGACCGGGGCTGAGTTGACATCCCGATATTGAGACAGGGCCTGAGTTGACATCCCGGTATTGAGACCGGGGTTGAGTTGACATCCTGATATTGAGATTGGGGCTGAGTTGACATCCCGATATTGAGACCGGGGTTGAGTTGACAATCCGGTATTGAGACCGGGGTTGAGTTAAAATCTTGGTATTGAGATTGGGGTTGATCTGACATCCCGGTATTGAGACTGGGGTTGAGTTGACATCCCGATATTGAGACCGAGTCTGAGTTGACATCATGGTGTTGAGACTAGGGTTAAGTTAACATCCCGGTATGTAGACCGGGGCTGAATTGACATCCCGTTATTGAGACCGGGGTTGAGTTAACATCCTGGTATAGAGACCGGGGCTGAGTTGATATCAGGTATTGAGACCGGGGTTGAGTTGATGTGACGCCCCCAAATCCAGGTCCCAAGAACCCTGGACTTGGTGCGTTACGGTACTTCATTATCATGCATATTCTATCATCTAATACAGAATATTTAAACATATATTATTTATTTCACATAATTCTATAACATTTCCCAAGGTCTATTAACCTTAACATAATACATACCTTAAGTAACTAAAAAGGTTTACAACATCACTTGCATATGATAACTAAATAGTTATGAATGCGTAATAATCTACTATTTGGAATTTCCTTGGTCTCTGTCTTTCTTCGAGCCTTCGTCTTAATCTGAAATTTGTTATCATGATATAGCAAGGGTGAGCAACTAATTTGCTCAGCAAGTTTAAATACAATGAAGATATATCATGATTCAAAAAAAAGAATAAGCTTTTGAATTTTCAATAATATAATAATTATGATAGAGCATGAATCAAAATGTTAATAATTGAATGACTGAATCAATAATGTTTAATGTCAACAAGGACTATGAACAACTGAACCTTATGGTAATGAATGTGATCAGCCTTTCATACCTGATGAACATATGCAACATGCACTAAGTGTGAATCAATAATCAGTATAGATGTGACTAATCAACAATAATTATTCATGAACATGCTTTGAAAATATAACTCAAGTCGGAGTTAAGGAAAACTTGCAATAAATGAAAATATTCAATAATAGTCTTAGATGTGAAATAATCAACAATAATTATCCACTATCGTGTTTGAAAAATAATAACTCAAGTTTGAATTAGGGAACTTGCATGTATCGTCGATTACTGCTATGCAATCTAATTTACTCTCCTTATTAAAAAAAAACCTATCAGTTATAAGATTGATCTTTCAATTAGTATAACTTACCTTATCCCATAACACTATTACTTTATAAGTAAACTATCTAACACTTAATCACATAGTGAAATATTAGATAACCTTAACATCATACGTATTCACAAGTCTAAACCTAACACATATCGAGTCTTTAATAGTATTCAATATAGTATATTGAGTGGTTTCCCACAAACAACCAACAAATTAAGTTTTGTCTCGTCTACACTATTTTCCCAGCGAGTTAGATCGGTTGCTAATTCATATATACCTCCACTCCCTGAAGAAATCGTTTAGCCCAGCTACTATACATCAACCATTAAAGAGTACGACTGCACTACCTTAGATTTAACACTTATTCTTTTATTTATAAGTTCTTATTTATAACTAGTAAACCATATAACCAATTATAAATAAAACTCCTTGTACTATACATGAAATAATTTCAGCGTTATAATTGTTTACAAAATAAATATTCATCAACTATATTTAAAATAAATTGAGCATTATAACTACTTGTAAAATGAATATTTGTTTACTATGTTTGAAATAAAGCGAGCATTATAACTGCTTTATAAAATGAATATTCGTACTAAATACTTGAAGAAAATCAGACATAGTAACTGCTTATAAATGTATATTTGCTACTTTCTAAGAGAAATAAATCGGTACATTATAACCGCTTGTAAATAGTTCTTTTGTACTATATACTTAAAATAATTTGGGCATTATAACTGCGTATAAAAGTATATTTTTACTAAATATATAAAGAAGAATGAAAATAATAACCAATAGAGTAAATACCTCTTTAAGTTGCAAAGCTTTAACTAATCCTTTGAAATTTTGAAATTAATCTAACTCACAAGAACTCTTTCTTTCTAATTCTAGGCTCTGGAAACTTTCTTTGAAAATGAAGAGAATGGCTTGCTATTTATAGGAAAACATAGTTTCACTAATTGCACGTTAGGGGCTTGGCTTATTACAGTTTGCACCGGGCTTATTACAGTTTGGTACCTAGGTTAATTACACTTTAGTATCTCATTAATTGCACCTTAGTCCCTGAAATATCCACCAGGTGACATCATCATGATGACATCATCTTTGTGCTTCTTTAAAGATGATGTCATGCTTGCATCATCTCTTCTATAATTAGTCGATTTAAGTTCATATGGATTGGAGGATATTTTGGTCACAAATAATTTTAAGGGTAATTTAGTCATTTCACATATTTTCCTTAAATTTTAACCCTTAAGATTTGCTAATTAGCATAAGAGCTTGCAAATTAGGGTTAGGATTTTTAAATCTTAAATTAGGGTTTCTAAATGAATATTGGGGATTCTAACTGCACATTAGGGTTTCCTAATTAAACATTAGGGTTTTCTAATTAGGTTTACATAATTTCATTCCATCTAATTAGTAATTAACAGTAATCACAAAATGTACTATACACATAATCTTAAATACAATTATAATAATAACTGTATTAATATACAAATCCATATTAGGGTTTTGATTCCCTATTCATCTTTACCTTCTTGACATTTATTAGTCAATAAATAAATTGACTAAGTTGCTAAATTCATATCACGCATGCTCAAAATATTACTAATAACAATAATGATAATATATAAAATTTCTTACACTATTAGTTCGCATTAAATTTATAGGTATCGTATTACCTAATCCTTAATATTTCTTCAAGTACATATAAATTCATTTCTAGGGATTTGGAATTTTGTAACCCATATTTTCTCTACTCTCATTTAAATAGTAAATCATATAGGTTTTACTTCAATTTTTTTAATAAATCCTCAAATTTTTATCTAGGTTTTATTCTTTAACCTTTATTTTAATCATTTAAAACCTTCTAAATTTTTGGGTTGTTATAGTTGACATCCTGGTATTGAGACCGGGGTTCATTTGACATCCCGGTATTGGACACTGGGGCTGAGTTGACATCCCAATATTGAGACCAGGGCTGAGTTGACATCCCTGTATTGAGACCGGGGTTGAGTTGACATCCCGATATTGAGACAGGGGCTAAGTTAACATCCCGGTATTGAGACCGGGGTTAAGATGACATCCTGGTATTGAGACTAGGGTTGATCTGACATCCCGATATTAAGACCGGGGCTGAGTTGACATCCCGATATTAAGACCGGGGCTAAGTTGACATCCAGATATTGAGATTGGGGTTGAGTTGACATCCCGATAATGATATCGGGGCTGAGTTGACATCTCGGTATTGAGACCAGGGTTGAGTTAACATCCCGGTATGGAGACCGAGGTTGAGTTGACATCTCGTTATTGAGACCGGGGTTGAGTTGACATCCCGGTATGGAGACCGGAGCTGAGTTACCACCGGTTTTGAGATCGGGGTTGAGTTGACATCCCGATATTGAGACCGGGGTTGATCTGACATCCCGGTAGTGAGACTGGGGCTGATCTGACATCTCAGTATTGAGACCGGGGTTGATTTGGGTTGAAACGACGGTTTAGCCCTCCTGCAGGGTTAGTAACAGGAATGTAAAATTTCAAATGTCTACAACAGGACTAAAGAATATTTCGAGTGTCTACAGATGCCCCTCTTTATCATGTTCATGCAATGCAATGGAATGAACATGATAAAGATTGCTAGACACTGGAAATGCAAATGCAAAGGTAAGGCAATGCATGACATGATATGTTATGAATGCTAGATACCTCCGAGGGAGTACGGTTATCACTGATTGATTACGTTAGTTTCTGCTGGGGATAACGTTATCCGTTATAACCTTTGGTGTGAGGCTATCATCGTCTATTTATGTCATTCTCTGTTGGGGATGACGTTATCCATGATAGCCTGATTAAGGAAGATTTTCTCTTGGCTGATGCCGTGGGACATTCCTGAGATTAACATTAGGGTGGTCGCCTTACGTCTCGTGTCTCCAAAGCAGTTTTCTGACTTTTCCTCTGCTATGGATGTTCCTCTTTTGCTGAGTTCTTTCATTGGAGACTCCCGAGGCCTACCCTGATGATAGCTGATACTGGTTTACATCATCGGACCTTTTCAATGCTCCCTTTAAGGATTTGTATAACAAATTCCATCATCTGTCCTCTGTGGGGATAAATTGATACATTGTTCCCGTCACTGGCTCATTCCCGATGCTTTGCCGGAGTTATCGCCATCGGCTGAGATGTCAGGCAATCTGACCTCCATCGAAGTTGCCTCTAACGGCTGAATATCACCGGTTCATTTAAGACGCTTTGTTGGGGTTGTCGCCAGCGGCTGAGATGTCAGGCAATCTCACCTTCGCTGAAGTAGCCTTCAATGGCTGAGTGTCACCGGTTCGTTTCTGATGCTTCGCTGGGGTTGTGCCAACGGCTGATTGTGTCAGGTAATCTGACCTTCAGCTAAATTAGCTGAGTGTCACTAGTCTGTTCCCGATGCTTCGCTAGGGTTGGGCCAATGGCCGAGAGTGTCATGCAATCTGACCTTCACTATAGTAGCCTTCAATGGCTGAATGTCACCAATTTATTTTCGATGCTTCCTTAGGGTTGTGCCAACGGCTAATAGTGTCAGGCAATCTGACCTTCGCTGAAGTAGCTTTCAACGACTGAGTGTAGCCGGTTCGTTTCTGATGCTTCGCTGGGGTTGTGCCAACGGCTGATAGTGTCAGGCAATCTGACCTTCGTTGAAGTAGCCTTCAACGGCTGAGTGTCGCCTGTTCGTTTTCGATGCTTCGCTGGGGTTGTGCCATTGGCTGATAGTGTCAGGCAATCTGACCTTCGCTACAGTAGCCTTCAACGGCTAAATGTCACCGGTTTACTACTGAAGTTTCGCTGGGGTTGTGCCAACGGTTGATAGTGTCAGGCAATCTGACCTTCGCTGAAGTAGCCTTCAACGGCTGATGTCACCGAATATTTCCCAATGCTTCACTGGGGTTGTGCCAACGGCTGATATTGTCAGCAAATCTGACCTTCGCTGAAGTAGCTGAGTGTCACTAGTCTGTTCCCGATGCTTCGCTGGGGTTGTGCCAACGGCTGAGAGTGTCATGCAATCTGACCTTCGCTGAAGTAGCCTTCAACGACTGAATGTCACCGATTTATTTTAGATGCTTCGCTGGGGTTGTGCCAACGGCTGATAGTGTCATGCAATCTGACCTTCATTAAAGTAGTCTTCAAAGACTGAGTGTCACCGGTTCATTTCTGATGCCTCACTGGGGTTGTGCCAACGACTGATAGTGTCAGGCAATCTGACCTTCGTTGAAGTAGCCTTCAACAGTTGAGTTTCACCGGTTCATTTTCGATGCTTCGCTGGGGTTGTGCCAACGGTTGATAGTGTCAGGCAATCTGACCTTCGCTGAAGTAGCCTTCAACGGCTGATGTCACCGAATATTTCCCAATGCTTCACTGGGGTTGTGCCAACGGCTGATATTGTCAGCAAATCTGACCTTCGCTGAAGTAGCTGAGTGTCACTAGTCTGTTCTCAATGCTTCGCTGGGGTTGTGCCAACGGCTGAGAGTGTCATGCAATCTGACCTTCGCTGAAGTAGCCTTCAACGACTGAATGTCAACGATTTATTTCAGATGCTTCGTTGGGGTTGTGCCAACGGCTGATAGTGTCAGGCAATCTAACCTTCATTAAAGTAGTCTTCAAAGACTGAGTGTCACCGGTTCATTTCTGATGCCTCACTGGGGTTGTGCCAACGACTGATAGTGTCAGGCAATCTGACCTTCGTTGAAGTAGCCTTCAACAGTTGAGTTTCACCGGTTCATTTTCGATGCTTCGCTGGGGTTGTGCCAACGGCTGATAGTGTCAGGCAATCTGACCTTCGCTGAAGTAGCCTTCAATGGCTGAATGTCACCGGTTTATTTCTGATGTTTTGCTGGGGTTGTGCCAACAGGCTGATAGTGTCAGGCAATCTGACCTTTGCTAAATTAGCCTTCAACGACTGATGTCACCGGACCATTCCCGATGCTTCGCTGGGGTTGTGCCAACGGCTGATAGTGTCAGGCAATCTTACCTTTGCTGAAGTGGTCTTCAACGGTTGAATGTCAACGATTCGTTTTCGTTACTTCGTTGGGGTTGTGCCAACGACTAAGTTGTCAAATCTGATCGATCTCGACATGGGGGTACTCTTTCTGACAAATCATCCCTTCGGATCTGTCTGGATGCCGTGATTCAGTCAGAACCTGCCGTTCATATCGTCAGACCTACCCGATGCTCTAACAGCGACAGTTTTCGGCATTTTTGTGCTGTTTTTCAACAGTTTTCATACTGGTCCTCGGATACCACTTTGAGATGATAACCAATAGCTTACATGACGGGCTTCCATCTATCAGGAATCTGTCGCTTGTACGCAGGATTTCAGGACAATCCGCTCAATCGCGTAGCAGTTTTTTCCTGGATTTGACATTTTAGCTCCTGTAAACTCCGTTTCCACTCGAACTGAACCGAGCCGGAGGGGGTGGTCCCACCCTGGGGAGCCACAGGTAGAGGTGCCGGCAATCGTAGGTGGGCCAGCTCCCTCCTGCGAATTTGTAATGGGCAGCAGGGCTCTCAGAACTCATTTTTAGTTTTGAGTTTCAATAGAAATTCGATTTTCTTTTTTAAATCTACGAAGTTGGGGCAGTTTTTTTTGGATTTCGTCAGCATACAAACGTTTTGCACGTCTCAGGTAATGTTTACATCCTTTCTTTTGTAGTTTTAACTGGTAGAATGCTGTAAACCACGTAGTGTGCTTTTAAACACAATGTATCAAAAATGTATGCTTATATGACTTGATAAAAAATTTTAAACTTCATAAGTATGCATATTTTACTGTGATGCACATTTTGATGTAAGAAAATTTAAATTCTGAGACATACAATTGACGCCCTTTTTGAACAGTTTACTCATCCTTTTTTAGGCTTAGCGAGTATGGATTTTCAACTAAAAGATATCCACGGTAATTTGGCTACCATGTGAAGTTTATTTTTTGATTTTTTTCATAAATATGAACTATTTCTATTTTTGGGTAGGTGTGCTACTGAATGGCCAGCTAGACATGCCTGTGTGCATGTGGACAGTCCATTTTACAAAGGAGACTATGGTAAAAAAAAATTCAAAAAGCCTAAGCATTTAATAAACATGGGATTTTAACTCTACTAGGAATTTTGGTTGACCCAAGCATGTTTTAAGACTTAGAAATGCATAAAATACTGATTTTAAATTAATAAGCCATAGGTTTTAGGCTTACCTAACCCTTTCTGAGGTGATTTGGAGACTTTGTCCAGGTGATGGAGCCAGATAGACCCTGAAGTGCTAGCATGGTTATCCCAGGTGTTAGACTGAGGAGAGTCTCCGATGTTCCTCAGCTACGGCCAGCTCAGCCTCCTCATAGATTGGCTAAGTCGGTGAATCGTCCTGTCCAAGTTGACTCGCTGATCGATGTAGATGATGAGGAGGCTCCATTTGTTGATCCTACCCCAGCTCAAGCTCCACGTGCGGAGCTTCCAAGCATTGTGGTGCAACTTCAAGAGCTGTTGGGAGATTTGAGGCGCCATCCATCTAGATTCCTTCATTCCAATGAGGTAACTGATGTCTTTCTTATGGATTCTCTATCTTCCTTTATTTTGCCATTTCAGGGCATAGGTTTGATATGGGTTGGCCTTTCGATGCAGGTTCCAGGCTTTACGCAGCCTAGAGGAAACTGGTTTAATGTGCATTCTTTGTACCACACTCTGCATTCAGATTATAGGGCCATTGTAGATACCTGGGGGTTTCAGGCATTCTTTTCTAACCATCCCCGTCGTTGCCCCTGGGTTTATTTGAGGGCTTTATCTGAGCGCTGGTTCCACTAGGCTCAGTCTCTCCATTTGCTGGATTGCGAGGTGATGATGACGCCTATGAACTGGTGGTTGATCACCTTGATAGACTTCGAAGGTGAGCCAATGTCGGTCGTTGCGAACATTTCACCTACTGCCGTTTGGTCCCTCTTAGGAGTTCCTGTGACTGCCATCAAGGGTTGGACAGTCCGTTCTAGTCCCTTGAGCGTAGATGCCCAGTGTGAGGCTTTGACTGAGCCTCTGCCTGTTGATCAGAGGGTTAGAGATCGCATCCTGCGGTGACTATTTTTGGTGATCATCAAGGGTTGTTTTCTTGCGAACAACTCTTCGACGACGTCCTTTGCCCTGGTCAGTGCCACTCGATAGTGGAGCGCCTCAGTGATTTTGATTGGGGTACCTATGCCTTTGCTTATTTCCTCAGAGGGATGCGCATGCGCTTGGAGGGTGTGATGGAGGCTTGGTTAGTGTTATACCCGTTCCTGCTGGTGAGTACATATCTCTTGTACCTTTTTGATTGCATCATTTATATATGTCAGTCTTGAACACTGAGGACTTTTGATATTTTTATGCCCAATTTTGGGCATATGAGAGGCTTCCTTGCCTACGTCCCGCCACTACTTTGAGCCTAATGACCTATCCTTGGGGACTGCCCTAGCACTACTCCACCTTAACGGAGGTCCCTGTAGCTGAGGGATTCACCCACTCCCGCCTGCAGCTTGAGCTATTGATGACCGAATAGATCTCGTAGGTCCCGTATACCTCAAACGTTTTAACAGTCTGGTTTGAGGGCGGCTTTCCCACTGGCCGGGAGTTTGCATTATCCACCCGCAGAGTCCCACTTTTGACAAAGGGAGGTTGGGAGCTCTATTTAGGATAGGGTGGTATTAGGAGCACCACAAGGGAGATTCGTATTCCCTTTGTTCCTCCTGCTTGGCATCATTGGCCACTAGCTCAGCCACTCACAGATATTACTATGGAGGGCGTAGATGGCTTCACCATGTCAGAGGGTCCGTACAGCTAGGAGACGTTTCATAGCTGGTGGAGTCCTCGCACTGTTGGGACTCAGACTCGTGCTTCCCAATTCATGGCAGATATGGTGTCGGGGTCTGTGATGATGACAGACTGAATAGCTTGTTTGCGGGATCTGACTAATATAGATTAGATCACAGGATTGACCCATTAGTTAGAGAGGGCACATTTTTTCATCAGGACCCTTGGCCAAGAGCCATCCGAGGTAGAATCGTTTGATCCTTCTGGCTCTAGAGCTGGCCCATCTACATGTCCATTTTCCAGCAGTTTTGCCAGTGCTGATCCTCCCTTATATCGACCGGACATTCCCACTGGCTAAGATTTTGTGTCTCAGGAGGAGCTAGAGCAGGTTAATAGCCTGGAGACAGATATTCTGGACCTCTTTTGATAGTTTCCATCGTTATATATTTTGATAGGCCCTTGTTTATGCGACGCCCCCAAATCTGGGTCTCCAGAACCTCGGACCTGGTACGTTACGATACATCATTTCTTTAACTATTGCGGAAGATATAAACATAAATTATTTATACAATAACTTTTATAACATAAACCCCAAGGTCTGTAAGCTTAACTTAATACCTGCATTCAATATTTTACACGACATACAATGTCATTTGCACTCAATACTGTTACAAGTTTAACCTGCATCAAAATCCAATTATAGAGTTTATCTTTGCCTTTGCCTGTGTCTGAATTTTTGTCTTAATCTGAATTGTTTATCATGATATAGAAAGGGTGAGCAACAAGTTTGCCTAACAAGTTTTAAATACAAAGGAAGATATATCATGATTGAAAAGAATAATAAGCTTTCAAATTTTCAACAATATAATAATTGTGAAAGAGCATAACTAGAGTTTCAATAAATGAATGACTGAACCAATAATGTTGAATAGTCAACAATGAATATGAATAAATTCAACTAAATAATATGGTAATAAAGGTGATCAACCTTTCATACCTGATGAATATATACAATATGCACAACGTGCGAATCAACAATCAATATAGATGTGAATAATCAACAATAACTATTCATGAACATGCTTTACAATAATAACTCGAGTTCGAGTTAGGAAACTTGCCTGTATTATTGATTACTGCTACGCAATCTTATTTAATCGCTTTATTGAAAAGACCTATCAGTTATAAGATTGATCTTTCAACTAGCATAACATACTTTATAAGTAAACTATCTAACATTTAAACACATAGTCAAATATTAGATAACCTTAACACTATACATATACACAAGTCTAAACCTAGCACACATCGAGTCTTTAATAATATCAATATAGTATACTGAGTGGTTTCCCACAAACAACTAACAATTTAGTTTTCGTCTTGTCTACACTATTTTCACAGTGAGTTAGATTGGTTACTAATTCGTAGATACCTTCCCCATATAAAGGAGTCGTTTAGCCCAGCTACTTTACATCAACTATTAAAGGATACGATTGCACTACCTTAGACTTAACACTACTGTATCATATAACTTGTGAATTAACACTTAATCTTTCATTTTATAAGTCCTTTATAATTTAGTAATCCAAATACCTAATCCAGCAACCTGGATTCAGGCTGAATTTTAATTTAGTAAATTATTTTCCAATCCAGCAGACTGGATTCAACTAACCTCCAATCCAGCAAGCCTGGATTCAAACTGACATAAAATCCAGTAACCTAGATTATCTAAATAGACTAATCCAGCATCCTGCATTATCCAAAAAGACCATTCCAGCAACTTGATGGCCAATCCAGCAAACCAGATTGCAATCCAGCAATTTGGATTCCAATCCAGTAAACTGGATTCCCATTTTTTTAACCAAATTATCTTATTATTTTTTTTTATCTTTTGTCTACACATAAATACATGTATTTCATACACAAAAATAATTTTTCAGGAATTTTTTAATTTCCTTTAGTATTTTTTAAAAATCTATTTCTACTTAATTCCATAAGAAATTTGCTATATCGTGCTTAACTCCAAAAATTCCCAACTCTTGGCAGGGATCTTACACATGTTATCATGAGCCACCAGTTTAAATTTCATGGCCATCGGAGTTATACAACTCCTGTTATAGCAATTTTTGTTGGAAAAACGTAAATATTGAAATAGTCATAACTTGCTCAATGTAAGTTCAATTGAGCTCATTTTTGGACACAAGCTACTTTATCCCATATATTTTCATGTCCCAAATGGTCTGATTTTATTACAAAATTTAAATGGCTGAAACTGCCCTTCAAAAATCCAGACAGCCTACTTTTTGGGTTTTTCAGATTTGGCGTCCTTTGTTCAAAATAGTCCACACAAACATCTATATTGAATTTTTAAGTAATTCCACTTGGATCTGTTATAAGACTTCTAGATATAACTCTAGAAATTAACCACACTCCAAAATTCAAAACACAATGAGAGATATGGTCGTTTTAATATCAAGTTCCGTTTTCTCAAAAATCTAATTTTAAAACTGTGTTTTCTAAGAAATCTTCCTAGCTCTCTTGATTAACCCAACATTAGATATCATAAACCATTATAATACATAGTAATACACCTTAAGATCAAGGATCTAGCATGATCCATGATATATTTCATTAAAATTTCACCAAACACAAACAAAACATAATTTATACTAAGAAAATTATAATTTTCTAACTTTTAAAACACAGTTTCCTTTTTCTTGCTTTTGATCTAATTTTTGATACACCAAATGGTTAGATCTACACATAACACACTCTAGATCATGTAGATCTAGAGTTTTGAAGTTCAAGAACATAAATTCAAATTTTGGTTTAAACAACTAAGAATAACTTAAATCAAAGGTGGTTTATACCTTAATCTCTTGCTAGGCTTTCTTAATCTTTCAAAGTAGATAATAATTTTAAGTGGAAGAAAGATCAAAGCTTCCTTCTCTCCCTCCCTCTTCCCACCGTCCCTCTCCCCTCTCTCTCTCTCTTGATTTCATTTTAGTTTTTGCTAAGCTTGGAAATGAAATGAAAGAGAAAGAGGAAGGAACTTAGATTTTTATTTTTTTTTAAATGTATAGATATGTAATGTATATCTATATTATTCTCCAACTTCTCTTTCCCTCTCTCTCTCTCATACTTATTAGGAGGTTGCTTGCATACTTGGTGATAAGTATTGGTTAAATGAGAGAGTGACACATGTGAGAGTTGGTGAAGAGTTGGTAAATGTAATAATTACATTCATGAACCTTTCTTCTCCTCTCTATATGGGCTGAATTTATGGGCCCTTTATTCTCCCAATTTTGTTTCTTTTTATTGCTTTATTTAATATATCAAATGACCAAAATGTCTCTTAACTAGTGGGCTAAGAATTGGACTTTGAATTTAATTCTTTTGGGCTTACTAATAAAATAATTGGGCTATGTAAATTAACATAGTCCACTAATTTTAATTATATCCTACCCTAATTCATTTAATTAGGATTTCTATTCACTCAATTTGTAAATCAAATCCTTACTCATGTAATCACTTAACCCAATTAGACTTGCTTTTATAAAATTAATTAATTGAGATAATAAACTTAATCTCTTAGTGTTAGTTAATATTTTAAATACTAAAATTCTTTTCTATTATAACCCTTAGATTATTTAATTTTCATACCTAATATATATATTAGGTTACAAGACTGTATTCTTAATTCTCTTTATAAATATATAAACAGTACACAACACCATATAAGTCCTTCACAAAATTTTTAAATCTATACTCTATTTCCACTCTAGGTCTTATTATTTAACCTTTATTTAATCATTTAAGATTTTATTAATCTTATAAATTCTCGGGTTGTCACAGTTTAGCTATTGGGCGGCTTTTCCCTCTTTTGATAGACCTCTGTTAGTAGTCGGACGGTTGTGCCTCATCTCCCTGTACTTTTTATTTTGGATTGTATTATTAGACATAGATGATGCTTGCATTAGATAGTTTATTCTAGATATGCATGATATTTCTTATCTATTGCATCATGTTTTATTATTGTCATTATGCATATATTATGTCATGGGTACGCACTTAGACATATGAGTTCAGATTTGACACCTGGATGGTCTTGTGATATGGTGATACAGATGTCATCATCGACAGTTAGCCGCATCGAGCATTTCCCACCATCCTTGGTAGTATCCTCACTGAGGTTGTGGTATGATAGCCTGCCCTTCCTAGCCTGAGGGACAGTAGATCGAATGTTGGGGCATTTCTTTGGCCCTTATAGATTTCCAGGTTCCATACGGATTCATAGATTGCATTCTATCCTGTTGGATACCTGAGCGACAATTTTTTTGCTTTGGGAGGCATGAGTTGACACCGACCTTGGAGGAGTATGAGCGTCTTACAGGTTTAGCATTGGACCTGCCTTGCGCTCGCACAACTATTAGCGACACGAGGAGACCATTCATGTGTACATCAGGTCTGCGACATAGAGTAGTCACGGATGTGATCATTTCAGGACATGTGATCTCAATCGACTTTCTGATAGTTCGCTTTGGCAGGCTAGATAGCTATGAGCGACACGTCGGGGATTTTTTAATTTTGGCAGAGGAGTGGTAGTTGGCCCAGGTAGACGTTTTGTTGATGTGTGTCATGGCCCACGTATACATACCATTATACTTGGACCATTTGGATATTGGTTTGATGGTCGTAATCCGTGCCCTTAGACAAGATAATACCATTCTGCCGATGATACTGGCTAAGACCTTGAGGTCGGCTACCTATTACAGCACCCATCCAGAGGGTTTTTTCAGAGGTAGCTTTGTGTTGTTGTATATATTGCTCATGATCCATTTGCGTTCGATTGGCAGTTTTAGACACCGTGGGTACTGCTTTACCCATGAGATAGCCATGTCCTATTCCTTCCAGCCAGCGGAGTGTTCGGATGCAGCGATATGGTCTGCTTTTATGTCAGATATTGAACACCCTTTTTTGATTCTGGCATGCTCAGGACTTGTCTCCCCTTACAACTTCATCACCCATGCAATTAGCATGGACTATCTGCCCCTAGCGGGATTGAGAGGGGTAACCACTTACCATCCGTTAGCAGTTATGGGTCAGTTTGATTAGTTCCAGACCCTACAACCAGTTTGAGGGGGCTATTGATCAGCGAATATCAGCTTCATCTCTATCTTCAGCTGACTAGATCAGGATTTATGAGTGTTGGACTCATAGGGATATGGCTGATTTCTCCACTAACCATCCAGATCACTCTCCAGAGTATTCAGTATGGTTAGATACTGACATAGCAGTAGCTACAGTTATCCAGTCAGCTTCGATCATAGATTCAGATTAGAAGGAGCCTATAGAGGATCTTGATTCTCCCACGGAGGATGAGTTATTTATCGACTTGACAGCGGCTTTAGTTAGTGACCCTCCGATCATTCCGGCAGGGACTGATATAGTTGTTGCTGATTTACTAGGTAGGATGACTTTCGAGAGAGATCAGGCTAGGGCGTTGATGTTGACGGTCCCTATCTGGCAGAGATACAACTTTCACCGCCAGGGACGATGCTCGAGCTACTTAGGATGCAGTATTGGTTGAGAGAGACAAAGCTCGCTCCACCCGAGATGCAAATCTTAAGGAGAGAGATGAAGTCTGATCTGTCAAAGATGCAGCATTTGAGGAGATTGAGGAGGTTTTAATTGCCAGGGATGGTACTTTTATGGAGAGGGACAAGGCCATAGCCAATCGAGATGCATATATTGCTGACAGCACAGCCCTCAGGTCATATACAAATAGCCTGGTTGGAGAGATGAGTGCGTTTATAGATGGCCATAGCAGCACCATGCAGATGGCTATGGATGCTCTTGCTCGTTTAGAGGTTGAGGGTATTGCACTTGCAGTTGCTCCTCCATCTTCAAAGAGAGATGCCATGCTGGCATTGTTCTCCCGTCTATCATTGGGTCCATAAACTAGATTTATTTTCCCTGCACATACTAGATCAACCATTTTTGTCATGTACAGGACACAGTATATATATCAAACAGTATTATATGTTAAAGAAATATATTTTGATTCACTTCCCTGTTGGATATGCATTATCATTGCTGAGTGATTACCACTTCTTTCATGACTTGCTATTGTTGATGTATCATGAGCTTCTCCATGAGGGATTGACAGTGAGATGTCAGAGAGTACCTCAGATGGGCTTGTTAACCAGGGAGGCTTGATAGTATTCGGTTTCTATAGGGTTTCATTGTCTTGGGACTAGTTTTTATTGGGGTTTTTTGTTTTTTCTTTGAAGGTCATACCGCACCTCTAATAGCTACCTACGTACTCCCAGGTGGAGGAGATCAGGTCATTTGTAGTTCAAGTTTTTGTGTGAGAGGTTTGAGAAGTGTCTATTTTGAGTTTGGTTTGATGATTTTTTTGAAATTTTATTTGGTTTGAATGCACCTGGAATGGCTGCCTACGTACTACCAGGCTGAGGGAGATCAAGTCTTTCATAGTTCGATGACAAACTGTAACTTAGTAGCCACATGATATTGCTCTCCTGTACTAGAGATGAGGACTGCACTGGCTTTGGCACCTTTTATGTCCATCGCTCCATCAAAATATATTCTCCATGATTGGATTGTATTCTCTTGTTAAATTATCATGATCCCATCATCAGGGAAATAAGTTTCCAAAGGTTCAAACCCTCTTGACGGTGCCTCAGCTAGTTGATCTGCAATGCCCTGACCTTTGATGGACTTCTGAGTCACGTAGACAATGTCGAACTATTGGAGGACCAAGTGCCATTTGGACAATCGATAATTCAACATTGGCTTGTTGAATACGTACTTCAGCGGATCCATGCGGGATATGAAATAGGTCGTGTGCCCATGCAGATAATGTTGCAACCTCATGGCGGCCAATTCCAATGCACAACATGTCTTCTCAATCAGTGTGTACTTCTGTTCACCACTGCTGAATCTTTTACTGATGTAGTAGATAGCTCTCTCCTTGCTACTATCATCTTTTTGTCTCAGCATACAGCCCATTGCGTTGGCATTAACGGACAGGTACATAAATAGGGGAACTCCATCCCTCGGGGGTACCAAGACAGGCGCTTCGATCAGCTGCTTCTTGATGGAAAGGAAGGCTTTTTGGCAATCCTCATTCCATTTCGTGGAGGAATTCTTCCTTAGTAGCTTGAAGATGGTTCACATGTCGCCGTGAGCTGGGAAAGGAATTGGCTTATAAAATTGATCCTTCCTAGAAACCCGCGTATCTCCTTCTCTATTCGAGGTACGGGCATCTCCGTGATGGCTTTAATCTTGGCGGGATCCAGCTCACTTCCACTGTTGGTTACCAGAAATCCCAATAATTTGCCCGATTTGACGCCAAATGCACATTTGGCTGTATTTAGCTGGAGGCTGTACTTATACAACCTGTGAACAGCTTCCTGAGATGGTTGATGTGATCGTCTTCCTTTCGGGATTTGACGATGATGTCATCTACATAAACCTCTATCTTCTTATGCATCATATCATGAAACAGGGCCATTATTGCGCGCTGATACGTAGCACCAGCATTGATAAGGCCGAAGGAAAATCGTTTGTAATAGAAGGTTCCTCAGGGAGTGATGAAATCTATTTTCTCCCTGTCTTCTTTAGCGACCATAATTTGATGGTAACTAGCAAAGCAATCCATAAAAGAATACATGTTGTACTGCGCCGTATTGTCTATCAAGATGTGGATAAAAGGTATAGGGAAATTATCTTTGAGGCAAGCTTTGTTCAAATCCAGGTAAACCAGCACACTCGTACCTTCCCGCCAGGCTTAGGCACTAGAACTATGTTCGACAGCCACTCTGGGTATGTTAATATCATGATGATGTCGACTTTGAATTATTTGACCACTTCTTCTTTGACTTTTAGATTTCATTCAGGTTTCGACTGGCTTGAATCTATCTTTGATGGGGAGTCGATGGATGACAATGTCAGTAGACAGGGTAATAATGTCTTTATGCGACCATGCAAACACATCATGGAACTGTGTTAAGATTTTAATTAGGTCGGCTTTTTAATCTGTGGTGAGGTCTAGGCCTATTTGGATTTCTTTGAGGTTTTTTGAGGTTCCAATATTAACAGTGGTGGTTTGGTCGAGGTTTGGTTTGGGTTTGTCTTTGACCCATTCTTTGATTTCCTCGGGCACCTCATAGTCATCTTCCTCCTCTTGATCAATCTCCATCAAGTCGAAGTTCAGTTCTACATCAAAGTTGTAGTCACTGTGACAGGTTGGCATCTCATTAGCAGGGACAAACAAATCCCATTCTGGAGTCCTGAAAACAAAATTCTTTTGCTTTAATATATGCAACTACTTAAATATACAAAGCATTTAGCAAAGCATGACAAACATTACTACTATAGCTGTGCAAACCAAAATAAGCAGTAAATGGAACCATGTTACATGGCAGACGGACTCTCTGCCCTTTTACCCTTTTTGAATGAGGAAAGGGACAATGCTCCAGTTGTCCAGGGTCAGATCCTCATTAATAGGGAGGACACAAGATTTGTGCTCGTCTGCCTCATCTTGGATGATGACTAAGACATCCTTCAGATCAGAGCCGGGGTTTTTCTTTGAACTACCCCCTTTCCTTTCTTGATGCGAGAAATTTGAATCTGGTCCTCGTCCTCACTGTCTGGGATACCATCATTCAAACCTTCGTAGTGTATGAGAACTCGCATGTTAGCAAATGGATCTCGCCCTTCGTACATGATCTTTTCTTTTCCCTTTTTTCTGTCCCCATCATACTTTGAGGCTTTTCTCTAACTTATTGGTATGACTGGAGGAAACAGCATGGCTGACACAACAGCAGGAATCTTCCTCATTGGCTTCACGAATCTGGCATCAGTGAGGTTTGGCAATAGTATAATGGAAGCATGAGCTTTTGTATGCTTGTGTGGGTTCCGGTGGTTTGACCACTATATAGAGCCCAATCCGGCTTTCCCCGACTGACTCGGGATTTGCACCAGGCTCTTGATACCTTGTTGATTCTTTCCTAACCCTTTTCAAGGGCAGAAACCTAAAGATACCATCTCCTGAACCACTGTCATCACTTCAGGGGAGACTTTTGGTTTCAAGGCTGGTGACCCAACTAGTAGGTATTGAGTATTGCTCACCTCCAATGCTTGAAAACTTGCAGGTTCAATCCCTGCATTTAGAATGATCACTGGCATGTCTCCTTGTTTGTAGACAAGGTATTCCGGTTCGGCATTCACCATGATTAGGTTGCCATTGATAATGTACTTGAGCTACTGATGTAGGGTGGAAGGAACTGATCCTGCCATGTGGTGGTAATATTGAGTACCTGGAAGGATACATAGAAAGTGTGGGGACCAATCTCCAATGGAAGCTCAATCTCTCCCACAGCTTCTCGGCGAGACCCATCGAAAGCCCGGATAACCATATGACTGGTTCTGATCATATTTGGGTTAATCTTCATCCTTTCCAAGGTGTCGTAGGGGCAGATGTTTAGAGACAATCCTCCATCTATAAGCACACCTCCAATCACATACCCGGATGACATTACTGCTATATGTAGGGACTTGCGATGACCCATCCCCTCTGCAGGTATATCGTCATCAGTGAAAGATATCACATTGCTGTTGAAGATGTGTTCTATCACATGACGGAATTTCTAAACATCCACTGTCTTTGGTAGATGGGCTTCTTCCAGTACTTTCACCAGAATGTTGCGATGATCCACCGACGATAAGACCAGATCTAGGATGGACACTGCTTGGGTGCATCTTTTAGGCTTTGCACTAATTTGATCTCGTTATGCCCCATTTTGCTAAGGAATTCTTTGATTTTCTCTTCAGCCACCTTCTCTTTGGCTTTGATAACTAGATTGATCACGTATTGGGGCAGGTACAATGGATTCTCCTTGGATACAATGGCAATGTTGTTTGAGGTTGAGCCTTCATCATTCCCATAGTTCCATGGGACCCTCTTCAGACTGATGATAGGATACTGCGGTCTAAAAGGCAGTATTAAAGGTTCAGGCGTAGCTACCTTCACAGGATTAAGTGCTTCTTGAACCCTTTTTCTAGGCAGTACTAAGGGTGTTCCGGCTAGCTCCTTCTCACAGGAAATAATAGCCACTGTTCCTTGATTCCATGCCGTGGGAATAAAAAGTGTTTCTTCATCAGTGGATACCATAGTCTTGATTCCCTCTTATTAGCTCACCGCTTTCAATCATATTCTGAATCAGATGCCAAAGTCCCAGCAATCCTCGGTGTCATGACCGGGTGCACTAGAGTGATACTGACAGATCCTATCAGGTTTAAATTTTGTGGATCGAGGGTTCACCGTGGGTAACAAAAATCTAACCATCCCCTCATTTATCAACATCTGGAGGATTTCCTTCATCGGTTGCTTCAGATTAGTGAAATTCCTCTTAAAGGCAAACTCTCTATCTTCTTGAAATTTCTCTTCCTTGGCCACCTTGTCGGCCCAGGGTTCATGTTCATGAAATCGATAGTACTCCATCATAGCGATGGGGTTAAGTTTCGCTGTAAGAGAACTTGCTTTAGACTGGTTGGATTGGTTTATCAGCTGCCTGGTCACCTGATGCTAATATACGTCCAGATCCGCCAACTGTCCAATATGTTCCTTGATAGATTTAATCTCCTATTCTATCAGGAATCGCCTTTCTGATAACTCCCAACTGCCTGGGCTATTGTTGATGGATTGAGTTGACTCTCCGACGCATCGGAGGTATTTGGATCCCTCTCCACTCCCTGTGCTAATCATGTTGACACTCTCCTCTTTGTTCTGAGGGAGGGGATTATCTTGCACATGCAGTTGCTCCGGTTTGGTCACCACAATCTCTCTGTTGTCTATCAAGTCTTGGATCTTATGCTTAAGAGACCAACAGTCTTGTGTATCCTGTCCTGGAGATCCGTAATGGTAGAAACACTTCTTACTTGGGTTAAAATTCCTTCCCCCAATATTGGTTGGTGGAAGGAGCTGAACAATCTTTTTCTGTGATGTCAACAGTTTTAGCACATTCTCGAGTGAATCCCCTAAAGGGGTGAACTTTCTCCGATGTCTGGCCTCCAAATTTTTCTGAAATAGAGGGTTAGAAGGTTGAGTTGGAGCTTGAAAAAAGGAATAGTTTCTCCTTTGAATGGGCATGCTGCTCAACTCGCTTCTCCGATTCTGTCCTTGCAATACGAAGAACACTTCTTCATCTTTCTTCTTGTGTACTCTCTGGGGATTAGTCCCATAACCCCTGGACTGGATATGCTCAGCAATGACTTCCAAGGCTGTCAGATCCTTTATCTTCCCAGATTTCAGCCCCATTTTAGTCATCTCTCCGTGTTTGATCATCTCCGAGAATGGTTTTCCTATGCCTGCTAGGTCCCTTTCGTAATACGGAGCTTCTTGTATGTCGATGAAAGTCATGACTATCTCAGACTCAGTCATAGGCGGGGTGACCTGTGCTGCCACCCGTCTCCATCGTTGGGCATATTCTCTGAATGACTCAGAGTTTTGTTTATTGATTTTAGTGATCTGGTATCTGTCTGGAGCCATTTGAGACTGAAAATTATATTGATTGGGGAAGGCATATGCCAACTCTTCCTAGCTGTGAATCTTGGAGTTATCCAGACGAGCATACCAGGCTCTAGCCTCTCCAGTCAAACTCTTTTACAATAACTGCATTCGGAGTTTCTCGTCCTCTATATAGGATTTGAGCTCTCCAATAAATACCTTCAAGTTAGTGTAGAGGTCTCCCAATCCATCGTATTTCTCAAAATCAGGGACTTGAAATTTTTTAGGGTAACGAGCCCAGGGGAATATACATAAGTCTGAATAATTGACACTGCCAAATGCGCCAGACCCTTTGATGGACCGGATGGTCTCTTCCATCTGTTGGACTTTCTTCAGAATATCACCAGCTTCCTATTCTTTGTTAAGGATGGTGATTTCAGGGATTTTGTTGGTAGGATCTTGGTTCTATGGTTCATGAATTTGAGGGTCTTTCTTTCCAATCTCTTGACTATCACCGGGTGTACCTGTCTCTGTATGACCCTGTGCTTGTTTCCCTTTAATAGCTTTACTTTGTTCTCTCAAGAACATAGCCAATTCGACTATCTAGTTCTTCAATCCTTCAAACTCTTCCCTAGAGACGGGGGTGGATTCTGGTTGAGCACTTGAAGCCATTTTTGAAGATGGCCAGTGCTTTCTTAGATTTTGATCTGGTGACATGACCAATTTTTACCTACAACAAGCGTAGGTGTGTTAATCTCCTGATGTAGGTGTTGGTCTGATGCATGCCATGCCATGCAATGCATTTATTTTTGAGGTTTTTTAATCTTATCCTGCAAAACAGAGATCAGTTATTTTAATAACAGGATAGCATGACAGGATTTACATGACATGGAATGTACATTATGATATTTACATTGAACTTGAAAACTTGACATTGAATTGAAAGAGGAAGGCATAAAGAAGCTTTCCTTCGAATTTGGTTAATCAGAGGCTGACCTATCTTAGGCTACACTCGCGGCTTTTCGACATGAAGGTCCCTAGATCATTGCAATCTACTAGAGGGGAAATTAATCCGATCTTTCAATTGGAGCGGGATCTAAGTGGTGCATTTCATGAGCCTCGCAGACTTAGTCACCTTTGAGTCCATTACTCAAACACCGACGGGTTTGCCTCCTGGTGGAGGAATCACACAACATACATTCACATACATCGCGTCTCACCGTATGCATATGATGACATTGTGCGAAGCACTAATATAAAGCAGAAAAGCATTCATTCACATCCATTCAATGTAAAGACACAACATTTTACACACACGCAGATAGAAATGGGAAATGTTGAAAAGATTTGAACGCTGCCTAAGCCCTCTACTGTCCCCAGCAGACTCGCCACCTGTCGACGTCGGTAAAAATGCAGATCGAGTTGGACCCGAATCTTTCTCTTTTCCTAAGTTCTGTTTTCTACCCTTATTTTATCTTTTTATGAAAAAGGTGAAGGATTTTTAGGAAAAGGCCAACATGTATCATGTCGACGATTTGAACAGTTTATAGAGTTGTCAGTTGGTAGATTTGAAATGGTTGTACCAACTCAATCGAGTTTTGTTTGAAAGTAGGCAAAATTACTAGACATTGTTGAAACTTGATCTTTGAAACCGAAGTTCTAAGTTCGGGGGCTTGGTTAAGTGTGGGGAAGGTGTTAGGCACCCCACAACTACCGTGTAAACACGGTACCACATCTTTTCAATATTTCCCTTTTTATTTGCAATGTGTGTGTGGATGCCTGGAAAAAATTGGGCCTATGCTTGATTTGTTTTGGAAGTATGGACGTGCTTCGTTGAACCTATATACGAAAGGTTTGATTTAATTTACAAAAGTCCTTTTTTAGACAAGATATATAATGATGTTTTGAAAGTCGATTTTCAAACCCTTACGCTCTCATAGGAATGGAAGCAGGTTGATACTTCCATATTTTATCTTTTCAGCCTTCAAGCTCAATTGAAATGGTGATTGTCGGGCTGCGAAGCATCCTCGACCACAAAATATATACAAGTGTCGGTCTTCTCATGTGTATGACAGCCATCAGAATGACTCTGGCACAACAAGCCATTATTTCACTATGTTGAGACCTTAAAAGCCGGATAACCATTTTAAGGTCATTCGAATGTACATTTTCTATAGAAAAACTTGCAAGGTACAAGCTGTAAAGTAGAATTTGTCCATCGTGGGAATCAGATTCTAATCAGTTTGATCAAGAATTCTACGATTCCTAGGCTCACATAAGGAAGCCAATAAAACCTGCACAGCTCAAATATGCACAGAAAATGTATATTTACATCCCGATGTCGCAAGAACCACGGATTCATCAGTAAATCCTAGGCCTGCTCATAGCCAAAGCTTCTCGTTCCCACTAGATAGCGATCTAAGGGACGCGAGATTGCTTTTCGAATGAATAAAACTATAAAAACTGCTAGATTTAAGTAAATCTCAGCCATTCTAGCTTTCTGGTTCTGTCGGAACCTATTTTGAACCGTTTGAAAGATAGAGTTGGCGAGATTTAAAGAAATCTAGTTCGCCCAAAGAGATGTCAGCCCCGATTCATATCAAATGAATATTTACAGCATCAATTTAATCACAATGAATAAAAGATATATATATACGAAAGCTGTAAAGGGCGATAGGTTTTCACTCCGATGCCCGGACTGTAATGTAAATATATATATATATATATATATATATATAAAAGTTGTAAAAAGCCACGGAGTAATCCAAGCCTGACAGAATTGAAATATATATATAAAAGCAATAATGAGCGGCGGATGTCAAATCCTATGCCCGAACTGGAATGAAAAAAAAAATATATTTTTAAAAGTTGTAGAAAAGGCCACAGAATAATCCATGCTGGACAGAATTGAAATATATATATATATATATATATATATATATATATATAAGCTGTAAAAGAGTCACGGGATGATCCAGGCTCGGCTGAATGTAAATATATATATATATATATATATAGAAACGCTGTAAAAGAGCCACGGGATGATCCAGGCTCGACATAATGTAAATATATATATATATATATATAAGCGGTAAAAAGGGCACAAAATGATCCATGCCAAACTGGAATGTAAATGTTAATATATATACAGTTAGTATATATATATTAAAGCAAAAAAAAGGTCACGAAGTAGAAATACAGGCCCAAATAAGTCAGAAAAAAATTTATATATAAATATATATATATATATATATATATATAGTTATACATATAAAAGCAGTAAACTGCCACGGATTTAACATCCGGGCTTAACAGAATTGAAAAGTTAGTGTATATATATAGTTAAATTTATACAAAAAAAAAGTCAAACCAGGACAGGAAAGAGATATAACCCAGTCCGGTGAAGGGCATGTATACGTATACATATATAATTATATATAAAAAAAGCTAATAAAAGTCGCGGATAGACGATCCGGGCTGTAGAAATGTCAGAAAATGTATAAATATACTACAATGTACGAAAACGTAAGCAAAAACAGCCTTAGAACTGAGTTCCGAGCATAATCAGAAAACAAAACTTAACGTGCAAGTCTATAAATGTGCAATGAAGTAGTATGAACTTTCTGATCGTAAAAATACTCACAATGGACTGCTACAAGGGCTTTTTGCCAAATTGTAGTCTTCAAACGTCCGTTTCTACCAGTTAATTTTTGGTATGTTGTATTATATGAGTATATCTACGTGTTAGAGTGATAAAATCTGGGTTTGAAGTACTGGAAGTCGGGCTAGTAAACGAAATGGACAGAGGTTCAGAGCGTTTCTGAATTAATTTTGGCCTGGGGGTGCACTTATATTTATAGACCCGATGGAAGCGGCTCTACCAGAGGCAGTCGCGGGTCTACTTGTGGCACTATGTGGCAGGGCCGGGGTGGTGGGTCCCATCTTCTTGAAGTACGTGCACTCCGAGCAACACGAAATCAAATTCGAAACATTCTAACTTTTGATCGGAGCATCCTTTTGAGGCGTGCTATACCTTTCTGAAAAGCCCTCGCTGAGAGTGTCACAATGACATAGGACTAAACATTTTCTGCATCAAAGAAGACGGGTTAATAACTGGGTCTTCGTTTCCCCGTAGTTTGTCCGTTGAGCTGTCTTGCCCTGTTTCCACTCGGGATCAATTTTATGGTTCTTTCTGACCATGATGGCATCGATTGCTTGATTTGGATTGAATCGGCTTTTAGTTGATAAAATGACCTTTTTGCCCGTCCTTGGGTTGCTCCTGTACTGGCACGGCCTTCGGCTGATTTCCCGGGGTTGTCTCTAAAGCTGACTTGGTGTCTCCAAGGTTGTCTCTAGGGATGATGTGATATTTTGGGGTTGTCTCTGAAGTTGATTTGGCCTCCCGGGTTGTGAACGGTGCTTAACCTGACCTCCTGGGTTGTGACCGGGCTTGAGCTGTACCTCTCGGGTTGGGACCGGGGTTGTCCTGTACCTCCTGGGTTGTGACCGAGGTTAACCTGTACCTCCTGGGTTATGATCGGGGTAGACCTGTACCTCCCGAGTTATGATCGGGGTTGACCTGTACCTCCCGGGCTATAACCGGGGTGGACCTATACCTTCCGGGTGGTGATGGGGGTTGACCTATACCTCCGGAGTTGTGACCGGGGTTAAACTGTACCTCCTTGGTTGTGACCGAGGTTAAGTTGACATCCCGGTATTGAGATCGGGGTTGAGTTAACATCCCAGTATTGAGACCAAAGTTGAGTCGACATCCTGATATTGATACCAGGGTTGAGTTGACATCCCGGTATTGAGACCAGGGTTGATCTAACATCCTGGTATTGAGATCGGGGATGAGTTGACATCCCGATATTGAGACCGGAGCTGAGTTAACATCCCGGTATTGAGACAGGGGTTGAGTTGACATCCTGATATTGAGACCGGGGCTGAGTTGACATCCCAAAATTGAGATCGGGGTTGAGTTAACATCCCGGTATTAAGACCGGGGTGGATTGACATCCCGGTATTAAAACTGGGGTTGATCTGACATCCCGATATTAAGACCGAGGTTGAGTTGACATCATGATATTGAGACCGGGGCTGAGTTGACATCCCGATATTGAGACCGAGGTTTAGTTGACATCCCGATGTTGAGACCGGGGCTGTTTTGAGATCCCGGTATTGAGATCGGGTTTGAGTTGACATCTCGGTATGGTGACCGGGGCTGAGTTGACATCCCGATATTGAGATCGGGGTTGAGTTGACATCCCGGTATTGAGACAGGGGTTGATCTGACATCCCGATATTAAGAGCGGGACTTATCTGACATCCCGGTATTGAGACCGGGGTTGAGTTGGGTTGAAAAGACTGTTTAGCCCTCCTGCAAGGTTAGTAATAGGAATGCAAAATTTCGAATGTCTACAACAGGACTGAAGAAAATTCGAGTGTCTACAACTCCTCCATGAATTATTTGGGTAGAACATCCTAAATTAAGGATATAAATCTATATATATAGATTTAAAAGGATGCTCGGCTTAACCCAATGAACGTATATTCATTTGATGCTAAAGGCATTTAGCATGGAAAACTCCAAGAGATCGCTCATATGTCTCATGATGATGAGCCATGGAGTGTATCTCTCCAAAATTGTCCTCAATATAAGAAAGATCGCATGAGTTACTATCATGTATGCAATGAAATATATGAGACTTGATGTTGATCAGTCATATTCTGGAGAAGTTCACTACGAGACAGTGAAAAACATCTTAAAGTACTTAACCATCACTAAAGATGTGAGCATAATTCATGGTGGGTCTGAATAAAACTAGTGGACTAAAAGACTCAAGTTTTTCGGACTGACCAAGACGACAACAAATCCACTTTAGGGTGAAGCATTACCTTGAATGGTGATGTAGTGAATTGGAAAGGTTCCGAACAGCAAAGAGTTGCTGGTTTAGTGACAAAGACAAAGTATATAACTGTAAATGAAGCTGCAAGTTGATGTTTCAGATGCAAAGAGTTGTTGGGTTAGTAACAGGTGCTTATTGGAGAATAAGTACCCTGAACGTGACTAGCTAATGAATACCTAATGGAGTTTTACTCGCCTGTCAATAGGAATTCCTAATGTGATAGTAGTACAAGTGATCCTCAGACTTGAGATTATCATAATATCTTCTATATATTGAATTATACTTTGACTTATTCCTTAAGACCCTTAGGATATATCAAAGGGTATGCTTTGGGTGTAATGAGTTATATATGGAGATAATGAATGATCAATAAAGAATCTATCGCTTCTAGTAAAAGAAGAGATATATCTTATGTGATTCGATAAATGACAACCCAGGAATCCTTGGCCAAGTTAAATAAAATTAGAAAGGAGTTCTAATTTGCATTATTTGGAGTTGTACATTTTGGAATCGAAATACATATAATTAAATAAAATAATACTTGACAGTAATTCCATGTCTTATTTAATTGGGACATTGTATGGTGGAAGGATTGAATTGTACGGTAACTATTAACTCATAGGTTCTTTTATGATTAATATTAAAATCTATATTATCTGAATAATCGTTGATCGCTAAGGAGGTTTATCCTTATTGTAGAATAAATGTTATTTATTTAAATAAATTATTAGTTTAATTTATTTATTTAAATAAGATTAGAATTGTTCAAATTGATTTATTCGCAACCGGTTTAATATGGAGAACCTAAAGGGTCACACCATAAAAGGAAGAATATTTATTTAAGAATCAAATGACATAATCGTAATAATAAGTTAAGTGCATTTAATTTAATCTATGGTGATAGAATAAATTAAATAGCTTAATATTTATTATTTAATATTTTGGAAATATTAAATATAAAGTAATAAGATGAGCCTTATTATTATTACAATTATTATTATTATATAATTCCTAAAGGAGTATGAAAATTAATTAATAAGATACTCTCTCGCTCATATATATATTCCTAATAAGATTATGAGGCTAATTAATTAAAATAGTTTAATTATTCTCAATAGGATTGGGAAGCCTAATTAATTAAAAGGGTTTAATTAATTAATATGAAATCGTAATCCTAAATAGTTTAGGAAGGTTGCCTTCATCAATAAATAAGAAAGTCTTATTATGGAACAAGGTTAGACACTTTATTCCAAGAGTTGGGAGAGCACTCATTTTCTAGAAAGAAGAAAACTAGGGTTTAGCCAAACACCCTTCTTTTTGAATTCTTATTCTTTCTTGGTGGATCACCTGTAGAGGCCAAACACTTGGGTGGCTAACGTTGATCAAAGGAAGGAATCAACCCGGTGGATTCAAGTAGAACGCAAAAATGATTTGGAGTTGAACTCGTACTTGAAGAAGCTAGAATCTTTAAGGGTATAAATACTAGTCTCCATCTTTTTGTTTAATTAATAATTGTGCATAAAGGATTATCCAGGTATATGTTTTGTAAAATTTTAAAACTCTGATTTACCATGTTTTCGCTATTTTTCGCAATTTGATTGTGTCCATGAATCTTACAAACCTAACAGTGGCATCAGAGCCAAACCTTTATGCAAGTTATTAATTGTTCAAATTTGATATGTATATTGATATGTGTTTAGAACAATTTTTTTGGCCATAATTATTGGCATAGATATATGTCTTTTTGGAAGAAAAAAAAACTACACAATTCACAAACTGAAAAAATAGTTTATGGAGACTGGCGCCGCAACGCCTGATTGTAGTACAATCAAGGCGCCGCAATGCCAGCTCCAGTGTTTTGACATTAATGACGTGGCGCTGCAGCGCCTGATGCTAGTTCACTAGCGGCGCCGCAGCCTCTCTCTAGAAAAAAGAAAATTAATTTTTTAATAATTTGATTTCTAATTAAAATAAAAGGTTTATTTAAATTTAAAATTAAATTCCATGTTTTTCTAGTAATTCTAAATTTAAATAAAGTAGTTTATTTTTATTTAGGAATTAGAATAAAATAAAGATGTTTATTTTAATTAGAATTTAATTTCATGCAAACTAATTAGAGTTGGAATTGGATTTCATGATAACTAATTGGAGATGAAATTAAATTCCTTGTTTTCTAAAATAAAGGAGTTTATTTGTGGTTAGGAATAGGATTCCATGTTTCCTTAAATAAAGGAGTTTATTTAGATATGAAATAGAATTTCATATTAATCAAAATAAAAGAGTTTATTTTGTTAAGGAATTGGATTCCACATATTTTGTTCCTCCCAAAAACGTTTTTAAAAGTTAAAATAGTTTTTTCTGGAATTTTTCAATTTCCTATAGTATTTTTCAAAAGTCCGTTTTTAATTCGTAACTTAAGAAAATTAGTCATATCATGCTCAACTCCAACAATTTTTAACTCTTGGCAGAATCTTACATTATTAACATGAACTTCCAGTTTAAATTTTGTAGCCATTGGAGTTATAGAACTCTAGTTATAGCGGTTTTCGTCGAAAAAATCCAAAAATTAAAATAGTCATAACTCGATCGATTTAAATCGGAATAAGCTCATCATTGGACAGGAGCTACTTTATAACATATATTTTCATTTCCCAAAAGGCATGAATTTATTTCAATAACTAAATGGCCGAAAATGCCCTTGCAAAGTTTTGGACAGTTTACTTTTTGGTATTTCCATATTTTTTCTACTTTTCCAAAAACAGTCCATACAAACATTTACAACATCTTTTTCAGTGATTCCACTTGGAGATGTTAGAAGACTCATAGATCTAACTCTAGGACTCAACCACACTCAAAAATTCAAAATATAATGAGATATATTATTGTTTGAATTTCATGTTTTGTTTTTTCAAAAATCTGATTTTCTAACCCTTATGATTTCTAAGAAAACTTTCATTATCTCTTGATTAATCAAACATTAACTATCATAAACCATCATAATACATACTAATACTCCTTAAGATCAATAATCTACCATGATTCATCATCTATTTTATTAAACCTTCACCAAACCTAAGCAAAACATAATCTAAACCATTAGCAAAACTAGGGGGTCGAGGAGGGGAATCTGACCCCCAGCCAAATTTTGCATAGGCTATATATATATATATATATATATATATATCAACGTCAGGAAGAAATGCGCGGGTCGAGTTGGAACCCAGATCTTTCTCTCTTTTCCTATGTTTTGTCTATCCTTATTCTTTTAACTTGTGAAAAAGGTTTTAAAGGATTTTTTAGAAAAAGGCCAACATGTATCATGTCAACGATTTGAATGTTTTACAGAGTCGCCAGTTGGTAGTTTTGAAATGGTTGTATCAACTCAACCGAATTTTGTTTGAAAAGAGGCCCAATTGCTTGACACTGTCGAAACTTGATCTTTGAAACCGAAGTTCTAAGTTCGGGGGCTTGGTTAAGTGTGGGGAAGGTGTTATGCCCCCCACAATTTCGTGTAAACAAGGTACCGCATCTTTTTAATATTTCCCTTTTAAATCTGAAATTTGTGTGTGTGACTGCTGGAATAAATTGGGCCTATGTTTGATTGAAAGTAGGGACATGCTTCGTTGAACCTATATATGAAGGGTTGTTTGATTTGCAAAAGTCTTTTTTTTAGACAAGATTATTAAAATGATATTTTGAAAGCAGGTTTTCAAACCCTTACGCTAACATAGGATTTGAAGCATGTTGATACTTTCATTTTCTATCTTTTTTGTCTTTTGGCTCAATTTGAATGGTGATTGTCGGGCTGTGAAGCATCCTCAACCACATAATATATACAAGTGTCGGTCTTCTCATGGGCATGACAGCCATCGGAGTAACTCTGAC
The DNA here is from genome assembly GCA_020205555.1 of Panax stipuleanatus. NCBI lineage: Eukaryota > Viridiplantae > Streptophyta > Magnoliopsida > Apiales > Araliaceae > Panax > Panax stipuleanatus. The sequence continues at coordinate 60,336,752 of CM035124.1, read as the reverse complement.
ACAACAAACCATATTTTTACTATGTTGAGACCTTAAACCCTAGATAACCGTTTTAAGGTCTTTTGAATGTACAATTTTACAGAAAAACTGGTAGGGTACATCTGTAAAGTAGAGTTTGTCCATCATGGGAATCAAATTTTGATTAGTTTGATCATGAATCCCCTGATTCCTAGGCTCACAAAGAGAAGCCAATAGAACCTGCACAGTTTAAATATGTACAGAAATATATATTTACATCCAGATGTTGCCAGAACCAAGGATTCATTAGTAAATCCTGGCTCGCGAGTAACCGAAGCGTCTCGTTCCCACTAGATAGCGATCTAAGGGCCGCGATGTTGCTTTCATAACTGAAACTAGAAAAATTGCTAAGATTTAAGTAAATCTCAGTCATTCTAGCCTACCGATTTCGTTTGGACCTATTTTGAACCATTTAAAAGCTATAGTTGGCGAGATTTAAAGAAATCTAGTTTGCCCAAAGAGATGTCAGTGCCGATTCATATCAAATGAATATTTAAAGTAGCAGTTTAATCAAAATGAATAAAGAAATATATACATAATTATATATATACGAAAGTTGTAAAGGGCGATGGGTTTTCACTCCGATGCCCGGACTAGAATGTAAATATATATATATATATATATATATATATATAATCTGTAAAAAGCCACGGAGTAATCCAGGCTTGACTGAATAGAAATATATATATATATATATATATATATATATATATAAGCTGTAAAGGGCGGTGGGTTTTCACTCTGATGGTCGGACTGGAATGTAAATATATATATATTTATAAAAGTTGTAAAAAGCCACGGAATGATCCAGGCTGGACAGAATGTAAATATATATATAGAAGCTGTAAAGGGCGACAGACATTTTATCCTTTACCCGGACAGAAATGTAAGTATATATATATATATTTATAAAAGCAGTAAAAATGCCACAAAATGATTTATGCCGAACTAGAATGTAAATGTTAATATATATAGTATATATATATATATATATATATATATATATATATTAAAGCAATAAAAAGGCCACGAAGTATAAATCCAAGCCCAAATAAGTCAAAAAAAATTATATATATATAGTTATATATATAAAAGTAGTAAACTATCACAGATTTGACATCCGAGCTTGACAGAATTGAAAAGTAGTATATATACAGTTAAATATACACATTAAAAAGCCAAACCCGGACTAGGAAGATAACCCAGTCCGGTGAAGTTGCTAGAAACAAAGATATATGTATATAAAAGCTGTTAGAAGCGACAGATCGACGATTCGAGTTGTAGAAATGCCTGAAAATGAGTTTATGTACGAAAATGTACAAAAAGTAAGCAAAAACGGCCACGGAACTTAGTTCTAGGCATAATCAGAAAGTGAAACTTAACGTGCAAGTGTATAAAAGTGCAATAAAGTAATATAAACTTTCTGATTGTAAAAATACTCACAATGGACTGCTACACGGGCTTTTTACCAAATCGTAGGCTTGTCCGTTTCTGCTTGTTAATTTTTGATATTTGGTAGTATATAAGTATATCTACGTGTTGGAGTAAAAAAATTTGGGTTTGGAGTAAAAGAGTAAGGGTTGAGAAACCAAACGGGCAGAGATTCAGAGCGTTTTTTCTATATAAAATGAGTTGGGGGTGCACTCATATATATAGACCCAGGGGAAGCGGCTCTACCTACGGCAGCCACAGGTAGAGGTGAGGTTCCACGTTGCAGGGCCCATGTGGCGGGTCCCGTTGCATCGAAGTACGTGCACTCCGAGCAATGTGATGTCAGATTCAAAACTTTCTAACTTTTGATAGGAGCGTCCGTTTGATGCGTGCTATACATTTCTTGAAAGCCCTCGCTGAGAGTGTTACAATGACATGGGAGTAAACATTTTCTATGTCCAAAAAGATGGGTTCATAACTAGGTCTTTGATTTCTCGTAGTTTATCCGTTGAGCTGTCTTGCGCTGTTTCCACTCGGGATAATTGTTATGGTTCTTTCTGACCTTAGGTGGCATCAATTCATCTTGAGTTTGAATGAATCGGCTTTAAGTTGGTAAAATGACCATTTTTCCCCTCCCGTGGTTGCCTTCAGTACAGGCATAGGCCTTCGGCTGACTTCCCGGTATTGTCCCTGAGGTTTGGATTCCAGTCGATTCTGTTTGTCCTCAAAGGTTGCCTCTGAAGCTGACTTAGTTCTTCCAGGTTTATCTCTAGAAATTATGTGAGGCTTTGGGGTTGTCTCCAAAGTTGAGTTGGCCTCCTGGGTTATGACCGGAGCTTGACCTGACCTTCCAAGTTGAGACCAGGCTGCCCTGTACCTCCCGGGTTGAGATCGGGGCTGACATGTACCTCCCATATTGAGACCGAGGCAGATATGTACCTCCCGGGTTATGACTGAGGCTGACCTGTACCTCCCGGGTTGAGACCTGGGCTGACCTGTACTTCCTGGGTTGAGACCTGGGATAACCTGTACTTCTCGGGTTGAGGCCGGGGCTGACCTGTACCTCTCGGGTTGAGACCAGGGCTGACCTTTACTTCCCGGGTTGAGATCGGGGTTGAGTTAAAATAGACAATTTTGCCCTCCTACAGGGTTAATAATAGGAATTCAAAAATTCGAGTGTCTGCTACAGGACTGAAGAAAATTTTGTGTGTCTACAGATGCCCCTCTTTATCATGTTAATGCAATGCAGATAAAGATTGCTAGACACTAGAAATGCAAATGCAAAGGTAAGGCAATGCACTGACATAATATGTGATGAATGTTAGATGCCTTTGAGGGGTTAGGGTTATCATTGAATGTTCACATCATTCTCTACTAGGGATAACGTCATTCATGATAACCCTTGGGGCAGCATTGTCAGGCGGTTACTGGTAGGATATCATAGATAGGTTATCAGAGTTAGGCTATCACAGATTGTTTTTGTCTCTTTCTGTTGGGAATGACGTTATCCGTGATGGACCTGTCGACTCTGATGGGGATGATATTATTGATGCTACCTTAGCTTGAGACCAATGGTTTGCCCCGTCTGTCAATACTAACCATAGGGCATATTTTCCTTCGGCTGATGTCGTTGTACATTTTTGAAGGCTCCTCTACTAGGGGACATATCTCGGTTACCGAGTTACCTTAGTGGGTGCTTTCGATGCTTATTTTGACGATAATTTACACCGGTAGTTTGCAACAAGGGGTTGAATCACCAATCCTTCTTGGTGCTTCCTCTAAGGATGTGTATACAGATTCCATCATATATGCTCAAGGTTGCCTCTTATATGTATAACTTCCCTGGAGTTAAGCCAACGACTGAACTGTCACCGGTCTGTACCTGACGCTTCATTGGGGTTGTGCCAACGGCTAAACTATCATCGATCAGTACCCGACGCTTCGTTGGGGTTGTGCCAACGGCTAAACTGTCACCGGTCTGTACCTGATGCTTCGCTGGGGTTGAGCCAACTACTGAACTGCCACCGGTCTGTACCCGACGCTTAGATGAGGTTGTGTTAACTTCTGAACTGTCATCAGACAATACCCGATGCTTCGCTGGGGTTGTGCCAGTGGCTGAAATGTTATCAGTCAGTACCCGACACATTGTTGGGGGTGTGCTAACGGCTAAATTATAATCGGTCAGTACCCGATGCTTCGCTGGGGTTGTCCCAATGGCTGAACCATCATCGGTTATTACCCGATGCTTCGCTGGGGATGAGCCAACTGGCTGAACTATCATCGGTCAGTAACCGACGCTTCGCTGGGGTTGTGCCAACGGCTGAACTATCATCAATCAGTATCCGACGCTTCGTTGGGGTTGTGCCAACGGCTGAACTATCATTGGTCAATACCCGACGCTTCACTGGGGTAGTGCCAATGGCTGAACTGTCATCGGTCATTACCTGACGCGTCGCTGGAGTTGAGCCAACGATTGAACTGTCATCCGTCAGTACCCGACGCTTTGAAAGTGCCAGTTTTCGACAGTTTTGTGCAGTTTTTCAGCAGTTTTCAATAGTTTTCATCATTGGTCCTCGAATATTGCTTCATGATGAATTCCTATGGCTTTCATGAAGTTCCACCCTCTGTCAGTAGTCTGCTGCTTAAACGCAGGATTTCAGGACAAACCGCTCAATCGCGTAGCGATTTTTTCTCAGATTTAACTTTTCAGCTCATATAAACTTCGTTTCAACTTGAACTGGACCGACCCAGAGGGAAGGGGCCCACCTTCGGTAGCCGCAGGTAGGGATGCTGCAGCTGCAGATGGGACCGCTCCTTCCTGCGATTTTAAAATGGGGAGCTGGAGCTCTCACAAGTCATTTTCAATTTTGATTTTCTATAGAAATCCGATTTTCATTTTCAGATCTATGGAGTTTGGGAAGCTTTTTTCAGATTCCATCAGCGGCCACACGTTCAGCACGTCTCAAGTGACGTTTTCATCCCCTCTTTTCCAGTTTTAACCGGCAGAATTGTGTAAACCACGTAGGGTGCTTTTGAACGTAATGTATCAAAAATGTATGCTTATATGACTTGATAAAAAAAATTTGACTTCATAAGTATGCATATTTTACTATAATGCACGTTTTGTCGTAAGAAAATTTGAATTCTGAGACAGTCAATTTTTGCTCTTTTTGATCAGTTTACTCATCTTTTTTGAGGACTAGTGAGCCTGGATTTTCAACAAAAAAATATCCATAGTAATTTGGCTACCATGTGAAGTTTATTTTTGATTTTTTTTTCATAAATATGAACTATTTTTGTTTTTTGGAAGGTGTGCTGCTGAATGGCCACCTAGACATACTTGTGTGCATGCGGACAGTTCCATTTTACAAAGTAGACTCTGGGGAAATTTTTTCTAAAGCCTGAGTATTTAATAAACATGCAGTCATGACTCTACTGGGGATTTTGACTGACCCATGCATGTTTTAGGGATTTAAAAATGCATAAAATACAGATTTAAATTAATAAGCCACAGGTTTTAGGCTTACCTCATCCTTTCTGAGGTGATTTGGAGACTTTGTCAGGGTGATGGATCGAGATAGACCCGGGAGTGCCAGCAGGGTCGTTTCAGGAGTAAAACGTAGGAGAGCCTCTGATGTTCCTCAGCCACGGCCAGCCTGGCGGCCACGTAGACTTGTCGAGTCAGCGATCTTTCTAATCTGAGATGAACCGCCGGTAGACATAGATCATGTGGAGGCTCCATTTGCTGCTCCTGCTGTGACGCCCCAAAATTCAGATCCCTTCGAACCTCGGACCTAGTGTGTCACGATACTACTATCGTCAAATTATTTATATCTTTTATTCATAACTTAATGAATATAACATCGCTTTATTACAAATTAGAATATAAATTCCTTCCATTTCCAGGATCTGTATAATGACCCCAAACTTTAATAAGTTCCAGTCTTGGACATTTACCATTCCTGTCTTTACATCACATTCGAAGTTATAAAAATACGGAATAATTTAAACTTTTTCAATCTTCTTTCTTTATTATTTCTAAATCACAATCTTTATCAATTACATATCCTTGAATCAAATTATGTTATGATTCATTTTATTCGAATTACCGAATAAGATTTTACATCTCGATTCGATATCCTATATATATCGATAGTACGACTTTACAACCCAACATGTATTAAACATCATAACTACTATTATGTACATCTCCTAGAACCTTAAACATTGTTCAAAGCAATAACTTTAACTAAATAATAATCTTCTTGCGATACTATTGAACTCTATCAATCAAGTAGCACATAACTTTACCGTGAGTCTTTAACCTGCAAAAATGATTATTTGCAAGAGTGAGCTTGACAGCTCAGCAATTCTAACAGTTTTCATGCATCACATAGCATATAATATCATGCTCAGTTCATGCATTCATAATCATTTAAATTTACTACGCATGTTGCTTCTCACATAACAAATATAAAGATTAACTTCTTAAGCATATCATCAAAGATTAACTTTCAAATTTCATATATATCTCATATGCATTTCATACATAAATTAACATCCTCATAGCATAATATAATTCAACCAACAGTTATCGAATTCATATATCAAATAGGAACTGGAAGACTAGCCTGGCTCGTAGTTTATTAAATATAACTTAATTGCTTATAGCTATCTGCACTTCGTGTATTCCTACACAATTGTATAATCATGGATTCATACCCATCAATCATATACATCCATACATTCTCAATATAATAATAGATATTACATTGTCTTCTAACTTGGTTTTTAAATTCTTCTTTTCATTTCATCTTACGATAACTATGTTATTACCGCATTATACCCTCATGTTTATTCTATTGAAACCATCTTGTTTCATTCCTTAAGGTCTTTAAGAAAAATATATAAACATACTTTAAGGTCAGACAATCAACAAACTATTCTGGCAAACTCTGCAGCACGGCATGGCCGCGCTGAAACTAACTTAGGAGTGGCACGACAGCGCTACTCCCTAGCAGAACCAGAACTCAGATTTCATATATTCAGTTTAGTCCTAGCATACCATGAATTCTGATACATACTATAAACATATGTCAAGTAGGTTTTGGTCTTTATTCAAATTCACATTCAACTATTTAGCTTTACTTTTGAATCACATAGTGCCATATTAGATTATTTCAATCAACAAGGCTTAACGACTTCATTTAATAAAGGGTCAATAATATAAACCATTAAACCATATATTTCTATGAATAAACCTTTAATACGTATGTTCATCAAATATAGTTTCCATAACTTAATTTTTCCTTTAAACGCCTACTAAACCGAGCTAGACCATCTTTTATATGCAATGTATATTAAAACCACATTTTTAACCCATTTGTGCACATAACTAGGCCACATACACATGTTCGTAAAGTCGGAACTTGAAAGACACAACGTTTGTCAAGTTTCATTTTCAAAACATCAAGTTTTCTTTAGAAAATCATTAAAACCAAACTAGCACCGCTCGTTACATGCAAGATAACCTTAGACCACATGTTAGATTCATTTACATACGTATTTAAGTTATCTACACATGCTCACAAGGTCATAATACAAGTAAGTTTATTTTCAACAAGGTTTGTCTTTCCAAACTTATAAGTTTTCTTTAAAAACTCAACTAGAACAAGACCAAGTGAGTGACTTTAAATAAGCAACCTCCGTCTGTATGTCAGTGTTATTTATTGTAAGGACCGAGAATTTTACATGATTAAAGATTTTACGAAATAATTTTTTTTATCATTATTGTGGTTATACTTATTTTGAGTATACGTGATATGAATTTAATAGACTAGCTAAATTATTTATTTTAAGTTGACTAAGAAAAATAAAGGAGATAATAGTAAATATTGATCAAAACCTTAATTTGAATAAGGCTTCGATTATTAATCGGGGTTATAAATAGGAACTTATGACTTTATGTATTGAACGTTATGTGGTTTATACTAGGTATAAGTATAAAGAAATACATTTGTAGAAATCTTATTAGGAAACCCTACTTGAGAATCAGGAAACCCTAACCTTAATAAAAAAAAATCCTAATTTTTGATCATTAAACCCTATTACGATTAACAAAACCCTAATGATCAAACTTCATAAATAAATTATAGAGTTTCTAGAAGTATGTGAAATGACTAAATTACCCTTATAATTAATTAGGAAATTACTAAATTACCTTTAGTATAGAGGAAATTATCAAAATACCCTCTAATCCATGCGAACTTAAATCGACCAATCAGAGAAGAGATGATGCAAGCATGACATCATCCTTAAAGAAACACAGATGATGTAAGCATGACATTAACATTAAAGAAACACAAAGATGATGTCATCATGATGATGTCATCAAGATGATTTCATCATGATGTTACCTGGTGGATATTTTGAGGGACAATTTTGCCCAAGAGAAATTTATTAATGACCATGGCATCCTTGAAGGAAATTTCTAGGAAATTTCCTAATTGTAGTTTAATGACAATTTTGTCCTTAAAAAAATTAATTATGACCAATATGTCCTATGAAAAAATTTCCTTGAGATGACTTAAAGACCATTTTGCCCTTTTCTAGTGATGGTTAAAGACTATTTTGCCCTTAGTCTTAATTTAATATACTAACTAAACAAAACAAAAGGAAGAAAGAGAAAGAAAAAAAGAAGAAATTTTCTCTCATCTCTCTCTCCCCCAAACCGTCCAAATAGAAGAGAAATAAGAGAGAGAGTGCAGCCATGGGTGGAAGAAGGAGAAGAGAGAGAAAGTGGAAGCCATTTAAGTCCAAGAGGTATAAAACCTTAAAAACCCTAATTTAATCCTCTCTTGGGCTTTTTATGTGAGTTATATGTTATAAAGCCATTTTTGAAACTCTCTATTCTTAGATCTATACTAGACATGCTAAGGTAGAGTTTCATAAGCTTAAGATATGTTCTTGTATACATTTTTGCTAAAAAGTCTGGTAAAAATCCAAGAAATCATTTTTACCGACGAATTAAATAAAATGGTTGAATCGTAGCTTTTCATTTTGAAATCTACAAATAGTTTTTGTGATTTTCTTACTTGGTATGTTAGATATATGAGTTAAGGACAAAACCTCCTTGGAATCACTCAAAAAGGCTTTAAAATGAGCAAGATATGAATTTTGTATCAAGACACCCTAAACTGTTGGATACTTAAAAGAACTGTCCACTTCCGGCCCATTTTCAGTGCCTAACACAGATCCAAATTTGATGTTTGATATATTAAAATTGCATTTCGGGAAGATACGAATCCAACGAGTCTAATTGGACCTCAATCAGAATTTTAGATTTCGTTTTATAAAGGTTTTAGTAAAGGACCCCAAAGCTGAAAACAAAATCTAAAAAATGAAAAAGTGCAAACTGTCCAAATTTGTTGAGGGAACATTTGACTATTTTTGATACTCTAAAAATTCTGACCTTTTGTGGTATAATACTATATCAAGTTAACTAGGTCATGTCCAAAGATGGGAATTTTTCGATGTCTAGAAAGGGAGATATGGAGTTTACAAGAAAGCGTAATTTTAAAAGAAAACTATAATAACTCGGTGAGTTCAACTCAGACAAATGTGAAATTTTTACATAATTCTTTCTTGGATAATATGTAGCTACCGTATGAATTTCAGAATTTGTGGACAAAAGGATAATTTATGATAAATATTACTATTTTGGACAGTTTTAGCATATTTAAAAATAGCAAACAAATTTGGAAAATTGCAAAACAATTATTTTGTAACCAAAATATCATATACTAATATTACCCATAATATAAAAAATATAATAAGTTGGTTTGGTATTTTTCATGCCTATGAATGAGTTAAGAATAAAAGAGAAAATTAAGTTATAAAACTTAAAAATGTTATTTTAATGATTAAATGATCATTATATGACATAATAATACTTTATGAGAGTATTTTTGTCATTCTTGATAAAATTTTATATTTATGGCATTTTAGGTTTAATAAATAAATGAATTAGTAAAGGATAAACAATTAAAATCAATTGTTTATAAGTTTAATAAATGACTAAAATATTATTAAATAATTAATAATAATAAATTAAGATATTATTAAGTAATTAATAATATTTGGAATAAAATAATTATTAAATGATTAATAATATTAGATTAAAGTTAAATTAAAATATTATTAAATGATTAATAATATTAGAAGTTAATTAAGATATTTTTAATAATTAATAATATTATTAATTGATTGAAATATTATTAAAGGATTAATACTATTTATAAATGTATAAAATCTTATTAAATGATTTACAATATTATTAAGTAATTGAAATATTATTAAAGGATTAATAATATTTATAAATAATGAAGATGTTATTAAATGATTAATAATATCTGTAAAGTATTAAAGATATTATTAAAGATTTAATAATATTAAGAAGTAATAAAATATTATTAAATGATTAATAATATTAGACAAAAGTATTAATATAATAATTAAAATATTATCAAAGATTGATAATATTACTAAAAGTTAAGGAATTATCTAATGTTTGATTATGTGACTAAATGTTAGATAACTTATTTTAAGATTAATTGAGTTAAGATATGTTATGCTGATTGAAAGATCAATCTTATTAATGATAAGTTTTCTCTAAGAGATTAAATTAGATTGCTTAGCGGTAATCGTCGGAGCAGGCAAGTTTTCTAACTTCATTTAATTTCCATATTAAATGTAAGTCTTGTATGTTGATATCCGAACTTGATTTAAACGTTATTCGTGATATCTATGTTTTGAAGAGGGTTATGACTTATTGTTCAAGCATAACCAAACCATATGAGCTGTTGTTTGCGTAAAATGTGTTTGATTTGATATCAAAGCATAAACTGTGAAAAAACCAATGTTGTTTGGTACATATATATACTGATACTGTTTTGACCGGAAGTTATATTTTTATTGGCAGTTATAATACTGACCCTGGATTTCAATTATTGGCAGTTATAATACTAACCCTGGATTTCAATTACAAGCAGTTGTAGTAATGACCTTGTTAAATTGGTAGGATGATATGCATACTCTTAGGATATGATTAGGCTGATCACCTATGAGATATCCGAATAAAAGCTCATGTAAGTCTTTGTGACTGTTAGGAGTATGGTGTGGTTAACCGAATTAACCCAGGTTGCTAAGCCTATATGACTGACAGAAACTCTTAATATGTGGGGTTTGGCAAATCAAACCTCAGTATATATATGTGGAAAAACTCTGAACTATATGTTCATTCAATTCAGATTCAGTGTGACTATAATAAATAACTTGTTTAAAACTTGCTGAGCTTTATGTAGCTCATCCTTGCAAATATTCTTTTTCTTTGCAACTTTAGCTGACATATCAAAAGTTCCAGAGTTCAATCATGTGGATGGAACAACTCGGTTAATTTAAATTTTGGTTATATCCTTGGAGACTCTGATATAATTGTAAGTTGGGATTTATTGTAAGCCAATTTAAGAATATGTAATATATTATTATCTTTATCAATTGTTTAGTTTTTACCTTTCTAGAACATAGGAAGAAGTACAGTATCTATATGAACTATACATCTGAATTGGGAGTATTGAAAGATATTGTGGTTCTCTGATGCACTGAGGTCGGTTGCACCCCTCAGATTCCAAGAATAACCCTAACATTAATACTACGAATGTCAGATAGATAGGAATTATTGATATGAAAGAAATATTCGTGAGATTATAAACCTATTCATCCAAGTGAGGGTATCCCAATACGGTAAATGTTCTGACGATAACTACTGTTCGCTGTGGAATACTGTGAATCTTGGAATGATAGGAATTATTATCTTAAGGAATATTTATGTAAACACCAAATCTACTACAAGGAATGTAGAGAATTTGGGGGCGTCACATTTATAACCATAATCAAGTCATATTAGTAGGCTCAACATATCAGAAAATATCAAAAATGGGGTTTCATTTCTGCAGAACGGCGCGGCCGCTCTAGGTTTGTACTAAGGAATGGAACGACCGTGCCACTCCAGTACAAGTCCAGATAGCCTCTGCTTCTGCAGAATTCAAACCCAACTCAGCATGAATTCCTTTTATTTTAGCATGCTCAGACCAACTATACTACACTATAAGCATACATATGACTCACATAACACAATGGTATCCACTACCAAACTAATTACCAAGAATTCAAGAAATTTCTAAGATTTCTTCAAACTTGGAATTAAAAACATAATTAGTGATGTTACCTCTTTGAAGTTGAATTTCCCAACTAGCTTCCAATTTCAGATTCTCTCCCAATACTCATCCACACACTCTCTATATGAAACTTATAGAAAACTTAGCAAATCAATTAGAGAAGGGAGAGTTTCCAATTTATAGCCCAACCATTACCCAATTGGTGACTTTGCCCAATAAACCAAACCAAAGGAAGGAAAGAGAGACCATTGGGCAAACAAGAGTTGGTAGAACACTATTGAGACCACTTTTCCTCTTCATCATCACCATCATTACATAGCCATTATCAACTCCTTAGCATAGACCAAAGGCTATTCACGTGAATGAGAGAAATGGAACTCATAAAATGGGACAATACCTTTTAAACTCAACATTTGCAAATTTGGTACTAGCATACTTAGGTTTATTTCATTTTTGGGCTCATTAAGTCAATTTAAATGACTTAATGTTACAACATTATGTTAAGTTATGGGTACATATATATACATATGTACACACACAAGTATACTCATATCTTGAATATATACCAATACATATAATCATGTACCTCATGTACATTGGTTTAATCCAATTAATATTTTAATTGCGCTAAATATAATTTAGTTGGGTATTCTCCACCCATCATATCTATAACACTTATTATTATAATCACACAGAAATACTAATATAAATCATTTAATCCCTTACCATGAATTCTCTTATAATAATTCTAGTTAAACCTCCAGTTGATCCAACATTAACATTCATGCCACACAAGGCTCAATTATGTAAGCTTAGTAAACTATAGATCCCAAGCTTAACATAATAGTCTCATAACATAATAATATTCTTAATATCTCATTTTATAATACACTCATGTTGTAATTCAATTACATTATATGCTCTCATAACATATATACTTACACATAGTAATTAATTCACGTAATAGCAATGATTAATCCATTTAATCATTCCTTCATTAATTTATGTAATGAATTATTTATTCCACCACTTTGCCACACTAGGCATATCTCATAGTCTTATTTATTTCCACCACACTACTTACTCATCACATGTTCATTTTATAGAGAACTATTATATTTCGAGATTCACATAAATACATATGTCGTGAGCGAAAATATTCAAATATTTTTATTATTATTTATAAAATCTACGGGTAACATAGTAACTTATAAAAATAACTTATTTTTCTTTATCAGTTTAACCTTCTTGGAGATACATAAGATATAATTACTACTATATAAACTGTGTATTTCACCATGAAAACATACATAAATTATTTTATCACGTTTTCTCCAAATAGAGGTATTAATTATAATAAAATGATTTACTCATTTTCTCAAGATATTATTTTAATATAATATCAAAGTCTCATTAAAATAATTACATGTACGGCGCATGTACATATATTATATATAGAAAATATGGAATAAGTTTATTTCCAATTATGATAAATTGTTTCCATCAATTTATTTGCATATAGCAAATATGTTTTAATATATCTACCATATTACTTAATCGTACATATTACCTCATACAAAACCATACATATAAGGTAAATCATTATTAATATTCTCCCTTTATTAAAATAATTCAATGCTAGAATTTATTTTAATATCCTTTATTAGAAATATACAATAACTGTTTATCTTTCCTTTCTATAAATTGTCCTAAAACAATTTCTTCAATCTTCATATCTTAGCCATGTGTTAATTTAATTTATAATCTTTAACCAATATTTATCTAGAGTAATATTTGTTTTCTTAACTCTTTAACAACGTATATATTTTATTAACGTCGCTCCGAAAATTGACTCTTACATATATTACTATGCTAAGTAATATAAAAACAAATACTAAATTTAATTACATACTCGTTTCATTTTCCTTATCCAAAACACATATATTAATCCACTATTTACTTAAGTGAATTAAACCCTTTACTATATCAACATAGTTAATTAAGGTTTTAATATTCAAATTATATTATTCCATAATATAACTTTCAGCATAATTTAAATTAACCAATATTTATTTTTATTAGTTAATTCCCTTAACTAATCCATGCTTTGATATCTCAATCCATCCATGAACAGTTTGAGTACTAATTATGACCCCTATTACATCACATTAGTCACTAGTATTCATACCCAAGAAAATGGTGATTATCTATTAAAGATATTTAATGTCGCTAACTTATTATGATAAAATAATTTTATAAATTATTTAATATCGATAGATAAATTTTATCCATCTCCTTTACTTCAAATAAATTGCCTCTACAATGAATAACAAATATATAATAATAATATATTTATTAAACACAAAAATCACATATTGTATAGTTCATATTACCTTATGCAACACAATACCACATACTTCATAACGCATATATATTCTTATTTGAACCCAACTCATACCTTAAGAATTTTATTTACTAAATTCTTATTTTAATAATTTCTGAAAATTCGGGTTCTCACATCCTCTCCCCCTTATAAGGATTCCGTCCTCGGAATCACCGAAACCTTCCCTACTCGGTACTATTCTGAATATTATATATTCTTTAGATAATTTCATCCCTTCACTTTTCAAAAGTTTTATTATTATAACTTGCTCAATTATTACCTGTCACATTCTACTACTTTCTTCTTTCTAAGTAACATTCTACTTATTACATTCATCCTTCAGAAAGAATCTTTCACAATTGTTCAATAATCGGGAAGTAGTTTGAATAACTCAGATTCCAAATTATGCTGAGGGGTCACAAGACTATGAACTTTGCTCTAGGTTTACTAGTGCTTCAACAAAATCATTCACACTGTAAACCAGAGTGTTTATCAATCACAAAGACTGAAAACACCCTCCATGCGTACACTAGGTGATCATCCTATTGTACCACTACGTTATGCCGTAAACGTAGCGTAATGTAACGACTAATGCGTTACGCTAGGAACTATTGTCTGTGAAAACATGTCACCTTTATAGGGTTGTTCACCTCAGCCTTTCCACATCTGAATCCGCACCAGATCAATCTGGTTTGGCATAAGTGCTCAAGAATGCTCGAATTTCATAAATATTCTTTAACAGTCGCCTAGCTAAATCAAATAGCTTAGACTTTTATCAATAATTCGGACATCAATCAAAATTAATCAACTTAATTGTCCTTTTTCATAGTTTAAACGAAAACAAAAAATCCTTTTATGACGTCATGATACCGTACTAACTTAGTAGTATATTGAAGATTCCGTCATTATATGACTTTGTCATACTACATCATACTATAATGGACTGGCAATCTTACGATCACTCTTGACACTAGGTTCGATTGCATTGATAACTCCATCGTTTACCATTCTCTACACCATATTAAATGATGCATATGGTCAAATACGTTTTGAAAAATTTTCAAATCTTTTTTGTCTTAGCCGAAACAAAAAGCATAGACATACGAATAACAATATTATTTTTAAAACTCATTAGTTCAGTCATGTGATCCAATGTTTCTCATGAAAACAGAGGTGAAAACATTAGCACGAAGTCAATAAATTTTGAGAATTTAGCATATCTAGAAGATTTAGAAAAATCCATATTTCTCCATTAACTCAAATCTTTTACTCCATTGCTTCATCATTCTATCAATCTTCAATACCATCAATGCTCACTATACAAAAACTCTTAATTCTTGATATATAATATATCTATTCTCAGTATAGTTCATCAAACTTACCACACTCTAGGAAGTTCAGGAACTTACCACAATAATAAGATTTTAGGAACTTGACCTAGCAATATGTAGTCCAAGAACCAATTAGGGACTGTCCATACGTCTAGGGGCTCAAAAATACATATAATTATGAGTCACAAACGTATCATAGGCATGAATGAGTTTTAAGAACTCACACCTAATCTTAATATTCTCTAATTTAATCTTAGTAGTTTTTATCTATCAACATATATATGAGAAAAGAATCACCTTTTCGCCATATGTATATTGATAGCGCGACACTAGCATTCCAACAATTATCAATATGATGCACTCAGTTCAAGCACAAAACCTCCGCCCATACAAAGGTTTGTACAACTAAGCCATTACATCAGTCCTCATTCAAAATCCAACACCTAACTTTGTCTTACTCTTAACTTCCTCTTTGCTTGTTACGAATTTTTTATATTTCATCAATACAACTCCTCATGAGTTCATCTTGTGTCATATCATAGTACATTCTCTTTATAGCATCAAGTTATAGCTACTAATTCATTATAGACCATCTATCATTTCATCGCTTAATCTGATCACGTCGTGATCATCGGTTTGCCTTATGATTCTCTCCTATTATCAACTAAACTCCGTTTGAGTTTATTCTTATTAACATTTTTATTACCGGAGTCAGGTAACTCCTGATTCTCATTCTCTAGATACTTCAAGATTCTTCTTTGAATCTTCGCTTATATATATTTTATTTTATTTTTCCTCTCTAAGGTTATAGCTTAAGATACTCTTACCTAACGTTTATTGTAATATTCCAAATTTTGAACAGGAATATTAATATAAAAGTAAATATTAATATGTTTTATATTTTGTGTAATGTGTATTTAACTTTATATATAAATATATATCAACACATAAGATATAACTATGGAAATATATATGGAAGGTTTTATAAGTAAACCCTAATTTTTATAGTAAATAGAAATTATAACTTAATACATTGATAATGTTATAAAGGATTATGAATATATATATATATATATATATATATATATAAAAAAACTTAATATATAATGAATTAAGGATTGAATTGAAAGAGATTGTAAGAAAACCCTAATTAGGGATTAGGAAACCCTAACCCTAATATAGTAAACCGTAATTTCAATTATAAATCCTAATTCTATAATTACAAACCCTAATAATTCAATTTTTTTTTTGAGTTTTTTAAAAAAACATGAAATGACTAAATTACCCTTGGTTTTAAGTAAAAAATTACCAAAATACTTTTAGTATATCTAAAATGATAAAAATGCCCTTGAAGTTCTCTTTTTAAGGATGATAAGAACAAATCTTTTGCTTAACAAGCAAAAGATTTGCCCCATGCCTCTATAACACCTTTGGCTTGACAACACAACCTACATAATTAATGACCTAGGCTTACTTGTCAAGAGAGGAGAAAACTTAAGTTTTTAACCCCACTTTAAGTTCTCAAATAAGGTTAAATAAGGAGAGGTTAAAGCCACGAATTTTACACTCAAAGAATATCACAACCTAACACTAAAACATTTATCAGCTAGGCCGGATCAGATTCAGAAAGGAGGAAAGAAAATTTTCTCAAAAGGTTAAAACCTAACCCTAGTTCTAGATTCTTAAATCTGAAATTGTATTGTTGTTTTTATTGTTTAAGTATGTTAATTAGGATGTTGTTTAGTGATTTAGGTTGCTAAAACATGGATTTATAACACTTAAAAGCATCAAAAAAGTGATTTAAGCAAAACTGCTAAACCCTAAAAATATGGTCTGACAGTCGAATGTCAGCCTCACAGACCGCTCTCTGATAATTGTGTAAGTATTTTAATAGTTTGTATTTGTAGTATGTAGTGTTGTTAGTAGTCTGGAAGTGGTAGAATGGAAATCAGAATAACGAATTGGTAGTTATAAGCGGTTAAAACCTGTTGACCGAGCTTGACCGTCCGTTTTTTGGGTAACCCAGAAAGCTGAGGAAACACGCCTGGCAGGCAGTTTGACCAGCTTTGATCTCTCACCTGTTAGTCTGTTTGGATGTTAGATGTTAGTAAGATTGTACCTTAACATGAGGTCTACACCACTAGAGCACTGTAAAGCCTTAGAAAATCACCGATCAGAAGTTATAGAGGGTCAAATATCGTTGACTGTTCAGATCGCAATTCTGGGTAACCAAGAATTTCTAGGCAGCGGTCTGACAAGAAGTTTAGGGGCTTAGATCTTGCTGCTTGATGATACCTAGACTTTCTAAGTGCTACCTTGTGGTACCCTGCTAGTTAGTCTACAACACCTGACCACTAGAACACCTAAACTGAGAACACACTGCACAATATAAGGCTTGAACGAGCGTTGACCGGCATTGACTTTCCATTTCTGGGCAACCCAGAAATGAAGAACAACCTCGGATGGGTGGTTTGACCGGCCATGGAATCCTGTAGAGATGTTGTTAGGCATTGCAATAACCATATATGAGTACTCATACACTAACACTACAACCTGATTAAACTTTCATGCCCATAAACCAAATAGGTTGACAGCTAGATCGAGTCAAACGGGGGCCCTGGTCGTTGACCGGCCTGTTCTTGAGCCAGCCAAGAACAGCTAAGCCAAAAGAATCCGTCGCTATAAACCTTTAGCGACGGGTTAAAATTGAAAAACTAATAATAATAATTAAAATAATTAAAATAAATAGAAATAAATTTTAAATAATTAATAAAAAATTCTTAAAATTCATTTTTAATTATAATAAATAGTTTTTAATATTTTTACATAAAATTTTATTAATATTTAACTTATATAAATATTAATGATAATAAAAGTATTTAATAATTGTATTAAATAAATTTTTAAAAATATTGTTAATAGTTTAAAAATCATTTTAAATAATAATAAATTATTTAAAAATGATATTAATGATTTAAAATTCATTATTAATAAAAATAATATTGATAATTTAAAAATTATTATAAATTATTATTAAATACCTAAAAATAATATTAATGATTTAAAAATTATTATAAGTGATATTAAATCATTTAAAAATTATTTTAAGCATTTGGAAATTATTATAAATAATAACTAAAATATCTAATAAGGTATTGACACTTTTAAATAAAGTGTATTGAAAAACTAACTCGATAACTATTCAATAACGCGATAAAATGCCGAACGGACACCAAAATCAACCCAGACACTAATAGTTTAATTATAAATTAATTATTATCATTTCTAATGACTACTATAACATATATAGGTTGCGTGTATACTTTCAAATAGCTTAAGTAGCTGATCTTGATAAAGGCAAGTTTTTCTAACTGTATTTAATTTCTATATTAAATGTAAGTCTTGTATATTGATATACGAACTTGTTATAAACATTATTCGTGATATCTGAGATTTAAATAGGGTTATGACTTATTACTCAAGCATAACCAAGCCATATTAACTGTTGTTTGTGTAAAATATGTTTTATTTGATATCAAAGCATAGACGGTGGGAAAAACTAATGTTGTTTGGTACAGATATATATACTGATACTATTCGAATCGACAGTTATAGCACTGACCTGGGGTTATATTTACAAGCAGTTATAACACTAACCTTGTTGGACTGGTAGGATTATATGCATACTCCTATGATATGATTAGGTTGATCCCCTATGAGATATCCGAACAGAACTCCTATAAGTCTTTATGACTGTTAGAAGTGTGGTGTGGTTGACCAAATTAACCCGGGTTGCTAAGTCTTTATGACAGATAAAGCTTGTAATGGGTAGACTCAGTATATATGTGGAAAAACTCTGAACTATATGTTCATTCAATTCAGATGTTGTGTGAGTATAAATTGTAAATCTTTAAAACATGCTGAGCCTTTTAAAGCTCATCCTTGCAATTATTCTTTTTCTTTGCAGCTACATCCCATACACCAGGAAGTTCAACCAATCATACTTGTGGGTAGAGAGTAATTCTATAATAATGGTTTTGTTGTAGTAAGACTACATTGTAATTAGTAATATTATGATGTAATGGTTGAACCTTATGTAATCGAATATTATTACGTTGTTAGTTTATTAGTTGAATAGTTTTACATTATTAATAGTGAATAGTAACAAGTACAATATTTATATGAACTATACATCTGAATAAGGGTATTAAATGATCTTGGGAGTTCTGTAAGTACTAAGGTCGCCCCTCAGTTCCAAGAACAGTCTTATCATTAGTATTGTGAATGTCAGATAGATAAGAATTATTAATATGCAAGAAATATCTATAAGATCATAAATCTATACATCCAAGTGAGGGTATCAGATATGGTAATTGTTTTGACTAGAACTATTAGCTGATTGGGATACTATGAATTTTGGATTTATAGAAGTTATTATCTTATAGAATATTTACGTGAGCAACAAATCTGCTGCAGGAAATGTAGAGGATTTGGGGGCGTCACAATTTAGTATCAGAGCCCTAGGTTAGAAACCTTAGGAGGAAACCCTTAGGCTATAACCTCGGAAGGATTAAGAAAGTATAGGAGATAGTAAGGAGATAAAATCAAATAGAGTTATAAAGGATGAATTATGGGGAAGAAATTTGTTAGGAAAAAAAATTAATAAATAAGAGTACTAATAAAGTTTTAAGTTGTGATTATTAGATACTAATCGATTTTATAAATCTGATTTTAGGATGTCGAATGAACGTCAATTAATCTTGACAGAGCCAGTTATAGATGCGGTTCCATTGCAGATGGTACCCCCTCACTATGCTTGGGTAGAGGGGGCAGGGTCTTCGAGTTCCCGATCAGGACCTAGTGTTAATAAAGTGGTTCAGTTCTTACAGAAGAGGATCCGAAAGTTAGAAAGGGATCTGGAAAAACTGAAGCAGAGGCTAGCAGCAAAGAAGAAGGAACTATAGGTTAAGGAATTTCAGAATATAGCTAGTAATATGGATAAGTCACTAGTCGACTATATAGTTTGCTTTTCTTTTATGTGTAACCTAGTGATCTAAAATGAATCACTAGATATGTATATATAGACTTGCAATGTGAAATACATATTTTTGTCTATCAAACTGAGTTATTTAATTATTAAACTGTTATTCATACTTAGTTATTTATTATATTTAGATAAATGGCACCCAGAAGAAGACCTCGTAGAGAACTTGAAGAAGAATAGGGAGAGGCAGACCCCACCCAAACCCTGGTAAAAATTATAGTGGGAGCTTTGCAAGGAAGACAAGTAAATGCAATACCAGCTGCACCCAATAACTTGGATCCTTCTCCATTTTACGTGTTAATCATATTGACACCCTCCTCTTTGTGCCGAGGGAGGGGATTATCTTGTACGTGCGGCTAACTCCAGTTTTGTCACCACAATCTCTCCATTGTCTATTAAGTCCTGGATCTTGTGCTTGAGGGACCAACAGTCTTGTGTATCATGGCCAGGAGATCCAGAATGGTAGGCACACTTCTTACATGGGTTAAAATTTTGTCCACCTATATTGGTTGGTGGAAGGAGTTGCACAAACGTTTTCTATGCCGTAAACAATTTTAGCACGTTTTCGAGTGAATCCACGAAGGGGGTGAATGTTCTTCGACGCTTGGCCTCTAAATTTTTCTGAAACGACGGGTTTGAATGTTGGGCTGGAGCATGAAAGGAGGATCAGTTCCTTCTTTTAATGGGCATACTACTCGACTCGCTCTTTTGATTCTGTCCTTGCAATACTAAGGAAACTTCTTCGTCTTTCTTCTTGTGTGTCCTCCTGGGATTATTCCCATAACTCCCAGATTGAATATGCTCGGCAACAGCGTCTAAGGAGGTCAGATCCTTGATCTTCCTAGATTTAAGCCCCATTTCAGCCATTTTGTCGTGTTTGATCATTTATGAGAATGACTTTTCTATGCTTGCTAGGACCCTTTCATAATACAAGGCTTCTTGAATGTCGATGAAGGTTATGACTATCTCAGACTCAGTCATAGGTGGAGTGACTTGTGCTGCCATTCGTCTCCAGCGTTGAGCATATTCTCTGAATAACTTAGTGTTTAGTTTCTTGATTTTGGATATTTGATATCTGTCCGGAGCCAATTGAGACTGGAAACTGTATTGATTGAGGAAGGTATGTGCCAGCTCCTTCCAGCTGTGAATTTTAGAGTTATCCAGACGAGCATACCAGGCTCTAGCCTCTCCAGTCAGACTTTTTTGGAATAATTGCATTTTGAGTTTCTCGTCCTCTATATCGGATCCGAGCTCTCCAATGAATACCTTTAAGTGAGTGTAGGGGTCTCACAATCCATCGTATTTCTCAAAATCAGGGATTTGAAAATTTTTAGGGTAACGAGCCTCAGGGGAATATACATAAGTCTGAGTAATTGACACTCCCAAATGCTCCAGTTCCTTTGATGGACCGGATGGTCTCTTCCATCTGTTGTACCTTCTTCAGAATGTCACCAGCTTCCTGTTCTTTGTTAAGGATGGTGATTTCAGGGGTTTTGTTGGTAGTATTCTAATTATGTGGTCCAAAAATCTGAGTATCTATTTTTCAGGTATCTTGACTGCCACCGGGTGTTCCTGGTTCTATGTGACCCTGTGCTTATTTTGCTTTGAGAGGTTTACTCTGCTCTCTAAGGAAACTGGCCAATTCGGCTATCTGGTTCTTCAGTCCTTCAAACTCTTCCTTAGAGACGGGTGGATTTTCGCTGAGCACTAGAAGCCATGTCCGGAGATCGACTTAGTGCTTTCTTAGACTCAAATCTAGTGACAAGACCAATTTTTCACCTACAACAAAACGTAGGCGTGTCAATTTCCTGGTGTAGGTATGAATAAGATGCATGCCATGATGTGTTTTTATGGTTTTTTAATCTTATCCTGCAAAATAGAGGTCAGTCATTTTAATGACAAGATAACATGACATGCTTTACATAGGGAATGTATATTTACATTATGATATCTACATTGTGCTATTTACATTGGAAATGAAAACTTTACATTGAATTAAAAAAGGAAGGCATGAAGAAGCTTTCCATCGGATTTGGTTAATCAGAGGCTGACCTATCTTAGGCTACTCTTGCGGCTTTTTTGGCATGAAGGTCCCCAGATCATCGCAATCTACTAGAGGGGATATTAATCCGATCTTTCGACTGGAGCGAATCTGAGTGGTGCTTTTTCATGAGCCCCGAAGACTTAGCCGTCCTTAAAGACATTACTCTGTCACCGACGGGTTTGCCTCCTGATGGAGGAATCACACAACATACATTCACATACATCGAGTCTCACCGTATGTATATGATAACATTGGTGCGAAGCACTAATGTTTGTACAAAGCACTAATAAAGTAGGAAAGCATTCGTTTACATTCATTCAATGTAAAGACATAGCATTCATGCATTCATTAAATGTAAAGACACAACATTCACACATACGCAGATATGAAAGGGAAATTTTGAAAAGATTTGAGCGCGGCCTAAGCCCTCTACTGTCCCCAGCAGAGTCGCCACCTGTCGACGTCGGGAAGAAATGCACGGGTCGAGTTGGAACCCGGATCTTTCTCTCTTTTCCTAAGTTTTGTCTGCCCTTATTCTTTTTACTTGTGAAGAAGGTTTTGAAGGGTTTTTTAGAAAAAGGCCAACATGTATCATCTCGACAATTTGAACGTTTTACAGAGTCACCAGTTGGTAGTTTTGAAATGGTTGTACCAACTCAACCGAGTTTTATTTAAAAAGAGGCCCAAATTGTTGGATACTGTCGAAACTTGATCTTTAAAACCAAAGTTCTTAGTTCGGGGGCTTGGTTAAGTGTGGGGAAGGTGTTAGGAACCCCACAACTTCCGTGTAAATACGGTACCGCATCTTTTTAATATTTTCCTTTTAAATCAGAAATGTGTGTGTGACTACTGGAAGAAATTGGGCTTATGTTTGATTGAAAGCAGGGACGTGCTTCGTTGAACCTATATACGAAGGGTTTGATTTGAATTGCAAAAGTCTCTTTTTTAGACAAGATTATTAAAATGATATTTTGAAAGCATGTTTTCAAACCCTTACGCTAACATAGGAATTGAAGCATGTTGTTACTTTTATTTTTTTTTTATTTATCTTTTTAGCCTTTTGGCTCAATTTGAATGGCGGTTGTCGGGCTGCGAAGCATCCACGACCACAGAATATATATAAATGTCGGTCTTCTCATGGGCATGACAGCCATCGGAGTGACTATAACATGACAAACCATATTTTCACTATGTTGAGACCTTAAACCCGGATAACCGTTTTAAGGTCTTTTGAATGTACAATTTTACAGAAAAACTAGCAGGGTACATCTGTAAGTGGAGTTTGTCCATCATGGGAATCAGATTATGATCAGTTTGATCATGAATCCCACGATTCTTAGGCTCACAAAGAGAAGCCAATAGAACCTGCACAGTTCAAATATGTACAGAAATATATATTTACATCCAGATGTCGCCAGAACCAAGGATTCATCAGTAAATTCTGGCTTGCGAGTAACTGAAGCGTCTCGTTCCCACTAGATAGCGATCTAAGGGCTGCGAGGTTGCTTTCATAACTTAGAGTAGAAAAATTGCTAGATTTAAGTAAATCTTAACCATTCTAGTTTCTGGTTCCGTTTGGACCTATTTTGAATTGTTTGAAAGCTAGAGTTAGTGAGATTTAAAGAAATCTAGTTCGCCCAAAGAGATGTTAGTCCCGATTCATATCAAATGAATATTTAAAGCAGCAGTTTAATTAAAATGAGTAAAGAAATATATATATATATATATATATATATATATATATATATATATATATACGAAAGCTGTAAAGGGCGATGGGTTTTCACTCCGATCCGGACTAGAATGTAAATATATATATATATATATATATATATATTTATAAAAGCTGTAAAAAGCTACGGAGTAATCCAGGCTTGACATAATGAATATATATATATATATAAAAAAATATATATATAAAAGCTGTAAAGGGTAGTGGATTTTCACTCCGATGCCCGGACTAGAATGTAAATATATATATATATATATATATATATATATATATATATTTATAAAAACTATAAAAAGCCACAGAATGATCCAGGCTGAACAGAATGAAAAAAATATATATCTAGAAGCTATAAAGGGCGACAAACATTTTATCCTTTGCTCGGACAGAAATGTAAGTATATATATATATTTATAAAAGCAGTAAAAATGCCACAGATTGATCCAGGCCGAACTAGAATGTAAATGTTAATATATATATATATATATTAAAGCAATAAAAAGTCCACGAAGTATAAATCCAGGCCCAAATAAGTTAGAAAAATTTATATATATATATAGTTATATCTATAAAAGCAGTAAACTACCATAGATTTGACATCCAGGCTTGAAAGAATTGAAAAGTTAGTATATATACAGTTAAATATACACATTAAAAAACTAGAAACAAAGATATATGTATATAAAAGTTGTTGGAAGCGACGGATCGACGATCTGAGTTGTAGAAATGCCAGAAAATGAGTTTATGTACAAAAATATACAAAAAGTAAGCAAAAACTGCCACGAAACTGTGTTTCGGGCATAATCAGAAAGTGAAACTTAATATGCAAGTGTATAAAAGTGCAATGAAGTAATATAAACTCTCTGATCGTAAAAATACTCACGATGGACTGCTACACGAGCTTTTTGCCAAATCGTAGGCTTTAAATATCCATTTTTATCGGTTAATTTTTGATATGTGGTAGTATATGGGTATATCTATGTGTTGGAGTAACAAAATTTGGGTTTGGAATACAAGAGTGGGGCTGAGAAACCAAACAGGCAGAGGTTCCGAGCGTTTTTTCTATATAAAATGAGCTGGGGGTGCACTCATATATATAGACCCAGGGGAAGCGGCTCTACTTGCGGCAGCCGTATGTAGAGGTGAGGCTCCACGTGGCAGGGCCCATGTGGCGGGTTCCATTGCATCGAAGTACATGTACTCCGAGAAATGCGATGTCAGATTCGAAACTTTCTAACTTTTGATCAGAGCTTCCGTTGAGGCGTGCTATAAAATTTTGAAAAGCCCTCGCCGAGAGTGTCGCAATGACATGGGAGTAAACCATTTCAGAGTCCAAAAATATGGGTTCATAATCAGGTCTTTGATTCCTCGCAGTTTGTCTGTTGAACTGACTTGCGCTGTTTCTACTCGGGATCATTGTTATGGTTCTTTTTGACCTTGGTGCAATCAATTCAACTTGAGTCTGACCGAATCGACTTAAATTTGGTAAAATAACCATTTTGCCCCTCCCAGAGTTGCTTTCAGTGCTGGCATGGCCTTCGGCTGACTCCCGGGGTTGTGTCCGAGGTTTGGATTCCAGCCGATTCTGTTTGTCCTCAGGGTTGGCTCTAAGGCTGACTTGGTTCTTCCAGGTTTGTCTCTAGAGATGATGTGAGGCTTCAGGGTTGTCTCTGAAGTTGAGTTGGCCTCCCGGGTTATGACCGGAGCTTGATCTGACCTTCCGGGTTGAGACTGTGGCTGCCCTGTACCTCCCGGGTTGAGACCTGTACGTCCCAGATTGACACCGAAGCTGACCTGTACCTCTCAGGTTGAGACTGAGGCTGACCTGTACTTCCCAGCTTGAGATCGGGGTTGACCTGTACCTCCTAGGTTGAGACCGGGGCTGACCTATTTTTCTTGAATTGAGACCGAGGCTGACTTGTACCTCCCGGGTTGAGATCGGGGCTAAGTTGAAACAGACGGTTAATAACAGGAATGTAAAAGTTTAATATTTGTCTAGCTGAAGTAATTAACATAGATATTTGAATAATAGCACTGTTTTTAAAAATCCATTGGTTCAATATTTTTCAAAAGACTCAGAAGTGCAACATCAGCACGAGGTCAATAAATTTCAAAAATCTAGCATAGCTAGAAGATTTAAAATATCAAAATTTTCTCCATCAATTTAAATCTTTTACTCCACCATTTCACCATCAATGTTTTTTATACCATAACCTTTATATACCCAGTATAGTTCATCAAACTTACCACACTTTGGAAGTTCAGGAACTTTCCAAAATAATATGAGTTTAAGAACTTGTCCTAGCAATACGTAGTCCAAGAACTAATCAGGGACTGTCCATACGTTTAGGGGTTCCAAAATATACATACAATTATGAGTCACTAACTTACCATGAACATGAGTTTTAAGAACTGCACCTAACCTTAATATCATCTAATCAAATCTTAATTATCTCTAACTATCAAATATAAACATGGGACAAGAATCACCTTCTCACCATATATATATCGATAGCGCGACACCAACATTCCAATGATTATGCATGCGATAAACCAAGGGTAGGCACAAAACCCCTGCCCATGCAAAGGTTTGTACAACTCAGCTACCACATGAGTCCTCAGTTGAAATCCCACTTAACTCTATCTTGCTCATAACTTGCTCTTTAGTCGATACGAATTTTCTATATCTCATTGTTTATAACTCCTCGTGAGTTTATCTCATACTATATCATAGTACATTCTCTTTATAGCATCAAACTATAAGTATTCAATCATTACATACCATCTATCTTTTACAACTTTAAAAGATCAAGCTGTGATCTTATTCTATAATCATCTCCCTTATGATTCTTTTCTTATCTCATGATCGTTTTGTTTTACAATCTTCGTATCTTTACCTTTCATCATGTCATATTATGATTTCATTTATGCTTTTAATCTTACAGACTTTGTCTATTCATCATTATTCGTCATCTTTATTATTAGAGTTAGGTAACTCCTGATTCTTTTCTTTATATCTCTTCAAGATTTTTCTTTGAATCTTCTTGTTTATTTATCAATTCTTCCTTTAAGAATTTCTAACTTCATTCATATTGCTCAATATTTTATTAGAGTTTACTCCTCGTCATTCTCATCTTCTTTTTATAATATTTCTAAGACTTACCTCATCCTAAACATCTACGTATGTGAAAAGAATCACCTTTTCAACATACGCAACTTAAACTTAACTTCTTATAACCTAAGGTCATAGCCTAAAGTACTCTTACCTAAGGTGTATAACCTATCGGCTTTGATACCAACTGTAACGACCCCAAAATTCATACAATAAAACTCTCGACATCGGCCGTTAACAATACATCTTTACTCAGACTTTACATCAATAATCGATGTTAAACTTAATAAAATGCGGAATAATTTTAAACTTTTCTGTCTACCTTCTTTACTCCCCTGAATCACATCCTTTACCATTACATATCTTTGATTCAAATTCATTTTATTAATTGCTTCATCAGAGTTATTATAAACTAAAACTTACAAATAGGTTCAATACCCTTTGTACATCGGATAAAATTAAACTTTACAACTCAACATCTATTAACCATCACACATTATCAAATACATTATCTGAAACCTTAAATATGGTCCAAAATAATAACAATTCAGCCAAAGTATATAAATCTTCATGCATTACATCTGATTCATTTCTTGCAAGTAGCACATAGATTTAACTTGAATCCTTAACTTGCAAAAGTGATTATTTGCAAGATTGAGCTTGACAGTTCAGCAAAATCTAACAGTTTTCATGCATCAAATAGCACATAACAACATGCTCAACATACATCTCATAAACATTGGACTAACATAACATATATACTGCAGTTCATATAATAAGTATAAAGATTGAGTTCCTTACTCAATCAG
Source organism: Panax stipuleanatus (assembly GCA_020205555.1). NCBI lineage: Eukaryota > Viridiplantae > Streptophyta > Magnoliopsida > Apiales > Araliaceae > Panax > Panax stipuleanatus. The sequence continues at coordinate 60,308,616 of CM035124.1, read as the reverse complement.
CATTCATTACTCAATTAACATAGTAATAAATTGACTTTAACATTTCATACTTTCAACATATATATAACACATCATGCTCTTTTAAATAAAGATTTAAAAAAAAGTTCATCATCAAGTTCACATAGCAAATAGGAACTGAAAGAATTGCATTGATCGTAGTTTACCAATAACAGTTTAACAGCTTACAGCTATTTGCACTTCACGTGCCCTACATAATTATATAATCATGCACATCAACTATTAGTCATATAGCAACGCATAGTAGTTGTAATGTAAACTTTACTCTACATCTGATGACCCTTCCTATTAATCAATACACAATGTTCAATTTGATTGTGTTAACTTTTGACTTATATCTCACTATATTTCTTCTTAGGTCATACCCGAAGTTTGTTCAAGTGTTTAAGTCTTGCTAGGATAACTTATTGGTTTTATATTATGTGACGCCCCCCAGAATAGGTCCAGTCAACCCAACCCATTTTGAGTCGCCAAATACATGGTACAGAATTCAAATACAAACTTTATATCACACGGTCGTGTAAAATACGACCACACAACTGTGAGTGTCAATACAAATATATACAAAATATTAACATTCAAACTAAGTCCTCATTATAATTATTATCACACTATTTATCAGAAACAGTGAGGACTACTACTGCTCTAACTCAGACCATCACTCTGTCCCCTGACTAGTTCCCGCAACATTCTCATTTCCTAAAGAGGACAATAAATGAAAAGGGTGAGCTCAACTAGCCCAGTAAAGAATATTATGACTAAGATAATGAAAAATAAATTATCATTAGTCTTCAACAATTCAGATAAAATATTATTGACAACAAGTTTTAGATCAATATTCGCAGCGAAAATAATCATTCATTAGAAGAGTTAAGTAGAGAATGAAGTCTACTATCTTCTATGATTTAAAAGTCCATCATCAATATTTTATCCCTGTAACATCAATCAATATATATCTCAAATCAAATATTTATCTTTGCACTACGGGTTAAAGATATTCATTTGTATCACCAGTGGTCATGTTCATCTCAACACCTGTCCATCTTTGCACTACGGCCAAAGATATTCATCAGGTAATTATTCATCTTTGCTTTACAGGCCAAAGATATTCAGTTATATCACCTTTTAGGACTGAGGATGATAAAAAACATTTTAAAGAACGAATCAAGTGAGCTAAAGAACAAAGATTAGGGATTCGTAATTTAGTTTATCAAAGTTTAAGAATATTCCATAATAATACTTTGTGGAGCAAAATTCAAGAATAAAGCTCAAAACTTAAATCCAATCAAAGATAGTAACTATACCAGATAATTTGGACAAATAGAAGAAAATTTAGTTTTTTCGTGAATAGTGCTGTATACGTGAATAGTGTCGTATACGTGAATAGTAACCCCGACGAAAAAAGTAAGAATTTCATAATAAAATCCATGACAATATTTTGGTATAATGATATTGAAAAGCATAACATCATTTACTAAAGAAAATAACATCCCTTACCTCAAAAGAATAGTACTTCTGACTGGAATATCGAATATAATACCGAAGGAAAATTACACTGAATAGTAACACTCAAAGTATATAAATACTCACAAAAATACGCTCGATATTATAGAGAGAGAAAACTTCTGATTCTGGTTTGATTTTCAATTCTAACCTAAGCACCCTATTTATAGGAAAAGCTTAGGATGCCAAAGTAGACTTTTTAATAAAATAATTTTTTTTTTATAAAAAATTTTCACCGCCTGACTGCTATGAAATCAAAATTTTTCAACAAAACAACAAAAGTGGGGCCCACCCTTTTATAAAAAAAATATTTATTTTCTGAAACTTCAATAATTCATAATAAATAGCCCCTTTGTCAGAAAAATACAAATTCTATGTCTTTTCCATAGGAAATTTAATTCTCTACAACTTTGTAGAAGGAAGTTTTTTTCAAATTCCAAACATAAATTATCCGAAATCCATAAACGGATGATTTTCCACACCAAAATACTGATAAAAATACATCAGCACTAATTCCTTCTTTTATATTCACAAAATAAATATTTCTTATCATATAAATCAATAATTAATTATTCACAAATATTATTACAGACCTACAATATTGACAACTAGGTCGTTCCCAGGAAAGAGGGGGCCTTCCTATAAGGACTTCTCCTTACTGGCGCGCAATTAAATAACTCCTTCTAGACAGAACTTCCTTAGACATTGGCAATAATGCTATCTAATAATATTATTCAAATAATATGAATTATTGAGTTGATAATGTGAAATACTGTGCAGTGACAATTATTGAATCAATAATACAAAATATCAACTATAGCAATTATTGAATCAATCATATAAAATAGCAACGTAGCAATTATTGAGTCAATAAAATATCAATGTAACAATTACTGAGTCAATAATATAAAATATCAACGTAGCAATTATTGATATAAAACATCAACGTAGCAATTATTGAATCAATAAAATATCATGCAATTATTGAATCAATAATATAAAATATTGAACAGTAATTACTGTAACAATAATTGAGTAGTGACTTCTTACGTAAGAATCAATAATTCAAAATACTGTGCAATACCGTGTGCTACTGTGCAACACCGCGTATTATTGTATTTTAACCACCGGGTATTTCAACAGTACTAACGGTAACAACTACGCCGTTATTTTATAAAAAGGTTATTTCTGTCGCTTTCTATATCCGACAGTTATTCCGTTGTGGGGCCCACAAATAGCTGCGCCGTCGTACGAATATTCCCCGACAACAAGAATATTCCACGATCAAACAAATATTTCCGACAATAATAAATATTTTATAACCACTTGCTCATTTTGAAATATTTGTACATTTACCCATAACTTTTCACATTTCAAAACAACACCTTTTCGAAATAATATATAAAGAAAATTAAATCTTTATTCATAAAAGTTGGGGTCTTACAACCTCCCCTCCTTATGAAATTTCGTACTCGAAATTGACGTACGTACCTGATATGTCGAAAAGGTGAGGATACCTTGCTTTCATTTCCGATTCCAACTCCCAGGTCATTTCCTCAATAGCATGGTTTCTCCACAAAACTTTAACTTGAGGTATAATTTTCGAGCATAGGACATGCTCCTTCCTATCCAAGATCTTGACAGGTACCTCCTCGTACGTTAAATCGTCCGCTATCTCGTCTGGTTCTAACTCAATAATGTGGTTTGGATCTTTCACATATTTACGCAGTACGGATATGTGAAAAACGTTATGAACACGAGACATGCTTGGAGGTAAAGCAAGTCTATAAGCCACATTTCTTACTCGGTCAAGAATCTCAAATGGACCAATGAATCGTGGATTGAGCTTTTCTCTCTTCCCGAATCTCGTAACTCCTTTCCACGGAGCAACACGTAATAATACATGGTCCCCAACATTAAATTCCACGTCCTTTCGATGAAGATCCGCATAACTCTTTTGTCGATCTTGTGCGGTTTGTATACGTTGTCGGATCATTTGGATCTTTTCTATAGTCATACGTACCAACTACGGTCCCAATAATGTTGCTTCACCCACCTCATTCCAGCATACTGGAGAGCGAAACTTTCTCCCATACAACAATTCGAATGGAGCCACACCTATAATTGCCTAATAACTGTTGTTGTAGGAGAATTTCACCAATGGTAAGTACTTATCCCAACTCCCTTTGAAGTCTAGAACACAGAGTCTCAATAGATCTTCAAGAGTTTGAATAGTCCTCTCTGGTTGTCTGTCTGTTTGAGGATGATAAGCCGAACTGAATCGTAAATCCGTGCCCATAGCTTTCTGCAAACAGATCCAAAATCGTGAAGTAAATCTGGGGTCATGATCCGAAACTATGGATACTGGCATGCCATGCAATCTCACAATCTCATTCATGTACATACGAGCAAGACGTTCAAGGGAATAAGTCTCTCGTATCGGCAAGAAATGAGCAGACTTGGTTAATCTATCAACAATAACCCAAATCGCATCTATGCCTTGAGAAACCTTGGGAAGACCCGTAACGAAATCCATCGTAATGTGTTCCCACTTCCATTTCAGAATCTCCAGCGGTTGCAATGGACCCTTCGGCACTTGATGCTCCGCCTTTACACGTTGACAAGTTAAACATCTCGAAATAAACTCCGCGATCTCTCTTTTCATATTGCTCCACCAAAATGTATGTTGAAGATCACGATACATTTTAGTACTCCCAGGATGGATTGCAAACGGTGTGTTGTGTGCCTCCCTCATGATTATATGCTTCAAGTCGGAATCGTTAGGAATACAAAGTCTGGAGTTGACTCAAAGTATTCCCTCTTCATCGATTCTTGCTTCAGGAATGGCACCTTCTTGCACCTTCTTCTTCATCTTCATCAGCTCCGGATCTGTAGCTTGAGTAGCTTTAATTTTATCAATCAAAGCAGGTTCCACGCGTATACTTGACATCATCGCACTCGTTCCCGTATAAGATCTTCTACTCAACGTGTCAGATACCACGTTCGCTTTTCCAGGATGGTATTGGATGGTATGATCGTAATCTTTCAACAGCTCAAGCCAACGTCGTTGCCGCATGTTGAGTTCCTTTTGAGTGAAGAAATATTTAAGGCTCTTATGATCCGTATAAATCTCAACTTTCTCCCCGTACAGATAATGTCTCCAGATCTGCAACGCAAAAATGACAGCTGTCAACTCTAGATCATGAGTAGGATAATTCCTCTCATATTCTTTGAGTTATCGCGAGGCATAGGCTATGACTTTCCCATGTTGCATGAGAACACATCCTAACCCTTTGCCCAAAGCATCGCTGTAGATAGCAAATCCATCCGAACCAGATGGTATTGTCAGAACAAGTGCCGAGATAAGTCTTCTCTTGAGCTCTTGGAAGCTCTTCTCGCATTCCTCGCTCCAAACGAATTTTGTACCTTTTCGAGTCAACTAAGTTAATGGAGTAGTGATTCGAGAAAATCCCTCTACAAACCTCTGATAATAACCAGCTAAGCCCAGAAAGCTTCGTACTTCGGTCTCCGACTTAGGTTGCTCCCAACTTTATATTGCTTCAATCTTCGTCGGGTCAACAGATACTCCACGTTTCGAAACCACGTGCCCAAGGAATGCTACTTCCTCAAGCCAAAACTCGCATTTCTTCAGCTTGGCATATAGCTTGTTCTCACGAAGCTTTTGAAGTACCAACTTCAAGTGGTGCTCATGATCTTCACGGCTTTTAGAATAGATGAGGATGTCATCAATAAAGACAACAACGAACTGATCCAAATATTCCTTGAATACATGGTTCATCATATCCATAAAAGTAGCAGGAGCATTAGTCAATCCAAAAGACATGACTAAGAACTCATAATGCCCATACCGAGTTCTGAAAGCAGTCTTTGGAATATCCTCAGTTTTAATCTTCAGCTGATGATATCCAGAACGAAGATCGATCTTTGAAAAGAATTGTGCTCCTTGCAACTGGTCGAACAGGTCATCAATACGAGGTAGCGGATACCTATTCTTGATGGTGACATGGTTCAACTCCCGATAGTCAATACAAAGTCGCATACTCCCGTCTTTCTTCTTTACGAATAAAACAGGAGCACCCCAAGGAGACGTACTAGAACGAATAAAATCGATGTCTAACAATTCCTGTAATTGGACCTTTAACTCCTGAAGTTCAATAGGAGCCATTCGATATGGAGTTTTAGAAATGGTTGTACCGGGCGCAAGGTCAATAAAGAATTCAACTTCACGTTCTGGGGGTAGACCAGGAAGTTCTTAGGGAAATACATCAGGAAACTCATTAACAACGGAAATACTATTCAGATCTGACGTATTTTGGTTTAGATCAGTGACATGAGCTAAGAAAGCTTGACATCTGTTTTTCATTAAAAGAATAGCTTTATGACTTGAAATGATATTGACTGATTTTAGTGGTTTGGTGGTTTGGATTCGCACAACAGGTTGATTAGGAATATGAAAACAAACAACCTTACGAAAACAATCAATTTTGGCATGGTAAGTGGTTAACCAGTCAATTCCTAAAATCACATCAAATGCAAGTATTTTCAAAGATATAAGATCAACAGGTAAGGTAAGGGTACCAATCTGAATCAAGCAAGATTTGTAAACTGTAGATGTAACGAAGGTTTCTCCTAACGGAGTTTCAACAGATAAGTCAAAGTCTAATTTATCAGAAGTCAAGTTCACACGTTGAGCACAAGTAGGTGAAATAAAAGAATGGGTAGCACCGGTATCTAACAAGGTGTAAACTTCGCAAGAGTTTATGATTAGCTTACCCATAATCACCTAGTGTGGATTGCTCGCGTTTTGGCCTGTCACGACAAACGCTCTTCCAGGAATCACCGACTTTGACTTGTCCGATACCGCCTTTGGAATCACCACCCCCGCTGGACTTGGTTTCGCAACAGGACAATCTCGAGCTATATGTCCTTATTTTCCACAGTTATAGCATGCTTTGAATTGTTGTGGGCAGTTTGGGCTGATGTGTCCCTCTTTCCTGTATTTATAGCATACGACCGGTGGTCGTTCTCCTCCCCTAAAAATAGTTGATGCTGGTGCTGATGTTGACGTCTTCACGTTCTCATTGTTGTACCTTCTCTTCTTAAAATCTCCTCCCGTTTCTCTTTATCTACTATCATGGTCACGATTACCACCGGAGTGGTTACCACTTCGGTCATACTTTCCTCCCCGCTGGTTGTCATTGCTCCGATGACTGCTGCCACCGGTACGACCTTGGTTATTGTCCCTTGGTTGAATATAATCATTATCTCGTTCTAACAACTGGGCCCTGTTCACTACATCCGAATATAGAGAAAATTTGTGAGAAATGAGGTATTGACGTATTACGGGTTTCAAACCTCTCAGAAACATCCGCGTCATACGTTCCTCATTCTCCACCAAATGAGGTGCAAACCTGGACAGCTCCGTGAACTTAGCCTCGTACTGGGACACAGTCATGTTGTTTTGTTCTAGTCTGATAAACTCTACCCTCTTCATATGACGATTACTTTCAGGAAAGTACTTGTCATTAAACAGTTTTTGGAACGCTTCCCAAGACATCTTGAGTGCGGCAGGCTGGGTACGCTTCACGAATTCCCACCAGTAATCTGCCTCTCCACGGAACATAAACGTGGTGAATGGAACCTTCTGTTCCTCCGTGCATCCCAAGACATCAAATATCTTGGTAATTTGTTGAATTCACGTCTCCGCCTTGATTGGATCCGGCTTTCCTAGAAACTCTGGTGGTCCCAATTCTTTGAACTGCTTGGCAGTGACAATTCGCATGTTGTTATTATCTCTACCTGTATTTTGCACACGAGTCACCCTCGTCTGATTTTGCATGAACTGAAAAAAACTTCTAAACATCTCATTATTTATCGTCTGATCAGCGTTATTTTCACGATGAACATTGCCTTCTTGTTGCACGTTCTCCCGGTTAGTGATTAAAGGTGTCTCCACGGTCTCATTCACTTCATGTTTACATTCTCAGCTGTCATTCCCAAATACTGCCATAAAACAAGGGTTAATTAAATAAATTAACATACCACATATTAACCCTATGCTCCGACTGACCAATTAAATACCACATAAGCTTAGGTAGGACATACTAGTGAAGGATTTACTCATCTCTCCCCTCCTAGTTCTATTCCCCGATCTCCGCCAGAGACCATATCCCTAAGCTCTGATACCAACTGTGACGCCCCCCAGAATAAGTCCAGTCAACCCAACCCATTCTGAGTCTCCAAATACATGGTACAGAATTCAAATACAAACTTTATATCACACGGTCGTGTAAAATACGACCACACAATTGTGAGTGTCAATACAAATATATACAAAATATTAACATTCAAACTAAGTCCTCATTACAATTATTATCACACTATTTATCAGAAATAGTGAGGACTACTACTGCTCTAACTCAGACCATCACTCTGTCCACCGACTAGTTCCCGCAACATTCTCATTTCCTAAAGAGGACAATAGATGAAAAGGGTGAGCTCAACTAGCCCAGTAAAGAATATTATGACTAAGATAATGAAAAATAAATTATCGTTTATCTTCAACAATTCAGATAAAATATTATTAACAACAAGTTTTAGATCAATATTCGCAGCGGAAATAATCATTCATTAGAAGAGTTAAGTAGAGAATGAAGTCTACTATCTTCTATAATTTAAAAGTCCATCATCAATATTTTATCCCTGTAACATCAATCAATATATATCTCAAATTAAATATTCATCTTTGCACTACGGGCCAAAGATATTCATTTGCATCACTAGTGGTCATGTTCATCTCAACACCTGTCCATCTTTGCACTACGGCCAAAGATATTCATCAGGTAATCATTCATCTTTGCTTTACAGGCCAAAGATATTCAGTTATATCACCTTTTAGGACTAAGGATGATAACAAATATTTTAAAGAACGAATCCAGTGAGATAAAGGACAAAGATTAGGGATTCGTAATTTAGTTTATCAAAGTTCAAGATTATTCCATAATAATACTTTGTGGAGCAAAATTCAAGAATGAAGCTCAAAACTTAGATCCAATCAAAGATAGTAACTATACCAGATAATTTGGACAAATAGAAAAAATTTCGTTTTTTTGTGAATAGTGCCGTATACGTGAATAGTAATCCCGACGAAAAAAGTAAGAATTTCATAATAAAATCCATGACAATATTTTGGTATAATGATATTGAAAAGAATAACATCATTTACTAAAGAAAATAACATCCCTTACCTCAAAAGAATAGTACTTCTGACTAGAATATCGGATATAATATCGAAGCAAACTTGCACTGAATAGTAACATTCAAAGCATATAAATACTCACAAAAATACGCTCGATATTATAGAGAGAGAAAACTTCTGATTCTGGTGTGATTTTCAATTCTAATCTAAGCACCCTATTTATAGGAAAAGCTTAGGATGCCAAAGTAGACTTTTTAATAAAATAATATTTTTTTATAAAAAAAATTCGCCGCCTGGCTGCTATGAAATCAAAATTTCTCAACAAAACAACAAAAGTGGGGCCCACCCTTTTATAAAAAAATATTTATTTTCTGAAACTTCAATAATTCATAATAAATAGCCCCTTTGTCAGAAAAATACAAATTCTATGTCTTTTCCATAGGAAATTTAATTCTCTACAACTTTGTAGAAGGAAGTTTTTTCAAATTCCAAATATAAATTATCCGAAATCCATAAACGGATGATTTTCCACACCAAAATACTGATAAAAACACATCAGCACTAATTCCTTCTTTTATATTCACAAAATAAATATTTCCTTATCATATAAATCAATAATTAATTATTCACAAATAATATTACAGACCTACAATATTGACAACCAGGTCGTTCCCAAGAAAGAGGGGGCCTTTCGATAAGGACTTCTCCTTACTGGCGCGCAATTAAATAACCCCTCTTAGACAGAACTTCCTTAGACATTGTCAATAATGCTATCTAATAATATTATTCAAATAATATGAATTATTGAGTTGATAATGTGAAATACTATGGAGTGACAATTATTGAATCAATAATACAAAATATCAACTGTAGCAATTATTGAATCAATCATATAAAATAGCAACGTAGCAATTATTGAGTCAATAAAATATCAATGTAACAATTATTGAGTCAATAATATAAAATATCAACGTAGCAATTATTGATATAAAACATCAACGTAGCAATTATTGAATCAATAAAATATCATGCAATTATTGAATCAATAATATAAAATATTGAGCAGTAATTACTGTAACAATAATTGAGTAGTGACTTCTTACGTAAGAATCAATAATTCAAAATATTGTGCAATACCGTGTGCTACTGTGCAACACCGCGTATTACAGTATTTTAACCATCGGGTATTTCAACAGTACTAACGGTAACAACTACACCGTTATTTTATAAAAAGGTTATTTCTTTCGCTTTCTATATCCGACAGTTATTCTGTTGTGGGGCCCACAAATAGCTGCGCCGTCGTGCGAATATTCCCCTACAACAAGAATATTCCACGACCAAATGAATATTCATTGACAACAATGAATATTTTATAACCACTTGCTCATTTTGAAATATTTGCACATTTTACCCATAACTTTTCACATTTATCAAAATAACACCTTACTGTTTCGAAATAATATATAAAGAAAATTAAATCTTTATTCATAAAAGTTGGGGTCTTACATATTAACCCCCTTTCATATCTTATAATATTTATTTCATTTGAATTGAAACAATTTTTTTACGTTCATTAACACTTGTCATGGCGTTTCGACGTTTATTCGTCACAAGCCCGATTCGTCTCTCCTGTGTATGCTTAGTATGCTTATACAACTTATCTAATACATCATTTATTAATGTTAAGCATCATTATATTTACTAATATTCACGTTTTATAACTTAGAACAACATCTTTTACCGTCAGAAGCACTACACTTTCATACGTACATCCCCGACGCCCTCCGATTGCCTCTGAATACACATCAGTCCCAAAGTTAACCATTTTGATCCCTACTAATGACCTCAAATTGAAAAACTTAAAGAACGAAAGTTGTAGGTTTATTCATCCCTCTTTCCGAATCATTATGAATATCCTCAATCGGAGTTCGTATGAAAAAGTTATGGTCGTTCTACTACAGAAGGTCAAAACAGTCACACCTAACACACCAAGAGCGCAGCTGCGCCCAATTAAGCTTTGGAAATGGAGTAGCTGCGCCTAAGAGGGAAGCTGCGCCCCAATAGACTTTGGGCACAGCGCAGCTGTGCCTGTTAGCAGAGCTAGAATTTGCAGTCTACTGTTCTCGCGATTTTTAAACTTTTTCTCCTTCCTGTCTTCATAACTTGAGTTATAAACATCCAATTGAGTCCGTTATCAACTCTATGGATTCGTAATTCGTAGAACTACAACGTACCAAAGAATCAACAATTTACAAAACCATTAACTAACCTAAATTATGACCCAAAACTCGTATTCATACTAATTTTTCATGTTTTAACATGGTTAGCGAATTCATTCACTACGAATTCGTTTCTTAACCAAATTGATTCATTCAACTTGCGTTCGTTTCATTTTTTCAACGTATTAACAACACATAATATCAATTTAAGGCTATATCTATGAATTAACCATCAATTTTGACTCCAACATAAGCCAAAATGTATATATTCAACTAAAACTTAAAATCTTCATCTTTAATATGTTTTCATTGATTTGATTACTGAAATTCGTTTATAGCATACATATAATGGATTATAAACATCCACTAATTCATATAACACTTATCTAACCAAATCATTAACTACAAATTTCAATTATTATGAAAACTCAAGAACACAAGAAAACTAAGAACAAAGAGTTGAATTACTACCTTAATCCTTGATTAAGTTTTGATAGATGATGAGAATGGCTCTGATAATCTCTTCTTGATTATCAGAATCACCAATTTATTCTCAATCTTCATCTTTCAAACTTACAGAATGTATTTGTGACGCCCCCAGAATAGGTCCAGTCAACCCAATCCAATCTGAGTCGCCAAATACATGGTATAGAATTCAAATACAAACATTTATATCACACGGTTGTGCAAAATACGACCACACAACTGTGAGTGTCAATACAAATCGTATATAATACAAAATATCAGCATTCAAATTCATTCTTTATTTATTACAATTATTATCCCACTATTTTACAAAAATAATGAGGACTAGTACAGCTCTAACTCGGACCATCACTCTGTCCCCCGACTAGATCCTGCGGTATTCTCATTTCCTGAAGAGGACAATAGATGAAAAGGGTGAGCTCAACTAGCCCAGTAAAGAATATTATGACTAAGATAATGAAAAATAAATTATCGTTAGTCTTCAACAATTCAGATAAAATATTATGGACAACAAATTTTAGATCAATATTCGCAGCGGAAATAACAATTCATTAGAACAGTTAAGTAGAGAATAAAGTCTACTATCTTCTATGATTTAAAAGTCCATCATCAATATTTTATCCCTGTAACATCAATCAATATACATCTCGAATCAAATATTCATCTTTGCACTACAGGCCAAAGATATTCATTTGTATCACCAATGGTCATGTTCATCTCAACACCTGTCATCTTTGCACTATGGCCAAAGATATTCATCAGGTAATCATTCATCTTTGCTCTACAGGCCAAAGATATTCAGTTATATCACCTTTTAGGACTGAGGATGATGAAAAATAATATAAATAACGAATCCAATGAAATAAAGGACAAGATTAAGGATTCATATTTTAGTTTATTCAAGTTCAAGAATATTCCATAATAATACTTTGTGGAGCAAAATTCAAGAATGATGCTCAAAACTTAGATCCAATCAAAGATAGTAACTATAACAGATAATTTGGACAAATAGAAGAAAATTTAGTTTTTCCGTGAATAGTGTCGTATACGTGAATAGTAACCCCGACGGAAAAAAGTACAAATTTCATACTAAAATCCATGACTATATTTTGGTATAATGATATTGAAAAGAATAACATCATTTACGAAAGAAAATAACATCCCTTACCTCAAAAGAATAGTACTTCTGGCTGGAATATCGGATATAATACCGAAAAAAACTTGCACTGAATAGTAACACTCAAAGTATCTAAATACTCACAAAAATACTCGATATTATAGAGAGAGAAAACTTCTGATTCTGGTGTGATTTTCAATTCTAACCTAAGCACCCTATTTATAGAAAAAGCTTAGGATGCCAAAGTAGACTTTTGAATAAAATAATTTTTTTAAAAAAAAAATTCCAGCCGCCAGGCTGCTAAGAAATCAAAATTTTTCAACAAAACAACAAAAGTGGGGCCCACCCTTTTATAAAAAAAATATTTATTTTTTGAAACTTCAATAATTTATAATAAATAGCCCATTTGTCAGAAAAATACAAATTCTATATCTTTTCATAGGAAATTTAATTCTCTACAACTTTGTAGAAGGAAGTTTTTTCAAATTCCAAACATAAATTATCCGAATTCCATAAACGGATGATTTTCCACACCAAAATACTGATAAAAACACATCAGTGCTAATTCCTTCTTTTATATCCACAAAATAAATATTTCCTTATCATATAAATTAATAATTAATTATTCATAAATAATATTACAGAACTACAATATTGACAAACAGGTCGTTCCCAAGAAAGAGGGGGCCTTCCGATAAGGATTTCTCCTTACTAGCGTGCAATTAAATAACCCCTCTTAGACAGAACTTCCTTAGACATTGTCAATAATGCTATCTAATAATATTATTCAAATAATATGAAATATTGAGTTGATAATGTGAAATAATGTGCAGTGACAATTATTGAATCAATAATACAAAATATCAACGGTAGCCATTATTGAATCAATCATATAAAATAGCAACGTAGCAATTATTGATATAAAATATCAACGTAGCAATTATTGAAGCAATAAAATATCATGCAATTATTGAATCAATAATATAAAATATTGAACAGTAATTACTATAACTATAATTGAGTAAGTGCCTTCTCACGTAAGAATCAATAATTCAAAAAACTGTGCAATACCGTGTGCTACTGTGCAACACCGCGTATTACTGTATTTTAACCACCGGGTATTTCAACAGTACTAACGGTAACAACTACGCCGTTATTTTATAAAAAGGTTATTTCTGTCGTGTTTTATATCCGACAGTTATTCCGTTGTGGGGCCCACAAATAACTGCGTCGTCGTACGAATATTCCCCGATAACAAGAATATTCCACGACCAAACGAATATTCCCCGACAATAAGAATATTTTATAACCACTTGCTCATTTTAAAATATTTGCACATTTCACCCATAACTTTTCACATCTATTAAATCAACACCTTACTATTTTGAAATAATATATAAAGAAAATTAAATCATTATTCATAAAAGTTGGGGTCTTACAACCTCCCCTCCTTATGAAATTTCGTCCTCGAAATTGACGTACGTACCTGATATGTCGAAAAGGTGAGGATACCTCGCTTTCATTTTAGATTCCAACTCCCAGGTCATTTCCTAAATAACATGGTTTCTCCATAAAACTTTAACTTGAGGTATAATTTTTGAGCGTAGGACATGCTCCTTTCTATCCAAGATCTTGACAGGTACCTCCTCGTACGTTAAATCTTCGGCTATCTCGTCTGGTTCTAACTCAATAATGCGGTTTGGATCTTTCACATATTTACGAAGCACGGATATGTGAAAAACTGTTATGAACACGAGACATGCTTGGAGGTAAAGCGAGTCTATAGGCCACCTTTCCTACTCGGTCAAGGATCTCAAATGGACCAATGAATCGTGGATTGAGCTTTCCTCTCTTCCCAAACCTCGTAACTCCTTTCCACGGAGCAACACATAATAACACATGGTCCCCAACATTAAATTCCACGTCCTTTCGATGAAGATCCGCATAACTCTTTTGTCGATCTTGTGCTGTTTGTATCCGTTGTCGGATCATTTGGATCTTTTCTGTAGTCATACGTACCAACTCCGGTCCCAATAATGTTGCTTCACCTACCTCATTCCAGCATACTGGAGAGCGACACTTTCGTCCATACAACGCTTCGAATGGAGCCACGCCTATACTTGCCTGATAGCTGTTATTGTAGGAGAATTCCACCAATGGTAAGTACTTATCCCAACTCCCTTTGAAGTCTAGAACACAGAGTCTCAATAGATCTTCAAGAGTTTGAATAGTCCTCTCTGGTTGTCTGTCTGTTTGAGGATGATAAGCCGAACTGAATCGTAAATCCGTGCCCATAGCTTTCTGCAAACAGATCCAAAATCGTGAAGTAAATCTGGGGTCATGATCCGAAACTATGGATACTGGCATGCCATGCAATCTTACAATCTCATTCATCTACATACGAGCAAGACGTTCAAGGGAATAAGTCTCTCGTATCGGCAAGAAATGAGCAGACTTGGTTAATCTATCAACAATAACCCAAATCACATCTATGCCTTGAGAAACCTTGGGAAGACCCGTAACGAAATCCATCGTAATGTGTTCCCACTTCCATTTCGGAATATCCAGTGGTTGCAATGGACCCTTCGGCACTTGATGCTCCGCCTTTACACAGTTGACAAGTTAAACATCTCAAAATAAACTCCGCGATCTCAATTTTCATATTGCTCCACCAAAATGTATGTCAAAGATCACGATACATTTTGGTACTCCCAGGATGGATTGCAAACGGTGTGTTGTGTGCCTCCATCATGATTCTGTGCTTCAAGTCAGCATCGTTAGGAACACAAAGTCTGGAGTTGACTCGAAGTATTCCCTCTTCATTGATTCTTGCTTCTGGAATGGCACCTTCTTGCACCTTCTTCTTCATCTTTATCAGCTCCGGGTCTGTAGCTTGAGTAGCTTTAATTTTATCAATCAAAGCTGGTTCCACGCGTCTACTTGACATCATCGCACTCGTTCTCACATATTATCTTCTACTCAATGCGTCAGCTACCACGTTCGCTTTTACAGGATGGTATTGAATGGTATGATCGTAATCTTTCAGCAGCTCAAGCCAACGTCATTGCCGCATGCTTAGTTCCTTTTAAGTGAAGAAATATTTAAGGCTCTTATAATCCGTATAAATCTCCACTTTCTCCCCTTACAAGTAGTGTCTCTAGATCTTCAACGCAAAAATGACATGCTGCCAACTCTAGATCATGAGTAGGATAATTCCTCTCATATTCTTTGAGTTGTCGCGAGGCATAGGCTATGACTTTCCCATGTTGCATGAGAACACATCCTAACCCTTTGCCCGAAGCATCACTGTAGATAACAAATCCATCCGAACCAGATGGTATTGTCAGAACAGGTGCTGAGATAAGTCTTCTCTTGAGCTCTTGGAAGCTCTTCTCGCATTCTTGCTCCAAATGAATTTTGTATCTTTTCGAGTCAACTGTGTTAATGGAGTAGCGATTCGAGAAAATCCCTCTACGAACCTTCGATAATAACCTAGCTAAGCCCAGAAAGCTTCGTACTTCGGATCACCGACTTAGGTTGCTCCCAGCTTTGTATTGCTTCAATCTTCGTCGGGTCAACAGATACTCCACGTTTCGATACCACGTGCCCAAGAAATGCTACTTTCTCAAGCCAGAACTCGCATTTCTTCAGCTTAGCATATAGCTTGTTCTCATGAAGCTTTTGAAGTACCATCTTCAAGAGGTGCTCATGATCTTCACAGCTTTTAGAATAGATGAGGATGTCATCAATAAAGACAACAATGAACTGATCCAAATATTCCTTAAATACACGGTTCATCATATCCATGAAAGCAGCAGGAGCATTAGTCAATCCAAAAGACATGACTAAGAACTCATAATGCCCGTACCGAGTTCTGAAAGCAGTCTTCGGAATGTCCTCAGATTTAATCTTCAGCTGATGATATCTAGAATGAAGATCGATCTTTGAAAAGAATTATGCTCCTTGCAACTGGTCGAACAGGTCATCAATACGAGGTAGCGGATACCTATTCTTGATGGTGACATGGTTTAACTCCCGATAGTCAATACAAAGTCGCATACTCCCGTCTTTCTTCTTTACGAATAAAATAGGAGCACCCCAAGGAGACGTACTAGGATGAATAAAACTGATGTCTAACCATTCCTATAATTGGACCTTTAACTCCTGAAGTTCAATAGGAGCCATTCGATATGGGGTTTTAGAAATGGGTTTTGTGCCGGGTTCAAGGTCAATAAAGAATTCAACTACGAGTTTGGGGGTAGACCGGGAAGTTCTTCGAAAAATACATTAGGAAACTCCTTAACAACGGAAATATCATTCAAATCTAATGTATTCTGGTTTAGATCAGTGACATGAGCTAAGAAAGCTTGACATCCGTTTTTCAATAAACGAATAGTCTTGTGATTTGAAATGATATTGACTGATTTTAGTGGTTTGGTAGTTTGGATTCGCACATCAGGTTGATTAGGAATATGAAAACTAACAACCTTACGAAAATAATCAATTCTGGCATGGCAAGTGGTTAACTAGTCAATTCCTAAAATCACGTCAAATGCAAGTATTTTCAAAGATATAAGATCAACAAGTAAGGTAAGGGTACCAATCTGAATTAAGCAAGATTTGTGAACTGTGGATGTAACAAAGGTTTCTCCCAATGGAGTTTCAACAGATAAGTCAAAGTCTAACTTCTCAGGTGTCAAATTCAAACGTTGAGCACAAGTAGGTGAAATAAAAGATTGGGTAGCACCGGTGTCTAACAAGGTGTAAACTTCGCAAGAGTTTATGATTAGCATACCCGTAATCACCTTGTGTGGATTCCTCATGTTTTGGGCTGTCATGACAAACTGCTCTTCCAGGAATTATCGACTTTGACTTGTCCGAAACCGCCTTTGGAATCACCACCCCCACTGGACTTGGTTTCGCAATAGGACAATCTCAAGCTATATGTCCTTTTCCACAGTTATAGCATGCTTTGAATTGTTGTGGGCAGTTTGGGTTGATGTGTACCCTCTTTCCCGCATTTATAGCATACGACGGGTGGTCGTTCTCCTCCTCTAGAAACAGTTGATGCTGGTGCTGATGTTGATGTCTTCACGTTCTCATTGTTATACCTTCTCTTCTTGAAATCTCCCCCCGATTCGCTTTTCCTACTATCATGGCCACGATTACCACCGGAGTGGTTACCGCTTCTGTCATACTTTCCTCCTCGCTGGTTGTCATTGCTCCGATGACTGCTGCCACCGGTACGACCTTGGTTGTTGTCCCTTGGTTGAACATAATCATTATCTCGTTCTAATAACTGCGTCCTGTTCACTACATCCAAATATAGAGAAAATTTATGGGAAATGAGGTATTGACGTATTTCGGGTTTCAAACATCTTAGAAACATCCGCGTCATACGTTCCTCATTCTCCACCAAATGAGGTGCAAACCTGGACAGCTCGGCGAACTTAGCCTCGTACTGGGACACCGTCATGTTATTTTGTTCTAGTCTGATAAACTCTACCTCCTTCATATAACGAATACTTTCAAGAAAGTACTTGTCATTGAACAGTTTCTGAAACGCTTCCCAAAACATCTTGAGTGCGGCAGGCTGGGTACGCTTCACAGACTCCCACCAGTAATCTGCCTCCCCACGGAACATAAAGGTGGCAAATGGAACCTTCTGTTCCTCCGTGCATCCCAAGACATCAAATATCTTGGTAATTTACTTAACCCACGTCTCCGCCTTGATAGGATCCGGCTTCCCCAAAAACTCTGGTGGTCCCAATTCTTTGAACTGCTTGGCAGTGGACAAGCCGCGAGTTGTTATTATCTCCACCTGTATGTTGCACACGAGTCTCCTTCGTCTGGTTTTGCATGAACTTCAAAAAACTTTTAAACATCTCATCGTTTATCGTCCGACCAGCGTTATTTTCAGGATGAACATTGCCCTATGCTCCGACTGACCAATTAAATACCACATAAGCTTAGGTAGGACATACTAGTGAAGGATTTACTCGTCTCTTCCCTCCTAGTTCTATTCCCCGATCTCCGCTAGAGATCATATCCCTAAGCTCTGATACCAACTGTGACACCCCCAGAATTGGTCTAGTCAACCCAACCCATTCTGAGTCGCCAAATACATGGTACAGAATTCAAATACAAACTTTTATATCACACGGTCGTGCAAAATACGACCACACAACTGTGAGTGTCAATACAAATCGTATATAATACGAAATATCAACATTCAAATTCATTCTTTATTTATTATAATTATTATCCCACTATTTTACAAAAATAGCGAGGACTACTACTGCTCTAACTTGGACCATCACTCTGTCCCCCGACTAGATCCTACGACATTCTCATTTCCTGAAGAGGACAATAGATGAAAAGGGTGAGCTCAACTAGCCCAGAAAAAAATATTATGACTAAAATAATGAAAAATAAATTATCGTTAGTCTTCAACAATTCAGATAAAATATTATGGACAACAAGTTTTAGATCAATAATCGCAGCGGAAATAATAATTCATTAGAACAGTTAAGTAGAGAATAAAGTCTACTATCTTCTATGATTTCAAAGTCCATCATCAATATTTTATCCCTGTAACATCAATCAATATACATCTCGAATCAAATATTCATCTTTGCACTACAGGCCAAAGATATTCATTTGTATCACCAATGGTGATGTTCATCTCAACACCTGTCATCTTTGCACTACGGCCAAATATATTCATCAGGTAATCATTCATCTTTTCTTTACAGGCCAAAGATATTCAGTTATATCACCTTTTAGGACCGAGGATGATGAAAAATAATATAAATAACGAATCCAATGAAATAAAGGACAAGATTAAGGATTCGTATTTTAGTTTATTCAAGTTCAAGAATATTCCATAATAATACTTTGTGGATCAAAATTCAAGAATGATGCTCAAAACTTAGATCCAATCAAAGATAGTAACTATAACAGATAATTTGGACAAATAGAAGAAAATTTAGTTTTTTCGTGAATAGTGTCGTATACGTGAATAGTGCCGTATACGTGAATTGTAACCCCGACGGAAAAAAAAAAAATTTCATACTAAAATCCATGACAATATTTTGGTATAATGATATTGAAAAGAATAACATCATTTACGAAAGAAAATAACATCCCTTACCTCAAAAGAATAGTACTTCTGGCTGGAATATCGGATATAATACCGAAGCAAACTTGCACTGAATAGTAACACTCAAAGCACTATAAATACTCACAAAAATACGCTCGATATTATAGAGAGAGAAAACTTCTGATTCTGGTGTGATTTTCAATTCTAACCTAAGCACCCTATTTATAGAAAAAGCTTAGGATGCCAAAGTAGACTTTATAATAAAATAATATTTTTTTATAAAAAAATTTCGCCGCCTGGCTGCTAAGAAATCAGAATTTTTCAACAAAACAACAAAAGTGGGGCCCACCCTTTTATAAAAAAAATATTTATTTTTTGAAACTTCAATAATTCATAATATATAGCCCATTTGTCAGAAAAATACAAATTCTATGTCTTTTTCATAGGAATTTTAATTCTCTACAACTTTGTAGAAGAAAGTTTTTTCAAATTGCAAACATAAATTATCTGAAATCCATAAACGGATAATTTTCCACACCAAAATACTGATAAAAACACATCAGCGCTAATTCCTTCTTTTATATCCACAAAATAAATATTTCCTTATCATATAAATTAATAATTAATTATTCATAAATAATATTACAGAACTACAATATTGACAACCAGGTCGTTCCTGGGAAACAAGGAGCCTTCCGATAAGGATTTCTCCTTACTGGCGTGCAATTAAATAACCCCTCCTAGAAAGAACTTCCTTAGACATTGTCAATAATGCTATCTAATAATATTATTCAAATAATATGAATTATTAAGTTGATAATGTGAAATACTGTGCAGTGACAATTATTGAATCAATAATACAAAATATCAACGGTAGCAATTATTGAATCAATCATATAAAATTGCAACGTAGCAATTATTGATATAAAAAATCAACGTAGCAATTATTGAATCAATAAAATATCATGCAATTATTGAATTAATAATATAAAATATTGAACAGTAATTACTGTAACAATAATTGAGTAAGTGTCTTCTCACGTGAGAATCAATAATTCAAAATACTGTGCAATACCGTGTGCTACTGTGCAACACCGCGTATTACTGTATTTTAACCACCGGGTATTTCTACAGTACTAACGGTAACAACTACACCGTTATTTTATAAAAAAGTTATTTCTGTCGCTTTCTATATCAGACAGTTATTCCGTTGTTGGGCCCACAAATAACTGCGCCGTCGTACGAATATTCTCCGACAACAAGAATATTCCACGACCAAACGAATATTCCCCGACAACAAGAATATTTTATAACCACTTGCTCATTTTAAAATATTTGCACATTTCACCCATAACTTTTCACATCTATTAAATCAACACCTTACTATTTCGAAATAATATATAAAGAAAATTAAATCTTTATTCATAAAAGTTGGGGTCTTACAGTATTTTCTCTCTTTTCTTTCTCTACTCTCTCTTTCTCTGTTCTTATTTTTCTAAGTTAACGTATATGTAAAATTGATATACGTAATAATAAGTATAATTAACATATAACTTAACTGACAAATACATAATGACTATATTAAATATATAGCAATTGTGACGCCCCAAAATCTCTACCTTTCATGTAGCAGATTCGGTGCTCACGAAAACATTCTATAAGACAATAACTTCTATAAATCCAAAATTCACAGTATCTCAATCCGTTAAAGTTCTCGTCAGAACAATTTTCGTGTCTGGATACCCTCACTTGGATGTATAGATTTATAATCTTACAGATATTTCCCCTGCATATCAATCATTCCTATCTATCTGACAATCACAGTACAAATGATAAGATTGTTCTTGGAATTGAGGAGCGACCTCACTACTTACAGAACTCCCAAGATCATTCAATACCCTCATTCAGATGTATAGTTCATATAGATATTGTACTTCATATTATTTAACATGAACAAAGTAACATCATGCAACTAATAACTTAATCTAATACTAATATTTGTCTACATATCATTTAATTATTACATCAAAGTTATGCTGAATTACACCCTTTATATTACAATAAACATTCGTTCTTAACCACAGACTTCTACCCACAAGTATTATTTCCTGAATTTTCCGGAATATTCAACGCAGCTGCAAAGAAAAAGAATATTTGCAAGGATGAGCTTTAAAATGCTCAGCAAATTTTAAACAATTACAGTTTATACTCATACAATATCTAAAATTAAGGAACGTAAAGTTCATAGTATTTTTCACATATATATACTGAGGTTTGATCTGCCAAACCCCACATATTACGAGCGTCTGTCAGTTATGTAGACTTAGCAACCCGGGTTGATTTGGCCAACCACACCATCTAGGAGTATGCATATCATCCTATACAACCACCCGGTCAGTGTAAAACTGCCGGTCATTAATAACCACCCGGTCAATGTAAACATGCCGATCATTGATAGTATCAGTATATTTATTTGTACCAGACAATATTGATTTCACCACAGTCTATGCTTTGATATCAAATCAAAATAATTTACGCAAGTAACAGTTCATATGTATTGATTATGCTTGAACAATAAGTCATAACCTTCTTTAAAGCAAAGATTCCACGAATAATGGTTATACCAATTTCGTATATCAAATTACAGGACTTAACATTTAATATTAAAATTAAATAAAGTTAGAAAAACTTGCCTTTTTATCACGATCCGCTACATAGGTTATTTGAAAGTATATTCACCACCTATGTATATTATAGCAGTCATTAGAAATAATAGTAATTAATTTCTAATTAAAATACTAGTGTTTGGGTTGATCTTGGAGTCCGTTCGGTACGTTACAGCTTTATGGAATAGTTATCGAATTAGTTTTTCAATAATTTTATTGAAAAGTTTTTAATATCTTATTTATATGCTTTAGATATTATTTATTAGAATTTCTAAATGCTCAAAATAATTTTTAAATGATTTAATATCATTTAAAATAATTTTTAAGTTAATAATATTATTTTTAAATATTTAATTAACCCTTTAAAATGATTTTTAATTCATCCATATTATGTTTAAATAATTTATTTTATTTAATAATGATTTTTAAATCATTATTATTATTTTTAAATAAATTATTATTATTTAAAATGATTTTAAATCATTAGTCTTACTTTTAAGTAATTTATTATTAATTACTCTTATTATTATTAATATTTAAATATATTAAATATTAATAAAATTTTATGTCAAAATATAGAAAATTATTTATTATAATAAAAAATGATTTTTCAGAATTTTTTTATATTTTTTTAATATTTATTTAGATTTATTTCTATTTATTTTAATTAATAAAATTAATTTTCAAATATTGCCTATCGCTAAAGACCTTTAGCGACAGAAGTGTGGCTAGGGCTCTGTTTGACTCCATTTTTCTGTCGATTAACCTAGTTTCTGGGTAATCTAATCTGATGAAGTTGTAGTACTTATGTAGTAGTACACATCCATGATTAATTCACTACTTAAAAATATCTCTACAAGTTTACACAATCGGTCAAATCAACTACCCTGAAGCTGTTCTTCCTTTCTAGGCTGCCTAGAAAGGTTCAGTCAACGACCTTTAGGGTCTTATATCTTGCCGGCCGGTTAATATTTTGGTGTTCTAGTCGTCGGGCTCTATAGACCAACTACAAGGGTACATAGTTTGAGCAGTCACAGAGTCTATCTCTCAACAGGTAACAAGATCCAAGCTCTTAAACAACCTGTCAGACCGTTGCTTGAAATTTCTGGGTTACCCAGAAATCGAACCTGGACGGTCAACGGGTTTTGATCGTTTCTATTTTTTGACCAGTGACTTTTTAGGGCTTGACAGTGCTCTAGTTATGTAGTACTCATGTCAAGGTATAATCACATTAACATCCAACACCCAACCAGACTGACAGGAAAAAGATCTAGGCGGTCAAACCACCTGTCAGATCGTGTTCTTAAGCTTTCTAGGTTACCCAGAAAGCAGCCGGTCATTCTCGGTCAACGACCTTTGACGGCTTAAAACTCCTAATCCTATGTTCCGATTGTCAGTCTATCACTTCTAGTACATTAACAACATTACATACTATAACTACCAACTTTAAACATACTTATACAACAAACATTTAACGAGATAAGAGGGCTGACATTTGTTGTCAGACCCTGTTTTGACACTTCGGCAGTTTTGCTTAAAACTCAATTTTGATGCTTTTAAATGTTATGAATTTGTGTTTTAGCAACCCAGATCACTAACTAACTTACCAATGAACATATTTAAACAATAATAACAGCAATTAAAACTTCAAAATTCAAAAATTTAACTAGGTTTAGGTTTTTAACCTTTTTGAGTACTTTTTACTTTCTTGCTCTTTCTGATTCCGGTTCTAGCTTGCTGGGGGTTGTTTATGAGTCAGTTGGGGGTATATATTAAGTGTATTAAACGTGGCCTTATGTTCTTAGGTGCTAGCCTTATGTGATAATTTCAAGTAGGGTAAAAACCTAATTCCTCTATTATTTTGACAAGTAAACCTATAGCATTAATTGAATAGGTTGTGTTGTCAAACTCTTGTGGTAAAAAATCAGATAAGGCAAATCTTTTACTTACCAAGTAAAAGATTTGTGCTTATCTCATTTATAACAAAACAAAATAAGGGCATTTTAGTTATTTTACAAGTACTAAGGGTATTTTAGTAATTTCTCACTTAAATACAAGGGTAATTTAGTCATTTCCTATACTCTTTAGAAAGTTTATAAATAATACTGAACAACTAGGGTTTATAAGTTTAGAATTTAGGTTTTTAATTAAGATTAGGGTTAGGGTTTCCTCATCCCTAATTAGGGTTTTCTTACAATCTTTTCCAATTAACTATTTAATACATCATATTAAATTAATATATGTATATACTAATCATAATATATAACATTATCAATATATTATACTAGAATTCCCATTTATTATAACATTTAGGGTTATAATTCCTTATTTAAATAAAATTATAAATTGGGTTTACCTATAAAACTTTCCATATATCTGTACATAGTTATATCTTATGTGTTGATATATAATTATATATATTTATATATATTCCAATGATAATGTTAACTACACATCACACAAGATATTAATCATAGTTATATTAACTGTTTATATTAATATTCCTATTTAAATTTTGGAATATTACAATCACCCCCTCTTATAAGAATTTCGTCCCGAAATTGAAATTACAGCTTATGAAAACAAATGCGGAAAGTCTTCTCGCATCTTATCCTCCAATTCCCATGTAGCTTCTTCAATATCATGATTCTTTCAGATTACTTTAACCGATGATATAACCTTATTCCTTAACACCTGTTCCTTTCGATCAACTATCTGTACTGGAACCTCTATATATGATAAGTCTTTCTCTATCTGAACAGGTTCATAGTTTATCACATGCTTATAATCGGATTTATACAGACGTAGTACAGACACATGAAACACATTATGGATGTGTCCTAACTCTGGGGGTAAAGCTACCTCATAGGCTACCTCACCTATTCTCCTTAATACTTGAAATGGGCCAATGAACCTCGGGCTCAGCTTTCCCTTTTTACCAAAACGAATTTTGCGTTTCCAAGGAGACACTTTCAGAAAGACATGACTTCTAACATTAAACTCCCTTAGCTGTCTGTGTTGATCTGCATATTTCTTCTGCCGGTCTTGAGATGCTTGCAACCTTTGTCGTATAATTCGAATCTTCTCCATGGTTTGTTGAACTAACTAAGGTCCAAGCATTTGTCTTTCCCCAACTTCATCCCAGTATAAGGGTGTTCTACACTTCCGTCCATACAAAGCTTCGTACGGTGGCATTCCAATACTAGCATGATAACTGTTATTATATGCAAACTCTACCAAAGGTAATTGATCCTCCCAACTCCCTTTAAAATCCATAATGTAGGTTCTCAATATATCTTCCAGCGTCTTAATGGTTCTCTCACTTTGGCCATCGGTTTGCGGATGATACGATGTGCTCAACCTCAGCTGGGTTCCTAAGTGTGCTTGAAAACTCCCCCAAAAGTTCGAAGAAAACCGTGGATCCCGGTCTGACACTATAGATACAGGAACTCCATGTCTAGAAATAATCTCTTTTATGTATAACTTGTCCAAACAATCGAGATTATAAGTAACATTGATAGGTAGAAAATGAGCTGACTTGGTGAGACGATCAACTATTACCCAGATAGCATTGTAACCTTTCTGAGTGACAGGAAGTCCTACCACAAAGTCCATAGTGATGTGCTCCCACTTCCATTCAGGAATCGGTAGAGGTTGTAGTAATCCACTCGGTCTTTGGTGCTCAGCTTTAACTCTCTAGCATGTGAGACACTTATTTACCCATTCTACTATCTCTCTCTTCATGTTAGACCACCAAAAATGCTGACTCAAGTCCTTATACGTCTTAGTACTACCCGGATGTACAGCAAACTTGGAACTATGGGCTTCTACTAAGATTTCATCTTTCAATACCTGTATCGCTGGAACCCACACTCTATCTTCATACCTCAGTACTCCCTCCTTATCTAGTCGAAATTTAATGTTCTTCTCATGAGTTATCTCGGCTTTACATTTCTGACATGCTGCATCCTTCTCCTGCATCTCTTTGATTTTATCCAATAATGTTAAGGCTGTTTCTATCACATATAGCTTCTGATTAGAGTCTGCTGGAGCTCTTACTTCAATCTGGAGTTTTTCATACTCTTTTATCAGTGACTCGTTGTTTGTAATGGTATTCAATCTTTCTTGATTCTTCCGGCTCAATGCATCTGCAACTACATTAGCTTTACAAGATGATATAAAATTTCACAATAAAAGTCCTTGATTAACTCTAACCATCTCCTCTGCCTCATATTCAACTCCTTCTGTGTAAAAATATACTTCAGACTTTTATGATATGTGTATATTTCACACTTTCCCCCATACAAATAATGCCTCTATATCTTCAAAGCAAAAACTACTGCGGCTAACTCCAAATCGTGAGTATGATACCTTTTCTTATAATCTTTAAGTTGTCGCGAAGCATAGGCGATCACCTTCCCATGTTGCATTAACACACATCCTAAACCTATGTGTGAAGCGTCACTATAAACTACAAGACCCCCAGTTTCATCTGGTAATGATAATACTGGTGCCCTACTCAGCAGTTTCTTCAATTCTTGAAAACTTTCTTCACATTTGTTCGTCCAATTATACTTCACAGCCTTTCGAGTTAAATTGGTTAGCGGGGTTGCTATTTTGGAAAAATCTTTTATAAAACGACGATAGTACCCTGCCAATCCAAGAAAACTGCGAACTTCTGTTGGTGTTGTTGGTTGATCCCAATTCATGATTGTTTCTATCTTTGTTGGATCCACTGCTATCCCATTCTTATTAATTACATGCCCTAGAAATTGAACTTCCTCCGACCAAAACTCACACTTGGAAAATTTTGCGTAAAGTTGTTCCTTTCTTAATATCTCTAATACCACCCTCAAATGTTCCGCATGTTCCTCCCGTGTCTTAGAGTATATTAAGATATCATCAATAAACACCACCACAAATTTATCCAAGCATGACTTAAACACTCGATTCATTAAGTCCATAAAAGCTGCTGGTGCATTTGTTAATCCAAAAGACATCACAAGAAACTCATAATGCCCATATCGGGTCCTAAAGGCAGTCTTTGGTACATCTTCTCTTCTCACCTTCAGTTGATGATAACCCAATCGTAGATTAATTTTTGAAAAATGATCCGCTCCTTTTAACTGATCAAACAAATCATCAATTCTTGGTAGAGGGTACTTATTCTTGATGGTCAATTTATTTAACTCTCGATAATCTATACACAATCTTAACGTCCCATCCTTCTTCTTTACAAACAACACAGATGCTCCCCATGGTGAAACACTAGGTTGTATGTACTTCTTATCTAAAAGTTCTTGTAACTGAACATTCAACTCCTTCAACTCTACGGGTGCCATTCTATATGGTGCCTTTGAAGCTGGTGCTGTTCCTCGTGCAAGGTCAATCACAAATTCAATCTCCCTGTCAGGTGGAAGACCAGGTAGATCACTTGGAAACACATCCGAAAACTCATTTACTATAGGTATTTGGTCTAACTTTCCCCCTTCTTTTCTTGTATCCACCACATAGGCTAAATACCCTATACCACCCTTCCGAAGCAATCTCTTAGCTTGCATAACAGTTAAGCATCGGACTTGCTTCGGTAAACAACTTCCTTTAAATACTACCTTTATTTTCAAGGGTGTTTTTAAACTTACTTGTTTCCGTTTGCAATCAATCACTGCCTTATGCCTACCCAACCAATCCATTCCCAATATTACATCAAACACCCCTAGTTGTATAGGTATAAGGTTTACCGGTAATGTATGCCCCTGAATTGCTACACAACAATTCTTATGTACTGTATGAACAGGGATTATCTCTTTGTTAGCAATTTCTACATTAAAAGGTACATCTAGATCCTCACATGGTATTTTTAATCTTTTAACAAAATCCACAGATGCAAACGAACAAGAAGCACCATAATCAAATAACACATAAGCATTTACAACATCAATTGGTATGATACCTGTCACCACATCCTATGCCGCCACAGCGTCCCTCACTGTCATATTGAAAGTGCGTGCATTCGGACAATTCTGAGTAACTCCTGCAGTCGCTGATCCTTGTTTATTGTTAGAATTCTGACCTCCTCCCATATTCACCTTCTTGGGTTTTGGACAAAATCTAGACACATGACCCTCTTCCCTACAGTTGAAACATTTGATATTCTTGCCCTTCTCCTTCTTTTTGGGACACTAGTTGGAATAATGCCCATCTTCACCGCAGGTATAACAAGTCGTCCCTTTAAAATAACATTCCCCTTTGTGATTCTTTCCACATATCTGACAGCGCTCAAACCTTTGATTATTATTGTTATTACCTCCTTTGTTAGCATTATTGTTAGGATTATAACCTCCTTTTCCAGGGTTGTTTGGAAAAGCTACCTCCCACTTTCTCTTATTGTGGTTGTTGTTGCCCCTACTCGTGTTTCCTTTCCCAGAAATCACCCTCTTCTCCTTATTGAATTGCAATAAAGCTTCTCCTTCTTTCTCTGTTATAATAGCCTTCTCCAGGATCTCCGCAAATGTCTTTACCTGGAATGCCGATATTCTACTTCTAATTTGGGGTTTCAGTCCCCCCTTCAAACCTCCTTGTCTTTCTCGCCTCAGTATCTACCTGATGTGATGCAAACCTAGCTAATTCGTTGAATTTAGCTGCGTATTGTGTAACGGTCATCTCTCCTTGTTTTTATTCCAGGAATTGAACCTCTATACGATCTTGCATTGAAGTTGGAAAGTAATTAGCAAAGAAAAACTCCTTGAATTTGTCCCAATTAGTGGAACCTTCTCCAGCTCTCCCTTTATTTACTTCCCACCAGTGGTTAGCTTCATCCTTCAAAAAGAAAGTAGCAAAATCTATTTTTTGCTCATCATTTACCTTAGTTACTTTAAACATCTTTTCCATCTCAGTAACCCAAGTTTGAGCTTTTATGGGTTCATCAGTTCCTCTGAACTCCGGTGGTCCCACTAATTTAAAGTCTTTAAACTGAATTGTGGTTGGGTTATTGGGTGCAGCTGGTATCGCATTAGCTTGTCTTCCTTGTAAAGCTCCTACCAGAATATTTACCAGGGTTTGTGTAGGATTTGCCTCTTCCTGTTCCTCCTCAGTTTCCCCTCGAAGTCTTCTTCTTGGTGCCATTTGTCTATAACAAATAAGTAAAAATACCGATTAATAATTAAACATCCCAACTTGATAAACTGAAATTTGTATTTCACATGGCAAACCTATATATTCATATCTAGTGACTCATTTTAGATCACTAGTTATACACACAACAGAAAGTGAACTACATAGCCTATCCGACTAGCTATTTATCCCTATCACTAGCTATATTATAGATATAATTTTATTATATATATATATATATATTCCTTAGTCTAAAGTTCTTCCTTCTTCTTTGCTATCCTCCTTTTTAGCTTTTCTACCATCTTCTCATACTTCTTCAACTTTTTCTCCATATACTCAATTTCCTGAGCGACCCTAGATTCTGAAGGCCATTCTATCCAAGTATGGATAGGGAGCACTACTTGCAACGGCACTGCATCAAATACTGGCTCTGCTGTGATCAATTGACGGTCCTCTGACACCCTACAATCAGATTTATAAACTCGATTAGTATATATAAAAAAATCATACCTTAATACTTTATTAGTATTCTTATCTATTAATGGTCTTAACAATTTTCCCTCTCCCGAAATAACTCTATTTGAGCTCATCTCCTTTATTAACTAAATTCTTTTGAGGTTATAGCCTAAGGGTTTTCTCCTAAGGTTTCTAGCCTAAGGCTTTGATACCAAATTTGTGACGCCCCAAAATCTTTACCTTTCCTGTAGCAGATTCGGTGCTCACGAAAACATTCTATAAGACAATAACTTCTATAAATCCAAAATTCACAGTATCTCAATCCATTAAAGTTCTCGTCAGAATAATTTTCGTGTCTGGATACCCTCACTTGGATGTATAGATTTATAATCATACAGATATTTTCCCTGCATATCAATAATTCCTATCTATCTGACATTCACAGTACAAATGATAAGATTGTTCTTGGAATTGAGGAGCGACCTCACTGCTTACAGAAATCCTAAGATCATTCAATACCCTCATTCAGATGTATAGTTCATATAGATATTGTACTTGATATTATTTAACATGAACAAAGTAACATCATGCAACTAATAACTTAATCTAATACTAATATTTGTCTACATATCATTTAATTATTACATCAAAGTTATGCTGAATTACACCCTTTGTATTACAATAAACATTCGTTCTTAACCACAGACTTCTACCCACAAGTATTATTTCCTGAATTTTCCGGAATATTCAACGCAGCTGCAAAGAAAAAGAATATTTGCAAGGATGAGCTTTAAAATGCTCAGCAAATTTTAAACAATTACAGTTTATACTCATACAATATCTGAAATTAAGGAACGTAAAGTTCATAGTATTTTTCACATATATATGCTGAGGTTTGATCTGCCAAACCCCATATATTACGAGCGTCTGTCAGTTATGTAGACTTAGCAACCCGGGTTGATTTGGCCAACCACACCATCTAGGAGTATGCATATCATCCTATACAACCACCCGGTCAGTGTAAAACTGTCGGTCATTAATAACCACCCGGTCAATGTAAACATGCCGATCATTGATAGTATCAGTATATATATTTGTACCAGACAATATTGATTTCACCACAGTCTATGCTTTGATATCAAATCAAAATAATTTACGCAAGTAACAGTTCATATGTATTGGTTATGCTTGAACAATAAGTCATAACCTTCTTTAAAGCAAAGATTCCACGAATAATGGTTATAACAATTTCGTATATCAAATTACAGGACTTAACATTTAACATTAAAATTAAATAAAGTTAGAAAAACTTACATTTTTATCACGATCCGCTACTTAGGTTATTTGAAAGTATATTCACCACCTATGTATATTATAGCAGTCATTAGAAATAATAGTAATTAATTTCTAATTAAAATACTAGTGTTTGGGTTGATCTTGGAGTCCGTTCGGTACTTTACAGCTTTATGGAATAGTTATCGAATTAGTTTTTCAATAATTTTATTGAAAAGTTTTTAATATCTTATTTATATGCTTTAGATATTATTTATTACAATTTCCAAATGCTCAAAATAATTTTTAAAAGATTTAATATCATTTAAAATAATTTTTAAGTTAATAATATTATTTTTAAATATTTAATTAACCATGTAAAATAATTTTTAATTCATCCATATTATGTTTAAATAATTTATTTTATTTAATAATGATTTTAAATCATTATATCATTTTTTAATAAATTATTATTATTTAAAATGATTTTAAATCATTAATCTTACTTTTAAGTAATTTATTATTAATTACTCTTATTATTATTAATATTTAAATATATTAAATATTAATAAAATTTTATGTCAAAATATTGAAAATTATTTATTATAATAAAAAATGATTTTTCAAAATTTTTTTATATTTATTTAATATTTATTTAGATTTATTTCTATTTATTTTAATTATTTTAATTAATAAAATTAATTTTCAAATATTGCCTGTCGTTAAAGACCTTTAGCGACAAAATTGTGGCTATAGGTGTTCTTGGCTCAGCCAAGAACACGTTGGTCAACGGCCAGGGGTCTGTTTGACTCCATTTTTCTGGCGATTAACCTAGTTTCTGGGTAATCTAATCTGATGAAGTTGTAGTACTGATGTAGTAGTACACGTCCATAATTAATTCACTACTTAAAAATATCTCTATAAGTTTACACAATCGGTCAAATCAACTACCCTGAAGATGTTCTTCCTTTCTGGGCTGCCCAGAAAGGTTCTGTCAACGACCTTTAGGGTCTTATATCTTGCCGGCCGGTTAATATTTTGGTGTTCTAGTCGTCGGACTCTATAGAACAACTACAAGGGTACATGGTTTGAGCAGTCACAGAGTCTATCTCTCAACAGGTAACAAGATCCAAGCTCTTAAACAACCTGTCAGACCGTTGCTTGAAATTTCTGGGTTACCCAGAAATCGAACCTGGACGGTCAACGGGTTTTGACCATTTCTTTTTTTCGGCCAGTGACTTTGTAGGGCTTGACAGTGCTCTAGTTATGTAGTACTCATGTCAAGGTATAATCACATTAACATCCAACACCCAACCAGACTGACAGGAAAAAGATCTAGGCGGTCAAACCACCTGTCAGATCGTGTTCTTAAGCTTTCTGGGTTACCCAGAAAGCAGCCGGTCATTCTCGGTCAACGACCTTTGACGGCTTATAACTCCTAATCCTATGTTCTGATTGTCAATCTATCACTTCTAGTCCATTAACAACATTACATACTACAACTACCAACTTTAAACATACTTATACAACAAACATTTAACGAGATAAGAGGGCTGACATTTGTTGTCAGACCCTGTTTTGACACTTCGACAGTTTTGCTTAAAACTCAATTTTGATGCTTTTAAATGTTATGGATTCGTGTTTTAGCAACCCATATCACTAACTAACTTACCAATGAACATATTTAAACAATAATAACAATAATTAAAACTTCAAAATTCAAAAATTTAACTAGGTTTAGGTTTTTAACCTTTTTGGGTACTTTTTACTTTCTTCCTCTTTCTGATTCCGGTTCTAGCTTGCTGGGGGTTGTTTATGAGTCAATTGGGGGTATATATTAAGTGTATTAAACGTGGCCTTATGTTCTTAGGTGCTAGCCTTATGTGATAAGTTCAAGTAGGGTAAAAACCTAATTCCTCTATTATTTTGACAAGTAAACCTATAGCATTAATTGAATAGGTTGTGTTGTCAAACTCTTGTGGTAAAAAATCAGATAAGGCAAATCTTTTACTTACCAAGTAAAAGATTTGTGCTTATCTCATTTATAACAAAACAAAATAAGGGCATTTTAGTCATTTTACATGTACTAAGGGTATTTTGGTAATTTCCCACTTAAATACAAGAGTAATTTAGTCATTTCCTATACTCTTTAGAAAGTTTATAAACAATACTGAACAACTAGGGTTTATCAATTTAGAATTAGGGTTTTTAATTAAGATTAGGGTTTTATGATTAGGGTTAGGGTTTTCTAATCCCTAATTAGGGTTTCCTTACGATCTTTTCCAATTAACTATTTAATACATCATATTAAATTAATATATGTATATACTAATCATAATATATAACATTATCAATATATAATACTAGAATTCCCATTTATTATAACATTTAGGGTTAGAATTTCTTATTTAAATAAAATTATAAATTGGGTTTACCTATAAAACTTTCCATATATCTGTACATAGTTATATCTGATAAGTACATAATATTCATTTATTTTTATTCCTTTATATTTAGTTTACTATATATTTTATAGTGTATATGGACTTATTGAGATGTTTATTATTTTCAGGTGAATTAAAGCTAAAATGATGGAAACAAGTTGATTTGGAGTTGAATTGAAGAGGAGTTTGACCAGCAGTTGACTTTCTCAATATTTGGAGATTCCTACATGGAATTGGATTGATATTACTATTAGAATTAGGACTTCTTTGGACTGAGATTTTATTTCCTTATTAGATTCTATTTCTTTATGGAAACTAGTTATAATTGCAATTCCTTTTAGGATTTGGATTCCTAGTTCTCATAGGATTTAGGTCTTTGTCTAGCACTATAAATAGAGGATGATAGTCAAGGTTTTATTTCATTCAATCTTCTACCAACTATCATACCTCATTGAAGTGTAGACTTGGAGCATGTCAGGCTAGTTTCTTTATTCAGTTCTAAAGGGAGGTGGAACCTTGTTACAAGTAATTAATTAATTAAGTATTATTATTTATTCCTTCTTGTATGAAATTTCTTCTGATAATCTGTTTTCATTGATTGTATGCTAATTGATCTAATTAATTTGATATGGCCAATTGAGTTAATTTAATCATTATCATATGCTAGATTAAGATTGGTATTACGTGTAATTGATATCTGTCTTCATCACAAGTAGTAAATTAGTGATACTAATTGTGGACAAGCTTTTGTGTATTGCTAAGATTATCAGAAAATAAGTTAAACAAATCGAGCTTATGTGTTTGTTGCTTGGATTAGCCTAATTCTCTATTTCTTAATGCTTCTATCATATTAAATCTAGAGAGCTTGTTCTAGGTTATATGCTAGTTGAATCTGGTGAAGAGCTTGTTTCATACAGTGAATATCTAAGGAGAATTTCGGATAGCAGAGCTTATTGTTATCTAGGGTTAATAGTTTCATTGAAGGGTAAAGAATAATAACTTGATTAATTAATTGCTGTGCTTGGTGAAACTGAACTACAGAACTGAAGTTTTTACATATTTGATTAATCTCTTTATTTAAATTCTATTTTTCTTAGTTTAAAACAATTTCAAAAATTCCCCATTTTTATTTTCTGTTAAAATAGTAGAATAAATCTAAAACAAACTCACTCTCTGTGGGATCGATCCTTGCTTACTACTGTGCTAATTATTTAAATTCGTGAAGTGAAAGTGAGGTTAATTTAGGAGTGTAAACGACAGCTCTCAAATTTTGGCGCCGTTGCCGGGGAGTGTTATTTGTTTTTGTTTATTCTTTGTTTTTGTTTATTTTATTATTTTATTTTTTTTTTCTTTTTGTTTTATGACTCAATCCTCTCACTCAAATTTTGATCAAGAGATAGAGAAAACTGCAGATACAAAAGAAGCTCTTGTTCCAACACTTAAAAAGAAAAAGATGGCTGTGCCGAACAACAATCGGACTTTAAAAGAACTGGCTATTCCAGACCTTGATCAACCATCCTTGTGTATTGAATATCCTACCTTAGATGTTGCTTTTGAACTTGACTATGGACTAATTTGCTTTTTGCCTATTTTTTGTGGTCTTACAGGTGAAAATCCATATACGCATCTAAAGGAGTTCCATGTGGTGTGTTCCGCAATGGAATCACAAGGAGTGACAGATGAGCAGATCAAGCTTAGGCTTTTTCCATTCTCCTTAGCAGATTTGGCGAAAGACTGGTTATACTATCTTCCTTCAGGATCGATACGATCATGGACCGATATGCAAAGGCTATTCTTGGAGAGGTATTTTCCTGCATCAAGAGTTGCTGATACAAGGAAGAAGATATGTGGAATCAGGCAGTTCAATGGAGAAACTCTCTACGAGTATTGGGAAAGGTTCAAGAAGTTGTGTTCCAGCTGTCCACCTCACGGGATTGATGAGCAACACTTGATTCAGTACTTCTATGAGGGATTGATACCAATGGAAAGAAGTATGATCGATGCGGTTAGTGGAGGAGCATTAGTAGACAAGACACTGGAGGATGCAAGAAATTTGATTGCAAACATGGCTGCTAACTCACAACAATACGGAACAAGAAATGATCATGCTCCACAAAGGGTAAGTGAGGTAAGCACGAGTGAATTGGTACAACAGATTTCTAACTTAACTGCTGTGGTGAAACAATTAACAACAGGAAACGTGCCGGTTACAAAAGTATGTGGAATTTGCTCAAAATCAGGGCATGTGACAAATGATTGTCCCATAGTGCAAGAGGATGTAATTGTTCATCAAGTTAATGCTGTGGGGACATTCTCCAGACAAAATCCACATCTATGTGATCCTTGGGCAGAAACTCACAATTTCGGATGGAGAGATCATCACGACTTGAGCTACGAAGTACCTGTTAATTCTGGGACATCTATGGAGGATATGTTCAAGGCATTCATGAGCCAAACACTACAGTTCATGAGTCAGACACAGCAGTTCCAGCAGGAGACAATAACTTCTGTTCAAGGTATGAGGGATCAAGTTGGTCAGCTTGCAACCACAATAGGGAGGTTAGAATCTCAAGGTTTAGGGGAGTTACCTCCTCCGTTTGTTGAGAACTTCAGTACAATGGGATTTGACGAAGAGGAGCAGGAGGATTCAATGCTTACTTCAGGAACAGAAAATCATATAGAATTTGATCAAGAGAAGGAACAAGAGGAAGATGGGACTGATTTGATAAGTTCTGCAGATCTCGACAAGAAAGACGTGGATTCATCTCCATCAATACAACTAACAGAAACAAGGAGTGCTACACACCATCATACCTTTACCATAGAATTAGACAATGCAAAGTTCCAGTTCAATGCATATGAGGCTAAAAGGTATCTTGGTAATGTTAAAACTGTTTTTGCTATTGATGTTGTGAATTATTCAGTACAGGAATATTTTGATCAAATACAATTATACAAGGAGGATTTGGTGGCTGGAAAGGAGCAAAATCATGAAGTACACAATGTTCCTCAATTAAGGAAGAAACTGTTACCAATCCACTTGAAGTTCACAACTCCAATTACATAGAACGAGGGGAAGATGTCAAGCCAATGACAATAAACAAGGGCAGCTGCTTGGGAGGCAACCCAAGAAATCAGATTTGATTTTTCTATCCTTTAACTATTTAGTTCTTTATTTTTTTTTAATTGCATGTAGTTCTTTCTTATTTGCATGATTTTCTTACATTGGGGACAATGTAAGGTTTGAGTGTGGGGGGAGAGATTTAGGTTTTTATTTTTTTTTAGTGATATTGATCTGCTGATTTTGATAGAAAATAGGACCATCTTGATGCCTTTGAAAATTTTTGAAAAAAATTGGATTCCATGATTCTATTTGCCTATGTGTTCGAAGGTTAAGATCAACAAATGAGAATCAATGCTAAAAATTTAAAATCTATTTGATGCTTAATTGGTTAATGATTGAGAAAAACTAAGTTATGATCCATAGTAATTGATTTGAGTTGAATTTGTGTCTCATGAGTACTTGAACATGTGATATATGCTTAGTTGGCTAAGTTATCTGTGGAGTTGTCTATGTGCACTAATCTCATGCTCTAGAACTATTGAACTGCTTAAGTTTTTTACAGGACCATGTGAAAAAAAAAATAATAAGAAAAATTGGAAACCAGTGAAATTTGTTGAAAAAGAAACACAAGAGAAGTCATGTGGTGGGATAAGATGGAGCGTAAAACGCACTCTCCCATAAACACGTGCGGATAAGTGAGATGGAGCATAAAATGCACTCATTTACAAAAGAATGATTGAGGAAGGTGAAACGGAGCAAAAAATGCAT
This sequence comes from Panax stipuleanatus, assembly GCA_020205555.1. NCBI lineage: Eukaryota > Viridiplantae > Streptophyta > Magnoliopsida > Apiales > Araliaceae > Panax > Panax stipuleanatus. The sequence continues at coordinate 60,271,169 of CM035124.1, read as the reverse complement.
TCACCGGAAACAAATAGTAAAATGAAAGGGTTCTGGTAAAAAATTAAAGCATAAAAATATGTTTTGAGTTTTGAGTGGTGTGCACGGTTTTTGCTCCATGATAATTAAGTTGAGTAAGTGTGTGGATCATAGAAGAGGACTTATGTGATTACAATTTAACTTAATGAAATTCATTGGTGAAATGGCAAGGTGGTTATCGTGAGTTAATTGATGAACATTGATTATGCTTTTGTGGGTTTAGTATTGATAATTATGATTTGATCTTAAAATCTTTTAACATTATGGTTGAATGGAATTGTTTTTGGAAATCAAACTTTTGGTTTACACGAGGACGTGTAAAGGCTAAGTGTGGGGGAATTTGATAAGTACATAATATTCATTTATTTTTATTCCTTTATATTTAGTTTACTATATATTTTATAGTGTATATGGACTTATTGAGATGTTTATTATTTTCAGGTGAATTAAAGCTAAAATGATGGAAACAAGTTGATTTGGAGTTGAATTGAAGAGGAGTTTGACCAGCAGTTGACTTTCTCAATATTTGGAGATTCCTACATGGAATTGGATTGATATTACTATTAGAATTAGGACTTCTTTGGACTGAGATTTTATTTCCTTATTAGATTCTATTTCTTTATGGAAACTAGTTATAATTGCAATTCCTTTTAGGATTTGGATTCCTAGTTCTCATAGAATTTAGGTCTTTGTCTAGCACTATAAATAGAGGATGATAGTCAAGGTTTTATTTCATTCAATCTTCTACCAACTATCATACCTCATTGAAGTGTAGACTTGGAGCATGTCAGGCTAGTTTCTTTATTCAGTTCTAAAGGGAGGTGGAACCTTGTTACAAGTAATTAATTAATTAAGTATTATTATTTATTCCTTCTTGTATGAAATTTCTTCTGATAATCTGTTTTCATTGATTGTATGCTAATTGATCTAATTAATTTGATATGGCCAATTGAGTTAATTTAATCATTATCATATGCTAGATTAAGATTGGTATTACGTGTAATTGATATCTGTCTTCATCACAAGTAGTAAATTAGTGATACTAATTGTGGACAAGCTTTTGTGTATTGCTAAGATTATCAGAAAATAAGTTAAACAAATCGAGCTTATGTGTTTGTTGCTTGGATTAGCCTAATTCTCTATTTCTTAATGCTTCTATCATATTAAATCTAGAGAGCTTGTTCTAGGTTATATGCTAGTTGAATCTGGTGAAGAGCTTGTTTCATACAGTGAATATCTAAGGAGAATTTCGGATAGCAGAGCTTATTGTTATCTAGGGTTAATAGTTTCATTGAAGGGTAAAGAATAATAACTTGATTAATTAATTGCTGTGCTTGGTGAAACTGAACTACAGAACTGAAGTTTTTACATATTTGATTAATCTCTTTATTTAAATTCTATTTTTCTTAGTTTAAAACAATTTCAAAAATTCCCCATTTTTATTTTCTGTTAAAATAGTAGAATAAATCTAAAACAAACTCACTCTCTGTGGGATCGATCCTTGCTTACTACTGTGCTAATTATTTAAATTCGTGAAGTGAAAGTGAGGTTAATTTAGGAGTGTAAACGACAGCTCTCAATATCTTATGTGTTGATATATAATTATATATATTCCAATGATAATGTTAACTACACATCACACAAGATATTAATCATAGTTATATTAACTGTTTATATTAATATTCCTATTTAAATTTTGGAATATTACAGCAATTATAATTTATTTTGAATTTTAAAAGCCATATGGCTTGTTTGGCAAAACAGTTTATTTTTGAAAAAACAGATTTTTAATAGTTAAGGCCCCGTTTGGCAAAACAGAATTAAAACAGGTGCAAGGGCCTTGTTTGGTAAAAATAATTTAAAACCCCCTTTTTAAATTCTTTTCATAAATCATTTAACACATATTTTTAATGTTATACTTTAATTAATTAAATCTTAACATTCTAATTTAATTAATTAAAAGTTAACATCAATTAATCACATAAAAATTGCCACATAACAATTATAATTACTCGCTAATTATAATTTCATGTAACAATTACTACATAACTTCATCTAATTTAATTATCCCAATTGAATTAGAATTATAACATAAAATTATTACATATTAATTAAATTAAATATTAAATATTTATTTAATTAATATATTACACTTAATTAAATTACTTCACAACAATCACATAAATTATTTATTTTATTCAATAAATAAATAAATTAAAATATTTATTTAATTCAATAAATATCAAAATTAATATATAAAATTTTTTCACACCAAATCACATATTTCACAGTATATAACACATATACACATACTCAAACTCGAAACATATCATAATAAGAATTTTATTTATTAAATTTTCATTTATTAATTCTTGAAAATCCGGGTTGTCACAATAATAATAGTAGTTTATAATAGCAGTCCAAAATTTTCTACATGCTCTCCATAATAGAAAATAGAATAAATTTTATTTTACAATAAAATTCAAATGAAAGAACTTAAAACACATTCAAATCTAGGTCGCTACTTGAGATTGAAGAATGATCACAAAAACCAAGTTCTTTATTTACCAAATTATTTTTTTCAAATATTTTATATTTTTAAACATCATGAATTTACTTACTTCAGAGACTCTCCCATTTGTTGATTTATTTCTGGATTAATTTTCTTTTTTTTATATAGAAAATTGATATTTTCACATAAAAAATAATATTTCTACATGAATCCCTCTCACGTATTTCTACATGAAATAAAAAAATAATATTTCTACATAAATTTTGATATTGACCAAAAATTTGAGACTTTTACAAACTATGTAGAGTCGCAAGATACAGTTTCCTCCTCTCAGTCGTACAGCCGAAAGAAGCACTTCAATCATCAATAAATATATTTTTTTACTGATGTATTTTGACCCCCCCCCCCTCTAAAAACGTTCTGGTACCGCCACTGATCTAAACCAAGAAAATTTCAAAGCTAGAGTTTAGGAAACTTTTAAACCATTCCTAAGAAGAGATGAATGATGGCTATTCCTTCTTGGGTGAGCTTGAAATCCCTCTTCTCTTTACTCCTCCCCAACCGTGGCCTCCCACTTCCATTCCCTCTCAAGCCCTCAAGTTTTCTTTAAGAGTTTGGGTGAGAATGAGGCAGAAAAACATATTGTTTCTTTTTCCACTTCTTTCTTTTTCCTAGTTTGATTATGGGGCTTGAAGACTTTGCAAAAACTCTCCCTCCTCTCCCTTTAAGGTTGCCGAATGGCATCTCTTCTATCACTCTATTTTGTTTCCTTTGTGTTAGCTAATAAGAGATGAGAGAGAAATGGAATGGGTTTTGGGTGTTAGTAATTTGTGTATAGATATATTTTGTATATCTACTTACATTCCCCCAACTTCTTTCTCTCTCTCACTCATCCTTTATTAGTTGGTTGCAAGTTTAGTTAAAAGATGGCTTGCACTCTTAATGTTACTTGTGATCTTGGTTAAAATGAGTGGCTTCATAAGAGATGGACACTTGTTGGGAGTTGGTAAATTAAATTATCACATTCATGCACCTCCTTCCCTTCTCTTTCTTGGGCCAAAAATTTTGGGCTTTTTCTTCCCCAATTTGGTTCAATTTTATTGCTTCATTTACTTACTCCCATGTCCACCAAGTCCCTTAACAAGTGGTTAAAGTTTGGGCTTCACATTTAATTCTTTTGTGCTTTTAAATTAATATATTTGGGCCATAAAAATTAGGTTGGTCCAACACATGTGATTTTATACTACCCTAATTATTTAATTCGGGTTCCATTTCCCATATTTGTAATATAAATCATTACTCATGTACATTTAATTTCTTAACCCAATTAAACTTGCTTTAATTAGGTTCTAAAATTAATTAGTTGAGATGTATAAAATAAATCTCTTAGGGTTAGTTTATATTTTAAATACTAACATCCTTCCCTATTATAACTCTTAGGTTATTTAATTTCCATACTTAATATATATATTAGGTTACATAAGTATCTTTTATTTGTTTATTAAATAATAAACAAATATAAACATTCAAATAATATAAATATTCATACCAAATAATTTAATACTTTGAGACATGTCCCACAAATCTCATACTATATATATATATATATATATATATATATATATATATATATATATATATATATATATATAGCACATCACTAAGTATATATATGTGCCTATACATATACTCATTTTCTTTTAACCTCATAGCATCTCTTCATTTAAAATTTTATTTCTTTAATAAAATTTTCACATGTATTATTATAAAATTTCTTACACCATTCAATTCACACCAAATTTATAGGTATCATAATACATTATCCTTAACATTCCTTCAAGTACATATAAATCTATTTCTAGGGTTTTAGAATTTTGTAACCCATATTTTTTTAATTCTCTTTCATATTTTAAACCATGTATGTTTTTCTTAAATTTTTTAATTAATCCTCAAATTTCTATCTACGTTTTATTCTTTTAACGTTTATTTTAATCACTCAAGATCTTATAAATCTTCGGGTTGCCACAATTGGAGAAATCGGATACTATGCTGAAGATAAGAAACTAAGAATGCAGTTGTTCTAGAAACGTTTGACTGGGGAAGCTAGAACATGGTATGCTCAACTAGATAATTCCAAAATCCACAGTTGGGAAGAGCTAGCACATGCTTTCCTAAATCAACACAGTTTCCAATCACAAATGGCTCCTAATAGGTATTAAACTACCAAGGTTAAGAAGAAAATCAGTGAATCTTTCCGTGAATATGCCCAACGATGGAGATGTCTGGCTGCTCAAGTCATTCCATCAATGACAGAAACAGAAATGGTCATGACATTCATTGATATACAAGAAGCTCCATTTTATGAGAGGCTCTTAGCAGGAATAGGAAAACTATTCTAAAAAATGATTAAACATGGAGAAATGGCTGAAATGGGATTGAGGTCCGAAAAGATCAAAGACCTTACTACTTTAGAAGTCGTGGCCGAGCACATTCAAGCTGGAAGTTATGGGAATAATCCTCGAAGAGTCCATAAAAAGAAGGAGGACGATGTATCCTTGATTCTTTAAGGACAAAATTAGAGAGGCATTGAAAACTTACCCATTAAAAGAAGAAATTATTCCAGTGTCCAAACTTCTGTACAAACTTCAAATCCTCCGTTTCAAAAAGATGGAGAAGTTAAATGTCAAAGAACATTCACACCCTTAGGGGACTCACTGGAAAATATACTAAAGCTTCTGACAACACAAAAGAAGATTGTCCATCTCCTTCCTCCATCTAAACTAAGTGGACGGATTTTTTACCCAAGCAAGAAATGTGCTTATCATTCTGGAGCTCCGGGCCATGATACTCAAGATTGTTGGTCTCTCAAACACAAAATTTAGGACCTGATAGACAGTGGGGAGATTGTGATAACAACACTAGAATAACCGCATGTTTAAGACAATCCTCTGCCTCAACACATGGAAGAGGGTGTCAATATGATCAGTATGGGAAACGAAGAAGGTTCCAAATACCTCTGGTACGTCGAGGAGTCCTCCCCAGTAAACAAGGATACGCTGGACATTTAGGAATGTTCAAAAATACGGTTTTTGATAGAACAATAAATCAAATCTATCAAGGAACAAGTTGATCAACTAGCAGAGCTGGTAGTTTATCAACATTAGATAACACGACAATTGATAAATCAGATTAATCAACGAGAAGCAAATCTTCCTACACCTGAAATTAGTCCCATTACCAAGAAGGATCATCACCGGTTCTATGAGCATGAACCCTGAGCAGACAAGGTTGTTAGGGAAGAAAAGTTCTGAGCTAACATGTAGTTCGCCTTCAAAAGGAATTTCACTCATTTGAATAAGCTTATGGAAGAAATTCTATAAATGTTGATCAACAAGGGGAAAGTCCCAGAATTGTTACCCCTAGTGGACCCTCGATCTAGGAAGTTCAATCTGGATATAATCTGTCAATATCATTCCAACACTCCTGGTCATGACACAGAGGATTGTTGGGGACTTCGTCAGTTAATTCAAAATCTAATTGAAAGTGGTGAGCTTGTGACGCCCTCAAATCCGGGTACCTTCAAACCCTGGGCATGGTGCTACACGGTGCTACTAACGACACATTCATTCAGCTGAAATACAACACTAAAATAAATATGCTTACCCTATTATTACATCATTATAATGTCTACCCAGATTCTTTATAACCATTACATTCATTCGGAGTCATAATATCATTTATTACAATAATAATACTATGCTATTACAAGGATAAACTATTTATCCATCTTGGACTTGCCCTTGTCCTTAACGGATCCTTCGGTCCATTCGCTCTTAGCTAAAATCATATAATTTAAGCAAGAACGAGCATAACTAGCTCAACAAGTTTAACATTATAATCTACAACCACAAAAATCAAGAATCATATGATTTCATCTTCAATAATTGTACAATAGTTATGAAGTACAACGGATAATCAAAATAGCGTTTTGATTTCTTTAAAACCATTCCCAAGGACTTATAGTCTTTTAAGAATCTGAGCTGGTTAAAGAACATGAACATTCCATTTAGTTTTCATTTATGAAAAGAACAACCCGGCACTAACACCGCAAGTTCGATATAGCTTATGAGCACATCGGTGATCAGCTTGTAGTGCTCTATGTTGATCAACACTCATCCTTAAACGTATTTATGTTTAATTGTAGCTACCTCATGTGCTTATCGATTAAACGACTATAAAACATTTGTATATTCATACTCAGGCTTGCCTTTGAATTCGTACCAAAGCAATTGGCATAGGATAGCAACATCAAGAAAACTTTGAAAGATTTATGGAAAAATCAATCAAAATACTTTAAATATAAGTCTAGCCGAATCTAATGGCATCAACTATTCAATAACAGTTCATGCATATGAAACCATGCATAATGACTATTTGTCCAACTTTAATGTGTAGACAAGAGTTTAGAAAACTTGCCTTCGTGTCTTTAAATATTTAAGTCTACTTCACTCGTGTCTTTATAACTTCTACAAGACAAAAACACATAGCATACCAATGAGATTACCACAATTGATACACATTGTATTAACTATCTTCTCCTTCTTGTATAGTTTATCCGAATTGTTAAACTAATAACATTCGTTTAAGTTATTTAGCATCTGTTACGGCTTATTAACATTCATATGTTATAAGTCGACTCTTATCGATCATCGTTAAATATAATGATAGACAAAACCTTAAACGATTTGATAACTCGAATAAACCTTCCCTAGATTATCGATATCGAACTCCGTATAGAAATCACATGAGTTTTATCTTCATTTCTTATCATTCTTCTACTACGAACATCTATTTTTACCATATGACTACAAGACGCGCGTTTAACTTGACTACGATTCAAGATTTACGTTTTTGAACTTCGAGTTTTTGAATTTAAATACGTTTATTCAACGTTTAATTCTTAAAACCATCCTTAAACATGTTGTTTAAAAGTTCTCTCTTCATGTATATTATTTATATATTTGCCCCATAATTACCATGTAAAAAGTTAGGTTAACAATTGTCCATGTCAGAAAATTTTCCCTTAAGGGCGCTGCGGCGCCGTGATTTACTCACAAAGTGGCGCTACCGCGCTGCTCTCGCAGTAACTAAAACCTTGGTTAGGCGCTGCGGCGCCATCTTTTGTTGATCAAGCCACGCTGCGGCACCATCTATCCAGAGAATTTCTCTTGGATAGGAGCTGCGGCGCTGCGGTGCCAGCCCTGAACCTTTGAATATTTTTTACTTTTTTTCAATTACTCGAAATTCGCGAGCTCGTAACTCAATTGTTATAACTCAGAATTTGCTCATTCCAGAGCCATTAGCTCACATATAACATGTTCTACGACTCCATCTAGTCGAAATCCATTTCTGAATCCGCTGGCTAATTTAATTTGGCATTTTGTCCATTTTCTCGCGTTCGTTAAACGTTTATGAACGTTCACGCTCATTTCTTTGTTTTAAGTCCGAATTCGACCATTCTTGCTCTCGCAAGTCTTATTTGTCTAATTATACACTACGCCACCGAAAACCATAGTTTCTGAGTTAAACGGCGACTTTTGACTTTCATTCCGATAATTGTATGATTTCAACATTTTAACGTTTAATTCTTGTAAATCTCGTCGTAACTTCGTTATTTAAGATTTTTACTCTAAACAAAATGAAATTAATCCATTGGTTATTCATTTATGATTCTAACCAATATAAACTTCTAAGTTTTAATGGTTTCACTTGCTCATCCTCAAAACTTTCAAGATTTTTGATGGTTTCTTCTTTAAGTTCTTAATCAACCATTATGATTTCATCTGTTCACGGCTTATTAGTGTTCTAAGTTCACTACAAAGCCGTCCTTATTGCTTTTTACATAACATGCTCCACCAATTCACTTCTCTATCAATTATATATTGAAGGAAGATGAAAATGAAGGTTTCAACAATTATACCTCTTGGTGTCCTTTGAGTTCTTGAACTTTTGTTCTTGATAAAAGGCATAACTAGCTTTCTTGCTCTTTGATTCCTTATTAATGCTTTCTTCTTTCTCTCTCTTAATATGCTAGTTGCTCAAATTTGTGAAATCATCAAATGACCAACCAAGCTTCTCTTATATAGATTTGCAAGACCAAGGGTATTTTGGTCTTTTAGGCAAACCTCCTTAACCCCATGTCATGCCCATATGCTACCATGTGCTACCATGTGCTATCATATGCACCACATGTCATTCCATCTATTCCCATGTGCTACCAATTGCCCCTATGGACCCCCCACATTGGTTGCCCCATGGATTTTACCCACCCACCCATCGGTTCGACCCACGGGTTCGGTTCGTGGTTAGGGCTTTAGAATTAATTCACTTTGGGCCTATGCTTAGGCTTAATTTAATCATCATTGCGCTTTAATTAATCACCAATTATTCTTGACAAAATTCAAGTCCAATGGTTAAAGTCCATTAAAAATTATCGTATTCTTATCGTATATACTTCGTATGATATTCGTATTATACGTCGTATTATCTTGGTATTATACTCGTATAATATCTAGTATTATACTCGTATTCATCAAGTATGATAATCATTATTATTACACTTAACCAATTTCATTCTTAGGTTTTACTTTCCATAACCCTTAGGGTTTTAAGTCCTCAAGCGAAAACTTTGCGAGCCATAATTGAAATATTATTAAATATTCTATCTTGTCTTCAAATCCTAACATTATGCGTTTCTCGAAAATTCAAAATGTATTCCCGAGCAGAAACGGATGAATAATGATTTTACGAAAATTTCTCAGAAAACTTATATTCTCATCTTGGAAATTCAAATCATTTAATTCTAGAACCTAGCCAGAATCCTAACCACATTTTCATCTTCTAGCTCATAGAATGACCTTTAAATAACTTTCTCACTTTAATAAAAATATATGTAAAATTTTATTCAGTAAACTCAAATAAAGTTTATTTACCTAAAAGTCTGATTTTCTCGGGCGTTACATTCTCCCCCTTATAAGAATTTTGTCCCCAGAATTTCAATACAAGTTAGTCAAATAAATGGGGATATGCCTTCTTCAACTTGTCTTCGAGTTCCCACGTTGCTTATTCGGCATTGTGGTTCCTCTATATCACCTTCACTGAAGGTATTACTTTGCTCCTTAAGACTTGTTCTTTCCTATTAATAATTTGAATCATAACTTCCTCATACGTTAAGTCGTTCTCAACTTGAATAGGTTCATACTCGATTACATGCGTATAATTTGGCTTATAAGAACGCAATATCGAAACGTGAAACACGTTGTGAATATGTCCCAACTCCGGAGGTAATGGTACTACGTAAGCCACCTCTCCTACCCTTCGCAAAATCTCTAAAGATCCTATAAACCTAGGGCTTAGTTTTCCCTTCTTTTTGAAGCGTATCTTCCCTTTCCAAGGTGATACCTTCAAGAATGCGTACGAACCGACTTCAAACTCTCTATTCTTTTGATGCGGATTTGCATACTTTTTATGTCTGTCTTGAGCTAAATACTAGTTGCGTTCGTATCAACTTAACCACCTCCGTCATTTGTTGTACCATTTATGGTCCTAACATTCGACGTTCTCGTACTTCATCCTATCATAGAGGGGTTCTGCATTGTCGTCCATATAACGTTTCGTAAGGCAAAATGCCTATACTTGCGTGATAACTGTTGTTGTAAGAAAACTCTACCAAAGGTAGATGATCGTCCCAACTTCCTTTAAAATCCATAACGCAAGACCTTAATATATCTTCTAGCGTTTGAATTGTTCTTTCACTTTGTCCATCCGTCTGTGGATGATACGCCGTGCTCAACTTCAGCTACGTTTCTATTTGCTCTTGCAAACTTTTCCAAAAATTCGAAGTTAATCGTTGATCACGATCTAAAACAATCAAAATTGGTACTCCATGTCTTAAAACAATCTCCTTGACATAAAGCTTAGCTAACTAGTCCAAGTTATACTTGATTCTTATCGGCAAGAAATGAGCCGACTTCGTCAAACGATCCCTTATTACGTAAATAGAGTCGTATTCCTTCTGCGTCGTTGGAAGTCCTACCACAAAGTCCATCGTGATATGCTCTGACTTCCATTCTAGAATCTCCAATGATTGTAACAATCCACTCGATCGTTGATGCTCAACCTTAACTTTCTGACAAGTTAAGCACCTACTTATATACTCTGTTGTTTCCCTCTTTATGTTTGGCCACCAAAAGTTCTGTCGAAGGTCTTGATACATCTTGGTACTTCCAGGATGAATTGAGTACCAAGAGTTATGTGCTTTGTCCATTATCTATTCCTTCAACTTTGTATCACACGGAACCCAAATTCATCCTTCAAATCTTATTAACCCTTCGTTATCAAGACTATACTTATCCTCTGTACTGTCTGCAATCTTCTTCTTTATCTGTTCACACTTATCATCTCTGAGTTGCACTTTCTTCACCTTTTCCACGATTGTAGGTTGAACCTCCTTTGCAAACAGCTTCTTCCTTCCTCACTTGGAAATCTTACATCTATTCCAACATTGCCATCTCTGTTATCAGTTTCTCTTGAGTCGTTAACATTGATCGTTTCTCCCGACCCTTTCTACTTAAAGCGTCGGCCACCACGTTCGCCTTTCCTGGGTGATACATGATATTGCAATCGCAATCCTTTATCAACTCCAACCATCTTCGTTGTCTCATATTCAACTATTTCTGTGTGAAGATATACTTCAGACTTTAATGATCTGTGTATATCTCACATTTCTCCTCGTATAGGTAATGCCTCCAAATTTATAAGGCAAAAACCACCGCTGTAAGTTCTAGGTCATAAGTAGGATAACCTTTCTTATACTTCTTTAATTGTAGAGATGCATACGTAATGACCTTGCCATACTATATGAGCACGCAACCCAATCCTCTATTCGAAGCATCACTATATACTATAAAATTCCTCGTATCATCTGAGAAAGATAATACTGGTGCTTGACTTAATCTCTTCTTCAGCTCTTAAAATATGTCTTCACACTTCTCCGTCCACATATATTTCACTGTCTTCCTTGTTAAATCTGTCAACGGAGTAGCTATCTTAGACAAGTCCTGGATGAACCTCCAATAGTATCCCGCCTAACTCTATGAACTTCACACCTCTGTTGGCGTTCTCGGTTGTTCCCAATTAATTACTGCATCCACTTTAGCTGGATCTACTGAAATCCCATCCTTGTCGATAACGTGCCCCAAAAACTACACTCACTCAAACCAAATTCACACTTGAATTTCGAATACAACTTCTCCTTTTGTAGTGCTTCTAACACTAATCTTAAATGTTCAGCGTGATCTTTTGGCATCTTTGAATAGACTAGAATATCATCAATGAACACTATTTGAACACTGTTCATTATATCCATGAATGCGGCTGGCACATTAGTTAACCCAAACGACATTACAAAGAACTCGTAATGACCATAACGAGTCCTGAATGCTGTCTTAGATACATCCACTTCTCTGACCCTCAACTGGTGATACCCCTGTCCATAAATCTATCTTAGAAAAATACTTCGCCCCTTTCAACTGATCAAAAAGATCATCGATCCTGGGCAATGGGTATTTATTCTTTATCGTTAACTTGTTCAACTCTCTGTAGTCGATACAAAGTCTTAACGATCCATCGTTCTTCTTTACAATCAATACCAGCGCTCCCCATAAAGAGATACTCGGTTGAATATACTTCTTATCTAATAGTTCTTGCAACTGAATCATTAACTCCTATTCTACCGGCTCCATACGTTATGGTGCCTTCAAAACTAGTGCCATCTCTGGCACAACATCTGTAACGAATTCGATCTCCCTAGCGGGTGGAAGACCTGGCAAATTATTTAGAAATACGTTCGCAAATTCATTGACTATAGCTATCTGTTCCAATGTTTCTCCCATTCGCTGGGTATCAACAACATGGCACAGGTAACCTACACATTCTTTCCTTAACAACTTTCTGGCTTGTGTCATGGTTAAACAACAAGAGCGTCCCGGTGATTTACTACCGTAGAACACTATCTTGGGTTTCTTATAAATTCGAAGGTTCACACTTTTTTTTTGGCAATCGATAATCGCCCCATAGTTAAACAACCAGTCCATCCCGAGAATTACATAGAATTCTCCCAACATTATCGGTATAAGATCTACCGATAACTTGTTACCTCTTATAACTACACAACAACTCCTATGAACATAATCAACAGGAATTACTTCTTTGTTTTCTACCTTAATATTCAAAGGTAATACAAGTTTTTCAGGGAGTAATCCTAACCGTTTAGCAAATTCACATGCTATAAAAGAGCAAGTAGCACCCGAATCAAACAATAGATATGCATTTTTATCGTTGACCAGGATAATACCTGCTACAACATTGCTTGATGCCACCACATTCTGGACCTCATATTAAATGTACTGGTCGTCGGTCTACTTTGTGGTGCAGGACCACTAATTGCTAGATTACCACCACTAACCCCCTTCCCATTGTCGGACCCAATTCTCGGACAGTTCCTTGCCATGTGGTCCATGGACCCACACACAAAGCATCCCCTATTCTTCTTAGGGTTGGGACAGTTAGGCGAGATGTGCCCTTTCTATCCACCGGATACTCAACAACCTGATGCTGGTAATCCTGATGTGAACTCCTATGAATATAGGACATTTTGCTTATTTTCTGCTTCTTGCTCAGAAGCTCTCCCTTAAGTTCCTGGACCTCAACTTTTAGATCCCGGACCTTATCCTTCTCTAGAACTTTCTCGTCGTGCTCCACCTCCCAAAAGATCTCCATGTCCTCCTTGTCCTCCTGGATGTCGTGAACTTCCTCCCTAAGCTCACGCACCTCCTTACTCAGCTGGACATTTCTGTCTAACACCTCCATGAACAATGCCTTCATGGACTTTGCCGGTGTCAGCTCCTCCTCCTTAGTGGGAAGTACCGGATTAATCGATACCACCTCCACTTCCCCTTCAGACATACCATCAAACAATGATGAAAAATCAAAGTTATCAAATGCTCAGACGGATACTCTTCCTCTGGATCAGTTTCTTATAGGTTCATAAGAGGTACCTCCGCTTCGGGCATCGGTACTATCTCTACGAGCTTGACAGATTTCTCATTTACTTCATGTACTTCCCTATATATGGACATATCTCCTGACATCTACAATAAGACAAGATAGCATGATTAGTACACAATCAAAATAGTATAAACATATATCACATTTAATATGTTTAAGGTTACTTTCTTCTTTGAGACTCTACTCGAGTTTTTTCACTTCTAACTTCTACTTCTCTTCTTAAGGTTATAGCCTAAGGTTTCCCCCCCTTAAGTTTTATAACCTACAGCTTTGCTACCAACCTATGACGCCCCCAAATCTGGGTACCTTCAAACCCTGGACATGGTGTTACACGGTGCTACTAACTACACATTCATTCAACTGAAATACTGTAACGCCCGAGAAAATTGAACTTTTATGTAAATTAATTTTATTTGATTTATTGAATAAAATTTAATTATATGTTCATTAAACTGAGTAAGCTATTTAAAGGTCGTTCTATAACCTAGAAGATGCAAATGTGGTAAGGATTCTGGCTACGTGGTAAAAATAAATGATTTGATTTTCCAAGACGAAAATAAAAGTTTTCCAAGAAATTTTCGTAAAATCACTATTCATCCATTTTTGCTCGGAAATTATTTTTGAATTTTCGAGAAACACATAATGATAGGATTTAAAGACGGGATGGAATATCTAATAATATTTCAGTTATGTCTCACGAAGTTTTCACGTGAGGACTTAAAACCCGAAGGGTTAGGGAAAGTAAAACCTATGAATAAAATAGGTTAAATATAATAATAATGATTATTATACGAAATGAATACGAGTATAATACTAGATATTATACGAGTATAATACGAAGAGGATAAGAGAATTAATATGACGTATAATACAACGTATAATACGAATTTTATACAAAGTTAATGTGTCCAATTTGAATTAATTCTAATAACCAAACCTGTGGATCGAACTGATGTGCTAACGGGTGGGTTAAACCCATTGGGCAACCCATAAGGGGCCCATAGGGAAGATGGGAAGACATGGGGAGACATGGGATGACATGTGGGGTGTATATGATAGAACATTCTAACACAAGGGCTTGACATGTGTTGAGGAGGTTTGCCTTAAAGACCAAACTACCCTTGGTCTTGCAAACATATAAAAGTGAAGCTTGGTTGATAATTTGGTGGTTTAACAAAGTTCAACAACTAGAATTTTTAGAGAGAAGATAGTAAGAAACAAGCAATCAAAGAGCAAAGAAAGCTAGCTATTCTTTTTGTCAAGAACAAAAGTCCAAGCACTCAAGAACAACAAGAGGTATAACATTCAAACTTTAAATTTCAACTTTCTTCAATATATAATTGATAGAGAAGTGAACTGGTGGAGCATGATTGGTAAGAAGTAATAAGAGTGGCCTTGTAGTGGACTTAAAACACTAATAAATCCATGAATAAGTGAAATCATAATGGTTGATTAAGAACTTAATGAAGAAACTATCAAACTCTTGAGATTTTTAATGATAAGTAAGTAAAACCATTAAAACATAGAAGTTTATATTAGTTAGAATCACTAATTTATAACCAATGGATTATTCCATTTGTTTCGGAGAAAAAATCTTGAATAACGAAGTTATAGCGAAAGTTACGAGAATTAGACGTTAAACGTCGAAATCGTAAAATTCCCAGAATAGAAGTCAAAAGTCGCCGTTTAACTTCGAAACTTTGGTTTTTGATGGCATAACATATAATTAAGTAAATAAGACTTGCGGGAGCAAGAACGAACAAATTTTGACTTAAAACAAAGAATTGAGCGTTGAACGTTCACAAACATTTAACGAATACGTAAAAATGGACTAATCGGCGAATTTATCGCCAACGGATTCAGAAATGAATTCCGACTGGATGGAATCGTAGAACATAAGATATGTGAACTAATGGCTTTGAAACGAGCCAATTCTAAGTTGTAACGATTGTGTTACAAGCTCGTAAATTTGAATATTTGAAAAAAAATTGTAAGGCTGGGGGCTGGCGCCTGCAGCGCCGCCCAGGCTTTGTGTTCCAGCATTACAGCACCGGGACAGGGCTGAGACACTGCGAGATTGCGCCGCAGAGCTGCTTTTATAGCTAAGGTTGGCGCTACAGCGCCATTAACAAAAAAAAATTCGACATAAAGGTTTGTTAACCCAACTTGTTACATGGTAATTATGAGGCAAGTATATGGTTAATATTCATGAAGACAAACTTCTTAAACAACATGTTTAAGGATGGTTTTAAGAATTAAATGTTGAATAAATGTATTTAAATTTAAAACTCAAAATCTAAAAACGTAAATCGTGAATCGTAGTCGAGTTTAATGCGCACCTTAAGGTTATATGATATGTAATAGAGGTGCGTAGTACGAGAATGTTCAGAAACAAAGATAAAACTTACGTAATTTCTATACGGAGTTTGATAACGGTAATCCGATCAAAATATGTATGACATAGCAAACCAGTTAGGGTTTCGTCTGTCGTTGTGCCTAACAATGATTGACGAGAGTCAGTTTATAACATATGAATGTTAATAAGCTATAACAAATTTTAAATAACTTAAACGGATGCTATTAGTTTAACAATTCGGCTAAGTTATACAAGAAGGAGAAGATAGGTTATACAATGTGTATTAATTATGGAAATCTCATTGGTATGCTATGTGTTTATGTCTTATAGAAGTTGTAATGACCGAGTAAAGTAGACTTAACTGGATTAAAGACACAAAGGCAAGTTTTCTGAACTCTTGTCTACACTTTATGTTGGGCAAGCTGTCAATATGCATGGTTTCCTATGCATAAATTGTTATTTAATAGTCGATGCCATTTGATTTGGCTAGACTAAGACTTCAAGTATTTTGGTTGGTTTTTCCACAAATCTTTACAAAATATTCATAATGTTGCTATCCTATGCCAATTTCTTTGGTACGGATTCAATGGTAAGCCTGATTATGAATACACAAAGGTTTTGACGTCGTTAAATCGACATGCACTTGAAGTTGCCAAAACTTAAATGTAAATACGTTTAATGAATGAGTGTTGATTAACATAGAGACTACTGGCTGATCACCTGGACGTGCTCGTAAGTTATATCGAACTTACGGTCTCAGTGCCGGGTTATTCTTTTCATGAATGAAAACTAAATGAATGTTCATGGTCATTGACCAGCTCAGATTCCTAAGAGACTATAAGTCCTTGGGAATGGTTTTAAAGGAATCAAAATGCTATTTTGATTGTTCGTAATACTTCGTAACTATTAGTACAATTATTAAAGTTGAAGTCATATGATTCTTGATTTTGTGGTTGCAAATTAAAATGTTAAACTTGCTGAGCTAGTTATGCTCATTCTTGCTTAAAATTATATGATTTCAGCTAAGAGCGAACGGGCCGAAGGATTCGATAAGGACAAGGGCAAGTCCAAGATGGATAAATAGTTATCCTTGTGATAGTATAGTATTATTTTTGTAAATAAATGATATTATGACACCGAACGAATGTAATGGTTACAAAGAACATAGGAAGGGATTAATATAATGTAATATTTAGTAAACTTATGAATGTTGTTGAAGTCTTCAATTGAATGTATGGGTAGATAGTAGCACCATATAGCACCATGTCCAGGGTTTGAAGGTACCCAGATTCACAGGTTGGTATCAAAGTTGTAGGTTATAAAACTTAAGGGGTGGGGGAACCTTAGGCTATAACCTTGAGAAGAGAAATAGAAGTTAGAAGTAAATAAACCCTGGTAGAGTTTTAAAGAAGAAAGTAACCTTAAACATATTAAATGTGATATGTGTTTATAATATTTTGATTGTATACTAATCAAATTGTTGTGTCTTATTGTAGATATCAGGAGATATGGACTTGTATATTGAAGTGCAGGAAATAAGTGAGGAATCTGTTAACTTTGTGGAGATAGTACCGATGCCCGTAGCGGAGGTACCTATTGTGAACTTAGAGAAGACTGATACTAGAGAAGGAGGATCCGTGTGAATACTCTGATAACTTTGATTTTTTGCTATTATTTGATGGTATGTCGAGGAGGAGGTGGAGACGGTACCGATTAATCCGGTACTGCCTACTGAGGAGGAGGATGAGTCGACACTAGTAGAGTCCATGATGGCTTTGTTCATGGCGGTGTTAGACAGGAATGTCCAACTGAGTAAGAAAGTTTGTGACCTTAATAAGGAGGTTCACGATGTCCAGGAAGACAAGGAGGACATGGAGGTTTTATGGGTGGTCAAGCACGATGAGAAAGTTCTAGCTAAGGATAAGGTTCGGGATCTAAAACTTGAGGTCTGGAAACCAAAGGAAGAGCTTCTAAACAAGAAGCAGAAGATAAGATTAATCTCTTATATACATCGGAGTTAGCATCAGGATTATCAACATCAGATTGCTGAGTATCCTGTTGAAGTAGGGAAAACTCGGCATACTATTAGCCAAGATGTGCTGGCCAGTATGGCCGATGCGGAATACGACAATGCCGTTAGGTAGATGTAGTCTAGTTATGTAGCTATGTAAATATTGTGTAGCTAGTAGTGACATAAATCCCTCTTTTGTATAAACAAAGAGTACTATTTTGTAAATCCCAATTTTTGGAAAGCAATTGTGGGATAGTGTTGTCAGTGGCTAAAGCCATGTAATGACTGACGTTGTAGTGTTATACTACAAGCAGAAGCATATTGATACGAGAAGTTTATTGAAATGCTTGTCAATGTGTTTGAGTTATTATTTATTGTTAATAATAACGACTGAAGAAATAAATAATAATGAAACTATTTTCGCATTAACAGAAAATGCCGCCAAGAAGATGACAAAGAAACCAAGAAGCAGAGCCTCATATTGAGGAAGAGCAAGAGAATCAGAATAACCCGATGCAAGAATTTGTGAACTTATTAACTGCAACTTTTAATTAGACCAGAGAGAATGTACGAACTAATCCTACGATAGATCGTGCGACTACCTTTAAGGAATTTAAGATTAATGGTTCGCCTGAGTTCTATGGAATTACGGATCCTATCGCTGCCCAAACTTGGGTAAAAGAAATAGAGAATGCATTTGTAATAACAAATGTCGGGGAGGCGCAAAAGACTTCTTTTGTGACTTACATGATGAAGGGCGAGGCCAACTACTGGTGGGAGGCAAACCAGGGTAGGGCCGGGACAGAAGCGGTTACGTGGACGTGGTTCAAGGAGTTATTCTTTGAGAACTACTTCCCCACCGAGCATTCAGGGGATGATGGAGATTCAGTTCTTAGAACTGAAGTAGGGGGACATGACGGTTCCCCAATACGCAGCCAAATTCAATGAACTTGCAAGGTTTTCTCCACATCAGGTGGACACGGAGTTAAGGTAGGATAGGATGTTTGAGCAGGAATTAAAACCCTGGCACTTTAGCCGAATATCGATATTCTAAAGTGTTACTTTTGGAGCCGTGCTAAAGAAGGCAATAATAGTTGAGGGTGGTAGTGAGGCTTTTAGCCAATACTATAAGGAAATGAATAATAAGAATAAGACTGATGTGTCAGTTAAAATAGAAGGAGCTAATGGAAGTGGTCAGCAGAGGAAGGGTTTTAACTCTGGGAATACCAGAGTAAAGCAAGGGGATCCTAAAAGGAGGGTCGAGGTGTGACGCCCTAAAATCCGGTTTATCTTAACACCCAGATTTCGTACATCACACTCCATACATACATCATTATATCTTGAAGAATAACGATATATCCATTCATTTGCCAAGTTTTATTACCTTAAAACCATCCTTTATTACAAACAATGATAATTACATTATTCTCTTCATCTTACAAGTGTGACTTAACTAGTCACCATATCTACAGAATAGTTTAACTAACTATTATACAAGTTATGGCTTGATCTTCATACTCATTCATACGACGAATGACACTTCATCTTGTGACGCTAATGGTACTCGCAACCATAGCACCTTACCATTGCAGGACATCGATCATCTTGATCGTCACAGGGTCCTTTAATATATACTACCGTCGTTCGCTGAAAATGTTTTTATTTCAAGCAAGTGTGAGCATTCAATTGCTCAGCAAGTCATAGCAGTTGAATAACAACCAAAGCAAGAATCAAAATTCTTTTCAGACTTCAATAACCGAACAAAGGTTATGAAGCAGCTCAAATAATAGGAATACGTTCTGATTCCTATCATTTTAAAACATTCATTTTCTACTCAGTTCATATACATTCTGTCTGGCTAGATTTATTAGAATAGACTTAACAATAACGGTTCATGAATAAACCAAACTTCCTAAGATGAAGCTGTTCAATCACAGAACAGTTCATTCCACAGAAACACCGAAGTGTTACATTGTGGCACAAGGCCTCATACATACCAACACCTTCTACAAATATCACACATTTGCACATACGAAATACTTTCTCATGTTCAATGTCTGAGAAAGTTAAGAGACTAACATTTATAATAAAATATGAATGAAGTTAGGAAACTTGTCTTAAGCACAGCTACCGCTAACAATTTACGCGGAACTGCTCATCGAAATTTTTATGTATCACATAAAGAATAACACATACCAATTAGTCATATACTAGACTTATACATTG
Source organism: Panax stipuleanatus (assembly GCA_020205555.1). Classification (NCBI taxonomy): domain Eukaryota; kingdom Viridiplantae; phylum Streptophyta; class Magnoliopsida; order Apiales; family Araliaceae; genus Panax; species Panax stipuleanatus. The sequence goes on along the minus strand of CM035124.1, from coordinate 60,250,919 downwards.
GTTTAAATTTTACTTTACTTCTTATGGTTCGCGTTCTTGTAATCTAAGTTTACGCGACCAACCGCCATATTCATTTCTTCTATTCTTTCAATAATATTATACGTATCACACCTCGAGTCTCTAAAAGTATTCAATATAGTACACTGAGTGGTTTCCCACAAACAACCAACAAACTAGTTTTCCTTCTCGTCTACAATGTCTTTCACAGTGAGTTAGATCGATTGCTAGTTCGTATTAACCGTCGCTCTCTGACAGAATCGTTTAGCCCAGATACTATATCTCGACCATTATAGACTACGATTGCATTAAAATTTAGACTTAACTTATCCGAACTATTATAACTATAATGTTCGTTAAGTTAGTCATCATTTCATATCATACAACGTCCGGTCCATTTGACTCAGAACGTTATTCAAGTTATTACCATTAACTCGACTTGTTCAACGTTTACACATTGTTCATTATTCTTCATTCTCTTACTTTTAAACCATACACGGTGTGTATGATAAGCACGTCTAACTTACGTGTACACTTAACACCTTTATGTCAATTTAAGTGTTTTACGTTTACTTATCTTTTTATGTTCCGTTTATCCGATTCACACTCGGACTTCCATTCATCTTATTACTGTTCGTTACGGCTTTCTTGATAATTACATATCTTACTATGCCAACATCGTCAACGTCTAAGTTATACAACCAATGTACACTTAGAACAATCACCCTACGTTAATACGATTAACGAGGATCGTTCACGTATCCTGCGCCCACGTTACTCGTCTCTTAAACTTTCACTCAACCTTTACTTAAGGTTTAAATCAATTATTTAAATGTTACATTATGTAAATTATATGTTTACTATCATTTCGTAAATGTTCCCCAAGTGTTGAGCATACAAAAGCTCTTCACTAGCTATTCCCCTGCACCAGCACTACGACACCGGTTCCCTTTGATTTGGTCCGCACTGCGGCGTTGCACATGCAGTGGCCAACCTCCCATACTAACGCTACGGCGCCACCTTTTTCAATCGAGGCAGCGCTGCGGTGCTGCTATTAGGTTTGTAAGATTCATGGATACCATCAAATTGCATAAAATAAGTAGAAGAATAATAAATCAAAGTTTTAAATTTTTAAAACCATATATCCGTATCATCCTTTATGCACAATTTTCAATTAAACAAAAATATAGAGATTAGATTCATAACCTTGAAGATTCTAGCTTCATTAGGTACGAGTTCAACTCCAAATCTTTTTCGCGCTCTACTTGAATCCACCAGGTTGATTCATTCTTTTGATCATCATTAGCCACCCTAAATGTTTGGCCTCTAGAGGTGATCCACCAAGGAAAAAGAAGAATTTAGGAAGATGGGTATTTGGCTAAACCCTAGTTTAGTTCTCTCTAGGAAAGGAGTGTTCTCCCAACTCTTGAAATTAATTGTCTAACCTTGTTTCATAACAAAACTTTCTTATTTATAGATGTAGGCAACCCTCCAAAATAATTTAGGATTAGGGTTTCATAATAATTAATTAAACTCTTTTAATTAATTAGGCCTTCTAATCTCATTAGGAATAATTAATTAAATTTTTTTAATAATTAGCCTCCTAATCTTATTAGGAATAAGTATGAGAGAGCATCTTATTAATTAATTCCCAAACTCTTTTAAAATTAAATCATAATAATAATAGTAATACCAATAATAAGACTCCTCTTATTAATTTATATTTAGTATTTCTAAAATATTAAATATTAAATATTAAATATTAAGCTATTTAATTTATTCTATCACCATAGATTAAATTAAATATACTTAACTTATTATTACAATTGTGCCATTTGCTTTTTTAATAAATATTCTTCCTTTTATGATGTGACCCTTTAGGTTCTTCATATTAAACCGGTTGTGAATAAATGAATTAGAACAATTCTAATCTAATTTAAATAAATAAATTAAACTAATAATTCATTTAAATAAATAACATTAATTCTACAATAAGGATAACTCTCCTTAGCGATCAACGACTTTCCAGATAATATAGATTTTAACATTAATCATAAAAGAACTTGTAACTTAATAGTTACCGTACAATTCAATCCTTCCACCATACAATGTGTGACGCCCCCAAAATAGGTTCAATACTCAACCCCTTTTGAGTCGCCAAATACACTCAACAAAATTCACATACAATCTTTCATATCATACGGTCGTGCAAAATACGACCATACAACTTTGAGTGTCAATACAGACATGTAGAAAATATTAACATTCAAACTAAATTCTCATTACATTTATTATCACACTATTTTAATAAAAAAACAATAGTGAGGACTTCTACAGCTCTAACTCGGACCATCACTCCATTCCCCGACTAGTACCCGCGATATTCTCATTTCCTGAAGAGAACAATGGAGGAAAAGGATGAGCTCAACTAGCCCAGTAAAAAATATTATGACTAAGATAATAAAAAATAAATTATCGTTAGCATTCAATAAATCAGATAAAATATTATGGACAACAAATTTTAGATCAATATTCGCAGCAAAAATACCAATTCATTAGAAGAGTTAAGTAGAGAATGATGTCTACTATATTCTTTGATTTAAAAGTCCATCATCAATATTTTATCCCTGTAACATCAATCAATATACATCTCGAATCAAATATCCATCTTTACACTACGGGCCAAAGATATTCATTTGTGTCATCAGTTGGTCATGTTGATCTCAACACCTGTCCATCTTTGCACTATGGCTAAAGATATTCATCAGGTAATCATTCATCTTTACACTACATGCCAAAGATATTCATCACGTAATTATTCATCTTTGCACTACAGGCCAAAGATATTCAGTTATATCACCATTTAGAACTGAGGATGATAAAAAATAATATAAATAACGGATCCAGTGAGATTATGGAAAAATATTAGAGAATTTATATAGAGTTCAAGAATAAAGATCAAAACCTGGATCCAATCAAAGATGATTTGGAAGAAAAAAAATATTTTGTTTTTATCGTGAACAGTACCTCATGAATAGTAACTCGACATGAAAAGATAAAAATTTCACAAGAAAGTTCAGACCAATATTCCAGTGAAATAATATTAGATGAAGCGCAAAACTCAAGTAATATCTGATCATTTCAGGAATTATAAAAGCAATACTTACCGTAGTAAGTATAGAGTTAGGAATCTGAAATGAAACAATATACGAAACTGCAATTGGATTTTCACCCGTCTGGCGGTAGTCTGCTCAGACAGATTTTTTCCATAATTTAATAACAACTGAATACAAAGGGTTATTCATCAGGCATGCGGTAGTCCGCGTAGACAGGTTATTCCCACAGAATAATAAAGAATAGAATAATAACATGATTTCACCATGCATGCGGTAGTCCGCATAGACAGGTTATTCTAACAGAATAATAAAGAATGGAATAACAACTATTACGAATATTGAAAGAAAATAACTCTCTTCATGAATACAAAAGAAATAATACCCCTCACCTTAAAATTTTAAAGACTGCACTAGTGTAATAGCAGAATACTCTTCTTCTTTCTCTCTTATTCTTTCTATACTTCCTCTCACTATAGCTTTAGTGAATTGGTGAGAAATAATGAAGAAATGAGTTTCTATTTATAGGATCGGCAGAGTAAAGGTAAAATAGTCTTTTGGCCATAATTTATGACATTATCGCTTACATTATCGATCCTATGACATCATTGCTTACATCATCGCTCCGATGACATCCTTGCTTACCTCATCGCTCCGATGACATCATTGTTTGCATCATAAAAGTTCAAATTTAATTTGAACTCTTCCACCTCGTTTAACTTTTATACCATAAATTTACTATAATAATGTTACCATTCAAATTATAAAAATCATACTATTATATAATCACATCATACTACTATAATGTAATATTATAATAATATATTTGAATAAAATATTTTATCGGACAAGATAAAATACCAACTTTCAACGAAAGTCATATGTTAAAAAATTCCTCCATTTAAATTCACATTGAATAAATATTTTCTTATTATATATATCAAAAATTAATTATTCACAAATAATATTACATAATTACAATATTGACAACAAGGTCGTTCTCAGGAAAGAGGGAGCCTTCCGATAAGGATTTTCCCTTACTGGCGCACAATTAATCAACCCCTTTCCTAGACATAACTTCCTTAGACATTGCCAATAATTCTATCTAATAATATTATTCAAATAATATGAATTATTGATTTGATAATTTGAAATAATGTGCAATGACAATTATTGAATCAATAATATAAAATAGCAAAGTAGAACTTATTGATATAAAATATTAACGTAGCAAATATTGAACCAATAAAATATTATACAATTATTGAATCAATAATATAAAATATTAAACAGTAATTACTGTAACAATAATTGAGTAAGTGCTTTCCTATGTAAGAATCAATAATTTGAAATACTGTGCAATACCGTCTGCTACTGTGCAACACAACGTATTACTGTATTTTAACCACCGGGTATTTCAACAGTACTAACAGTAATAATTTTGCAATTATTTTTATAAAAAGGTTACTTCTGTCGCTTTCTATATCCGACATTCATTCTGTTGTGGGGTCCACCAATGACTACGCCGTCGTACGAATATTCTCCGACAAAAAGAATATTCATTGACCAAACAAATATTCTGCGACACAACGAATATTTTATAACCACTTGCTTACTCTGTAAACTTTGCACATTTCACCCATAACTTATCACATTTATCAAATCAACACCTTACTATTTCAAATAAAGAAAATTAAATCTTATTCATAAAATTTGGGGTCTTACAACCTCCACTCCTTGTGAAATTTCGTCCTTGAAATTGACGTACGTACCTGCTATGTTGAAAAGGTGAGGATACCTCATTTTCATTTTTGATTCTAACTCCCAGGTCATTTCCTCGATATCATGGTTCCTCCACAAAACTTTACCTTATGGTATAACCTTTGAGCGTATAACATATTCCTTCCTATCCAAGATCTTAATAGGTACCTCCTCGTATGTTAAATCTTCGGCTATCTCGTCTGGTTCTAACTCAATAATGTGGTTTGGATCTTTCACATATTTACGAAGCACAGATATGTGAAAAACGTTATGAACACGAGACATGCTTGGAGGTAAGGCGAGTCTATAGGCCACATTTCCTACTCGGTCAAGGATTTCAAATGGACCAATGAATCGTGGGTTGAGCTTTCCTCTCTTTTCGAATCTTGTAACTCCTTTCCATGGAGCAACACGTAATAATACATAATCTCCGACATTAAACTCCACGTCCCTTCGATGAAGATCAGCATAACGTTTTTGTCGATCTTGTGCAGTTTGTATACGTTGTCGGATCATTTGATTTTTTTTCGTACTCATATGTACTAACTCTGGTCCCAACAATGTTGCTTCACCCACCTCATCCCAGCATACTGAAGAACGATATTTTCATCCATACAACGCCTCGAATGGAGCCATGCCTATACTTGCCTGATAACTGTTGTTGTAGGAGAATTCCAACAATGGTAGGTACTTATCCCAACTCCCTTTTAAGTCTAGAACATAGAGTCTCAATAGATCTTTAAGAGTTTGGGTAGTCCTTTCTGATTGCCCATCCGTTTGTGGATGATATGCCGAACTGAATCGTAAATCCTTGCCCATAGCTTTCTGCAAGCTGACCCAAAATCGTGAAGTGAATCTTGGGTCACCATCCGAAACTATGGATACTGGCATGCCATGCAATCTCACAATCTCATTCATGTACATACGTGCAAGACGTTCAAGGGAATAAGTCTCTCGTATTGGCAAAAAATGAGCAGACTTGGTTAATCTATCAACAATAACCCAAATCGCATCTATGCCTTGAGAAACCTTGGGAAGACCCGTAACGAAATCCATGGTAATGTGTTCCCACTTCCACTTTGGAATCTCAAGTGGTTGCAATGGACCCTTTGGCACTTGATGCTCCGCCTTGACACGTTGACACGTTAAACACTTTGAGATAAACTCTGCGATCTCTCTCTTCATATTGCTCCACCAAAATGTATGTCGAAGATCACGGTACATTTTGGTACTCTCAGGATGGCTTGCAAACGGTGTGTTGTGTGCCTCCATCATAATTCTATACTTCAAATTAGAATCGTCAGGAACACAAAGTCTGGAGTTACTCGAAGTATTCCTTCTTCATCAATCCTTGCTTCTGGAATAGCACCTTCTTGCACCTTCTTCCTCATATTCATCAGCTCCGGGTCTGTAGCTTGAGCAGCTTTAACTTTATCAATTAAAACTGGTTCTAAGCGTATACTTGACATCATCACGTGGCCGGAGTCTAGAACTCTATCTCCATCTTTTGTAAATCACACAAAATAGGCCTTGAAAGCATCGCATTCGTTCTCGCATATGATCTTCTACTCAACGCGTCAGCTACCACGTTTGCTTTACCAGGATGGTATTGGATGGTTGGGTCGTAATCTTTCAACAGCTCCAACCAATGTCGTTGTCGTATATTGAATTCGTTCTCGGTGAAAAAATATTTGAGGCTTTCAGGGTATATTAGGATGTCATCAATAATGACAACCACGAAATGATCCAAATATTTCTCAAATATTTGGTTCATCATGTCCATGAACGCAGCATGGACATTGGTCAATACGAAAGATATAAGTAGAAATTCGTAATGCGCGTATCGAGTTCTAAAGGCAGTCTTTGGAATGTCATCAGTTCTAATCTTTAACTGATGATATCCAAAATGGAGATCGATCTTTGAGAAGAAATACGCACCTTATAATTGGTCGAATAGGTCATCAATGCGAAGTAACGAATACCTATTCCTGATGGTGACATGATTCAACTACCGATAGTCAATACATAGTCGCATACTACCGTCTTTCTTCTTTACGAATAAAATATAAGCACCCCAAAGAGACGTACTAGGACGTATAAAATCGATGTCTAACAACTCCTGTAGTTGGACCTTTAACTCCTAAAGTTCAATAGGAGCCATTCGATATGGGGTTGTAGAAAAGGGTTTCGTACTGGGTTCAAGGTCAATAAAGAATTCAACTTCACGTTCCGGGGGTAGAACGGGAAGTTCTTCGGGAAATACATCAGGAAACTCATTAGCAATAGAAATATCATTCAAACCTGACGTATTCAGGTTTAGATCAGTGATATGGGCTAAGAAAGCTTGACATCCGTTTTTTAATAAACGAATAGCTTTATTACTTGAAATAAAATTGATCGATTTTAGTGGTTTGGTTGTTTGAATTCGTACAATAGGTTGGTTAGGAATATGAAAACTAACAAACTTACGAAAACAATCAATTTTGGTATGATAAGTGGTCAACCAGCCAATTCCTAAAATCACATCAAATGCAAGAATGTTGAAAGATATAAGATCAACAGGTAGGGTGAGGGTACCAATTTGAATCAAGCAAGATTTGTAAACTGTAGATGTAATGAAGGTTTCTCCCAACGGAGTTTCAACAGATAAGTCAAAGTCTAATTTCTCAGGTGTCAAGTTCAAACGTTGAGCACAAGCAGGTGAAATAAAAGAATGGGTAGCACCGGTATCAAATAAAGTGTAAACTTCGCAAGAGTTTATTATCAGCTTACTCGTAATAGCCTCGTTCGGGTTCCTTGCTTGTTGGCTAGTCATGACAAAAGCTCTTCTAGGAACCACTGACTTTGACTTGTCAGGGATAGCCTTTGGAATCACCACTCCCGCTAGACTTGGTTTCGCTATCAGACACTCTCTAGCTATATGTCCTTCCTTTCCACAGTTATAACATATCTTGAATTGTTGTGGGCAGTTTGTACTGATGTGTCCCTCTTGCCCGCATTTATAGCATACGACCGGTGGTCGTTCTCCTCCCATAGAAACAGTTGATGCTGGTGCTACTGTCGACGTCTTCACATTCTCATTGTTGTACCTTCTCTTCTTGAAATCTCGCCCCGACTCATTTCTTCTATTATCATGGCCACGATTACCACCAGAGTGGTTGCCGCTTCTGGCATGATACTTTCCTCCCTGCTGGTTGTCATTGTTCCAATGACTGCTGCCACTAGTACGACCTTGGTTGTTGTCCCTTGGTTGAACATAATCATTATCTCGTTCTAATAACTGGTCCCTGTTCACTACATCCGAATATAGAGAAAATTTATGAGAAATGTGGTATTGACGAATCTCGGGTTTCAAACCTATCAGAAACATCCGCGTCATACGTTCCTCATTCTCCACCAAATGAGGTGCGAACCAAGGATAACTCCGCGAACTTAGCCTCGTACTGGGACACAGTCATGTTGTTCTGTTCCAGTCTGATAAACTCTACCTCTTTCATGTGACGAATACTTTCTGGAAAGTACTTGTCATTGAACAGTTTTTGGAACGCCCCCCAAGACATCTTGAGTGCGGCAGGCTGGGTACGATTCACAGATTCCCACCAGTAATCTGCCTCTCCACGGAACATAAATGTGGCAAATGGAACCTTCTGTTACTCCGTGCATCCCAAGACATCAAATATCTTGGTAATTTGCTTAATCCAATTTTCCACCTTGATTGGATCTGGCTTTCCCTGAAACTCTGGTTTTCCCAACTCTTTAAACTGCTTGACAGTGACAAGCCGCGAGTTGTTATTTCCACCTGTATTATGAACACGAGTCTCCCTCGTCTGGTTTTGCATGAATTGCAAAAAGCTTCTAAACATCCCATCATTTATCATTTATTCAGTAGGGTTGTTTGCAGGAGGAATATAGCCTTCCTATTGAAAGTTCTCCTCGTTGGTGATTAAAGGTGTCTCAACGGTCCCAATCACTCCATTGTTTAGATTTTCAGCTGCCATTCTCATATACTGCCACAAAACAAGGGTTAATCAAAAAAATTAACATATCACATATTAATCCTATATTCTAACCGATCAATTAAATAACAATTAAGTTTATGTAGGACACACTAGCGAAAGTTTTACTCATGTCTCTCCTCTAGTTCTATTCTCAGATCTCCGTCAGAGATCATATCCCTAAGCTCTGATACCAACTGTGACGCCGCCAAAATAGGTTCAATACTCAACCCATTTTTAGTCGCCAAATACACTCAACAAAATTCAAATACAATCTTTCATATCACACAGTCGTGCAAAATACGACCACACAATTGTGAGTGTCAATACAGACATGTAGAAATTATTAACATTCAAACTAAGTCCTCATTACATTTATTATCACACTATTTTAAATAAAAAAAATAGTGAGGACTTCTACAGCTCTAACTTGAACCATCACTCCATTCCCCGACTAGTACCCGCGATATTCTCATTTCCTGAAGAGAACAATGGAGGAAAAGGGTGAGCTCAACTAGCCCAGTAAAAAATATTATAACTAAGATAATGAAAAACAAATTATCGTTAGCCTTCAATAAATCAGATAAAATATTATGGACAACAAGTTTTAGATCAATATTCGCAGCGGAAATAACAATTCATTAGAAAAGTTAAGTAGAGAATGATGTCTACTATCGTCTTTGATTTAAAATTCCATCATCAATATTTTATTCCTGTGAACATCAATTAATATACATCTCGAATCAAAAATCCATCTGTACACTACGGGCCAAAGATATTCATTTGTATCATCAGTTGGTCATGTTCATCTCAACACCTGTCCATCTTTGCACTACGGGCCAAAGATATTCATCAGGTAATCATTCATCTTTGCACTACAGGCCAAAGATATTCATCACGTAATTATTCATCTTTGCACTACATGCCAAAGATATTCAGTTATATCACCATTTAGAACTGAGGATGATGAAAAATAATACGAATAACGGATCCAGTGAGATAAAGGAAAAATATTAGAGAATTTATCCAGAGTTCAAGAATAAAGATTCAAAACCTGGATCCAATCAAAGATGATTTGGAAGAAATTTTTTTTTACCATGAATAGTACCACGTGAATAGTAACTCGTGAATAGTAACTCGTGAATAGTAATTCGACATGAAAAGATAAAAATTTTACAAGAAAGTTCAGACCAATATTCAGTGAAATAATATTAGATGAAGCGCAAAACTCAAGTAATATCTGATCATTTCAGGAATTATAGAAGCAATACTTACTGTAGTAAGTTTAGAGTTAGGAATCTGAAATGAAACAATATACGAAAATGCAACTTGATTTTCACCCATCTGGCAGTAGTCCGCTATACATATTTTTTCCACAATTTAATAACAACTGAATACGAAGGGTTATTCACCAGGCATGCGGTAGTCCGCGTAGAAAGGTTATTCTCACAGAATAATAAAGAATAGAATAACAACAGGATTTTACCATGCATGCGGTAGTCCGCTGTGGACAGGTTATTCCAACAGAATAATAAAGAATGGAATAAAAACCCTTATGAATATTGAAAGTAAATAACTCTCTTCATGAATACGAAAGAAATAATACCCCTTACCTTAAAAATTTGGAGACTTCACTTGTGTAATAGCAGAATACTCTTCTTCTTTCTCTCTTATTCTCTCTATACTTTATCTCTCTACAGCTTTAGTGAATTGGTGAGAAATAATGAAGAAATGAGCTTTTATTTATAGGCTCGGCAGAGTAAGGGTAAAATAGTATTTTTGCCATAATTTATGGCACCATCTCTTACATCATCGATACTATGACATCATTGCTTACCTCATCACTCCGATGACATTCTTGCTTATCTCATCGCTCCGATGACATCATTGTTTGCATCATAAGAGTTCAAATTCAATTTGCACTCTTCCACCTCGTTTAACTTTTATACCATGAATTTACTATAATAATGTTACCATTCAAATTATAAAAATCATAATATTATATAATCACATCATACTACTATAATGTAATATTATAATAATATATTTGAATGAATTATTTTATCGAACAAGATAAAATACCAACTTTCAACAAATGTCACATGTTAAAAAATTCCTCCGTTTAAATCCACATTGAATAAATATTTTCTTATCATATATATCAAAAAATAATTATTCATAAATAATATTACAGAACTATAATATTGACAACAAGGTCGTTCCCAGGAAAGAGGGGGCCTTCCGATAAGGATTTCTCCTTACTGGCGCACAATTAATCAACCCCTTTCTTAGACAGAACTTTCTTAGACTTTGCCAATAATGCTATCTAATAATATTATTCAAATAATATAAATTATTGATTTGATAATTTGAAATAATGTGCAATGACAATTATTGAATCAATAATATAAATAACAAAGTAGCACTTATTGATATAAAATATCAACGTAGCAAATATTGAACCAATAAAATATTATGCAATTACTGAATCAATAATATAAAATATTGAACAGCAATTACTGTAACAATAATTGAGTAAGTGTCTTCCTACGTAAGAATCAATAATTTGAAATAATGTGCAATACCGTGTGCTACTGTGCAACACCACGTATTACTGTATTTTTACCACAGGGTATTTCAACAGTACTAACGGTAACAATTTTGTCGTTATTTTTATAAAAAAAGTTACTTCTGTCGCTTTCTATATCCGACATTCAATCTGTTGTGGGGTCCACCAATGACTGCGTCTTCGTACGAATATTCTCCGACAAAAAGAATATTCCTCGACCAAATGAATATTCCCCGACACAAAATGAATATTTTATAACCACTTGCTTACTTTGTAAACTTTGCACATTTCACCCATAACTTATCACATTTATCAAATCAACACCTTACTATTTCAAATAAAGAAAATTAAATCTTATTTATAAAATTTGGGGTCTTACACAATGTCTTAATTAATTATAAGACATGGAATTACTGTCAAGTCTTATTTTTATTTAATTATATGTATTTCGATTTTCAAATGCACAACTCCAAATAATGCAAATTAGAAACACCTTTCTAATTGCATTCCACCTTGGTCAAGGATTCTTGGTTGTCATTTATCGAATCACATATGACATATATCTTCTTTCTACTAGAAGTGGTAGATTCTTTATTGATTATTCATTATCTCCATATATAACTTATTACACCCAAGCATATCCTTTGATATACCCTAAGGGTCTTAAGGGACATGTCAAAGTATAACTTATCATACACAAGATACAATGATGATCTTAAGTCCAAGGATCACTTGTACTACTTGTCGACGTCGGGAAAAATCTTCTCTTTGGACATATCTTCCTCTTCCTAAATTTGTTGTTTTCTACCCTTGTTTGTCTGATCTGTTTTATGAAGGGTGAAGTTTTTTAGGAAAAGGCCAACATTTATCATGTTGACGATTTGAAAGGTTTACAGAGTCGTCAGTTGGTATATTTAAAATGGTTGTACCAACTCAATAGAGTTTTGTTTGATTTTTTGTAAGTAGACCCAATTACTGGACGCTGTCAAAACTTGGCCTTGAAACTGAGATTCATAAAGTTCGGGGCCTTGGTTAAGCGTAGGGAAGGTGTTAGGCACCCTCGACTTCCGTGAAACACGGTTATCGCATCTTTTCAATATTTTCCTTTTTTATTTACAATGTGTGTGTGTATGCTGGAAGTAATTGAGCCTACGTTTGTTTGATTTGAAAGTAGTGTCATACTTCATTGGACCTATATACGAAGGGCTTAATTTTTGTTAAAAAGTCCTTTTTAGATATGATATGAAAATGACGTTTTGAAAGGTGGTTTTCAAACCCTTTCGTTCGCATAGGAATTGAAGCATATTGATACTTCCATTTTTTATTTTGTTCAGCCTTTGGCTTGATTTGGATGTCGATTTTCGGGATGCCAAGCATCCTTGTCCACAGAATGTATATATAAGTGTCGGTCTTCTTTGGGCATAACAGCCATCGAAGTGACACTAGCACTAAAAACAATATTTCACTATGTTTGAGACCATAAATCCGGCTAACCGTTTTAAGGTCCCTCGGATGTACATTTTACAGAAAAACTGGCATAAAATGTTTACAATGTGGAGTTTTCCATCGTCGGAATCAGATTTAGATCAGTTTGATCATTAATCCCACGATTCCTAGGCTCACAGAAAATGGCCAAAAAAACCTGAACATCACATATATTCACATAGAAGGCAAATTGTACTCTAGACGTCGCAAAACAAGGGATTCGTCAGTTAAATCCTTGCATAAGCGTAGCCAAAGCTTCTCGTTTTTGCTAGATATGGATATAGGGTCACGTAGTCGATTTAATATTTACAAAGTTAGAAAAATACTAGATTTAAATAAATCTTAGCCATTCTAGCTTCCCGATTCCGGTTTGAACTATTTTGAGCCGTTTGAAAGTTAGAAAGGGTTATATTTAGATAAATATAATCCACAATATTTACATCACTGCAATTTCATATCAAATGAATATTTAAAGCAAATATTTAATCATATTGAATAAAGAATATATATATATATATATATATATATATATATAAAAGCGGTAAAGGGTCACATATTTCTAATACAGGCCCGATGAAGAAATGTAAATATATATATATAAGCGGTAAAGGGTCACGTATTTCCAATCCAGGCCCGACGAAGAAATATATATATATATATATATATATATATATAAGTTGTAAAAAGGCCACGAATTTGCAATCCAGACCAAACGAAGTCACAAAAATTATATATATATAGTTATATATAATAAAAGTAATAAAAGGGCCACGAATTAGGAATCCAGGCCCGACTAAATGGAAAGTTAGTATATATATAGTTAGATATATATATAATAAAGATGAAAAAGGTCACGAATCAGCGATCTAGGCCAAACGAAATAATACAAATATATATATATAAGCGGTAAAAAGCCACGGATTAGCAATCCCGACTGTGCAAACAAAAAAAACGTATATATATACTTATATATACTAAACAGTAAGCTAGAAAGGCCACAGATTCAAAATATGAGCAAAACCAGAAGTTGAAACTTTATTGCACGTTCACATATATACGTATTAAATTAGGAAATAGTTCTTGATCGTAAAAAAACTTATAATGGACTGCTCCACAGACTCTTTTCCACTCGGAGGGCTTTAAATGAACGTTTCTACCAGTTAATTTCTGATATGTTGTAGAATATACAGATGCAAACATATTGGAAGAATAAAATCTAGGTTTGGAGTACTAGAAGTAGGGCTAAAGGTCGAAATGGGCAGAATTTCTCTATCTTTTTCTATTTTTTATTTTTATTTTACAGGGGTGGGGGACCTTATTTATAGACCAGATGGTAGCGAGTTTACCAGCGGCAACGGCGGGTAAAGGTGGGGTTCCCTGATTGGGGCCCACTCTTGTGAATCTCATCATCTCGAAGTATGTACACTCTGACCAATGTTAGGTACGCTTTGAATCTTCATAACTTTTAATCCGGGCGTCTGTTTGAGGCGTGCTATAGCTTTTCAGGAAAGCCCTTTCTGAAAGCTACACAATGACATGGGATTTGACCATTTTTGAATACAAGAAGACGAGTTTATGACCAGATCTTAGTTTTTTTACGGTCCGTCCGTTGAGCTGTCTTGTGTTGTTTTCACTCGGGATCGATGTTATGGCTCTTTCTAACCCTCATTACATCAATTTGGCTTGATTTGGATTCAACTCGGTAAAATGACCGTTTTGCCCTTCAAGGGGTTGTCTCTTGTCTTGGTAAGGTTTTTGACTATTTTCTCGGAGTGGTCTCGTCGGGGTTTTGTACCTCCCGGGGTTGTCGTCGGGGCTTGCCCTGACATCCCGGTGTTGTGGTCGGGGTAGAGTTTGATCTCCCGGTGTTGTCGTCTGGGCTACTGTACCTCCCGGGGTTGTCGTTGGGGTTTGACTTGACACCCCGGTGTTATCGGGGCTTGACTTGACATCTCGGTGTTGTGGCTGGGGTTGAGTTCGATCTCCCGGTGTTGTCGCCGAGGTTGAGTTTGATCTCCCAGTGTTATCGTCAGGGCTAATGTACTTCCTGGGGTTATCGTCGGTGCTTCACTTGACATCCCAGTGTTGTCGGGGCTAAAAGACAGTTTTGCCCTTGTGCAGGGTTAGTAACATGAATGAAAAATTTTGAGTGTCTATAGATACCCCTCTTTATCATGTTTATGCAATGCAATGGAGTGAACAGGATAAAGACTGCAAGACATTGGAAATATGACACATGCAAATGTAATGCAATACATGATATGTCATGTTACGATTGTTGTATGCCCTCGTGGTGTTAGTTGCCATGGGTATGCTATCATTGGTTGTTCCCACACTTCCTGTTGGGTCTTTCATTAGCAGTTTTTTCTTAACTTTGTTGATGCCTACTCGAATGGTAGTATTCGAGATTTTATCATCACCGGATCTTTCCCGATGTTGTATTGGGTTAAAGCCAATGACACCATGTCCGTTGGTGTTATCAAGACTAATCCCATGATATACTGGAGCTATATTTTCAAGATCTCTATGGGGAAGATTCTTCCTTGCATAATTGCTTTAGACCTTTCTGAACTCGACGTTAGGTTTGTCACCAACATCCTCTGTTTCTAGATAAGCTTTCTGACTTTTTCTCCGCTGGGGATATTTTTCTTTTAACAAGTGACCTCATTGGGTATTCCTAATGCCTATCCTGATGATAGCTTACCCCAATTTACCTCATCAGATCTTTCTCGATGCTACGTTGGAGTTCTCACCAACGGTTTGGATTACTATTCGATTGACGCCGATATTTGTGTCAGGGGTAGAAGTCTCACGATCTACTCAAACAATAGTTGATAATGATTTAACCATCATCGAACCTCCTCGATGCCTACCTGAATGGTAGTTTACAACAGTCGATTAAATTGATTAGATTTGATACCTACTCGAACCGTAGTTTGCAGAGTTGACCCTCACCGAACCTCCTAGTGCCTAATGAAATGGTAGTTTACATTGGTCGGTTGAATTGACTGGATTCCTACTCGAAGGGTAGTTTGTAGAGTTGACCATCACCGAACCTCCTAGGTTCCTACGTGAATGGTAGTTTCCAACGGTCTATTGAACCACATATCCTTCTCGGTGCTCCCGCTGATGATTTGTTTAACAGATTCCATCATTTGTCATCTGTGGAGATAATTTCTCCATAGTTTTCATCACCAGCTCATTCCCGATGCTACGTTGGAGTTGTTGCCAATGGTTTGCCATGTCAGATGCTTTGACCTTTGTTGAAGCAGTTTTCAACGGCTATCATCAATGGCTCGTTCCCGATGTCTCGCTGGAGTTGTCGCCAGTGGTTTGGATTGTCAGACCTAGTCGATCTCGACGTGGGGGTATCTTTTTGATAGGTTATATCCTTCGACCAATCTGGACACTTTAATGTGTTTAAAACCCGCTGTTCACAACGTCGGACCTTCCTGATGCTTTGACAGAGGCAGTTTTCAACAATTTTCAATAATTTTCATGATCGACATTCCGAATACCTCATCAAGGGCTTCTACCAATGGCTTACAGGAAGTTACTTCCTTCGTCAGAAGCTGGCCGCTTAGAACCAGGGTTCCAGGCCATTCTACTCAATCGCGTAGCAGTTTTTTTTTCTGATTTAACTTTTCAGCTTCTGTAAACTCTACTTTATCTTTAATCAGACCAAATCCGGAAGGGGTAGGACCCACCTTAGGGAACCTCAGGTCCACTTGCGGCTGCCGCAGGTGGAGTTGCTACTCTGTACGAGTATAACTTAGGCACCCGAGGCTTTCATAATTCATTTTCAACTTTGAACCATAAAGAAAATTCGAGATTTCTTCTTCAGATCTACTGAGTTGGGGCTGCTTTTTTTCAAATTCGGTCACCGTACAAATGTTATGCACATCTCTAGTAACGTTTACATCCTTTGTTTTCATGTTTTGACCGTTAGAAAGTTAGATTTCATACAGTATGCTTCTAAACATAATATAGCAAATAGGCACGCTTATATGACTTGATAAAAATTTTCAGACTTAGTAAATATGCATGTTTTACTATGCTGAACGCTATGATGTAAAAAAATTCAATTTATGAGACAGTCATTTGAAGCCCTTTTTGGGCAGTTTATTCGTCCTATTTGAGGGCAAATAAGCCTGGATTTTTAACTAAAAATACACATGGTAATTTGGCTGCCATGGGGAGTTTGATTTTTGAGTTTTTTTTATAAATATGAACTGTTCATGTTTTTAGGTAGGTGTGCTACTAAATGGCCACCTAGTCATGCTTATGTGCATGCAGACAATCCATTTTACAAAGGAGAGTCTGGTAAAAAAAATTCAAAAGCCTGAGCATTTAATGAACATGCAATTTTGACACTACCGGGGATTTTTTTTAACTAATGCATGCTTTAGGACTTAAAATACGCATGAAACAATGATTTAATTTTAACAAGCCATAAGTTTAAGGCTTACCTCACCCTTTCTGAGGTGACTTGGAGACTTTGTCCAGATTATGGAGCCAAAAAGACTAGGTAGTGCTAGCAGAGTCACTTCAGGTGTGGGGCGGAGGAGAGCTTCTGACGATCCTCAACATCGTCCAGCCCCGCCGCCTTGCCGTTTGGCTGAGTCTATGATTCGTCCAATCCGGGCGGAGATACCGGATGATGTGGACGACGAGAATGTCCTCCCATTTATGGATCCTGTTCTAGCTCATGCTCCACATAGGGAGGTCCCAGCCATCACTGTGCCAATTCCGGAGCTGCTGGGCGATTTGGGACGCCATCCCTCGAATATACCTTCACGCCAGGTAACTAAAGTTTTCATTCTGGATTTTTCTTTCTTTTGCCATTTAAGGGCACAGGTGTTGGGTAAAATCTAATACGCACAACACGCAAGTATACGTGGTCAACAAGTAATAGAGTGAATATAAAGTATCGTTCCCACTGAAAAAATAACTACGATTTATCCTAACAATAACCAATTTTATATTATCCCAACTTTATTAAACGACTGATTAATTTTGTGAAATTTATGAAAACTGCTAATGACTTTAAGATCAACTAACTATCCTTGCTTTTAATCAGTTATTGGAGATTTAAGTGTATAATTTCACTTTAAGCTTCACTTAGAATGACACACTTCCTTTTAATTCGACTCAACTATCCCACCTTATAAATCAAGAACACAAAAGTAGCATCTCTCAATGAATTATACCCATATCTACGTTATTCCACAATTGATAGAATTAAATAGAACACCTTAATTAACTAATCCACTATATATCTATGTGAATTATAATTAAAGAAGATTTAATCACAAATTCTCATGAGATTACGTGCGATGCATAAGTATATCTCTATACTAATCATAAATTATGACTTCCAACACTATACAGAAATCACAACCACACGCCACAATGATTAGATCAAAACCCACAATTCTGCTCTCAAGTTCATATGGGTTATCAGTAATTGGTGATCAAGCAATTTATAAATTAAGCATAAACCATAATGGACAGGCTGGAAATAGTATCCCTGAATTAATATAGAAGCATGTCAAACTTTGCTACACATAAAGATCCATTGTAGACTTAAAAAGTAATTTAGTTCATAATGAATGAATAAGAAACTAAAATCCACAATGATATTAGTATTCTGAATACAAAGGTGAAGAAAGAGAGTAAAAACTTAGAAGTAGAACTACAGCTCTTCTTCAATCTCCTTCGTGTTCTTCGTGCCTTGAAATCATCACTTCAATCCTCCAAAGTGATCCCAAAGTTATGGTTCAATCAATGATAATAAATGAATGTTCTTTCCCTTCTATTTGCCTCTTAATTCCTTCCTAATTCGCATCAGAATTCACGTCCCAAAAGATCTTCAGAATCCTTCTCAAAGATGGAAACCTCCACAATCTGCCGTGCACCCTGCCCCGGTGGGTGTTTAGTACTGATAAAGCCCTGCCCCGACGGGTGTCCTTATAAATATGAGAATATGACCCTCGCCCCGGCTGGTGAATCGGCCTGTGAAAAGCCCGCCCCGGCGGGTGTGCTGGCTAAAAATTGCTAAACGTTACCTTTAAGTCCTACGTTTCCATCCAATCCTAGTTCCTGCAACATCAACACAGAAACCAAGTAAAACAACACTAAAACTACTCGAAGTAGTAAGGAGTCCAGCTAGAAAGGTCATCGATTCGTAGGTATAAAACCAACTCATCAACAGGTTTAATCTGGACTTGCTATTTGATGCAGGTTCCCGGCTTTACGCAGCCCAGGGGGAACTGGTTCAACGTCCACTCTTTATATCATACTCTGCATCCAGAGTATTAGGCCATTATTAACACTTGGGGGTTCGAGGCCTCCTTTTCTATCCCTCCCCGTCGTTGCCTTCTGGGGTTTATCTAAGGGCATTATCAGAGCACTAGTTTCACCATACCCAGTCTTTCCATCTGTTGGACTGTAAGGTGATGATGACACTGATGTAATGGTGTTTCATCACAAGGATAGAGATTGCAGGGGAGCCTTTGCCTTTGGTGGCTGATATTTCTCTTACTGCCGTTAGGTCCCTTTTGGGAGTTCATGCGACGACCATCAAGGGTCGGACTGTCCGTTCTGGTCCCTTGAGTGTTGATGTCCAGAGCGGGACTTTGACTGCCCATCTGCCTGATGATCAGATGGTTAGATATCGCATTCTTCAGTGATTGTTCTTGGGGATCATCAGGGGTTATTTCATTGCAGACAACTCCTCAACGGTCTCTTTTGCTCTGTTTAGCTCTACTCGATACGTGGAGGGCCTCAGGGATTTTGATTGGAGCACTTACACCTTCGCATATTTTCTTCGCGAGATGCGCCTATGCTCTGAGGGCGTGACAGTTTTACCACTAAGGTCATTTGATTTTTGTATTGCCATTTCTAGGCATATGAGAGGCTTTTTTGCCTATGTCCTACCACTACTTTGGGCCTGGAGACCTATACGAGGGGACGACATTGGCATCACTCCACTTTGACGGAGGTCCCTGTAGCATAGGGATTTACCCACTCCCGCTTGCAGCTAGAGCTGTTGACTGCTGTCTCTATCACATGGGTTCCTTACACCCTAGACTATCTGATAGTCAGGTTCATGGATGGTTTTTCGACCAGCATAGAGTTTACATTGGCCCCTCGTCGGATTCCTCTTTTAACCGAGGGAAGTTGGGAGCTCTATTTGGGAGAGCGCGCTATCTAGAGCATCATAGGAGATATCCGCATTCCCTTTGTTACTCTTACTTGGCATCGTTGCCCTTGGCTCAGCCGATCACAGATATTCCCTTGATAGGCATAGATGGCTTTACCCTGTCAGAGGGTCCTCATACTCATGAGGCATTTCATCGTTAGTGGAGCCCTCGCACTATTGGAGCTCAGACTTGTGCTACCCAGTTTATGGCAGATACGGTGTCGGGGTCTGTAATGATGACATACTGGATAGCTTGCCTCAGAGAGACTACTCATTTGGATCAGATTTTAGGATTGACCCAGCGGTTGGAGATGGCTCATTTTTTCATCCTAGCACCTTGGTAAGGATCCATCAGAGGCAGATTCATTTAATCCTTCTAGCTCTGGAGCTGGCCCTCTCAGCAGATCCATATTCTGGCAGCTATGCAGGTGCCGATCCTTCTCTATATCGACCGGACATTCCCACTAGCCAAGATTTTGTGACTCACGAGGAGTTGGATCAGGTTGATCAGCTGGATACAAATATTATAGATTTATTCTGATATCTTTCTTGCTATATCTTTTGATAAGCCTCTGTTAGATATTGGGCGGGCTGTGCCCCATTTCTTGTTATATCTTTTGACAGGCCTCTGTTAGTTGTTGGGCGGT
The DNA here is from genome assembly GCA_020205555.1 of Panax stipuleanatus. Classification (NCBI taxonomy): domain Eukaryota; kingdom Viridiplantae; phylum Streptophyta; class Magnoliopsida; order Apiales; family Araliaceae; genus Panax; species Panax stipuleanatus. The sequence goes on along the minus strand of CM035124.1, from coordinate 60,230,148 downwards.
TGTGCCCCATTTCCCTGTAATTTTTAATTTTGCATTTTATGAGCAGACAGAGTTGATACTTTCAGTAGATAGTGTATTTTAGAAATGCATGATGTTTTTTATTTATTGCATCCTATCCTCATTTATCATTGTCATTATTCATGTATTATATCATGGATATGCACTTAGACATGTGAGTTTAGATTTAACCCCTAGATGGTCTCATGATATGATTCTACATATGTCTTCATCTACCGTCAGCTGTATCGAGTATCTGCCACATTCTTCAATAGCATCTTCGTTGAGATTTTGGTATGACAGTTTGCCTACCTCAGATAGGAGGGCAGTTGATCAAATGTTGGGGCATTCTTTGGCCATTTTATCTTTTCAGGTTCCACCTGGGCTTCGTCGTCAACATGATATCTTATTGGATACCCGAGCGTCAAGTTTTTAGATTTGGCCTTTATGAGTTGACTCCTACGTTAAAGGAGTATGAGCACCTCACATGTTTGGAATTATCTTCCTTATGCCAGGACATCCATTAGTGATATGAGACGTCCATTCATGACCATGACTGGTCTGAGACAAAAAGTCGTCAATGAGGAGATTATTGCATGACATATGGTGTCCATGGACTTTTTGATCGATCGCTTTGCCCGGCTGGACAGCTATGAGCGATTCTCATGAGATTTTATCATCTCTGCAGATGAGTGGCAGTTTGCACGTGTGGACATTCTATTGATGTGCGTTATAGCTTATTTGTATATACCACTATATATGGACCACTTGGATATGGGCTTGATGGTAGTGGTTCGTGCTCTAAGATATGGTTGTACTATCTTGTCGTTGATATTAGCCGAGACTTTGAGTTCGGCTACATTCTACCATACCCAATCCAGAGGGGTTTTTCAAGGGCAGCGCCGTTCTGCTGTATGTGTGGTTCATGACACATTTGAGTCCTATCGGCACTTTCAGACATCATGGGTACTGCTTTACCCATGAGATAGCCATGTTCTACTATTTTTGGCCAGTAGAGTGTACAGACGCGACACCCTAGTTGGCCTTTTTGATGGCGATTGATCATCTATTTTTTATCTTTCCCTGCTCAGGGTTTAGCTCCCCTTACAGTTTCATTACTCACGCAGACGGTAAGGATTACCTGCCCTTGGCGGGTTTGAGAGGGGTGACCACATATCATCCGCTTGCAGTAATGGGCTAGTTTGATCAGTTTTAGAGCCTTCACCACTTTGAGGGGGCTATGGATTAGCGGGTATCAGCTTCATCTTTGTTGTTAGCTGACCTCACTAGGACTTATGAGTGTTGGACTCGTAGGGAGAGGGCGTATTTTTCTACTAGCCATCCAGATCGTTCCTCATAGTATTCTACATGGTTGGAGGTAGATATTGCACTAGCTGCGGTTATCCAGTCTGCTTCGACCATTGATTCTGATGAGGAGGAGCCTATGGAGGATCCTAATTCTTCCACCGAGGATGATTTGTTTACTGGTTTGATAACATCATTGGTTAGTGATTCCCAGAGCATTTCGACTGGAACAGATCCAGCTCTTATTGATTCACTAGCTCGGATAACCTTTGAGAGGGATCAGGCTAGAGCGCTGATGTTGACAGCCCTTTCTGGTAGGGATGCCGCTTTTGCTGATAAAGACGAGGCTTGCGCTACCTGAGAGGCAGCATTTGTTGAGATTGAGGAGGCTTTAGTCGCCAGGGATGCTGCTTTCATTGAGATGGATGATGCTATAACTACCCCGGATGTTTATATTGCTAACAACACTGCAATCAGATCATATACACACAGCATTGTTGCAGATATGAGTGCTTTCATAGATGGTCACAGAAGTACTATGCATATGACCGTGGATATTCTAGCCCGTATGGAGACCGTGGGACATGAGCTTTCAGATGCTTCTCCATCTTCTAAGAGGGATGCCATGTTGGCACTGCTATCCCATTTATCTATAGGTTTATAAACTAGCTTTCATTTTCCTGCATATACTAGATTAGCCATTTTTATCATGTATATGATACAGTGTATATATCAAACAATATTATATAGTGGAGAAATATATTTTGATTCACTTCCTTGTTGAATATATATTGTCATTGCTGAGTGATTACCACTTCCTTCGTGACATGCTGTCTTGATGTATCATGAGCTTTTCTTGGATGGATTGACATTGAGATGTCGGAGAATACCTCAGCAGGGCTTGTCGACCAAGGAGGCTTGATAGTATTTGGATTTTATAGGGTTTTGGTGTCTTGCAACTAGTTTTTATTATTTTTTTACTTTTTCTTGAAGGTCAGACCGCACCATGAATAGCTGCCTACGTACTCCTGGGTTGAGGGAGATTAGGTCATTCGTAGTTCGGGCTTAGCCTGAACTATTTGAAAAGTGTTTATGTTGGGATTGAACTTAGGTTTAATGGGTTTTTAAATTTTTTATTTGGTTTGACCGCACCGTAAATGGCTGCCTACGTACTCCCATGTTGAGGGAGATCAGGTTATTCGTAGTTCGGGCTTTTGTGAAAACCCGAAATGATTTGATTGATTCTCATGACTAGGATGATGGCTTACAGGTGTTTTAGATATAGTACCTTTTCACGGTGTCTGAATTGATGAGTTGGGGGAATTCTTTCCCGTATATTTCTTGCAATCTGATGGCTCCTCTTGACTACACTTCTTTGACAATGAAAGGTCCTTCCCAATTCGGGGCAAACTTTCCTTTGGCTTCATCTTGATTGGTCAGAACTTTCTTCAGCACCAAGTCATTCTCTTTGAATTATCGGAGTCGAAATTTCTTGTTGTATGACCGAGCAATCCTTCGCTGATATAATCGCCCGTGGAAAATGGTTGTAGCTCTATTTTCATCTATCAGGGACAACTTGTGGCACCGCTCTTGCAACCACTGGTCTTCCTCCATCTGAGCGTCTATTAACACTCACAGGGACTCCATTTCTACTTCTATGGGAAGCACTGCTTTCATGACATAGACCAATGAGTAAGGGGTAGCCCCAGTAGAAGTACGCATTGACGTCCTGTATGCTAACAGAGTCAGAGGTAGTAGGTGTGAAACCCCCAATCCGGGTACTTCAATTTCCACGAGATTTGGTGTTCACTATACAAATATCACATATCTATCTACCTATAATAAATGCAAACCATGAAATAAATAGAAATCCTCCCCTTAAGGGATTACAACATCTGGATACATAAATAAATCCCAGGTTAAACTAAGCTTAACATCAAATGCGGAAACGTAAACAAATACATAAGTCTTAATAACATCATAGTCTTAATCATAACATTCCCAAATTAAATAACAAGTCTTCAACACTTGTTAACCCTGCCCTTGCCTTTGCTAGTGGAAGGCTCGTCGGACCTTTCGCTCTTAACTTTCAATGTTATTATGCAAGAGTGAGCACGATTGCCCACAAGTATAACAATATAACGGTAATAATAACATGCGAGTAAATTAAAGGGTTCTAAATAACAGAAAGCTCGGCTTTTGAATCAAAAATGAATAACAAGAATCAAAAGTATATCTGAGGGTCATAAGACCATGAACTATGTCCCAGGTTGTCAAGTATTTCTACTTTAAACCTTTAACAGTCATAAGACTATATGTACTCTACTACTCGTACTTAGGGGGATTAACCCTTAGTACCATGAGTGTGCACATCATCTCAACGCTAACGCGTAAATAATCCCCTATAAAAGGGTTGTTCATCTCAGTTTGACATCAGAGTCCGCACCAAAGGAAGTTTGGTTTGGATAAGCTGAATAATAGTTATAGAATTTAGAACAGTTCATCAAGTATGGACTAGTGGAATCAATAAGGGTTCGCTAGTCTTATAAGATTTAACAATAAACTGATAATCAAATAATGAATCTCGAGGGTATACAATTGAATAAGTATTGTATAACTGAAGTTATGCTTTAAAAGAATTATAATATCTCATATGGAATCTTGGCTTGAATAAACAAGAATAAGAACTTACATCATAATAATATTTCGAGGATAGAAAGCTTGCTTAATAAAAGTAAAGTTTAGGCAACTTGCTCAATAAAAGTAAAGTATAGGAAACTTGCCTCGTGCGCAAGCTACAAATATAATTCTCGTTCCTCAATTAGTCCTACATATTTCATTATGTTTACAATATCAATTAGTTCCATTACCACTACATTTAACTGTTGAACTTCCCACTTTAGCCCAACTTAACAACTTGTTTCGTAAGCTTAACTTGTTGACTAACCACATAACATGAATCTGAACCGACAAACAACATGCATACCACACAAGTATAAACTCTTAAACAATCATAATCAAACCATACAACAACAAATCCAAGTTCACGAATAACTTGTTAATATGCAACTTAAAATCGTCTTATACATGTCAACAATATGTTATAGTACTGTGTTACATGCTCAACACGTTATCCGGTTCATTAGGTTAAGTTAACTCATCATGTTATGGACTGAAAACCACACAAAATAAAACAACTTTAACTTTGTATTCCCCGCCGGAGTGGGGGTTTGTGCTACAGAATGCCTGTCGGGGCGGCAGACTTTACACTAGAAAGCTCGCCGGGGCGAGTGTCTCCAGTATAACGAAACTGCAGTTCACGACTGCACTGTTCATCAGCCCAAATAACCCACGAAAAATGCAAAAATTAAGTTCAAACAACACTGTTAATGTTACCCATAGATTATAAACTTAACATAAACATCATACAACGCTTCTAGCATTTTTTTAACACTTTAGATCACATAATAACTCAAATTAGAACACATAAATTAACTATTTCTGGTATTTTTCAAAGTTTTGAGACTATTCATGAAATTCATCATTACAAATTCGTTATAACACCGAATCTATACGTTTGAATCTTTATTTTGTTCGTTTAAACATACATAATTATAATCAACTATCAATTTAAAGTGTAGTAAACAATTAAAGCATGATATTTTGTATATATGGGCCATAATCATACTTTTCATACTCCGTAAATTTTAAATCTCTAATGAAAGCATAATCACACGAATTTGATTGTTTTAAAACATGAATAAATGATAGAAAACATGTTATAAACATTTATTAACACATGTATTATCAATTCATGCATTAATCACAAAATAGGCTTTTATAGAGAACTTAAAATATGCTTTAATGGAGAAATATATAAGAACGTAATGACGAAGAATCATACCCTTGCCACTCTGTTGAAATTAGATGATATATAAACTTTAACTATTCACTTTTCTTCTTCAACTCCCAATTTCTCTCTCAATTTCTCTCTGTGTTTCTTACTGATATAATATGATATAATGTTATATGAACTGAGGCTGTATAGATATAAGTTTACATGAAATAACTGGTTTAGAACATAGGGAAGCGGTTAAGTGCACCAGGCCTTAACTGCTTCCATATTCTTATGGGCATGTTTGTTTGTCCCATATTAACTTCCCTTCCCATTTAATTTAATTAAAGTGTTTATTATATAGTTTAATTGTCACACTTTAATTAATCAAATAATCTTATTTAAATCAATTAAATAAACTATAATATTACACATTAAATCACATCATCACATAATTAAAATTCTCATTTATTAATTATGTCAAATCTTTAAATCTCTAATTAATTATAATAACATTATGCTTATTAAATAATTTATTTAATTAAATAAACTTAATTAAATACATACTTTGAACTATAAAAATTCTCTACATTAATTTAATCAATGTAACACATATAATTAAATTAATCTACAACAATTCCATCAAATAATTATTTAACTTAATAATTAAACATCAAATATTTATTTAACTCAATAAATAACTCATCGAAAATATTTATTTAATTCAATAAATATTTAAATTAAATTATAAAATTCTCGTTCGTCACATCTTCCCCCCCCCCCCTTAAAAGAATTCTATCATCAGAATCACGGTTCAAATAAATTCGTCTTGTTACATTCTCCCCCCTTACAAAGATTCTGTCCCTAGAATCACTTACACATAAATTAATTAAATAAGTGTGGGTAAGTCTTTATCATATGTTCTTCGAGTTCCCACGTAGCTTCTTCAGCGTTGTGGTTCCTCCAAATTACCTTAACAGAAGGTATTACTTTATTTCTGAGAACTTGTTCTTTTCTGTCAACAATCTGAACAGAAACTTCTACATAGGATAATTCTTTCTCAAATTGCAGGGGTTCATATTCAATCACATATTTGTAATCGTGTTTGTACGGTCATAACACTGACACATGGAAAACGTTGTGGATGTGCTTTAACGCCGGAGGTAAGGCTACCTCATATGCGACTTATCCGATTCTTCACAACACCTTAAAGGGTCCAATGAACCTCAGGCCCAATTTTCCCTTCTTGCTGAATCTGATCTTTCCCTTCCAATGAGAGACTTTCAAGAAAACAAAGCTACCCGATTCAATTTCTACGTTCTTGCAATGTGGATCGGCGTATTTCTTCTGCCTATCCTGAGCTGCTATATTCTTGTCCGGATCACCTTGACGATCTCGGCTGTCTGTTGTACCAGTTTTGGTTCTAGCAATTGTTGTTCGCCAACTTCATCCCAGTATAATGGAGTTCTGCAATTTTTGTCGTACAACGCTTCGTAAGGCAGCATGCCAATACTTGCTTGGTAACTATTGTTATAACCGAATTCCACGAGCGATAGGTGATCATCCCAATTTCCTTTGAAATCCATAATGCATGCTCTTAGCATATCTCCCAATGTCTAGATCGTTCTTTTGCTCTGCCCTTCTGTTTGAGGGTGATATGTCGTACTCATTCTCAACTGTGTCCCCATGCATTCCTGTAGTCTTTTCCAGAAATTCGATGTGAAGCGTGGATCCCGATCGAAAATAATCGACACTGGAACTCCGTGCCTTGAAACAATCTCCTTGACGTACAGCTTTGCCAACTGCTCTAGGTTGAATCTGATCTTGATCAGAAGGAAGTGTGCTGATTTCGTCAGTCGATCCACGATAACCCATACTGCATCAAAACCCTTCTGAGTCGTCAGAAGACCCACTACAAAATCCATCGTAATGTGTTCCCATTTCCATTCTGGGATCTCTAGAGGTTGTAGCAACCCACTCGACCTCTGATGCTCTGCTTTCACTTTCTGACATATCGGGCACTTGGCGACACAATCGGCAACATCTCGTTTCATATTCGGACACCAGAAATGTTGTCGAAGATAGTGGTACATCTCCGTACTCTCGGGGTAAATGGAATACCGTGAACTATGAGTCTCGCTCAAAATTTTCTCTTTAATCTCTGGCACTGGCGGTACCCAAAATCTGCTCTCAAATCTTAATAGCCGTTCACTGCCCACCTTGAATTTCAGCTCATTCCATTCAGATATCTTCTTCTTTATCTTTTCACATTCTTCGTCTTGAAGTTGTGCTTCCTTAACCTTATCCAGCAAGGTTATACCTGCTCTAATCTGGAACAGCTTCTCGTCAAATTCCATAGAATATCTTACTTCCAATTCCAACTTCTCCATTGCTAAAATTAACTCCTCCTAGGCAATCAACCGCATCAATTTCTCTCGACACTTTCTACGTAATGCGTCGGCAACCACTTTCGCTTTACCCAGATGGTATAAGATCTCACAATCATTGTCCTTTATCAACTTCAACCATCTTCTCTGGAGCATATTCAAATCCTTCTGTGTAAAAATATATTTCATACTCTTGTGGTCTGTATATATTTCACACTTCTCCCCATAGAGATATTGTCTTCATATTTTCAAAGTAAATACTACCGCAGCCAACTCCAAGTCATGGGTCGGATACCCCCTCTCATAATCCTTCAGGTGTCGTTATGCATACGCAATGACCTTACCGTTTTGCATAAGCACACAGCCTAGTCCTTTATGTGACGCATCACTATACACCACAAAATTTCTTGTGCTATGTGGAAGAGATAACACAGGTGTCGTACTCCACCTCTTCTTAAGCTCTTGGAAGCTTTCCTCACACTTCTCCGTCCAAACGAATTTCACCGACTTCATAGTTAAATTCGTTAGCAGAGTCGCGATTTTGGGAAAATCTTGAATGAATCTTCTGTAATAACTTGCTAATCTAAGAAAACTTCTCACTTCCGACGGTGTCTTCGACTTATCCCAGTTTATCACAGCTTCGACCTTGGAGGGATTTACCTAAATTCCGTCCTTATCAATTACATGTCCAAGAAATTATACTCGCTCTATCCAAAATTCGCATTTCAAAAACTTGGCATGCAACTTCTTTTTTCTCAACGCCTCCAATGTCACCTTCAAATGTTCTACGTGTTCCTCCTTGGTCTTCGAATACACCAGAATGTCTTCGATAAACACCACCGCGAATTTGTCCAAAAACTGATTTAAATACTCTGTTCATTATGTCCATAAATGATGTATGGGCATTCATTAAATCGAATGACATTACCAGAAATTCATGGTGACCATATCGAGTCCTGAACGCTGTCTTCGGAACGTCCTCTGTCCTCACCTTTAACTGATGATAACCACTTCTCAGGTCTATCTTTGAGAATTATCTCGCTCCCTTTAATTGGTCAAACAAGTAGTCAATCCTAGTTAATGGATACTTATTCTTGATTGTGACCTTGTTCAACTCTTTGTAATCAATACAGAGATCGTCCCATTCTTCTTCTTAACAAATAACACCGGCGCTCCCCACGGTGATACGCTCGGCTGAATATACTTTTTGTCCAAAAGCTCTTGTAGTTGTACCATTAATTCCTTCATCTCTACCGGAGCCATACGGTATGGGGCCTTCGATATTGGAGCGGTTCCTGGCACCAAATCGATCACAAACTCTACTTTCCTATCTGGCGGAAGTCCTGGCAAATCATCCAGAAATAAGTCCAAGAAGTCTCTCACGACTGGTATCTCCTCTAACTTTGAGCTCTCTTTATGACTATCGATTATGTAGGCTAAATATCCTACACAACCCTATCTCAATAATTTCTTGGCCTGCATTATCGTTAGATAACTCGCTTGTCTAGGAGACTTACTGCCATAAAACACAGCCTTTAACAGAGTCATAAGGTTAATACACTTCCTCTGGCAATCAATTATCGCCCCATACTTGAATAGCCAATCCATTCCCAAGATAACTTCGAATTCCCCAAGTCTAATTGGGAAAAGATCTACGTTCATCACATTACCCTTAATATCCACCCTATAGTTCTTGTGTACATACTTAATAGGGATCACTTCCCTATTCCCAATCTCTATGTTCATAGGGTATTCTAACTCGTCCTTAGGCAATTCTAGGTTCTTATCAAAGTCATCAGATATAAATAAGCAAGTAGCACCCGAATTAAATAATACGTATGCATTAACTTTATTGATCGGAATGATACCTGACACCATATAGCGAGACTGCATAACATCATGCACTGTCATATTGAATGTATTGGCAGTAGGTCGGTTGGTTGGTGTCGGTCCTGTAATCGTCAGATCGTTTCCACCGCTGCTTCCCCTATTTCCACCTGCTCCTGCCCCTCCAGATACCTTATTGGGACAGTTCCTTGCCCAGTGGTCCTTAGATCCACACGTGAAGCAGGCTCCTTTCTTAGGGTTAGGGCAGTTAGGTGCTATGTGGCCTTCCTGACCACAATTATAGCAGAATCATTTGCCCTTCACACAGACCCCCAGGTGGTTCTTCCCACATGTCGGACATGCTTCTACCCTATTCTTCTGGCTTCTTTGCTAAATCCTAGTCGATTTATTGTCATTCCATCTTCTCTTCTGATTATTACGACCCCCAGTGTTACTGCGACTAGCCTTGTTATACCTTCTCCTTCACTCTTCTTTTTCTTCTGCTCTTGGTTGTACTTGGTAATGGCATCGCTCCCACCTTCAGCGATGATTGCCTTCTCCAATACTCTCGCAAAGGTGTTGAACTAGAATATTGACATCTTGTTATACAACCAGGACTTCAGTCCCTATTCGAATCTCTTAGCCTTCCTCTCATCGGTGTGCACTTGGTATGTGGAAAACCTGGCCAACTAATTGAATCTCACCGTGTAATATGGTACACACATATTACCTTGTTTTAATTCCAAAAACTGAACCTCCATCTGGTTCTGTGAGCTCGTCGGGACGTACATCTCAAAGAACATCTCTTTGAATTTTTCCCAGGTGATCACACCCTGTCCTCCCCGGACTTTGTTTGCTTGCCACCAATAATTGGCTTCTGCCTTTAGCATGAATGCTACATAAGCCTTCTTCTGATCCTCAATGACCCTAGCGACGTAAAAACCTTCTCCATTTCCATAACCTAAGTTTGTGCCTTAATTCGGTTTATGGATCCCTTGAATGCTGGCGATCCCGCCGCCTTAAAATCTTTGAACGTCGTATTTGGTGGAGCTTGCGGCTAGTTGTTAAGGGCTCCAGTCAATAAGTTAACCAACTGCTGAACGGGGTTGGCGTTGGCATTGGCATCATTATTGTTAGTTGACCCTTCTTGGGCTAGTTGACAAGTTGGGCGTCTTCTTTGCGACATATTTCTATTTAAGATATACCATTATTAGATCTTTATTTAATCCCTTCAATATTTAAGGATTAACTTAAATACTTTAAGATAACACTTAACACATAACATCTCAAATAAACTATTATATTTTATTTAATCACAAGTTTTAAATAAAGCAAGATAGCATCACTGCTATTTACATTAACTATCCCGAGATAAAGAATCTTCAGGATTTAAATCATCAACATATTTCGTGGCTTATAATCACATCAGAATTTACATAATTAACTACCAAAGAAATATTCACATAATCATGTTATTCCTATCACGGCCTACTCAGGCATCGAACAGCTTTCATGCACTCTTCTTCCATAATACGGAACATCGTCCTACGGTCCAGCATGACCATGGTATATCCTCGAACTGAACTGGATAGTAGACAACTCGACCCTGGACCCTATCAATCGTTGTCTGGAATGTATAGTCTGTCTCCTCAATCTTAGCCTTCTTTGCCCGATCGTTATCTTTAGCAATCTCTGCACGTCGTGAAGCACTCATCCAAGCGTCCTCTGCTCTAGCACACTTCGTTGATTCCTCTCGCAAATCATTCTTCAGCTTCTCTATCGCAGCTAACGTTTCTTCACTTTGGCCCTTCTCATAGACCAACTCCCACTCCACGTCTCCAAGACGTGTATCCAGAGTCTCTATCTCACCATCCTTCTGCTCTATGGTAGTCCACTGAGTAAATGTCTGCTCCTTCAGCTCCCAAACAGTATCCTGTAACTCTATGTTACGATCATACAGCTCTCATACATCTCAGCACTGATAAGGTTCGGTGGGAACTCATCAGGATCCTCATCCCCCTCCTCAGCTGCCTCAGCGTCAACCTCAATCTCCTCAGAGTCCTCCTCTGAATCAAACACTGGCTCATGCTCCTGACTAACAACAGTGATCAATGGAGATGGATCTCTCTGAACCAACTGCTCCCAGACTGTCTGAATGTCTCGGGGCTCCTCCTCAATAGCCACTAGGGGTACAACCTCCCTAGGCTGACTGGATCTTCCAACATCCAACATCCTGACAATTAAAATTTTAAGTCTTTAGTTACTACGTGATGCTAACCGATACTAGCGAGTACATAAATATAAACACAAAGCACATAAGGTAATTTATTATCTTTCTTATAACTCGATAAGAGTTTACCATTACTATGTTATCAAAAGCTACTACCCTAAGGTTTTTCCCCACCTAAGGTTCATAACCTACAGCTCTGATACCAACTTGTGACATCCCCAAATCCGGGTACTTCAATTTGAAAATAGTATGTATACAAGCCAATCATGGATGATGATAAAGCATATACTTTGGAGACGATCTTATTTATTTATTAATAAAAGTATTCACTTATTAAAGGCGTTTAATTATCTACATGATGCTGTTTTTATAATATATAAATAACCCATAGTTTTAAGCAATGCTTTTAGAATCATGCTGTTGATCATGCTAATGAGATGTAAATTCTAGAAAGCTTAAAACTAAAATAGTTCCCAATCGTTGGATTACTAAAAAGGGGATTGGTAAATCCAGATAGATTGGTACATATGTTTCTTGCTCATTTGACTGAGGATGGTTGATCTTATGATCATTTGTGTGGAGACACTAAAGCAAGTATGTAGGTGCTTATTAGAGAATAAGTTCACTGAAAGTGACTCGCTATGGAATACCTAATGGAGTTTTACTTGCCTGTCAATAGGAATTCCTAATGTGATAGTAGTACAACTGATCTTTGGACTTAAGATCATCATAGTATCTTGTGTGTAATGAATTATACTTTGACTTATTCTTTAAGACCCTTAGGGATATATCAAATGGTATGCTTGGGTGTAATAAGTTACATATGGAGATAGTGAATAGTCAATAAAGAATCTACCACTTCTAGTAAAAGAAGAGATATGTCCTATGTGATTCGTTAAATGACAACCCAGTAGTCCTTGGCCAAGGCAAAATGAAATTAGAAAGAAGTTTCTAATTTGTATTATTTGGAGTTGTGTATTTTCTAATCGAAATACATATAATTAAATTAAATAAGACTTGACAGTAATTTAATGTCTTATATTATATTTAATTGGGATATTGTATAATGGAAGGATTGAATTGTACGGTAACTATTTACTCACAGGTTCTTTTATGATTAATGTTGAAATGTATATTATCTAGAAAGACGTTGATCGTTAGGGAGGCTTATCACTATTGTAGAATAAATATTATTTATTTAAATAGATTATTAGTTTAATTTATTTATTTAAATAAGATTAGAATTGTTCTAATTGATTTATTCACAACTAGTTTAATATGGAGAACCTAAAGGGTCACACCATAAAAGAAAGAATAATTATTTAAGAATGTAATGGCATAATCGTAATAATGCATTAAGTGAAATTAATTTAATCTATAGTGATAGAATAAAGTAAATAACTTAATATTTATTATTTAATATTTTGGAAATCATAAATATTAATTAATAAGATGAGTCATATTAATATTATTACAATTATTATTATTTTAATTTCTAAAGGAGTTTAGGAATTAATTTAATATTAGTACTCTCATTTATTCCTAATAATATTAGGAGGCAAATTAATTAAATGAATTTAATTAATTATTCCCAATGTGGTGGGAAACTAAATTAATTAAAGGAGTTTAATTAATTATATTAAACCCCATGTCTAATAGGATTAGAAGGGTTGACCAATATCTATATAAGAGGGGTCTTATAATAGATATCATTTGATGCAATTTCAATTGTTGGAGAGTACTCCTTTTTTATACAGGATAGAAAACTAGGGTTTAGCCAACAACCCTCCTTGATAATTCCTCTTCCTTGGTGGATCACATATGGAGGCCAAACACTTGGGTGGCTAACGTTGATCAAAGGAAGGAATCTAACCCGAAAATTCAAGGAGATCACGAAGAACAAGGAGTTGAACTCGTACATGTGGAAGCTTCGTTCTACAACGGTATGATTCCATAACTTCTTATTTATCGTTTTAAATTAATAATATGCATAAAGGATGATCCAGGGTAATGGTTTTGTAGAAATATTTAAACTCTGATATATCATGCTTTCGCTAATTTTTGCAATTTGAATGCGTCACGATTTTGTACAAACCCAACAGTGGCATCAAAGCCAAACTTTTATGCAATTATTAATTGTTTTGATTCCATATATGTATGGGTATGTATTTAGAATAACTTATTGTGCATAATTTTATTGTATAAAATTAATTTTTATAAAAGAAAAAGGGGGGGGGGGGGTCATTCGTGAATTGAACTGTTTTGTTCGCAAGGGATCCGTCCGTGTTAATAGGAAAAGTGAAGAGTCACGTTTTTTTTTCATCGAAAAGGAACCTACAAGGGAAGGTTCAAAGAAAGGTGATTCAAAAGTGATTACCATATAAAAGTGATTCATCTTTAAAAGCTTTCTAGGATTTTTTTTTCTTAAGGAATTCATAAGGTACAGTAGCACACACAACACACACACACACACACACATATATATATATATAAATATATATATATGGTTCCTTAATATATATATATATAGAGAGAGAGAGAGATAGAGAGAGAGAGAGAGAGAGTTACTATATATATATATATATATATTAACATGTTACGATTATATATATAATATATACGGTTATATTATATATATATATATATATAATATATTTTATAATTAAAATAAAGAGTTTATTTTAATCTTGAAATTAGATTTTATGCAATTTAAAATTGCCCATTAAATGATACTCATATATATATATATATATATATATATGGAATGTTTTAATTCATGAGATGAATATTTATTTATTGATGCATATAATGATATGTATGATAATAAGTGGGATTGATTATGGGACTATTGACCAATGTGATTGGATTTTATTTTAGTTGACTACTTGAATGAATGGGTTTTATTAAATGAGGTCTACAGTACCTTGTCTTCTCTGATTTTTTCTTGATGTACAAATTCTATCTCCCTCCTATGTACTTGCTCTTGACTGCTGATCAAGGTTTCTATTTAAATTAAATAGTTTAATGTAATAGAAATAGTTAGAATTATCTTGAAGAAATTGGAGACCAAGGAGCAAGGAACGCGTGAAGACCCGCTTGTATGGAGCCCAGGTTTAAATGTAATAGTTACGTTTAAATTTAATTTCTTGGACCCTTAGGTTTGACCTTTTAGTTCACTTAGTGGCTTCTAGTAAACCAAACTAGAATAAAAGTCCATAATCAATCAGGGTAGAATATAGTATTCTATATGTGCATGCTAAGTATTATATATATTATATTTTATACAGACATGCTTCACATGTTTAATAAAATGACACGTATTTTATATATATGTGTGTATGCGCGCTAAACAAGATGTGACAAATAATAACAAACCCCTCAAAGATATTATATTAATTCTAAAGCATTCAAAGATATTTGGAATATCGAGCGTCGCCTTCTAGCATGATAAATTAATATAGTATTAAATATTTAATACGACTTTGTTGTGCACACATAAGGCTAGTATTGCGTATTTAAGATATTAATTTAATCACATTTGATGCTTATAAAGTTAATTGAACAATATTATTTTGTTGTGCACACATAAGGACAATATTTTTCTTTTTTGAATATACGGAGTGCTAGGTTGGAC
Organism: Panax stipuleanatus; assembly: GCA_020205555.1. NCBI lineage: Eukaryota > Viridiplantae > Streptophyta > Magnoliopsida > Apiales > Araliaceae > Panax > Panax stipuleanatus. Next base: position 60,214,933 of record CM035124.1, on the reverse strand, counting down.
TTAACTTAAATCATTTTAGTTTGCATATGCACACACTTGACCATTTTGATTTAAGAGGCAGAATACAAGGAGTCACATATTGATATGATTGACAAGAGTTGTCTACCTATTTATTTATATATCGTTTGTTGTGCACACACAAGGCTATATACATTTGAAATGAGATCCTTAATCTCACTCGCAAATCTTTAATTAGATTTTGCCGAACTATATAAGTGAGGGTAATATAGTTTAAAAAAAATAGTGGGAGATACCAATTTAAAATAAGACCTAATTTATTTTGATATATAAAATTAATTAAATGAATTTTTGGTAAAATATATCTTTTCACATACAGAAATTTAAAAATGTCGAAATCACTAATTTCACTGTATAGCATACTTGATGCTAACAAACTGGCCGGACCGAATTACACGGACTGGTTAAGGAATCTGAGAATAGTTCTCACTGCTGAAAAGATTTTTTATGTCCTTAAATTCACCTGTCCCTGGAACTGTTCTTCAAATAGCCTCTGAGGAAGAGATTGCCACCATTGTAAACTGGCAAAATGATGCATCTTTGGCTCATTGCATCATGCTCGCATCCATGAATAACGAGCTTCAGCGTCAGCATGAAAACATGGATGCTCCTACTATATTGCTTAAGCTCAAGGAGTTGTATGGTAAATAAAGTAGGACTGCTATATATGAGATATCTAAGGAGCTCTTCCGATCTCGGATGATCGAGGGCACCATCGTTGAGACTCATGTCCTAAGAGTGATCAATCTGATTGAACACCTTGGATAGCTTGGGTTCGTCATGGATGGGGAGTTGAGTCAAGACTTGGTCTTGCAGTCACTCCCTGAGACCTTCTAGCAGTTCGTTGTTAATTTTCACATGAATAAGTTAGATGTTAGCTTGCCTGAATTACTTAAAATGTTGAAAACTGCAGAAGGTCACTTCCCATCAAAGAAGAACCATGTCTTAATGGTGGATTCTTCCAAGAAAAGGAAGAGGCCCAATGTATCTTCTGAAAAGAAGAAATCTAAGAAGGCTAAGGGCAAGGCGAAAGTGAAGGATCAAAAGAAACCTGATCCAGCAAGCAAAGGAATGTGCTTCCATTGCAACGAGTCGGATCATTGGAAGAGGAACAGCAAGAAGTTTCTGCAGAGAAAAAGCTTGGAGAAGCTTCGACTTCCAATCAAGGTTTGTTCATGATTGAAATTAATTTTTTTGAAAGTCAAAATTCTACTCGGGTATTGGATACCGGCTGTGGTTCTCACATATGTAATACTGTGCAGGGACTGGCCAAAAATAGAAAGCTGAACAAGGATGAGGTTGTCCTACGAGTGGAAAATGGAGCAAATATTGTTGCATTAGCTGTAGGCACTTATTGTTTAGCACTGTCTACGGGCAAGTCTATTTATTTAAATAATTGTTATTTTGTTTAGAATAATATTAGAAAAATTATTTCAAATTCTATATTAGATATGGATGGATTTGAAATTATAATAAAGAACAACAGTCATTCTATTTATACAAATAATGTTTTATATGTTGTTAGTAATTTGCGAAATGGACTTTACATAATTGGCTTGCATGAAAATATATTTCAAATAGAACAAACTAAGAAAAGGAAAAGAGTTGGTGTTAATTATACCTTTATGTAGCACTGTAGACTCAGTTATATCAACAAAATAAGATTATTCAACTTGCATAAGGATGGGCTCTTAGAGCTATCCAATTATGAATCATATCCAACTTATGAATCTTGTCTCATGGATAAAATGACTAAATCTCCTTTTAGTGAAAAAAGAGAAAGAGTTACAGAGTTGTTAGCGTTAGTTCACACAGACATTTGTGGACCTATGACAAATAATGCACGGCGAGGGTAATCTTATTTTATTACTTTCACTGATGATCACTCAAGATTTGGATATGCGTATTTAATGAAATACAAATCTGAATCATTTGAAAAGTTCAAAGAGTTCAAAAGTGAAGTAGAGAAACAAACCGGAAAGAGTATTAAAATTCTTCGATCAGATCGAGGTGAAGAATACTTAAGCGGTGAGTTTCTCAATTGTCTCAAAAATAATGGTATAATCTCACAATGGACTCCGCCAGGTACACTACAGTGAAATGGAGTATCTGAAAGGACAAATCGAACATTGGTTGACATGGTTCGTTCCATGATGAGTTTTATCGATATTCCAATATCATTCTGGGGTTATGTCCTAGAAACAGCTGCATATCTACTAAATAAGGTACCCTCGAAATTCGTCCCCAAGACCCCATATGAGATGTGGATAGGGAAGAAACATGATCTTAAGCATGTTAAGATTTGAGGATGTCCAGCTTATGTAAATAGGTTTCAAAATGATAAGCTTGGGACAAGATCTGATAAGTGTACGTTTATGGGTTATCTTAAAAAAAGTTTGGGATACTATTTCTATAATCCTACTTAGCAATGTTTGTTACGAAACACTGCCTTCTTTGAAAAGGAGTTTACCCTTGAAGGGGCTAGTGGGAGGAAAATAGATCTTGAAGAAATTCAAGAACCACAAACCTACTACAGATCAATTGGATGAACCTATCCAAGTAGAGTTACCTACTATACAACACCCTATTCGTAAATTTGGAAGAGTACCGAAGATATCTGAAAGGTATGAATTCGTCATAGAGGATGACGATGAGGTACACGTCATGAATGATGATGATCCATTGAATTACGAATAGGCTATGAGTAATTCAAACTCAGAGAAATGGTAGATGACCATAAAATCTAAAATGGATCTTTGAAGCAATGCACAAGATCATTTGGATTTTACTTTTGATTGCAACTTATCATTACTAGATCTGGCAAAAATGGACGTGGAGACTCCATTCCTCAAATAGAAATTATTAGAGGATAATGTATGTATGATACATCCAGATGGATTTGTTTCAATGGTTGAAATAATTCATGTATATGAGCTACAACGATCCATTTATGGATTGAAGCAAGCTTCTCGTAGATGGAACATCCATTTTGATAAGACAATCTAAAATGAGGATTAACCAAGTGTGTACAAAAAGGTTAGTGGGAGCGCTGTTTCATTCCTTGTATTATATGTTGATGATATATTACTGATAGGGAATGACATTCCTATGATACAATCGATCAAAATAAAGTTGTCTAAACATTCCTCCATAAATGATATGGGTAGAACATCCTATATTGGTGATATAAATCTGTATAGATATATTTAAAAGGATGTTTGACTTAACCCAATGAACGTATACTCATTAGATGCTAAAGGCGTTTAGTATGGCAAACCCCAAAAGGTGTCTCATGATGATGAGCCATGGAGTGTATCTCTCTTAAATTGTCCTTAATAAAAGAGAGATCGCATAAGTTACTATCATGTATGTAATAAAATATACGAGAATTGATGTTGATCAGTCATATTCTGGAGAAGATCACTGTAAGATAGTGATAAACATTCTAAAGTACATAACTAACACTAAGGATGTCATCATGACACATAATGAGTATGAATTAAACTAGAGGACTAAACAGACTCAAGTTTTTAAACTGACCAAGACGACAGCAAATCCACTTTAGGGTAAGTCGTTACCTTGAAAGGTGGTGCAGTAAATTAGAAAGGGTCCAAACAGGAAACGGTTGCTGGTTTAGTGACAAAGATAAAATATATAACTGTAAGTGAAGCTGTAAGTTGATAGTTTCGGATGAAAAGTTCATTACAGAACAAGGAAAAGTTCCTATGTCTCATCTTGAATCTAAACATGTGTTGCGGCACTTTGATTAAAGAAATCATTGAAAGAGAGGACGTCACCTTAGAGTGTTTAGACCCTCAAGACAACATTGCAGATCCATTTACTAAAGCTTTAACACAATTATAGTTTGATCGTCACTTAGAGAAGATGGGTATGAGATACCATGGTGATTGGCTTTAGTGAAAGTGGGAGATTGAAAGTAGTATGCATACAAGCCAATCATGTATGATGATAAATTATATACTTTGGAGACGATCTTATTTATTTATTAATAAAAGTATTCACTTATTAAAGGCGTTTAATTATCTACATGATGCTATTTTTATAATATATAAATAACTCATATTTTTAAGCAATGCTTTTAGAATCATGATGTTTATCATGCTAATGAGATCTAAATTCTTAGAAAGCTTAAAACTAAAATAGTTCCCAATCGTTGGGTTACTAATAAGGGGATTAGTAAATTCGGATAGATTGATACATATGTTGCTTGCTCATTGGATGTGGATGGTTGATCTTATGATCATTTATGTGGAGACACTAAAGCAAGTATGTAGGTGCTTATTGGAGAATAAGTTCACTGAACGTAACTCTCTATGGAATACATAACGGAGTTTTACTTGATTGTCAATAGGAATTCCTAATGTGATAGTAGTACAAGTGATCCTTGGATTTGAGATCGTCATAGTATCTTGTGCGTAATGAATTATACTTTGACTTTTTCATTAAGACCCTTAGAGTATATCAAAGGGTATTTTTGGGTGTAATAAGTTACATATGGAGATAATAAATGGTCAATAAAGAATCTACCACTTCTAGTGAAAGAAGAGATATGTCATATGTGATTCGTTAAATGACAAACCAGTAGTCATTGGCCAAGGCAGAATGAAATTAGAAAGAAGTTTCTAATTTACATTATTTGGAGTTGTGCATTTTCTAATCGAAATATATATAATTAAATAAAATAAGACTTGACAATAATTCTATGTCTTATATTTAATTGGGACATTATATGGTAGAAAGATTGAATTCTAAGGTAACTATTTACTCACTAGGTTCTTTTATGATTAATGTTGAAATCTATATTATCTAGAAAGTCATTGATCGCTAGGGAGACTTATCCCTATTGTAGAATAAATATTATTTATTGAAATAGATTTTTAGTTTAATTTACTTATTTAAATAAGATTAGGATTTTTCTAATTGATTTATCCACAACCAGTTTAATATAGGAGAACCTAAAGGGTCACACCATAAAAGAAAGAATAATTATTTAAGAAGGTAATGACATAATCGTAATAATTCATTAAATAAAATTAATTTAATCTATGGTGATAGAATAAATTAAATAGCTTAATAATTATTATTTAATATTTTAGAAATATTAAATATTAATTAATAAGAGGAGTCTTATTAATATTATTATAATTATTATTATTTTAATTTCAATTTTTAAAGGAGTTTAGGAATTAATTTAATATTAGTACTCTCATTTATTCTTAATAAGATTAGGAGGAAAATTAATTAAATAAATTTAATTAATTATTCCCAATGTGGTGGGACGCCTAAATTAATTCTAAATTAATTATAAAGGAGTTTAATTAATTAAATGAAACCCCATGTCTAATAGGATTAGAAGGGTTGACCAATATCTATATAAGAGGAGTCTTATAATAGATATCATTTGATGCAATTCTAATTGTTGGAGAGTACTCCTTTTCTATAAAGGATAGAAAACTAGGGTTTAGCCAACCACCCTCTCCTTCTTGATAATTCATCTTCCTTGGTGGATCACCTCTAGAGGCCAAAAACTTGGGTGGCTAGCGTTAATCAAAGGAAGGAATCTAATACCAGAAATTCAAGGAGATCACGAAGAACAAGGGGTTGAACTTGTACATGTGGAAGCTTCGTTCTATAAGAGTATGATTCCATAACTTCTTATTTATCGTTTTAAATTAATAATATGCATAAAGAATGATCCGGGTAATGGTTTTGTAGAAATTTTTAAACTCTGATATACCATACTTCAGCTAATTTTTCCAATTTGAACGAGTCATGATTTCAAAGGCTACTACCCTAAGTTTTCCCCCACCTAGGGTTCATAACCTACAGCTCTGATACCAACTTGTGACACCCCCAAATCCGGGTACTTCTATTTCCATAGGATTTGGTGTTCACTGTACAAATATCACATATCTATATAACCATAATAAATGCAAACCATGAAATAAATAGAAATCCTCCCCTTAAGGGGTTACAACATCTGAATACATAAGTAAATCCCAGGTTAAACTATCCTTAACATCAAATGTAAAACGTAAATAAATACATAAGTCTTAACAACATCATAGTCTTAAACATAACATTTTCAAATTAAATAACAAGTCTTCAACACTTGTTAACCTTGCCCTTGCCTTTTGTAGACACTCGAAATTTTGCTTTTGTCGTACTAACCCTGCAGGCGGGTAAAAGCATCATTTTACTTCGAAGACAACCTCGAAATAGGGAAAAAGATCCCGGTCATCTCGGAGACAACCCCGGGAATGATGAAGAGGACCAATGAAGTCCGATTGAAGATCGACGAGCTGAGATAGTGATCATCGGAAACCACCTCAGCAAATCTCGAACGACGTGCCATCAAAAGATAAGCCTACGAACTGATATCTAGACCAGGAAGATATCTCGGTTACGAGTATCGATTTCCCGAATCCTAATTCAGTCAAACTCGATCTTATCTCGCTGTGTTCGTCAAAGACAGTCAGAAAGATCAAGCAGCGGACGCCAACTTCTGCCGAACCAAGACCGAATGACCAATAGCCGAGCCAGGGGGGCCACTTGGGTAGCCTCAACCATGTATGCGACTGGCCGCATACATGTGTGCGGCTAGCCGAGATAGATTATAATCCCCCACTTAGTTCATTTTAAAAAAAAAAGAGAGAGAGACATTTATAAAGAGAAATACATTTCTAGAGAGAGAAGAGCTCGGGTGGAACATAAACCAAGCAACTTGAAGCTCAAATCTTCCATCTAGCATCTACTTGAAGCCATCTTAGTGTTCTTAGTTCATCTCAGGAGTAAAAACGCTTGTTCATGCGTCCCCCAAAGTGAAATAACGCACTTTTAGCTTCGTTTTCTTTGTAAACTTGGTTCAAATGATAGATTGATGAAGTATCTTATTTGAATATAGTTAAACTTGTTGTATTTTAAGCATATTGTGTAATAGTTGATAGATTTTTTATTTCTATTGGTTATATTGTGCTTAATACGTTGTATATTGACTTCGGAGGCTAGATATACCTAGATCTAAGCCTAATCTAGTCCCCGAGAGGTTATTAAGCATGAAGCTTTAACCCGGGGGCTATAACAGCTTAGATTCATGGTATATCTATGGATTTATTACTTTGGAAGGTCCCGATTAACTCGTATAGCCCTAAATCTATATTTAGAGGCGAAAGGGGGGCCGAATCGGCATGAACGGTGATTTTAAACGATGAAATCGCTTAGTATCGAGGTCGTGGACATTATGTATATGTTATTTTGTTCAAATTATGTGACCCTAGGAATTTCGGTGTCGAGATCCCCGAATGGATCCGACTTGATTTCCACGATGGACCGGTTTTTATGTTGTAAATGCTTTGAATAACGTAAATATCGATGTACATATAATATTTGGATCTTGAAAATGAACTCGAGGGGTTAGTCTCGAGATCTCGAGTTCAAGATCCCATGATAGTGAAAACTTTAATTACGGGAGCTCGGTTCATCGAGATGGCTTTTATACCCAATGATGATTCAAACCTTCTTAACGCTTTAGCAAGAATATCATCAAAAGAATTTCTCAAAGAAAAACCACAAAGAGCTTTTGATGAAATAAAGCGATTCGGGGTAGATCACGTAATCAACGTAAAGAATAAAAGGAAGTATCGAAGTCCTCGATTCCTAGTCGGGCAAAGGATTTGAAAACCTTACTTTCTAAAACCTCATTTCAATTTGCATATCTTATTAAAAATGAACTTTTGATTAAATCAAATCCTTCGTACCTAGGGGCAAAAGAGGTACAACACTACTTTCAAGTCAACAAAAAGACTTAGAAACTAACTAATAAAGCTTTCAAAATCAAAAAAAAAAACACACACACACACTTACACACTTTTTGTATAGAAAATCAATAAGATGCGGTACAATGCTTGCACGGGAGTCAGGGGGTGTCTAACACCTTCCCCCCGCTTAACCTAGCCCACGGATTCCACGAATCTCGGATTTCAAGACCAATCAAAGAGTCACAGCATTGGACCATCTTGCTAAAAACTATTAAAACTCGGATGAGTTGGTACATCCATTTCCAAAATACCAACTGGCGACTCTGTCTCAATCGGTCCAATCAATAAAATCAAACTTTTCAAAATCGTCGTCATATATGTCGGTACCGATTTCCTACGAAATTCACCATTTAAAACGGAACCCCAAAGGCAAAGCAAAAGTGAAAAGGAAAAGAATAAAATTAGGAAATTAGGGCACTCCTCTCGTGTCCCACGGATAAGATACGATGGCAAACAACCAAAGAGAAATAAACCCCCCCCCCCTCTTCAACGAAAGGGAGGGCACGAAGGGGGATTATTTTTTTTCCCGCCCGGCGTCGACAGGTGGCGACTCTGCTGGGGATCAAAGAGGGCTTAAGCCGTTATCAAACTGTTTGATTTTCATTCAGCATATGCATTTATGTGAATGATCTTTGTGTGTGTCAATCTTTTAGCATCTTGTATTAGTGCCTCACACAATATATTAGTGCTTCGTACAATGTCATTATATTACATGCGGTGAGGACGTGAATGTATGTTGTGTGGTACCTCCAATAGAGGGCAATCCCGTCGGTTGTTTATTACTGGACTCCTATGGATGTTTCCATTGTGAGGCTCAGGAAAGGCACCACTCAGATCCGCTCCAATCGAAATATGGATGTTTTCATCAAGTAGATTGCGAAGATCTGGGAACCAATTTCAAACAACCCGTGAGAGTAACCCTAAGATAGGTCAGCCTCTGATAAACCAAACGCGCGGTGTGCTTCTTCATGCCCTATTTAATCTTCTGTGTATAAATGACTGTTATCTTGAACTGTCATACACACATCTTTCACATCCTGTCATCAATTGGACTAACCCGTTGTATTGCAGGAAAAAATTAAAAAACCATTAAACTAATGCATAGCCTGTCATGCATCCCTATCCACCAATATCCAATCTAAACTAGATATCGGTTGTTGTGCAGATTGGTCCTAAAACCCGATCGCGAGCCAAAAAGGCCCTTTCACCAGTCCAAATGGCTGAAGGAAGTTCATTAGAACCCATCCCAGTATCTCGAGATGAATTAGAGGAGTTTAAGAAGCAAATGGCCGAGATGACGACCCTGTGAAAAGGATAGTGCAAAGTATCTCAAGAATCTAAGCACAAGAGTCCGACTGAATCCTCTATGCAAGGAGATATGAAAGTACCCGAGAAGGAAGGTGATACCCATACGTCCACACCTATATCTCCCCTCGATGTTGAAGTACCCAAGGAGGCCCTGATCCAGAAGACTACACGGGACATCACAAACCTCCGGGAGGACAAAGACACTGGAGACATTAGAAAGAAAGTTAGACAGATGGAAGACGCTATCCGGTCTATGAATGGGACAGGATCCCACGGGAGCGTGAATTACTAGGATCTGTATATTTTCTCAAAGGCGAGATACCCGGATAAGTTTTAAATCCCCGAGTTCGAGAAATACAACGGACTGGGAGACCCATACACTCACTTGAAAGTCTACATAGGTGAACTTGGAACTTACGCCGAGGATGAAAACCTCAGGATGCAGCTGTTCCAGAAGAGCCTTACCGGTGAAGCCCGAACGTGGTACGCACGGATAGACAATTCCAAAGTCAGAGGTTGGGAAGATTTGACCCATGCTTTCCTCAACCAATATAGTTTTCAATCCCAGATGGCACCTGATTGTTATCAAGTTACCAAAGTTAAGAAACTGGGTAATGAATCGTTTAGAGAATACGCGCATCGGTGGAGGAAAATGGCGGCCCAAGTCAACCCACCAATGGATGAGGGTGAGATGGTGACCACCTTTATTGATATAGAAGAAGCCTCTTTCTACGAGAGAGTCCTCTCCGGGTTAGGAAAATCCTTTTCCGAAATGATCAAACATTGGGAAATGGCATAAATGGGTTTGAAGTCTGGAAAAATCAAAGACCTCACTGCTTTGGAAGCCGTAGTCGAGCACATATAGTAGAGAAATTCTGCAAGCGCTCCCAAAAGAGGATCAAAGAGGAAGGAAGAAGATGTCTCGTTAGTATTGCAAGGGCAATCTTCTAACAAGAGCCCTAACTCACCTATTCAGAGGCAGAACCCTCATCCCACAAATTTTTGAAATCCTACAGCAATAAAAGTTGGGGAAAACAAGCAAAGAAGGATATTTACTCCTTTGGGAGACTCCTTGGAAAATATATTAGCCCTGCTGATCGCCCAGAAAAAGATTGTTGAGCTTGCTCCACCTTCCGATCCAAATGGAATGCAATTCGATTCCAGCAAGAAATGCGCCTACCATTCCAACTCACTAGGGCATGATACCTCAGGAGTGTTGGACTCTAAAGCATAAAATTAAAAACTTGATTGACAGCAAGGAGATTATAGTTAAAAGCCCTGAGCAGCCGAATGTCAACAACAACCCTCCTGCCTCAGCATGCGGAGGAAGGAGTCAACATGATCAGTGCCGGAAGTAGGGAAAACCGTAAATACCTGAGGAAGATGGGAGAGTTACCCTCGGCACATGACCCTGCAATATGGGGATACCCTGAAGAAAAGTATGGGATAGAGCAAGAATTAGCTTCAATCAGAGTGCAGGTGGACCAGCTAGCTGAATTGGTGGTATACCAACACCAGTTGACCCGAAAGCTCATCGACCAGGTCTTATCAAAGCCAAATGACCCCATATCTATCCAAGATGTTTCCACCTCTAGAAGGGATCGGATCCGTTGCTCGGGGCAGAATAAATGGACTGAAAAGATGGCTCGAGAAGCTAGATTGCAGAGCCGTCGAGATTTTGTCGCCAAACGAAAATTCACCCCGTTGAGGCAATCCAGGGAGGAGATTCTCTGTACCTTGATCGAGCAGGGGAAGATTACAGAAATTCTGCCACCCCCAGATACGAGATCAAAGTATTTCGATCCTTCCAGATCCTGCCTTTACCATTCGAATGCCCCTGGACATGCCACGAAGAATGTTGGGCCTTGCGACATTTAATCTAGAACTTGATTAAATCAGGAGAACTGGATTCAATGAACAAAGCTGAGATCTTCTCTAAGGAAGAGATAAACTACCCTCGAGGACCTAGGAATTTAGAAGGTATGATAGCCGTTATCCTTTGCATGGAAGGAATAGCTGCATAACCATCCAAGGAGTATCTGAGCAGAGAAACAAAGCCACTCTAGAGATACCACCGT